>CM062807.1:641931318-642538705 GCA_031772625.1 Pinus tabuliformis | reverse complement strand
TCTATAGGTGAATGAATACCATGGGTAAACTCTATAGGTGGATAAATACCATAATTTGATTACAATACCATGGGTGGATAAACACCATGGGTGGATGCCACTTTCAATTCATATCACCATGCAATATGTCAACTGACAATTTGGTGATGAGTGAAATGTATTATTTTCCTTGGTTTCCCACATGGGGCATTCCCTTCCTTTCCCCCTTTCTTCTTTTAATAATAGTTTGACAGTTAAAAAATCCATTTATGAACTAAATCTCTCACACACAAGACACAACCACTTTCGGACCCAACAATTCCCTTCCATTAGCCATTGACATTTGAAACTATATTATAAATGTGGGTCCCATATATCATGGACACTTAGCATTTGTTCAGAAATAAATGTGGAAAAAATACTACCTTCGGAAAACATTTTCCATTGTGTGCAAAAGGTTCTCGAGCTTTCATTGTATGCACTTCCGCATTCCACAAAATCTATTAATAACAAAATAATAATTCTCTTGTGCACAATATACTAATATCAAAATGCAGTACAATTAAAATATCCCTCTACACTTCCCTCATTCCACACCAATTTTGCACATGCATTTGTATTTCTTGTTAATGTAGTTACAATTTATATTTGATATGGTTTTCCATTAGACAGCTTGAACAAATGCAAAATTTCAATATTTTCAAGTGTCTTTGTCCAAAACTTAAACCGGTCAACTAAGTCTAGAAAAACTAAAAAGAGTATTTGGATCTTAGCTTTAGAAAATTGATACAAACAAAAATAATTCATGAAACTTAACAAAAAAAATATTGGGGAGGTAGAATGAAAATCAAAACCTTCTACGGGGATGGTATCCTTGTTGTCTATGGGAAAAACCTAGGTCTAAGGGCTGCCCTAGACCTAACTTTTAATTTTATTTTTTTAAAACAATTTAATTTTATTTCAACTTTTTACTTTGATAATTTATTTCATATATTTTTCTATATCTAATATTCCACCAAAAACTAAGCAAATAAACTACCCTAAACCAATAGTAATATTTCATATATTTTTTTTATATCTAATACTCCCTTCAAATATAAGAAACTATAACAGAAACTAAAATTATATGTAAACTAGTAGTAAATGCGATGAATGGGGCAATAAAATTGCTTTCTATCTTAAAGATATCTAAAAGTAACAAATATGCGGAGAGAAAGTGAATGTGAAAATAAAAAGAAACTGTACTTAAACAACACCATCTATGACCTACGTGGCGACTAAAGAGAGGTAGACTCAGCATCTCACTGGAGTGCTGACTTCTCCCGCATTGCGTGGAACTGAAGTGCTCGAAGAGTCGGTTCTCCTATAAATATTCCACAACAGGAAACTGCGGACATCAAGAAACTCCTGCTGCGGTAAACTCTATTTAGGTAGCCCGGGACACGGAGAAT
This sequence comes from Pinus tabuliformis, assembly GCA_031772625.1. Classification (NCBI taxonomy): domain Eukaryota; kingdom Viridiplantae; phylum Streptophyta; class Pinopsida; order Pinales; family Pinaceae; genus Pinus; species Pinus tabuliformis. The sequence continues at coordinate 642,537,275 of CM062807.1, read as the reverse complement.
CGTATAGATTCATCCCAACTGTGGAATCGTAGCCCGGAAGCGCTGCAACTATGCACGCAAGAGATGATCAAGAGATGCGCATCACTAAATATTGTGTTCATCATTTCCATCTCTACGACTTCAATTTTCATTACACAGAAGATGGAAATGATGAGCATCGCATATTATCCACCTGAAAAACAGTGCCAGGAATCTCAGATTAGATATCAAGAATCGCACAATTCATCCAAACTTTACTTGTGCTTTACTCTGAGTTAATTACCACTCACTTGGCTCCGCTAAATGATTTAACTTCAGCCGATTGAATTGTGTTTTCTAAATACAATACAACCAGATGGATTGTCTCTAAGATATTATTAAAAATATTATTATTGGATCATTATAATATTTCTATTAATTGAATTTTTGCTTTTTTAACCATTAAGCTTATCGTCGAGACTATTTATTTGCGTTTCTCTACGAAAAGAATTAAGGCTTTTATAGCCGGGCAACCTCAGCACCTCCAATTCTGGTAAGGCTTTTATAGCCCGGGCAACCTCAGCACCTCCAATTCCTGGTAGGCTAATGGCCATTTTTCATTAGTTTTTATCTGAATATCAAGAATTTGTATTGAATATTTTTAATTGCTCTGTAAATCAAGATTTTTTAATTTAATTTCTCATGTACTTGTAATATCAAATTTATATTTTTATCTATATATGAGATATCCACAAGTCTGAGGACAATGGTTAACGACATGTTGTTTTCTATGGGAATTCTCGCGTCTAGATGCTCGCCGCCGACCAAATTTTCCCCATAACACGACCATTGCCACGTTAAACCAAAAATATTATTAAAAAACCAAAAATACCTAGCAAAGTTTACTTATGTTCCATTCGCATCAAAGCAATAAATAACACCAAAAACATTCTATTTTCAGTATTTTCCTGCGCATGCATTGTCAATTTTTATAACTATTGAAGGTGATAAAAATAATTAGGTCTGGAAACACTCACACAGATTGAGGGTGAATCTAACTGTGCATGCAATGCAATGCAAACTAGGTCACGCCTATTCTTTCACTAATCGAAATCTCATAGAACGAACAAAGGAAAGCCTCTGCATGTTTTCTTTTTGCAGGCCGCCACTTCCGTACGGCTGCGTACATTCGCCCCAGCGCAAATTGATTTCACATGTCTATGATATGAGATCGTCTTCCAGGGATACCTATAGAGAAATGTTTTACAGAATTGGTCCGTAACTGATAATGCTCCTTTTCATTCTTATTGGAAGAGGAGGAACTCAACCCACCGCTTCTCTGTGACTGTCTTATGTTGGTTTATTCATGCAGAAGAAAAAGCGCACCAACTCATCCCATTTTCCTCGTTTGAAGGAAGTTCGACCTTCGACCTGCTCTATAAACCCAACATTTAAAGATAAAGATAATATGCAAAGCTGAAACGCGCAATTCGAACAACAACCATATCACAGAAATTCAAAATGTTAAGATAAAGATAATATGCAAAGTCTGAAACGCGCAATTCGAACAAACACCCATATCACAGTAAATTCAAAGTCCTAGTTGGAGTCCTGGCATGTCACGTCGCTTCGCTTCGTCCCAGATAAAGATATGACGACCTCAGATAAAGATAATATGCAAAGTAAACCGTGCACCCACAGTTTCATAATCTGTGTACTCCATTAAAGCTGAAGCTGAAAGTAGTGTCACAGATGATGTTAAACTGTAGGAACAATGTTTACTTTCCCTTATTGTGTGCCCATCATCATCAAACGTTGGAAACTGCTTCATCATGATTATCTCTTCCGATTTAATTTCATGTCAGCGGCTCCATGAATGCGTGAATGAAAATTATGCGTGTTGTTGGAATATTTAATCAAATACCACTCTCACTCTAACTCTAACTCCAGTCTCCACGCCGTCGCCGGTTCCAACTTTCAGATGTGTGTAATACTTCCCGTCAGGACAACGCATGGCGTATGAAGCTGGTGTTAATGAAACACATTAGAATTATTCTGTATTTTGTTTTTTAAAGTAGTATGTAAATAATACTTTTATTTTAATTTTTTATGTTTTTTTTTGGTAATATAATATTTAGAAATTTTAATGAATGGTGTGATTTTTGATGGTGGGCTGTGGAATATTTTATTTATAAGACTTCTCACGCGTTCCAGTTGCAAGCGCCAATTCCAACTTTAGATGTGTGCAGTTATCAGTGTTTCAAATTCCAACTTTCAGATGTGTGCAGTTATCAGTGTTTCCAAATTCCAACTTTCAGATGTGTGCAGTTATCAGTGTTCATAGCGTATCACTTCTAGTCATGGAGAGCGCGTGGCATTTGAGATGGTGCTGATGATAAACATGCGTATTGGTAATAATTTATTATTTATTTTTTTAATTTTTTAATTTAATTTTTTAATCATGGAGTTAACCATGGTTATAACCGTGGCAATGGTCGTGTATGGGAGATTCTCGCGTCTAGATTCTTCATCTCTGTCGACAATAATTGTAGCGTTACGGTTCTGGGAACGCTTTTGCAACTGTCCCGTTTTTAACTCTTTTTCACTTTCTTTTAATTCTACTTTTTATCATAGTTACCAAGTTCGGCCGTACTGCAGAAAAAAAATTCGAAAATTCATCGGTTCGATTCGATTTGCGAATTAATACGTCAATTCGAGTTCGGTACGGTGTATTAGATATTAGGTTCACAATTATAGGTTCATGGATTAAAGGATTAAGGCCAGTGCAGATTTTTAATTGTAACAATTTCGATCCCCGGTGCAACCTTAATAAGCAACGGAACAATTCGTTACTCGTTGCACCAGCTTTCCCCCGTCTGACACCAAAGACTCTGGTTTCAATTTCATTCCATTTTTATAACCATAAACAGGATATAGTCGGTGCAAGCACATACCTAGTTTACCGAGAGATATGTAGTAGAGATAGGGGCAGGGGTGAAGGCAGATTTTGATCGGAGATTTTTAGCTTTCCATTTACAGTTCAAAAACTTTTCGGATCTGTGAAATGGCAAATATTATGGTTAAGATCTTATTTTATGCCATAAGAATTTTATTGGGAATTCCTCAACAACTTAGTAATTAGAGATTTAGATTTTCATACACAGTTCAAAGCCCTTTCAGATCCATAAAATGGCATAAGATTATGGTTAATAAATCTTATGGTTAATAAATGATAATGCAAGATGTCATTTTATAACTAAAAGAAATATAACTTTTATTTTAACAAGAATTATTAAAATAGAATTAAAATAATGAATTGGTTGTAATTTGGTACCTTTTTATAAAAGGAAAAAATCTAATTTCTATATCGTGTTAAATGAATAACTCCTATAAAAATAAAAAAGATAAATCAATATTATAAAAAATTATAAAACATATAAAATGGTAAGCTTCCAAATCCACAATTTTTATACAGAAGTAAATAGAAAAACAGTAACTTCTATATTACAAAAAATTATAAAATGGAAAAATTCATTATTATAAAAGATATAAAATGGTAAGCTTCCAAATCCACAACTTTTATTAAAAAAAATAGAAACATAGTAACTTCTATATTACAAAAAATTATAAAATGGCAAAATTCATTTACAATGGATAAACTTATAAAAAAAATAGGATAAGACTTATAAAAAAATAGAAAAAAAAAAAAGATAAATCCAATATTTAAAAAAAGAATTTTAAGTATTTGTAAGATGTATAATGTCGAATTTTTTCCGTATTGAATTTTATAGAGTCGAATTTTTTCGTATCGAATCGAATTCGAATTCGAATTTGGTAACTATGCTTTTTATTACCATTTCGGTAGTCAGAAAAACGGATGTCTAAACGGTAGAAAACATGTTTTTTTTCCGGCTTTTGAAATATTAATGTGTTTTATATTTATTAAAAAAATTATTATATCATTTTTAAGATTTAAAATTATTAAAATTAATATGGTATCGGATAAAAAGATTTTTAAAATAAAAAATTATAAAATATTAATTAAATATATTTAAAAATATATATATTTTAAATTCTAAAGGAAGTACTAAGATTTTTTTTTAATTAGTTTAATTATATAAGTTAAATGATGGGTAAATAACTATGTATATTAAAAATATATTTTATGTTAATAATTTTTTTTTTTTTTCTTTTTATAAAAATAAATAAATTAAATTATAATTTTATTTTAAACTATTTTTACTTTTTTTAAGCTGTAATTAATTATTTAATATTAATAGACATGGTCATTCTCCTCTTCCATATCAATATTTATTAACTTAATCATCATATATTAAACTAATAAATAACATTTTTCAAAACATATTTAAATTTTACAATCTTAATTTCCACAACAGAATTAAAAAATTATAATTTATGCATTAGATCTCTATATATTAATCATTGGAAAATTTCTTGTCACCTTTTCACTAGAAAATTGGTTTCAACCTTTCACTAATAATGTATATAGTTATACTAATATATTAACTAGCACAACCACATTAATATTTATGTGCTTGATATAAGCTAAAAACTTCATTTGTATATACCATTAATGAATATATAATAATAGAAATAATATTTTAAAAAAACTATTCCAATAAAACTATTCCACCTCATTTTTTGGAAGGCAGAGAGGATTACGACAAGGATGTCCCATCTCTCCTCTCCTCTTCCTTCTGGCAGTAGAAGGCCTCAGTCAATTGATCATTGATGCCCAAAGGAAAGGAAATATCCAAGGGTTGGAAGTGGCAGTTAATCATACCCCACACTTTGATTGATTTAGGGGCTGCCATTAACGTGATGACCAGGGATACCATGCTCGAACTCAACCTTCAGGGTTCCTTAAGGAAGACCTTGACAGTCCTGCAGTTGGCAGATCGCTCCACTGTGACTCCCGAAGGGATTGTGGAGGATGTCTTGGTCTCTGTTGACTCTTGGGAGTATCCTGCGGACTTCTTGGTTCTTCATTCAAAGGCAAAGCTTACCAGATACCCCCTTATTTTGGGAAGACCTTGGCTAGTCACTGCGGATGCTTACATAAGCTACCGAGCAGGGAACATGACCATCAAAAATGGTCCTATGTCCAAGTAGCTAGTCCTATACCCTCCTGCCCAACCTCTATTAGAGCATGACTTACCACTTTGGTTGGAAGAAGGAGAAGAGGATGAGGTGTACTCTGCACCCTTGTGCACCTTAGAGACCACCAGGGGATGTCCCCAAACTGAGGATGATTTGATTGAGACCTTGATTCAGAATCTGCCTCCCAGTGCATTGTCCTTAGAGAAATTGGTGGAAGATACTCAAGCTAGCACCTTAGTGGACCTTTGTGTGACTGATCCACTCTCTCCTAGGGTCAAAAATGTGGAGTTTGGCCCCGAGAGATCGTTAAAGATCAGCTCCTCCCTATCTCCTTCCCAGGAAAAGGAGTTATATAGTCTGTTGGCCACTCATCTAGATGCTTTTGCTTGGAGCTGTAAGGAGATGAAAGGAGTCCACCCTTCGGTCTGTACCCATCACATCTACATCAAAGAAGATTGTAAACCGGTCAGGCAACCTCAGAGGAGAATGAATCCAGCCCTTAAGGACATTGTCAAAGAAGAACTGCAAAAACTATTGGATGCAGGATTCATCTACCCCATCTCGGATAGCGAGTGGGTGTCCCCTCTAGTGTTGGTACCCAAGAAAAATGGAAAGTGGAGAATTTGCGTGGACTACCGAGAACTGAACAAAGCCACCAAGAAAGACCACTTTCCTCTGCCTTTCATAGATCAAGTGTTGGATGGACTAGCAGGGAAGAAGTTTTTCTCTTTCCTAGATGGGTTCAGCGGGTATAACCAGATCCAAATCAGCCCGGAAGACCAAGATAAGACCACCTTCACTTGTCCTTGGGGTACCTTTGCTTACCGAGTCCTTCCCTTTGGGCTATGCAATGCTCCTGCTACTTTCCAAAGAGCAGTATTGAGCATCTTCTCTGAGCTGGTCCATGATTCGGTGGAAATCTATATGGATGACTTCACTCCCTATGGGTCCAACTTCAAAGAAGCATTTTCCAATCTGGGAAAAGTCCTAACCAAGTGCATTGAGATGAACCTGTCCCTTAGTCCAGAAAAATGTGAATTCTTGATGACTGAAGGGACTGTGCTAGGACATACCATTTCTTGCCAGGGATTGCAGGTGGATCCTGATAAAATTGCTCTCATCAAAAAAGTTCCACCTCCTCAGAAAGTAAGAGATGTTCGGAGTTTCCTAGGCTTAGCAGGATATTATAGAAGGTTTATTAAAGATTTCAGTAAGCTAGCCTCGCCACTGTTTGGCCTCTTAGCAAAAGATGTTGAGTTCAAATGGATGGACGACTGTCAAAGGGCTCTGAATGAATTAAAGGATAAGTTGGTGTCTGCCCCGATATTAAGAGGTCCAAACTAGGCCCTACCTTTCCACATCCACACTGATGCCTCGAATGAAGCCATAGGGGCAGCCTTAGGACAGGTTGAACAAAAACTCCCATATGCCATATACTTTGTCAGCAAAAACTTATCCAAGGCAGAACTGAACTATACTATAACTGAGAAAGAGTTCCTGGCTGTGGTCCATGCCCTGAACAAGTTCCGACACTACATCACTGGCTATCAAACATTTGTACATACTGATCATGTTGCAATTAGATATTTAATGAATAAACCAGATGTGAATGCTCATATTATTAGATGGTTACTTCTGTTGCAGCAATTTGATTTGACTATCGTTGACAAACCAGGTAAAGAAAATGTTGTTGCTGACTTCTTGTCTAGATTGGATTTACCAGCAGGTGAAGATGGAACAGTGGACGACCAGATGCCAGATGAACATCTGTTTGCTATCTCAGTACTCTCCCCATGGTTTGCTGATATAGCAAACTATCTGGTCTCAACACAATTCCCTCCGCATCTATCTTCCAAGGAGAAAAGCAAAATTGTAAGGAAGAGTGCCTCGTTCACTTGGATCGGGGGCAACCTGTTTAAACTTGGCCCCAATCAGATCTTAAGGCATTGTGTAAGGGAGGAGGAAGTCTTTGACATCCTCCTAAACTGTCATGATGGGCCTTGTGGAGGACATTTTGCAGCGAAGAGGACTGCCTTCAAAATTCTACAGGCAGGCTACTATTGGCCCACGCTTCATCAAGATGTCAAGAGATATATCGGCCAATGTGACCGATGCCAAAGGATGGGGAAGCCAACCCCAAGGGACGAAATGCCTCTCCAACCTCAAGTGACTCTTGAACCATTCGAGAAGTGGGGCATGGATTTTGTGGGTCCTATCAATCCTCCTTCAAGGCAAAGGTCTTACATCATTGTGTGCATAGACTATCTAACCAAGTGGGCAGAAACCAAGGCAATCAAAACAACGATGGAAGAAAAGGTGGCTGAGTTTTTAAGAGAAAACATCTTCTACAAATTTGGCTACCCAAGAGAGCTAGTCACCGATCAAGGAAGCCAGTTCACCTCCAACTTAATTGAAGATTTGCTTGCTCATCACAAGATCAAGCATAGGACTTCCACCCCCTATCATCCTCAAGCAAATGGGCAGGTGGAAGTCACCAATAGAGCATTAGAAGGGATTTTGACTAAGGTGGTGAGCAGCAGCAGAAAGGATTGGGCAGATTGCCTGGTTGAGGCCACCTGGGCTTACAACACCACTTGGAAGACCACAACCGTTTTCACACCTTACGAACTGGTCTATGGGAAGAGAGCTTTGTTGTCAATTGAGTTCGAATACAACACATTGAGGATGGCAGCTTAGCTGGACCTAGATCTCAGCCACGCCCAACAAGAAAGGTTATTGCAGCTGAATGGGCTAGATGAACACAGAATGCAGGCCCTTCTCCACTCAGAAGTGGTTCAACTTCAGAGGAAGATATGGCATGACCGGCACCTCAATGACAAGCAATTCCAACCGGGAGATTGGGCGCTGTTGTATGATTCCAAACACAAGGATTTCAAGGGGAAGCTGAGGACAAGATGGTTAGGGCCATATGCAGTGGAGAAGTGTAATGATAATGGGTCTTTTCTTATCCGGACCATCGATGAGGAAGCCATCCCCATGCTCGTCAACGAGCATCGACTAAAGATCTACATGAAACCTCTTTTGAGGCAAGAATTCATCAAAACTGTGGAAAAATTAGTACTGGTCATAGAGAAGGGTTCTGCCTCTGTTTTAGGGATACCTTGAGCATCCAAAAAAAAAAAAATCATAATAAAAAGATCCTTGGGTGAAAACCTTTCTGAGGCTCCCAAGGCGGATGGTAGGGGTGAAAACCTCATTGAGGCGGCCTTGCTGTCTCTTTGAAAAATTGGAATAAAAACAAAAAAAGATCCTTGGGTGAAAACCTCTCTGAGGCGCCCAAGGCAGATGGTAGGGGCAAAAACCTCATTGAGGCACCCCTGTTGTCTCCTCAAAAAAAAAAAAAAAAAAAAAAAGAGAAAAAAGAGGCAGTAACAGAAAACAGGTTCAAGCTTTGGAAATTAATGGAGGTTGTAGGTATTCCATGCAGAAAAGGAGGCCTCTCAACTCAAGGATAAGGGTCCCTACTATGCTACCAGGTGACCTCACCAGCACTCCCTCCAGAAACACTCATCTCTTCCAAGGTTTGGGCAGAGTCTGGTCATAGTGTAGCCTCCTACAGGAAGCTACAAGACTTTCTACAGGAAGTTTTGTATTTCTACAGGAAACTTCCTGTAGAATCTTGGAACGGGCCAGGACCGACTGTGTAACAAAATTTGAAGCCCGAAGTCCAATAAGGAGGCATGCAACCAATGTTTTTCTCCAGCACCCACTGTTGTCCCCTCCTTCCACCACCATGGTTGCCATACGATTGAAATACCTACGCAGTCAAACCAGAATGTTGGACTTTCAGAAGAAATCATTTTCAAATGAAAAACAAAGCATGCAGAGGCCGCTGCGCTACCTGTCAAAGCAATTCGAAGACCCTGCAATCGTGAACATGACTCCACCGTTTTAGCATGCACCTGAGAAGGAGAAATGGCTACAGGATGTCCTACAGGAATCCTGTAGTAGTTGATCCGGCTAAAGGGCATGTTATGGAGATACCTGAAACTCGTGAGCTAGCACATGCACTATCCACAGCCAAGCAACCGGTCTCGTAACCAGCAGCAGTCAGCAAACCGGAGCTCCCGTGCCTGTGCACGAAGCGGCAGCAAGCAGATCCGTCACCCTCGGCCTGAAGCATGAGAAAAATAACGTCACAACCGCACAGGTAAGTGCCTCACCCTGTTTCATCAAATCACATGAATAATACTTTAAAATGTGTGTAAATATGAAAATGAATGGGTTGAGCAAGTCGGGTAGCCATTCAACTGGCCACCACAACCAGCTCGACGGCCTTGTCCGATCCGAAAAGCTTTGGGGGCGTCGACAAGGCAGGAAATGGACACGTGGGAAGAGTCCAGTCGGAGAGAAGCGGCGATCTAACAGGAGTTGTGGCGGTAGATATGAAGGGAATGATGTGGCGGTCAGGCAAACATTCAGTGGAATGATCGTTGGCCGACGGGGACAGCTCACCCCCGCGCCACGAGTTCCGCAGAGATTCAAATCTACTAGCTAGATCATGTATGGCGCACTACACTCATTTATTCCAACCGCTTTGCAGCCGAGTACGCATACACAATTTCCTGAAGGTTGATACTCTCAGTTCTCGACCTGCTCAGCGTCCTGTTGTTGCACAGAAGGCCCAGAACCGCTGAAGCGCTCCCCAGAACCTGTGCACGACTCCTACAGGAAGCTGTGCTACAGGAAGCTCAACGTCACGGAAAAATCAAACTGTTCACGTCAAAGGTGGCAAGTCTGGAACGAGGTAAGCCTGAACATAGTCCTCCCATGCAATTGGTTCGAAAGGTGGTGAAGTCGACGTACAAAAGGGGTAGAAAACCGTAAATTTCAGTCTGTGCATGAATTTGCAAGTGTCTTCTTATTTCTGCATGAGAATTGTCGTCGTCGTGTATATGCGGGATTTTCTACAGGGTTTGGTTCATAATTGAGCCACTGTCAAGGCTCACCTGTAGACAGTCGTAAATTTATAAACTGTGTGCATGATAGAGGCGTAACTCTGTGCTCTGTCTGAGGAAATCCCAAAGGTCCATCTTTGTATATGCGCCAGCCAGCTCAGGCCACCACAGCAAGCTTTTACCATGCCGGGTGGGTTCATCAGGAAAGAGCCTACAGACTCAAAGAAACTACGGGAAACCCCTGAGGTGGTAGACCTGTTTTCTCGTGCTCGGTGGATGTCATTCTGTGACAAGCTTCAAGGTCACGACGACGAGGTTGCAGAGGAATTCTTGCGATCCTTGCAACCAAAGTCCAAAACGTTGGCTGTTGTCAACTTCAGAGGTTTGACCCTCAGGCTTACCCCACAGTTCATTAGCAGGGTCACTGATCTACCGATGGGGGTACCTTGGGATAAGGAGGAGAGAAAACTAGGCCAGAAGGCTAAGAAGGAATTCTTTTTGCCGGAGGAGCAATTCTCAGAAGACAAGAATGGAGTGCGAAGAACCAGCCTACAGCCATTCTGGAGTGAGGTCAGCCTCCAAATTATGAAGTATATCACGTGCGAGGGGTGATTCAACATCATGTATGGATACCATTTTCGGCTACTCACCAAACTTAGACACCAAATGGATCTACCCTCAGAGAAAAAGTTGAGCATCCCTTACTTCCTCCTGCAGTCCATGACCGAGTGTGCAACTAAGCTGAAAGAGGGGACGCCAGATTAGATAGCCCATCATGGGCTCATTAAGCTCCTCGTGGAAGACGGACTTCACACGCATACCGTCCCTTTCTCCTAAGAAACCTTCCGAAATTTGACTAAGGATGATGACATCCGAGTGTTGGCTGAGGAGCTCACCTCCTCCAGCAACGAGGAGAAGGAACCAATTCAAGAAGAAAAGAGGGAGAAAGGCCGAGAAAACATGGCCAGAGCACCAAAGAAAGAGAAAAAGGGAAAGCATGAGCAAAAGAAAGAGCCCAAGGGAAAACAAGAGGAAAAACAAGCTGCCAAAACAGAGGGTGACAAAACCACATTAACCCCCAGGGAGAAACGGCTAAAGAGGTGTTACTGCAGTCCACCTAATTCTACGAATGCTTCTATACACTCCACTGATGAGCCCCAAATTTGGTAACATTTTGGGCTCATTTGGCATAACTACCCTTGTTCAATCCTTCATTATTCATAACTTATGCATTATTTTCTAGTATGTTTATGTCATTTGCACGAATAAGGGTAGTCACTATTCCTAGGTGGCTAACACGTGCTCATTGTAGGATTTTTTGACACATGTTGAAGCAAAACCAAGCAGACATGGGCTAGGAGACAGCCAAGCTTGGGATGAGGATTCGTAGGGGGTTTGTCTATGCCATTAAATAACCTCCCTCGGGATCTTCACCCCCAAATCCGAGCTCCAAAGGCCACCAAAACCGGATCTAGAAGGCAGCCAAGCAGATTTCTTGGAAGGAGCTGTTCACTCACAGTTTGGGCAGCCAAGTCCCATAAACTTAGGAGGCTAGCTAGGGCCTCGTAGTGTATAAATGATAAGGCTCCAGCCTTCGAAAATGACTTTTGAAAAATTCTTGCACATTCTACACTACGTGCTGCTAGCTCTGTTTTGTTCTTTTGTAGCCATTATTGGCATAACTCTAACTTATGATTATTTTTTGATAATTGGAAGCAGTCAGATTTGATATCAGCTCTGAGGTTTTTATAGGAGCCATAGCTCTCGGGGTTGGGCCCAACCTGAGAGCCTAGGGCCTCCTTATTTGTATTGTTATCTTTCCTTTCCGCACTGTGATTTTCCTTTTATGCATCTGAACGAAGTTTGTTGAGCTAAGATTTAGTTGTGTTGGTTAAGTAGGATACTGTTGATGAATAGAATTACTTCAGACGTATAGAATAGATTGATAAGACAAAGATTGATAAAAGCTCCATAAAAGGGTTGCCTGCACTCTTAGTTTCACCTCTCCCTTATTGGATCAGGGGTTGGAATTGTGGAGCCAGTGCTGCTCAACAAAAACACTAGTTTGCTTGGCCACGCAATCATTGGTGTAATGCTTTTCATTTGTAGAAATTAGTTATGCGTTTAGACCTTTTTAGATGTTCCTTTGATTAAGTGCTGTACATGGTTTTCTTTGGGAATAAAGTTGTTGTTCATTCATTTCATTGATAGTTCGAATAGATTAGCTAAGATTTCGGTTGTCTGCAGGATTTGGTTGATTCAATTAAGTGCTCACCGTGCAGGGCTTATCCATCTTTCTCTCATCCACCTAAGCTTCGTCCAGGCCAGCTGCTCCATCTCCTAGTCAGCTTCCTCGTCTCACAACTCCTCTTCTGTCCACGTAACCCTACCTTCTTGCTCTTCCATTGCCTTAGTCTTCCTTAAGACAAGTTAGCTCTCCACACCCTCTCATCACTTCATCCATCAGCCGCTGGGTCATCTCAGACCCCTACTCTACCTCCCTATCCATTCATGCACCTTACCTCACTCACCCATCCTCCAAAATCCAATTTTAAAACATCTTGTAGAAATTTCTGAACATCCTGTAGAAACTCGTGAAACATCCTGTAGAACCCCTGCAGACTTCCTATAGAAGCTCACAAACAAGGTTTTTTGGCAACCAAACTTTGTGAAACTCTCTGGAAGAGTGTTAGGGGCTCCTTAGACCCTCTCTGTACCATCCCAACCTTTTCCAAGCGTTTTTCCTACGTTTAATAGAGAAACAATTTAGAAGATTCTTTCTTCAAAGAAGGGATCAAAGGCAGCCTCTGCAGCACGAATCCCTACGTTTCTGTCATCGCAAATATCTGGGATGAATACCTCACAGAAATCACCTTTGATCCTATGCTTTATCCATTTATATTTTTGAACCTTATTCAGACTGTACCGTCATCAGCTCGCCTTTTGCATGATCGACCTCCATTTAAAGAAATTCAAAATTTCACCTCCATTTAAAAAAAAATCAAATTTCTTTTCACTTTACTTTCTTTATTTTGTTTTCGTGGTTAGATATTTCACTGTCAAGATTCTTTTACTTGAATATTTTAGAACAAGATGTTTTGTTTTTTTTTTTCTTTAGTGTTTTCTTGTCTTAGTGGAAGCTCCAATATTTGAAGTTCAAAATCTTAAAATCTATATTAAAGCTAATGCCATTGACAGATAGTTTTATAATTTCTGCAATGCTCAAAAATGTCTTTTTGCATGGGTTTATCAAATTCACAGAAAGTGAGATTCCCTGGAAGAGTTGTGTAAGATTCTATAATATTCCTCAACTGCGCAATTTTCTGCGGGTAATGAATATCAATTCTGGTCTGTCTTCTCTAATCGAGCTTCATAATGGAGGTGTAAAGCTCTAACTATTTCTGGCAATCACCACAGACAAAGAATAAAGTATATATAGATTTTCATTTTGCAGCGCTTGTCATCCACAATCGTACCACACGCTTTATTTTTCTATTTTCAACGTATATCTCAAAGTTCCTTTTATGGACTTGGCTACGAAAGCATCCGACTGGTCATATATATATATACATGAATTTTTATACTTATTTTGTTTCTCTACTTTTGACGCAGCGCTTGTCATCCACAATCGTACCACACGCTTTATTTTTCTATTTTCAACGTATATCTCAAAGTTCCTTTTATGGACTTGGCTACGAAAGCATCCGACTGGTCATATATATATATATATATATATATATATATATATACATGAATTTTTATACTTATTTTGTTTCTCTACTTTTGACATACATCTCAATGTTATTTTTATCCACAATAGTCCATTCAAACCAGTCACTTCTATTTCCTTTATATACAGAGTTATACGGGGAAATTATCTATATATATATATCTATATATATATATATATATATATATATATATATATATTTGTGAATGTTTTAACACAATTGGCATTGTAGAGTTTCCATTAATGTTAATAAATGTATGAGTTCTATGCTTTGTATTATGTTTATAGTTTTATGGTTATGAAGCTGAGCTACAAATGGAGTTAAAGAAACACTTACATGTGGTGACTCTCATGATTGGTTGAGGAAGGTTTACAGAGAATAGGGAGGTGTTATTGAGACTTTTCAAGGATTGGATAAGTTCGGTAGGTGTTGGAGAAGGTGTGTTAGATGTTTGGAGAAGATTCACTAGGGTTTGATTGAGTTTTGGGCTGAAAAATAGGGTAACTCACAATAGAGAAACCTTTTTTATAACTCACTTTGCCAATGGACAACTTGTGTTACTCCTAGATTGAATTTCCTCGATTCTATGCACACTCTAGTGAATTCCAAGGGCATTTACTATGGTTTTTGCCCATGTCATTTGGTAGATCAATTCGACTTGAGTTAATCTTCATTCTTGAAGGTGATCAAGTCAAATATGATGAGGAGTATTATTGAGTATTGATTTCATCTTCCATTACTGATAGAGAGTGTGCAATACAGGGGTTGGATTGAGAGAGAATGTTAGCTATAGTATTACAGAGATAATGCGCATATCAGAGCTCAAATTTGAAGCATATTTTAGAGGATGATGGAGTTATTGTATTTCTATGTGCTTAACATGTTTGTGATGTAGATTATATTGCTCCGAATATGATGTTTTTGATATGGATAGGAGGATATTGTTGTAGTTGCTTTAGTAGAGACTTTGGATCAGAGTTCAGATTACTAATATGTTTGTGTTGCACTGGTTCCATTGGAGATTTTATTGTTGTAGTGTCTTTGGATATGTATTATTTGTCTGCTAGAGTATGGCAGTGATGGCTGAGTGTGAAGTTTAGATTATTATTGTATGTTTCTGTGGTGTTTGAGTTCCATAGGAGATTGACTGTGTTGAGGTGATGTATTGATTGTGGCTGAGATTGTGTTCCCTAGTTTTATATGCATATTGGTTGTTGTATTATAGCTTTCATTCGATTGTATGAGCATAGTGGTTAATGTGAGTCTAGTATGAAAATTTATGAAATGAACCTCATAAGTGTTTGAATGAAGAAATTGTGGATCCAGTATGAAATGTTGTGAAACATGGTCAATGAAAGAGCTTGAAGGTTAGGGTCTTGAGTGAACAAGTGGTGTCTTGCATATTAAGGGTGTAGCAACATCCTTCACGTAGTATCCTAAGAACTTGGGAGTGGTGGCTTCCATTCAGTGGTGGTTGGGTAACACTTATTGGGAGTGGTGGGTTCCGATAAGTGGTTTTTTGCAAAGGTGAGGGAGTCATGGCTTACTGCTGGTGGTGGCCTGCAAAGTCCATACAGGTTGTTTCCAAGAGTGAGTAACATCTCACATGTTTGACAAGTTCTAGCTTGCGCACTAGTGGTTCCCGATGACTATGTAAAAGAAGAATTTTATAATAATAGAAGAGCAAAGGAAAACATTGGATGATGGTTTTCTCCCTTTGGGTTTCCACCTTACATTTGGTGCCCCTTATGTGTGATATTTTTTATGGTTGTTATTATGGTTACTTGCTTTGATGTTCTCATGGTTATGTGCTTAGATCTTTTGTTTATGGTTCATACTTATGCATAGATCTTGTTATCTGTTATGCTGCTAATGAATGCATGAATCAAGGTTTCTGATAAAAAATACAAAAAAATGGTAAAATAGGTCATAAGTCACAATAATGATTCATGACCTTCCCCGCCACACTCTGCCCCCTCCCTCTCTCAATATTCTTCAAGGTTTCCAACAATACTTAGGTATGGTTTTCAAGAATTCTTATTTTATATATATATATATATATATATATATATATATATATATATATATGAATGGTTTGGACTTAATAGTTTGTGAATATTTCTATTAGTATACAAATTCTAACTTATGAAATTAAAAGTTTCCAAACACTTTTTCTATTCCAAAACTTATGTGGTGTTTGAGATCTCCACTCTCAACATTACATAAATTAAACTGTTATTGATAAATTAAATAGCACATAACCGTTTTTAATGACTATTAATATTTATTAATGAATTAATTTATATAACTATACTAGTTTGAAATATTTAAAACTATATTTAAAATTAATTATTAAATAATTTTTATATGTATTACTAAGTTACAAAATTTCTTCGCACTAATAATGAAAAGTTACCAACAATGATAATGATAATGGATGCACATATATCATTTTAACTAATCCTATTTTAAAATGTAAAAAGCATTTTCAATCCTAAATAATAAATTTTACAAAAATTACAACATATCCCTTTATAATAGCTTTATTATTTACCTCCTTTAATGAGGAATGAATGCTTAATTTTCGAGATTATTCTAAAAATGAATAATCCCTAACCAATACAAGTGAAATTCATTATTATGATTATCAAGCAATATTTTTCTATGAGATCACATTAACAAATTTAACCATTAACAATTAACAATTTTTTCATTCTTGTGTAATATTTTATGTAATCGCGCACATTTTTCATTTTTCTGTAATATTTTATGTAGTTTTACCATAACAACACATCTGCAACAATGTACAGAGGACAAAATGTTCAAACATTTAACCCCGAAACATTATTTTTAGCATATTTTGGTCTATAAGTATATACATTTGTCCAGCTGGAAACATTATTTTTAACTTATTCTAGTCTATACATATATTATATATGAAATTTTTCAATCTCCCCTCACTAAAATACTCGAATTCTATTTTTATTACAATTTCTAGATCAAAAAAATAGAATGAGTTTGATTAAAATTAAAAAGAAATATTTGTTTTCCATTTTTTTAACTTAAGTAAATAAAAATAAAAATACAACTGACATTAGGTATTTTTCAAACTGTTTTTATTATAATTTCCAGATCCAAAAAAATAAGATGCCTGACTAAAAATAGAAAACAAATATTTGGTTTTCATTTTTTTAACTTAATTAAATAAAAATAAAAATACAACACAACAATTAGTTTTTAATCAATCATGAGGATTTTAGGAGAAGTCATTTATTGTTGTGCACCTCACTACTATACTCAAACAAATCTAGCATTATAGAAGTCAACAAACAAAATAAATAGATTTAACATACCATGAATTTGGATATATTACTAAGTCTTGGGCAGGCTCCTTAGTTATGAAGTTCCTTATTTAACAAGGTTGTAAACCTAAAAATCTTCTTAAAACAATTGCGAGAACATCATGCAAAAAATTTGAGAGAAATCAAAGAAAATGTTTTTAAAATTTTGGTTCATAAATAAATCTAATATCTTAGAAACCTTTTATCTATTCTAATTTTGAAAATTAAAAATCTTCAACTTCCCATTCTAGAAAACTACCAAATAACATTAAACCTATTTTGATTTATGCACTGCAATTTTGAAAATTGGCAGTCAATCTAAAAATAACCTATCTCCTATTCGCGGATGACATCCTGCTATTCTCTAATGGAAGAAGATCTGAAACCCACGAATTAAAAAGGATACTAAATCTCTTCTTAAAGGAAACAGGCCTTCAAGTTAACAAAGATAAATCACAGCTTCTGCTGGAAGGATTCAATTGGCATGAAGTATTCCAAATCGAAGAGGACTTGCCCTTCGAGGATATGAGGCTTCAAGACTACTTCATATATCTTGGGTTCTACCTAATGCCTTGCTCATACAGGAAGTAAGATTAGCACTGGATAATAGCAAAAATTGAATCAAGAGTCACCCACTGGAGCTTCAAATGGCTATCTAGAGTTGGCAGACTGACACTAATCAAATCAGTCCTCTTGGCTATACCGGTCTACTGGGTTGCATTAACCTGGGTTTCGAAAGGGACTCTAGAGAAAATCAGAAGAGTCTGCAGCAAATTCTTATGGGCAGGATCACAGGAAGACTCGGTACTCCCATGGGTGGCCTGGGAAAAGGTGGCAAAGCCAAAGGATTGGGGAGGATGGGGAATTAAAGATTTAACTGCCTTCGGACCATCGCTGGTAGCAAAGTTGGGATGGAGGATTATCAAAATGGAGAACCTCTAGACTACGGTAGTTAAACGAAAATATATTGACCCAATGCTGTTAGAAGACTAGATCAGAAGCCCAACCAAAAAAAAGGAGTGTCTCAGTGGTGTGGAAAGCAACATTAGAAGGCTTTAAGATAATAGAGCAAGGTCTCTCCTAGCAGGTAGGGAATGGAAAACATGTCCGAATAGGGAAGGGTCCTTGGGTAGGATGCAACGAAGATTTCACACTATCCCTAAGCCTCATCAACCATATTAACACAAGAGGAATTAATAACCTTAGTTAGATTGAGAACCATGGCCACTCCTCCATATGGGGCCAAGCATGGCTTACAGGATCAAACCTAAATCTTAGCCCTCGACGGAGAGGGGAGTGGATCACTTTCACCTCAGAGTTGTCTATATCAAATGCTCGACTAAGAGATAGACCAGATCAGGTAGTATGGGTCCATGTAGACTCAAGAAAATACTCCCCAAAACAAGGTTACAAGTACCTAATGAAAAAGAAAGGCTGTGGAAATCAGGACTGGTGGGTAACCTCAATCTGGAAAATGCAATGCCTGGAAAAAGCCTGAATGTTCTTCTGGTGCATCCTAAAGGAGAAGGTTCCTACCTGGGACATCCTACAGAAAAGATACAAGTCAGGACTAGGGAGTTGCACCCTTTACAAAATGGCCTATGAGTCAATTTTTCATCTCTTCATAGATTGTTCCTTCTCCAAAGCAGTCTGGCAAGCTGTCAGGGAACTGATCCACAAAAGAGTTTCATGGAATAGGCGGATGATAGAAGAAGCCTGGAAATCTTGGTGGACCCAACATCCTAAAGGAAATCTGAGAACCTTCCCCTTATCATCTCCTGGGGGTTATGGCTCGCAAGGAATAAAAGTATTTTTCAAGATCAAATTCCCTTGGTGGAGAGCACAACTATCGGAAGTGTGTCTATCTTCACAAGCATCCCTGAGCCCATCCATGAGGATTTACCTCGCCCGATCGAAGAAGAGAATATCAAGGAAGGGATTCCATGGGCATATTTCAATGGGGCCTCCAGCCAAGACAACAAATGTGGTGTTGGGCTAATCATTCACCTAAATCCCCAAAGATGCCTCAAAGCCTCAGTGGGCTTAGGGTTTGGAACTAATAACTTTGTCAAGCTGACAGCCTTAAAAATCCTTTGCTGGCTCACCCAACTGGGCATATCCACGATTCAGATCTTCAGGGACTCTTTGAATATTATCAAATGGTTCAATGGAACAAGCAGATGTCAGAACTACATTTTCTCTACATTACCATAAGAAGCCATGCATTTAAAATCTCATTTGAACATCATCTCTCTATGTCATATATACAGGGAACACAATGACTATGTGGACCAACTTTCTAAAGCGGGTTTGCAACAAAATATGGGCAGTTAGAGAATAGAGGACACAGATATAGATGAGATCCGTGTGTCGAATCATCCACCCTATGCACAAAATCAATCTCTCTAAAGCCACAACTCGGGCTGTGGCATTTTCCTTCCTTTGCATTTTTTTTCTTTTTTCTTTCAATTTAGAACAACAACTACTAACACTATTTAAACTCCTCGAAAATAAAAAAAATCAAAAATTTTTAGCTGACTCATTCCTGTTTGGGTTGTTTTCCCTTCTGAGGAGACCTAGGAATGATTCAGCCATAACAGTTAATTTTTACGACTGAAAACAGAGACCAATGATGTGGTTATGATGCACAGGAAACTGATCAACATGGGTTTCTCCTCTTTGAGGAGGCCTTCGGTTCAGAATTGATCAACGAATCAGAATCAGACATTTGAGATGGCAGAAGGGGGCATCCCTCAAGCAACATCTCCGCAACTCTATGACTAAAAATCATACAATCACCTGAATGCCTAACAACATATACAATGTAACTTTTTGTTTTCCAATGAAAAGTTCGATTTCTTTTCTCGGAAAAAAAAAAAAAAAAGAGAAGTAATAATCTTAATAAAATTAATTATTTTAAAAGGATTATAATAATATTTAATTCATTATAATAATGATTCTAATAATTTTTAAATTAATAATTTATTTATTTATTAATTATAATTTACTAATTTATTAATATTAATTATTAATTATCTTTAAATTAATAATTTATTATTTATAATTAATAATATAATAATTAATGATTTAATAAAAAATGTTATTTTTTATATTATTAATTATAAATAATAAATTTATTTTGGAATATGGTTGGCCATAAGTGATTTTCATATTGAAACAAAATTTGCCACAATGGGACAATGGTTGATTTTCATATTGGACAATGGTTGACCATGATTTATTTTAATGTCAAGATAATATTTTTCAAAATGTGATGTTGGACCATGGTTGACCATGGTTAATATTCATATTGAGACTATTTGTCACAATGTCACATTGGACCATGGTTGAGTATGATTGATATGGACCACAATGTGGTACTTGATGTGCTTACTAAAATAGCCAAAAGGAATAATTTAAATTGACAGTTCATTATTGCTTTTTCATTAATTATTAAATAAATTTCCTAAAATATTAAATTTTTAAAACATTTTTATTAGAAACCATTTAAACTAGCAGTTAATTGTTGTTTCTTTTATTATTAAATAAATGTTAGATACGACTAGAAATGACTAAACTAATTATTTGGTTTTTTATTATTAAATAATTTTTAAATATAATTTAGATTGGTTTAATATTAATATTTTCTAAAAATTATTGCCTAAAAATATTGTGATTTAAAATAATTTGAACTAACAATTAATTAACTGTCTTACTAATTTCTTAAAAACATTTTGATTTAAAATAATTTTAACTAACAATTAACTCTTACTATTTAAATAAAAAATATTATTTTCCTAAGAGATTTAGTTACAACAGAAAATTTCTTTAAACATCCACATCCTCTTAATTAATTGAAAATTTCTTTAACCATCAACATCCTCTTAATTGTCCATGTGATTCAAAGATGGGGTTGTGGGCAGCTCTAAGAAGGTAGGGTTGGAGTTGAAGATAGGGTTTTGGACTCAGGGTTCCATGGTGGGGAGCACAGGGGGGAGTGCTGCTCCCTCCTACAATCAAGCAGTCATAGAAGGAAGTAAGGACGTGGGAAAGAAGCATTTCAAGAAACCTCTGGAGAAGATTTCACAAGCACGAGGCCAGGGGACATCTGGAAGAAGTGAACCTCAGGATCAGAAAGGGAACCAACAGGAAACAAGTAAAGAAAAGGAGAATGGAAGGAGCAGTGAAAGACCTGCTTCCATAAGAACAACTGGATTCTGCAAACCCAAGTCAGACATTATTCCCAGGGTTGTATTGAACGACCCAGTGATACAAGCACATAGGGATCATATGACGGAACATGCAATCATATGCAAGTTTATTGGGGTATGGCCGACAGAGAGGGCATTACATGTCCAGATAAGCAGCCATTGGAAGCCAAAGGGAGAAATACATTTACATCTGGGTTCTAAGGGCTTTTTCACAGTAGTGTTCACAAGCCTAGAGGACAAAGACAAAGTGTTTGAAGGGGGGCCCTATTTCTATGCTGCGACAGGACTCTACATGCGGCCATGGATGATGAACTTTGTCCCGGAACGTGAAACATTTACATCAGTACCGGTGTGGATCAGACTATACTCCCTTCCTCTAGATTATTGGCTACTAGAATCTTTGAAAACCATAGGCAACAAGCAGGGGCATTCTCTAAAGATCTCAGTGCCAACTCTGAAAGGAAGATATACCTCCTTTGCCTGAATATTTGCGGAAAAAGATCTATTTGGAGCCCTTCTGGAAGCGATAATTTTAGAACTATATGATTAAGAATGGGTGCAGACTGTGGACCATGAGCACATACCATTTAGGTGCTGCAAATGCCATGAACATGGGCATCTATATAGAGACTTCCCCACAATCAATAGGGAAAGTAACCAGAAATCCACTAGGGAGAGAGATCACGAAGGTTTCACCAAGGTCGGGAGCAAAAGAAAAGGGGAAAAACGTCCACACAAGAAGGTAAATGAGGATATACATACAAGACACAACAACTTCAAGATCCTGGAGGAAGAAGAGGGGAACAAGGAGACAGTCCAAGACATGGAGAATGTAACGAAGGAGCTGGATAAGGTAACTGACATGGAGGAAATCACAGTAAACAACCAGCAAAAGGAAGATGATACACCAAGTTTGATGGAGATTAGTAGGGACCAGGAGATGGCTCCAAGTGAAGTGGGAACAGAGGACCACGAGCTACGGGAGATTCTGGATAAGAAAAATCTAGATCTAGAGAAATTTTCGAAACAAGGGAAAAACATAGGTGTGGATTCCCTGCCAAAAGAGGATTATGACAGGGTACAACAACTCCTTCTATGGAGGTCACAAGCGAAGGGAGCTAGATTCAAAAGAAATCATGATGGCCAAGAGCCAACTGGGGTCAAGATGATGGAGAATTTATAGGCACAATCTCCAAAGAACTTAGGTAGGAAAAGAGGAAGAAAGAGACAGAATGAGCTACTGAATGAATGTGGAAAACTATTGATTAACTCAGGTAAGATGAAAGATCTTACCATTTATTCCTTTACTAACCTCTCTTAATTAAGCTTACAAGCTAGAACATTAGAGGCATTGGGAATAGAAGGAAACAAAGAAATCTTAGTAACAGAATGAAAGAAGAAAAACCATACATGGTTTTTATTCAGGAGACAAAATGTTTGATGGACAAGATAAGGAATATTCACAATAAGTGGTTAATAAAATGTGAGTATTTAGAGGTTAAGGCTAATAACTCGGTGGGGGGAATTCTCACGTTGTGGGATCCATAGAAATTTTGAATCTTGGACGCTGAAGCATCCAGGAGCTACCTCTCCTTGATATTTCAACCTATAGGGGATAAGGAGAAATACATGATTACAAATGTCTATGGACCTCAAAAGCAAGCAGACAAACTCAAGCTTCTCACCTCCCTGGAGGATTTAAGAGCAAGACATCCCATCCTGCCCTGGATCATTGCAGGAGATTTTGATATGCTAAGATCTCTTTCAGAAAAAAAAGGAGGCACTAGACAACTAGGAAGAGACTCCATGGCCTTTCACAACTTCATTAGGAACATGGGACTAGTGGACACTGAAACAATTAATGGAACCTTCACTTGGAACAACAAAAGGGGAGGGGCTTCTCAAGTTGCTTCCAAACTTGATAGATTTATTATTTCAGAGGACCTCCTTCTCACAGGACCCACCATGACAACCTCCATTATGCCCTTTGGAGGATCATATCATTGGCCTGTACAGCTGGAAGCCACCTTCATGGGCACACCAAGAAATAGACCTTTCAGGTTTGAAAATGCCTGGCTCTCACACCCTAAATTCACTAGTAACATTGATAAATGGTGGAGAGAGGAGCTGAATATTCAGGGTACAAAAATGTTCATGCTCCAACAGAAACTTAAACATATCAAATCTCATCTTAAAGCTTGGAACAAAAAGGAATTTGGAGATATCTTCAAAGCCAAAAGAGAAACTGAGCAGAAGCTCCAGGAGATCAATCAGATCAACATCACAGAGGACTTCACTGAAGAGCGCAAAACCTAACTGACTCTCTGCAAGAAGAATGGGAGGATTGATGCTTACAAGAGGAAATTTTCGAAAGGAAGAAATCAAGGATACAATGGATTAGAGAGGGAGAAAGAAATACAAAATTCTTCCACAAATCCACTATGGCTCACAGGGCACACAATAGAATCATTAAGATCAAAGATTCTCAAGGTATAGAGCTTGTATCACACAATGATATGGAATCGATCCTGGTACAAGACTTCTGCAATATTGCAAAGGAGCCACTGGAGGACAGATCTAGGTTCATTGACGATTTTATAAGTATATCCCTCAGCTGGTTACCAGAGAGGACAACCATAATCTCAACAAACCAATATTGGAAGAGGAGGTTAGTGAAGTGATTAATGAAATGCAGAATGGCAAAGCACCAGGCCCGGATGGATTCAATGTAGACTTCTTCAAAGCCTGCTGGGAAACTATCAAACATGACATCCTCGAGGTTGTGGAAGACTCAAGAAGATCCCAAAAGGTACTGAAGGCTCTGAATGCATCCTTCATAGCTCTTATCCCAAAGCAAGAAAATTCCATGACTCCAAAGGGTTTTTGGCCCATAGCCTTATGTAATGTGGTGTATAAAATCATTTATAAAGTAATAGCCAACCGATTCAAACCACTTCTACCCTTTCTCATCTCAGAGTAGCAAATAGGCAATGTGGAGGGAAGATAAATCCTCAACAATATCATCCAAGCTCATGAGATGGTACACTCTCTCAATAGCAACAAACGAGCTGGTATGATCATTTAATTGGACCTAGAGAAAGCCTACGATAAATTAAGCTAGTCTTACATAAGAGCAATTATAAAAGCCTATGGTTTTGACCAGAATTGCAAAAGGTGGGTGATGGCATTAGTTACCACGACCATTTTTTCCATACTGCTCAATGGAGCTCCATCTAGGACCTTCACACCCTCCAAAGGACTCAGACAAGGCGATCTGCTCTCACCGTTCCTCTTCATCCTCATGATGGAAGGGCTAGGTAGAGCGTTCAAAATTGAAAATGTTGAAGGACGAATCCAGGGTATCAAACTTAACACGGATGGAGAGGTAAACACTCATCAACAATTTGTGGATGATACAATGTTGCAGGGTATACCCACAGTCAGGGAAGCTAGAGTAATCAAAAACATCTTAAATGACTTTGTTATGGCAGCAGGCACAGAGGTAAGCCTCAACAAGTCCAAAGATTTTTTCTTTAACACTAATATTACTATTCAGAGAAACATTACCAGAATTCTTGGATTTCAAAGGGAACAGCTACCATCCAAATATCTTGGCATTCCTCTTACTGACAAACCTCTAAGCAAGAAAGTGTGGGAGCCAATACTAAATAAACTTTAGGACAAGGTCAGAAAATGGACATGCAGGTCACTAAATTTGGCAGGGCGCCTTGTGCTCACACAAGCGGTCTTGTAGGCCATTCCCATTTTCATGTTTTCAGCTCTTCCTGCTCCTCAAGGTATTAAGCAATAGATAAGAAACATACAAAGGGACATTTTGTGGGGCAGAGGGGAAGAGAAAATGAAGTGGGCTTTAGTAGTCTGGGACAAGATCTGCAAGCCAAGAGCCATGGTGGATTATGGCTTCATGATCCTGAGACCCTTAGCAGAGTTTTGGGAGCCAAGCTTTGGTGGAGATGGATTAAGGAACCGAATGCCCCCTGGGCTAAGCTGTGGGAAAAAAATGATGCCAAGTACTGTAGAAGAAGGATCACATTAAAATGTCAGGGAAAATCAGGGGCTCCCATATTTGGAACCTTGCCTGGGATAATAAAAGTATTGTTCAGCAACATTGTTTTTGGGAAATTCGAGCAGGGGACCTTGCTCGATTTTGGGAGGACAACTTGCAACAAGAACCCAACCTTTATAGGGATGAACTTGCAGCCCTCAAAATTGACACAGATAGCAAAAGTATGGCTTTGGTAAAAGACTTTTGGGAACAAGGAAGGAATAAGTGAAAATGGAGGAAGTGGAAGGATCTAGGATACAGTGATGAAAACCCATTGAAGACCAAGGCAGAAGCTCTAAACCAGGATCTAGAGGATAGAAGGATTCTGGTATCTTCCTCACCAGATCAATTAAGATGGGGAAAGAATACCAAAGAAAACTTTAACCTCAAAGAGGCTAAACAAGAAGTCGCAGGATTTAACTTTGTGAATCCTGATCAAGGCTGGAAGAAACTTTGGCAAAGTCCACATTGGATGAAAATAAAGTTATTCATCTAGCTAGTGCATCAAAGGAAGATCTTAACTTGGGAGAATCTCCTTAAGAAAGGCTTCATTTGGCCTTCCAAATGTCACCTATGTGGTGCTCATGAGGAGATGATTGAACACCTTCTCAACCTCTGTCCTTTCACTTCAAAGGTGTGGGATTGGGTGGCCTACATTTTTAGAAAAACTGATAGGGATAGTCTCAGCATATCCAACACTCTGAAAAACTGGAGGAAAAACTTCTCAGGGAATGAGATTGTTAATAAAGCTTGGATTCTGGTTGTAGGCTTTGTCATCTCGAATATTTGGAAGGAGCACAAGAGTCTGATCTTCAAAAACAAAACAAGCATGCCCCAACTCATAATTGATCAAATTCTAAGGCGGCTTAAAGACACAATAAGAAGCTTGTTGAGGACCCTTCCTAAATATCCTGCTCTGCCGCAAGATGAGAGAATTATACTTCACTTGGGTCTCTAGTCTATCAGTCCTCTGGGAATAATAAAGGAAGTAAGCCTAATAAATAAAGGTAGGGTTGGAGTTGAAGATAGGCTTTTGGACTCAAGGTTCCATGGCGGGGAGTGCAGGGGGGAGTGCTACTCCCTTCTACAGTCAAGCAGTCACAGAAGGATGTAAGGACGTGGGAAAGAAGCATTTCAAAAGACCTCTGGAGAAGATTTCAGAAGCACAAAGCCAGGGGACATCTGGAAGAAGTGAACCTCAAGATCAAGAAGAGAACCAACAGGAAGCAAGTAAAGAAAAGGAGAATGGAGGGAGTAGTGAAAGACCCGCTTCCATAAGAACAACTGGGTTCTGCAAACCCAAGTCAGGCATTATTCCCAGGGTTGTATTGAGGGACCCAGCGATACAAGCACATAGGGATCATATGACGGAACATGCAATCATATGCAAGTTTATGGAGGTATGGCCGACGGAGAGGGCGTTACACGTCTAGATAAGGAGCCATTGGAAGTCAAAGGGAGAAATACATTTACATCTGGTTTCTAAGGGCTTTTTCACAGTAGTGTTCACAAGCCTAGAGGACAAAGACAAAGTGTTTGAAGGGGGGCCCTGTTTCTATGCTGCGGCGGGACTCTACATGCGGCCGTGGATGATGAACTTTGTCCTAGAACGTGAAACATTTACATCAGTACCGCTGTGGATCAGACTATACTCCCTTCCTTTGGATTATTGGCTACCAGAATCTTTGAAAACCATAGGCAACAAGCTGGGGCATTTTCTAAAGATCTCAGAGGCAACTCTGAAAGGAAGATATACCTCCTTTGCCCAAATATGTGTGGAAATGAATCTATCTGGATCCCTTCCGGAAGCGATAATTTTAGAAGTATATGATGAAAAATGGGTGCAGACTATGGACTATGAGCACATACCATTTAGGTGTTGCAAATTCCATGAATATGGGCATCTATATAGAGACTGCCCCATAATCAATAGGGAAGGTAACCAGAAATCCACTGGGGAGAGAGATCACGAGGGTTTCACCCAGGTTGGGAGCAAAAGGAAAGGGGGAAAACGTCCACACAAGAAGGTAAATGAGGACAGACATACAAGGCACAATAGCTTCAAGATCCTGGAGGAAGAAGAGGGGAACAAGGAGACAGTCCAGGACATGGAGAATGTAACAAAGGAGGTGGATAAGGTAACTAACATGGAGGAAATCACAGTAAACAACTAGCAAAAGGATGATGATACACTAAGTTTGATGGAGATCAGTAGGGACCAGGAGATGACTCCAAGTTAAGTGAGAACAGAGGACCACGAGCTACATGAGATTCTGGATAAGGAAAATCTAGATCTAGAGAAATTTCTGGAACAAGGAAGAAACATAGGTGTGGACTCTCTGCCAAAAGAGGATTATGACAGGGTACAACAGCTCTTTCTATGGAGGTCACAAGCAAAGGGAGCTAGAGTCAAAATAAATCATGAAAACCAGGAGCCAACTAGGGTCAAGATGATGGAGAATTTACAGTCACAATCTCCAAAGAACTTAGGTAGGAAAAGAGGAAGAAAGAGACAGAATGAGTTGCTAAACGAATGTGGAAAACTATTGATTAACTCAGGTAAGATGAGAGATCTTACCAGTTATTCCTTTACTAACCTTTCTTAATGAAGCTTACAACCTGGAACATTAGAGGCATTGGGAATAGAAGGAAACAAAGAAATCTTCGTAACAGAATGAAAGAAGAAAAACCAGACATGGTTTTTATTCAGGAGACAAAATGTTCGATGGACAAGATAAGGAATATTCATAATAAGTGGTTAATCAAATATGAGTATTTAGAGGTTAAGGCTGATAACTTGGCGGGGGGAATTCTCACGTTGTGGGATCCATAGAAATTTGGAATCCTGGATGCTAAAACATCCAAGAAGTACCTCTCATTGATATTTCAACCTATAGGGGATAAGGAGATATACATGATTACAAATGTCTATGGACCTCAAAATCAAGCAGAAAAACTCAAGCTTCTCACCTCCCTGGAGGATTTAAGAGCAAGACATCCCATTTTTCCCTGGATCGTTGCGGCAGATTTCAATATGATAAGATCTATTTCAGAAAAAAAGGAGGCACTAGATAGCTAGACAGAGACTCCATGGCCTTTCAGAACTTCATTATGAACATGGGACTAGTGGACACTGAAAAAATTAATGGAACCTTCACTTGGAACAACAAAAGGGGAGGGGCTTCTCAAGTTGCTTCCAAACTTGATAGATTTATTATTTCAGAGGACCTCCTTCTCACAAAACCCAGCATGACAACCTCCATTCTGCCCTTTGGAGGATCGGATCATTGGCTTGTACAGCTGGAAACAACCTTCATGGGCACACCAAGAAACAGACCTTTCAGGTTTGAAAATGCCTGGCTCTCACACCCTAAATTCACTAGTAACATTGATAAATGGTGGAGAGAGGAGCTGAATATTCAGGGTACAAAAATGTTCATGCTCCAACAGAAACTTAAACATATCAAATCTCGTCTTAAAGCTTGGAACAAAAAGGAATTTGGAGATATCTTCAAAGCCAAAAGAGAAACTGAGCAGAAGCTCCAAGAGATCAATCAGATCAACATCACAGATGGCTTCACCGAAGAGCAGCAAAAACTAACTGACTCTCTGCAGGAAGAATGGGAGGATCGATGCTTACAAGAGGAAATTTTTTGGAGGCAGAAATCAAGGATACAATGGATTAGAGAGGGAGAAAGAAATACAAAATTCTTCCACAAATCCACTATGGCTCACAGGGCACACAATAGAATCACTAAGATCAAAGATTCTCAAGGTATAGAGCTTGTATCTCACAATGATATGGAATCGGTCCTGGTACAGCACTTCTGCAATATTGCAAAGGAGCCATTGGCGGATAGATCTAGGTTCAGTGACCATTTTATTCAGTATATCCCTCAGCTGGTTACCAGAGAAGACAACCATAATCTCAACAAGAAAGTATTGGAAGAGGAGGTTAGTGAAGTGATTAATGAAATGCAGAATGGAAAAGCACCACGCCCGGATGGATTCAATGTAAACTTCTTCAAAGCCTGCTGGGAAACTGTCAAACATGTCATCCTCGAGGTTGTGGAAGACTCAAGAAGATCCCAAAAGGTACTGAAGGCTCTGACTGCATCCTTCATAGCTCTTATCCCAAAGGAGGAAAATGCCATGAATCCAGAGGGTTTTCGGCCCATAGCCTTATTTAATGTGGTGTATAAAATTATTTCCAAAGTAATAGCCAATCGATTCAAACCACTTCTACCCTTTCTCATCCTAGAGGAGCAAACAGGCTATGTGGAGGGAAGATAGATCCTCAACAATATCATCCAAGCTCATGAGGTGGTACACTCTCTCAAAAGTAACAAACAAGCTGGTATGATCATTTAATTGGACCAAGGGAAAGCCTATGACAAATTAAGTTGGTCTTACATAAGAGCAATTGTAAAAGCCTATGGTTTTGACCAGAATTACATAAGGTGGGTGATGGCATTAGTTACCACGACCAATCTTTCCATACTACTCAATGGAGCTCCATCTAGGACCTTCACACCCTCCAGAAGACTCAGACAAGGCGATTTTCTGTCACCGTTCCTCTTCGTCCTCATGATGGAAGGGCTAGGTAGAGCGTTCAAAATGGCAAATGCTGAAGGATGAATTCAAGGTATCAAACTTACCACGGATGGAGAGGCATACACTCATCAACAATTTGTGGATGATACAATGTTGCAGGGCATACCCACAGTTAGGGAAGCTAGAGCAATCAAAAACATCTTAAATGACTTTGTTATGGCAACAGGCACAGAGGTAAGCCTCAACAAGTCCAAAGATTTTTTCTTTAACACTAATATTGCTATTCAGAGAAACATTACCAGAATTCTTGGATTTCAAAGGGAACAGCTACAGGGAATTATTTTAAAATGTAAAAAGCATTTTCAATCCTAAATAATAAATTTTACAAAAATTACAACATATCCCTTTATAATAGCTTTATTATTTACCGCCTTTAATGAGGAATGAATGCTTAATTTTCGATATTATTCTAAAAATGAATAATCCCTAACCAATACAAGTGAAATTCATTATTATGATTATCAAGCAATATTTTTCTATGAGATCACATTAACAAATTTAACCATTAACAATTAACAAATTTTTCATTCTTGTGTAATATTTTATGTAATCGCGCACATTTTTCATTTTTCTGTAATATTTTATGTAGTTTTACCATAACAACACATCTGCAACAATGTACAGAGGACAAAATGTTCAAACATTTAACCCCGAAACATTATTTTTAGCATATTTTGGTCTATAAGTATATACATTTGTCCAGCTGGAAACATTATTTTTAACTTATTCTAGTCTATACATATATTATATATGAAATTTTTCAATCTCCCCTCACTAAAATACTCGAATTCTATTTTTATTACAATTTCTAGATCCAAAAAAATAGAATGAGTTTGATTAAAATTAAAAAGAAATATTTGTTTTCCATTTTTTTAACTTAAGTAAATAAAAATAAAAATACAACTGACATTAGTTAGTTTTCAAACTATTTTTATTATAATTTCCAGATCCAAAAAAATAAGATGCCTCACTAAAAATAGAAAACAAATATTTGGTTTTCATTTTTTAAAATTAATTAAATAAAAATAAAAATACAACACAACAATTAGTTTTTAATCAATCATGAGGATTTTAGGAGAAGTCATTTATTGTTGTGCACCTCACTACTATACTCAAACAAATCTAGCATTATAGAAGTCAACAAACAAAATAAATAGATTTAACATACCATGAATTTGGATATATTACTAAGTCTTGGGCAGGCTCCTTAGTTATGAAGTTCCTTATTTAACAAGGTTGTAAACCTAAAAATCTTCTTAAAACAATTGCGAGAACATCATGCAAAAAATTTGAGAGAAATCAAAGAAAATGTTTTTAAAATTTTGGTTCATAAATAAATCTAATATCTTAGAAACCTTTTATATATTCTAATTTTGAAAATTCAAAATCTTCAACTTCCCATTCTAGAAAACTACCAAATAACATTAAACCTATTTTGATCTATCCACTGCAATTTTGAAAATTCAAAATCCTCAACTTCCGAAAATTACCAAATAACATAAAACTACAAAACACATAATAGATTAGCTGCTCGCCAGCCTGGTTGGAAGAAATCACGTCTTAATTTACCTCAAAATTTCCTTGGGGGCTCCCTAAGCTGGTTGGAAAAAATCACGCCTTAATTTACTTCAAAATTTCGTGAAGGGTTGTATACCATATCAAAATTTACGTATAACTTGTAAGTAT
The DNA here is from genome assembly GCA_031772625.1 of Pinus tabuliformis. Lineage (NCBI taxonomy): Eukaryota > Viridiplantae > Streptophyta > Pinopsida > Pinales > Pinaceae > Pinus > Pinus tabuliformis. Next base: position 642,505,628 of record CM062807.1, on the reverse strand, counting down.
TTTTCAAGTTTTACAATAACTAACTACATAAGTAAATAAAGCAACCACGCTTTAACTTACTTCAAAATTTCCTGAGGGACTGTATACCATATCAAATTTGACATAACTTGTATGTATTTTTTAGGTTTTACAATAAATAAAGAGTACATACCTCAAAGGTTGATACCACTAGTATCACCAATTTAGTAGTTTTGAACGAGAAATCATGTCATATTCAGAGGCTAACAAATTCAACACTGCAGTAGAGTAAAAATAAATTCAAAAGAAACCACGCCTTAATTTACTTGGGGTAAAAACTAATTCAAAAGCAACCACACCTTAATTTACTTCAAAATTTCCTGAGGGGTTGTATACCATATCAAATTTTACATAAATTGTAAGTATTTTTCAGGTTTTTTTTTTTTGAAAAAGTCGGTTGCTATGTATTATATTCTGAAAAAAACGAGGGTCTAAATCCCTCTTTGTACATAAAGTTCGCAGATTGAGAGTAGACAAGGGGTTTACAAAATGAGGCTGCCCCCTTGATCCTTAGGCTACTTTTTTCCCTACTACTGCTAGAGATGGCACTAGTATAGATTCTAATAAAGGAGGATAACAAAAAGATACATTTGATTTTCATTCAGTCAATCATTATGTGTTGAATGTGTCTTGCTGTTGATTCTTCTGGATTCTCATCTTTGGCTCCATGATTTGCGCTGGAGGAGCTAGTGGCGATGGGGTGCTTTTCCAGCCAGGATTTCAGAGTGTCGAGCGATTCCTCAACATGGCCACAGCGATTTGAGAGCTTCTCGAATTGATCTCGGAGAGAGGAGACCCTGTGCATGAAAAGCTGGATTTCTGCTTTATACTTCTCCGTGTTTATGCGGTCCTGTTCAAAAAGTCTCCTACTGTGCTCATCAAGACGCCTGTCATGCTCTTCTAACCTTGCAGCAAGCAGACCCTGTTTTTCCTCTATCAGTGACTGCTGGGTCCTTATTTCTTCCAGCTCAAATTGAAGGTCAGCACAGTGCAGACAGTCCTCACTGCGCGCCATGGAGAGGAGGATGCAAAAAGGGAAAAGGGTCCAGAAGGCGGGAAAGATTATGGAGATATTGGAGATATCTTGCAGACGGAAATTGAAGACACTGTCAGGGGAGACAGCAGATCCCGCTTTCTGAGCGACAAGGGAGAAGTATAAAAGGGTCAGGGCGATGGCGCGCAAGCCAGGAGGAAGAATGCTGATGATGAGGGAGAATGAAACAGAGGAAAACTTGCTGAAGGGGCAAGAGTAGAAGATGGAAGGCGGCTGGCAGAGGCAATGAGAAAAAAGCAGAGAGTGAAGAGAGGGAGGAACGGCTAGACTAGCCACCCCGCAGAGACTACTCCTGAAAAACACCACGACAGAGATTAGTGGAAAGATAAACAAAGCAGGAGGAGGCAATACCAGAGACTGATTTTTTCTTCGACTCTGAACGAGAGCGCCTTCATCAAGCCAGAGTAGCTGCTCTTTCGCAAAGCAGTGAATGACAAATCTTGGCTTGCCTCTGCCCGTATTTATGGAGTGAAGCCAACGATAGCCTGGGTGCCTTACAGGAGCCGGATCCTCGGTTGTGATGAGATATTTTCCTAAATCTCGTAGGCGATCTGCTGATGCAGTGTATTCGATCTTCCGGCCGTCACTGAGTTGATTGGCTTTCCTTGGGAAGTAGATTATTCTTTGAATCGGTGCTTGGATGAGACTACTTGTGCATTTCGTGCTTTCTGCAAAATGTCCTGATGCTGTTGATGCCATGCCCTTCACACGCTTGATGGACCTGCGAATCTGGGCAATGTCAGGATTTGCCTGTGTCATGGCAGAGGTTGGAAGGTATCTCTGTTGTTGTGCCTCAACGCACCTTCCTGTTTTCCAACTGCGTTATTCGCATGCCTATCAGCTTCCACATTGAGCGTGCGAAGGATATGGTAGAGTCTGATGTTTTCAAAGTATTTGAGGAGGAGTTTGATGCGACGAATATGTTGCTGAAGGCTGCTGTTTGGTGATCTCTGGTTGTGATTCATGAGGCCAATGATTATAGAAGAGTCTCCAAATACTAATGCTTTTCTAACCCCCAGGTTTTTTAATTGCAACAACCCTTGATAGAGAGCTAAGGCCTCTGCGTTATTGTTTGTTTTATTTCCCAGGCTCCATTCATAGTTGCAGATTTCTTCTCCTGATTCATCTAGAATAACTCCTCCCGCGCCTGCTGGTCCTGGGTTGGACTTTGAGGCACCATCAAAGTATAAAATTGGACAATTGCCACTCTGGATCCACCTCTTATAGTCCTGGGTTGGAAGTCTGATTTCCCACTCCCTGGTCTGGTCTTGATGCTGTCTATCAGTTCTCTGAGTACCCTGTTGATGTCCTGGACGGCCTAGAATATGCCTGATAATTGACCTCTCCTCAACTGAGTAATCCGCTGCTTTGATTTTCCCTATGTGTTTTGCAGCAATTGTCTCCTGCGCCAAGAGGTGAGCCTTGTTGCATGTCATCCGTACATTACTCTCTTTGTTTTGGAAGATTTTTTTATTTCTTGTGAGCCAAATTTTCCATAGTAGATTGTGAGGTATGATATCCCAAGTTCTTTTGACAATCTTACTCCTTTTATCTTTCCATGGGCAGTTCCTTCTCCATTCTTGAATTGCCTCTGCAATGTTCTGATGAGGTTGCCATGTTATGTTGCCCAAGTTGGACAAGTTGATCCAGCATTTCTTCGCAAAGGGACAATCAAGGAATAGGTGGTGGATGGTTTCCTCTGCTGAGCAGCAATTGGGGCAAATTGAAGGTCCATGTATCCCTCTCTTTCTTAAATTTTCAGAAGTGAGGACTTTGCCTTTTAACAGCAGCCATATGAAAAATTTAACCTTGGGGATGGCCTCAGATTTCCATATTGTTCTCCATTGATTCCAGATAGGAGTCTGATAAGTGCTGTTGCAGATGAATTGATAGCCGGACTTGATGGTGTAGCTTGAGCCCGTGGGGTCCCATCGAAATCCATCTGCTGCTCCTTTTTTAATGGGTGCTCTGTTCTGAAGGTTTTTATGAAGGGCTTGGAAGCTTAATTCTAGATTTGAGGGGATAACTGGAAATTCCCAACTAATCCAGGCTCCTGTATCAGCATCCCATTTTGATATTTGATCGAGCCTCTGAATGCCTTTGCTATTAAGATGGAGGATGAAGGGAATGGCTTCTTCGACTGTGTTTAGAGGTTGGAGACCCATTATCTTATCAGTGGCATAATTGATACTGTTCCCTCCCCCCGGGATCTTTGAGGTGTTTTGATTGAGAATGGGAATTGCTTTCTTACAGAGGTGCCAAATTTTAGTAGAATCTCTACTGGGGATATCAATTTCAAGAAGTCTTTGCCTTTTGTCGGAGAGATATTTGCATTCAATGACCTGTTTCCACCAGGCTTTTGGTTCATTGATTAATCTCCAAGCCATTTTGATCCCGAAAGCGAGGTTTAGAATTTTAGGGGCTCTAATTCCCAGTCCACCTCTATCTTGAGATTGAATTACGCTTTTCCAATTGACCAAATTGAATCTATTTTTTTCTTTTTTCCCTCCTTGCCATAAAAAGTTGCGGAGGACAGTTTCCAGCTTATAGTAAAAAGTGGCAGGAGCTTGGTAAAGAGTGAATCGATATAGAGGTAAGGAGGAGATACCTGATTTGAGCAAAATTAATCTGCCTGCTGGGTTAAGCCACTGAGTTCCCCATTGCTGGACCTTCCTTTTAACTTTGTCTATTATTTCATTCCAGGTAGTGGCTTTTAGAGAGCCCATGGTGACCGGCATCCCAAGGTAGGTGAAGTGTTCCCAGGTTGCTTTGTAGGCAACTCCAAAAATGTTAGCTATGCTGTGAGCTGTTTGATTGGATATATTCCATCCATAGATGCAGCTTTTTTGAAAGTTGACCTCTCCCCCTGAGTACTCCATGAATTGGTCGAGGAGGATCTTGAAGCGCCTTGCAATAGTCGTGGATGCCCCTCCAATGAGCAGAGTGTCGTCAGCAAATTGTGAGTGATTGATGTTCTTCACTCCGTTTCCAAACTTGATACCCGAGATGAGGCCAACTCTTCTGTTGTGATCTAAGGTGCTGCTAAATGATTCATCCATCATAATGAAAAGATAAGGGGAAAGAGGGCAACCTTGCCTTAACCCTCTTGAAGATTGAAATGCTTCACAAGGGCGCCCATTTATAAGAGGCGAAATCCAGGGACCAGAGATGCAAGCGGCAATGATGCTGATGAAGGCAGAATTGAATCCCATTTTCCTCAAGACAGCAAACAAGAAGGAGTGTCTTACTCGATCAAATGCATTGGCTAAGTCAAGCTTAAGAACGAAACCTTTCTCTTGCCTTGATGTGCTGGAGTGAATCGCTTCTTGGACCAAGGTGATGGTGTCATGAATTTGCCTGTTAGACATGAAGCCTCCTTGATTTTCGGATATAAGGGAAGGGAGGAGGGGTTGAAGTCTAGCTGCTATAATTTTTGTAAAGATCTTATAAGAAGTGTTACACAATGAAATAGGTCGAAATCTGGAGAAGGAAGTGGGGCGATTTTCTTTAGGAATGAGGGCGAGGAACGTTGAGTTTGTGAAGCCCCCCATTTTCCTTTTTCTTTGGATTCCCTTCATCATTTTAACAAGGTCTTTTTTTATCAAATGCCAATAATCCCTGTAAAAATTTATCGGGAACCCGTCTGGGCCTGGTGACTTGTCTGGTTGTAAAGTCCAGATAGCTTTTCTGATTTCCTCCTCTGTTATTTCACTATTTAAGCTGTCATTCTCCTCAGGAGAGATTTTTTCCGGTAGATGCTGTAGAAGCGCCGAATAGTCGGCATCTCCTTGATTTTCCGTGAGGAGGCTTTTGTAATGGAGGAAGGCAGCTCGTTTGATGGATTCTTGGTCATTATGCTGACTGCCTTGGCTATCAATTATAGTGTTTACATTGTTCCTTGTTTTTCTGGCAGTGGCCTGCTTATGGAAGTATGCCGTATTTTTATCACCTTCCTTCAGCCATAATTCTCTTGATTTGATTCTCCACTTGATCTCTTCCGCTCTCTTGATTTGAATTAGTTGCCCCTGAGCTTCCCATTCTTTACTTTTCAGCTGGTGAGTGAATCCATGGTCCTCTATTTGTTTATGGATCTCTTCCAAGTCCTGCTGTATTTTTTTCCTTATTTTTTCTGGCTCTTGATAGCTGACTTTTGCCCAATCCTTGAGAGCTCTCCTTGTGTTTCTAAGTTTTGTTTCCCAAATATGGCTTGGAGAGCCTTCAACGTGGTGCTTCCAAGTTGCTTCTATGATAGCTTCGGCCTCAGCGTTGTCTCTCCACAAAGGATTGTACCTGAACGGGATTGGTCCCAAATGAGAATGGGAGTCCAGCGTTAAGAGAATGGGAAAGTGGTCTGAGGCTGTGGCACTGAGAATTTTGGTGTGGCCTGCAGCAAAGGAAGAAAGGAGGGAGACATTAACCAAAATTCTGTCCAATCTTTCCATAATGTTGCCTGGCCCCAACCTTCTATTGTTCCAGGTATATTTCCTATTTTTTGGGATGATATCCATCAGTTCATGTTCGGACATTATCACTTCCATCTGTCTTCTGAAGGGATCGGATGTGAAGTTGCCCCCTCTTTTCTCGTTCGCATGGAGGATTAAATTGAAGTCTCCAGCTAGAATAACATTTGAGTTCTGCTCGTTGTCTATTTCTTCCTTCAATTCCTTCCAGCACTGTTCCTTTTCCCGGTAATGAATGGGGATATAGACATTATAAATGATGAAGTCACAGCTCTCTTCCTTGTTACTAAGGTTGGTCCTAACCCAATTTTGATTGAGGACAGAAGATTTGCAGTCCCAGTACTGCTTATTCCACATGGTTGTGATTCCTCCAGAGGCTCCTCTGGAGTTGCTACTGGCCCCTGAAAAGTTTTTTTGGGCATCTATAATTATTTGCATTTCGCTCTGACTTTGCTTGGTTTCCTGTATCAGAACAATTTCAGGTCTTTCTGTTTGAAGAAGATCTCGTAGGGCAGCTGATTTGGAGGGGTGCCCCATACCCCTGCTGTTCCAAGATAAAAGCTTCATCATGAGACGTTCGAGCGAAGAGGTGCTCGCCTCTCATGGTCTTTGCCTGCTGTTTCTTTTTCTTGAGAACCTGTAATGAAGGAGTCCATAGGGGTTTGGATCCCTAGCGCTATGTCCTTTTGCGTGCTTTCTTCCCGATGCTGCTTGGCTGACTTTCTTCCTGGTCCCGGTTTCTTGTGGATATCGCTGGGGGCGCCAATGTCTTTTGAAGAGCTTCTGGTGGTTCTGGGGGGGGGAGGATCAATGAGGGGCTGAGAGGGAGTCGAAGAAATCAAAGGAGGTTCGGTCAGATCCGGAGAGGGCTGATCAGTCTGAGGATCATCAGAGGATAAAATAAGGAAAGGGTTGGAGGAAGAGGGGAAAGAGGATTCAAGGGAAGGTCCAGGAGGATTGAAAGAAGGAGAGGTGGGGCGGGGGGAGGAAGAGCCCGGTTGTTCAGAAAGTGGATCTTGTTTTGACGGAGGTGCTACTTTCTTTTTTTTCACAGTTTCCCATTGTTCTCCTTGGTCTTCAGATTCAAGATTAGTAATTTTAGAGCATCTATTGGCAAAGTGGCCATATTCGTGACATACCTTACATTTAAAGGGTATTTGCTCGTAGTCCAGCTGCTGTATGTAGCTCCAGTCATCCACCTTCAGCTTGATGGCTTCTGGCAGGCCTTTCCCGAGATCCACTTCTACGCAAATCCTTGCACAGGCTTGCATGTTATCTTTAGGCTCGCTTCTGTCAATGTACTTACCTACTGCATTCCCTATTGCTTTTACCGAGTCATCTCCCCAACAATGCAGGGGGAGATGGGGAAGACGGACCCAAACCGGAACCGCATTAGGAATATCTAGTTCAGGGTCGAAGTCAGGAGTCCACTTGTTCAGATATAACCCTCGAGAGTCCATAAAATAGGGCCCGTTCCTGAATATCAGATCCTTGTCTGCCTTGGTTTCAAAGTGAAAGGTATAATAGCCTTTACCACAAAATCGAATCGAAATCTTTCCTTGTGTTTTATCAGACCAGTTTCTTTCCACCCATCTCTGGACTGTCTTTGGTGAAGGCCATAAGCCTGTAAACTGCCCTATGAGTCCTTTTTCTGCTAAAGATAAAGCTGCCATTCGAGGGAGAGAAGGAGGTAACTGAACTTCTTGGAGAATATCAAGTTTCTTGACAAATTTTGAAGTTGCTGGTTTCGGACGGACGGGGGGCAGAGACTTTACCAGATCAGAGAAAGCTTTCTCTGCATCCCCAGAAGATGGATCTGAATGGGCCATGGCGGAAGCCAGGCCCCAGAACAGGCCTCGCGGCCCAGGCCGAGGCGACGAAGCTGCAGCTGCTCACAAATCTTCAGCGCTCCCGCGATCCAGCTCCGCGCGCTCCCGTTCCTCCCTCAAAAAAAAAAAAAGAAGTATTTTTCAGGTTTTACAACAAACTAATGACATCAATAAATAAAGAGTACATACCACGAGTCTAGCAATAAATAAAGAGTACATACCACGAGTCTAGCAGTTTTGAAGGCTCACAAATTCAACACTCCAGGATAAAAACAAAATCAAAACAACCACACCATAATTTACTTCAAAATTTCCCCAGGGCTGTATACCATATCAAATTTTACATTTACTTCAAAATTTCCCAGGGCTGTATACCATATCAAATTTTACATAACTTGTAAGCATTTTTGAGGTTTCAACACACACTGCAATAGTGTAAAAACAAATTCAACAGTGCAGTAGTGTAAATTAAAAGATTGCAGCTTTTCCCAATTAGCAAGAAAGAACAATCACAGAGGAAAATGTAAGACCATAAAACACATAATTCATCAAACCACATATGGTTAGATGCCAAAGGCTAAAGTGGTAACTGGACCCTCGTAAATTCTAATGGAGAAAGTGGTAACTAGACCCTGGTAAATTCTAAAATTGTTTCGCAAGAGAGTGAAATCCAATGCTAGTAAATAGGTCATTAAATTATGTCATCAACAACCAGATCTTGAAAGAATAGAGCACCCTATCCAGTTGTACAGCGTGCCATAGCCCTGTAGTCCCCATTGCCGAATGCCCATAATTTTCCATTAATTCTCAACAACCAGATCTTCAAAGAATGCCCATAATGTTCCATTATTTCTCAACAACCAAATCTTGAAATAATATAGCACGCTAGCCATAGCCCTGTCATAGCCCTCTAGTCCAGACTCCGTAGGTACAGAGCAATCCAATTGGATCACCCATGATTAGATTTTTGTAAACTCAACCTTAGTTATAATAAATAATTTTGGGGACTAGTAAATTCCAGTACAATAGATTTTTATGGTTTGTATTTTTAATTAAACGTCAGAATGACGAGACCTCAATATATTTTAGACGTTAGATTTCACGTGCAAAAATTTTCACCAACTGTAAAATACATGCTGAAAATTTCCAGGCCTGATCAAAATTCAATGTCACTTTTTGTTGAAATCTTCTTTGTTTTGCAACATCAAATGTTCTATAAATGCATTTATTTGGGAATGTGGATTTTTCTTGGTGAACCATGTTGCTAGCTTTTCTTCTTAAATTTATTCATCACATCCATTAATAGTTGTTTATCATAGATGGTATGGTTACATATCTTTCTAATCTCTTTCTGTGCATTTTCTTTATTATGCTATCACTATGAATCTACTTACTTTTAATCTACTTAATTTTAGCCCATGAATTGAACTGGATCCAACATTGTAGCCACTGTGACACCATGTGATCCAGATCATTGGGGGAGGCCACCAAGGTCAGAAAAATTGAAATGCTAGAAAAGGATAAGAACTAAGAAACTTTTTATTAAAATGAGTCAGAAAAATTGAAATGCCAGAAAAGGATGAGAACTAACAAACTTTCTATTAAAATGGAGAATAACTGTAAAAGCTACATTATGGTGGACAATTTGTCCTTTTAAAAAATGTGACTTGTTACTTATAGCTATGTTTTAGTCATAATACCACAATTAAATTCCATGGGTGAGTAAATATCATGGGTGAATGAATACCATGAGTGAGTGTCACTTACAATACCATGTGTAAATTCCATGGGTGGATGCCACTTACAATACAATGGACAAATACCATGGGTGAATGAACATCATGGGTGGACGCCACTTACAATACCATTGGTGCATAAATAATATGGGTGGATAAATACCATGGGTGGATGTCGCTTTCCATTTAGATCATTATTCCTTCATTAAGAAGCAATGGTCCCCATTGCGTGAAGTTCCCTCTTGAGAAGCCTTTGTTGAATATGAAGAGCCACTGAAGGGGGGCCATTGTGTTATTAACTCATAACCGTGATGAATGAAGATACGAGGATAGAGATACACTATAATGCTTATGACCAACTGTAATGCTAACAATGTGCATCCTAGCAAATAGACTTCGATGAAGCATGAGTTTGTGGATGACCCATAATCGTGACAAATGATTTTATGAAGATAGAGATACATTGTAATCCTTATGACCAACTGTGATACTAACAGTATGAGGCCTAACAAATAGACTTCAATGACAAGGGTGTTGTGCGGTTCACTCATAACCTTGGCTTTGTGGGTGGTCCATAACCATGATGTTTGTCAATCTGCTTAGTAAAAGTATGGTGGCTTGTATAATATATTATCCTATCCAATGAGATGTTGCAAAGGCTTCTTTCACATTATTTTGTTTGTTTTTGAGTTATAAATCTCTTACTGCAACTTTGCTGATAACTTATGCTACATGTGATCAAATGAAATTCTGTCAAAGTCCTATTTGAGGTATTGAAGATATATTTCCATTGATATAAGACACTTGAACATTGATGACCTGTGGAGTGAGAGAAAGATTCCTAAAACTCATACTATGCACGTTTGCGCAACAATACAGACATATGTAACTTCAATTGCTCATATCTCTCAAGCCGGGAAACAAAATCATTTTCTAAAAAAAACTATTTAAGCTAACAGAAAATCTTTTCAAACGAGCTATTTTTTTTACCTTCTGAAATTATATGTGGAGGTCGTAGGACTTGTATGAAGTTTGTTGAAGATTGTTGCTTTGTGTTTCATCCATCATTGCACTTCAAACCCTCATTCCCATGGAGCCATAACCTTCCCTAATACCATTGACTCGGATCATGGGGCCAAGCCCCCAAGTTCTAAAAAATTGAATTGCTATAAAAAGATGAGAAAAAACCACCAAGAAACTTTTTATTAAAATACAAAATTGTTATAAAAACACCATTATGGTGGACAATATTTCTTTTTGCAAAATGTGACTTGTTACTTATAGTTATTTTCTAGTTACAATACCACATGTAAATTCCATGGGTGGGTAAATACCATGGGTGAATGAATACCATGGGTGGATGCCACTTACAATACCACGGGTGGATGCCACTTAAAATACCATGGGTAAATTCTATAGGTGAATGAATACCATGGGTAAACTCTATAGGTGGATAAATACCATAATTTGATTACAATACCATGGGTGGATAAACACCATGGGTGGATGCCACTTTCAATTCATATCACCATGCAATATGTCAACTGACAATTTGGTGATGAGTGGAAATGTATTATTTTCCTTGGGTTTCCCACATGGGGCATTCCCTTCCTTTCCCCTTTTCTTCTTTTAATAATAGTTGGACAGTTAAAAAATCCATTTATGAACTAAAATCTCTCACACACAACCATCTCCACACAACGTCATCGTCGACACAACCACTTTCGGACCCAACAATTCCCTTCCATTAGCCATTGACATTTGAAACTAATATTATAAATGTGGGTCCCATATATCATGGACACTAAGCATTTGTTCAGAAATAAATGTTGGAAAAAATGCTACCTTCGGAAAACATTTTCCATTGTGTGCAAAAGGTTCTCGAGCTTTCATTGTATGCACTTCCGCATTCCACAAAATCTATTAATAACAAAATAAGAATTCTCTTGTGCAAAATATACTAATATCAAAATGCAGTACAATTAAAATATCCCTCTACACTTCCCTCATTCCACACCAATTTTGCACATGCATTTGTATTTCTTGTTAATGTAGGTTACAATTTATATTTGATATGGTTTTCCATTAGACGGGCTTGAACAAATGCAAAATTTCAATATTTTCAAGTGTCTTTGTCCAAAACTTAAACCGGTCAACTAAGTCTAGAAAACTAAAAAGAGTATTTGGATCTTGGGCTTTAGAAAATTGATGCAAACAAAAATAATGCATGAAACTTAACAAAAAAAATATTGGGGAGGTAGAATGAAAATCAAAACCTTCTACTGGGATGGTATCCTTGTTGTCTATGGGAGAGAAACCTAGATCTAAGGGGCTGCCCTAGACCTAACTTTTAATTTTATTTTTTTAACATTTTAATTTTATTTCAACTTTTTTCTTTGATAATTTATTTCATATATTTTTTCTATATCTAATATTTCCACCAGAAACTAAGCAAATAAACTACCCTAAACCAATAGTAATATTTCATATATTTTTTTCATATCTAATACTCCCTTCAAATATAAGAAACTAAATTTGTCACTAAATATTGATCACGAAAAGCGCAGCACTAAATATTGTGTTCATCATTTCCATCTTCTACGACTTCAATTTTCATTGACACAGAAGATGGAAATGATGATCACATTATTTGCATCGCATATTATCCACCTGAAAAACTAGTGCCAGGAATCTCAGATTTAGATATCAAGAATCGCACAATTCATCCCAAACTGTTACTTTGCTTTACTCTGAGTTAATTACCACTCACTTGGCTCCGCTAAATGATTTAACTTCAGCCGATTGATTGTGTTTTCTAAATTACAATACAACCAGATTGATTGTCTCTAAGTATATTATTAAAAATATTATTATTGTGATCATTATAATATTTCTTATTAATTGAATTTTGCTTTTTTTAACCATTAGAGCATATCGTCGAGACTATTTATTTGCGTTCTCTACGAAAAGAGTTAAGGCTTTTATAGCCCGGGCAACCTCAGCACCTCCAATTCTGGTAAGGCTTTTATAGCCCGGGCAACCTCAGCACCTCCAATTCTGGTAAGGCTTTTATAGCCCGGGCAACCTCAGCACCTCCAATTCTGGTAGGCTAATGGCCATTTTTCATTAGTTTTTATCTGAAGATCAAGATTTTGGTATTTATTTTTAATTGCTCTGTAAATCAAGATTTTTTAATTTTTAATTTCTCATGTACTTGTATATATCAAATTTATTATTTTATCTATATATAGATATCCACAAGTCTGAGGACATGGTTAACGACATGGTGTTTTCTAGTGGGAGATTCTCGCGTCTAGATGCTCGCCGCCGACCAAATTTTCCCATACACGAGAATCTCCCATACACGACCATTGCCACGGTTAACCAAAAATATTATTAAAAACCAAAAATACCTAGCAATTAATTACTTATGTTCCATTCGCATCAAAGCAATAATAAGCACCAAAACATTCTATTTTCAGTATTTTCCTGCGCATGCAATGTCAATTTTTATAACTATTGAAGGTGATAAAAATAATTAGGTCTGGAACCACTCACACAGATTGAGGGTGAATATAACTGTGCATGCAATGCAAAGCAAACTAGGTCACGCCTATTCTTTCACTAATCGAAATCTCATAGAACGAACAAAGGAAAGCCTCTGCATGTTTTTCTTTTTGCACGCACGCCACTTCCCTACGGCTGCGTACATTCGCCCTCAGCGCAAATTGATTTCACATGTCTATGATAGTGAGATGGTCTTCCAGGGATACCTATAGAGAAATGGGTTTTACAGAGATTGGTCCGTAACTGATAATTGCTTCTTTTCATTCTTATTGGAAGAGGAGGAACCTCAACCCACGCGCTTCTCTGTGACTGTCTTATGTTGGTTTATTCATGCAGAAGAAAAAGCGCACCAACTCATCCCTTTCCTCGTTGAAGGAAGTTCGACCTTCGACCTGCTCTATAAACCCAACATGTTAAAGATAAAGATAATATGCAAAGTCTGAAACGCGCAATTCGAACAACACCCATATCACAGTAAATTCAAAATGTTAAAGATAAAGATAATATGCAAAGTCTGAAACGCGCAATTCGAACAACACCCATATCACAGTAAATTCAAAGTCCTAGTTGGAGTCCTGGCATGTCACGTCGCTTCGCTTCGTCCTCAGATAAAGATATGACGACCTCAGATAAAGATAATATGCAAAGTAAACCGTGCACCCACAGTTTCCATAATCTGTGTACTCCATTAAAGCTGAAGCTGAAGGTGTAGTGTCACAGATGATGTAAACTGTGGGAACAATGTTTACTTTCCTTATTGTGTGCCCATCATCATCAAACTGTTGGAAACTGCTTTCATGATTATCTCTTCCGATTTAATTTCATGTCATCAAACTGTTGGAAACTGCTTTCATGATTATCTCTTCCGATTTAATTTCATGTCAGCGGCTCCATGAATGCGTGAATGAATTATGCGTGTTGTGTGGAATATTTATATCAAATACCACTCTCACTCTAACTCTAACTCTAACTCCAGTCTCCACGCCGTCGCCGGTTCCAACTTTCAGATGTGTGTAATACTTCCCGTCATTGGACAGCGCATGGCGTATGAGCTGGTGTTAATGAATACACATTAGAATTATTCTGTTATTTTGTTTTTTAAAGTAGTATTTAAATAATAACTTTTATTTTAATTTTTATGTTTTTTGGTAATATTAATATTTAGGTAATATTAATGAATGGTGTGATTTTTGATGGTGTGGCTGTGGAATATTTATATTTATAAGACTCTCACGCAGTGTCCAGTTGCAAGCGCCAATTCCAACTTTCAGATGTGTGCAGTTATCAGTGTTTCAAGGCAGCGCCTAACCAGCCATATATAGCGTATTTAATGCACCCGGAGGTGCACGAGAGATAATTCGTTAACACACGAATTTGAAAACTCGTCACTAAATAAAAAAAAGCAATTTGCGTGTTAGTGGGCTATGTCCCGTGCATCTCCGGGTGCATTGAATACGCTATATATGGCTGGTTAGGCGCTGCCGTGTTTCAATAGCGTATCACTTCTAGTCATTGGAGAGCGCGTGGCATATGAGATGGTGCTCATGAATACACATGCGTATTGGTTAATAATTTATTTATTTATTTATTTATTTTTTTAATTTTTTAATTTCATTTTTTAATCATGGGAGTTAACCATGGTTATAACCGTGGCAATGGTCGTGTATGGGAGATTCTCGCGTCTAGATTCTTCATCTTTGTCGACAATAATTGTAGCGTTACGGTTCTGGGAACGCTTTTGCAACTGTCCCGTTTTTAACTCTTTTTCACTTTCTTTTAATTCTACTTTTTATCATAGTTACCAAGTTCGGCCGTACTGCAGAAAAAAATTCGAAAATTATTCGATTTGCGAATTAATACGTCAATTCGAGTTCGGTACGGTGTATTAGATATTAGGTTCACAATTATAGGTTCATGGATTAAACGATTAAGGCCAGTGCAGATTTTTAATTGTAACAATTTCGATCCCCGGTGCAAGCTTAATAAGCAACGGAACAATTCGTTACTCGTTGCACCAGCTTTCCCCCGTCCGACACCAAAGACTCTGGTTTCAATTTCATTCCATTTTTATAACCATAAACAGGGATATAGTCGGGTGCAAGCGCATACCTAGTTTACCGAGAGATATGTAGTAGAGATAGGGGCAGGGGTGAAGGCAGATTTTGATCGGAGATTTTTAGCTTTCCATTTACAGTTCAAAAACTTTTCGGATCTATGAAATGGCAAAGATTATGGTTAAGATCTTATTTTATGCCATAAGAATTTTATTGGGAATTCCTCAACAACTTAGTAATTAGAGATTTAGATTTTCATACACAGTTCAAAGCCCTTTCAGATCCATAAAATGGCATAAGATTATGGTTAATAAATCTTATGGTTAATAAATGATAATGCAAGATGTCATTTTATAACTAAAAGAAATATAACTTTTATTTTAACAAGAATTATTAAAATAGAATTATGAAATAATGAATTGGTTGTAAATTGGTACCTTTTTTATAAAAGGAAAAAATCTAATTTCTATATCGTGTTAAATGAATAACTCCTATAAAAATAAAAAAGATAAATCAATATTATAAAAAATTATAAAACATATAAAATGGTAAGCTTCCAAATCCACAATTTTTATACAGAAGTAAATAGAAAAACAATAACTTCTATATTACAAAAAATTATAAAATGGAAAAATTCATTATTATAAAAGATATAAAATGGTAAGCTTCCAAATCCACAACTTTTATTAAAAAAAATAGAAACACAGTAACTTCTATATTACAAAAAATAATAAAATGGCAAAATTCATTTACAATGGATAAGACTTATAAAAAAATAGAAAAAAAAAAAAAAGATAAATCCAATATTTAAAAAAAGAATTTAAGTATTTGTAAGATGTAGAATGTCGAATTTTTTCCGTATTGAATTTTATAGAGTCGAATTTTTTCCGTATCGAATCGAATTCGAATTCGAATTTGGTAACTATGCTTTTTATTACCATTTTGGTAGTCAGAAAAACGGATCGTCTAAACGGTAGAAAACATGTTTTTTTTCCGGCTTTTGAAATATTAATGTGTTTTATATTTATTAAAAAAATTATTATATCATTTTTAAGATTTAAAATTATTAAAATTAATATGGTATCGGATAAAAGGATTTTTAAAATAAAAAATTATAAAATATTAATTAAATATATTTAAAAATATATATATTTTAAATTCTAAAATGAAGTACTAAGATTTTTTTTTAATTAGTTTAATTATATAAGTTAAATGATGGGTAAATAACTATGTATATTAAAAATATATTTTATGTTAATAATATTTTTTTTTTTTTAATAAAAATAAATTAAATTATAATTTTATTTTAAACTATTTTTACTTTTTTTAAGCTGTAATTAATTATTTTAATATTAATAGACATTGGTCATTCTCCTCTTCCATATCAATATTTATTAAATTAATCATCATATATTAAACTAATAAATAACATTTTTCAAAACATATTTAAATTTTACAATCTTAATTTCCACAACAGAATTTTAAAAATTATAATTTATGCATTAGATCTCTATATATTAATCATTGGAAAATTTCTTGTCACCTTTTCACTAGAAAATTGGTTTCAACCTTTCACTAATAATGTATATAGTTATACTAATATATTAACTAGCACAACCACATTAATATTTATGTGCTTGATATAAGCTAAAAACTTCATTTGTATATACCATTAATGAATATATAATAATAGAAATAATATTTTAAAAAAACTATTCCAATAAAACTATTCCACCTCATTTTTTGGAAGGCAGAGAGGATTACGACAAGGATGTCCCATCTCCCCTCTCCTCTTCCTTCTGGCAGTAGAAGGCCTCAGTCAATTGATCATTGATGCCCAAAGGAAAGGAAATATCCAAGGGTTGGAAGTGGCAGTTAATCATACCCCACACTTTGATTGATTTAGGGGCTGCCATTAACGTTATGACCAGGGATACCATGCTCGAACTCAACCTTCAGGGTTCCTTAAGGAAGACCTCGACAGTCCTGCAGTTGGCAGATCGCTCCACTGTGACTCCCGAAGGGATTGTGGAGGATGTCTTGGTCTCTGTTGACTCTTGGGAGTATCCTGCTGACTTCTTGGTTCTTCATCCATAGGCAAAGCTTACCAGATACCCCCTTATTTTGGGAAGACCTTGGCTAGCCACTGCGGATGCTTACATAAGCTACCGAGCAGGGAACATGACCATCAAAAATGGTCCTATGTCCAAGCAGCTAGTCCTATACCCTCCTGCCCAACCTCTATTAGAGCATGACTTACCACTTTGGTTGGAAGAAGGAGAAGAGGATGAGGTGTACTCTGCACCCTTGTGCACCTTAGAGACCACTAGGGGATGTCCCCAAACTGAGGATGATTTGATTGAGACCTTGATTTAGAATCCGCCTCCCAATGCATTGTCCTTAGAGAAATTGGTGGAAGATACTCAAGCTAGCACCTTAGTGGACCTTTGTGTGACTGATCCACTCTCTCCTAGGGTCAAAAATGTGGAGTTTGGCCCCAAGAGATCGTTAAAGATCAGCTCCTCCCTATCTCCTTCCCAGGAAAAGGAGATATATAGTCTGTTGGCCAGTCATCTAGATGCTTTTGCTTGGAGCTGTAAGGAGATGAAAGGAGTCCACCCTTCGGTCTGTACCCATCACATCTACATCAAAGAAGATTGTAAACCGGTCAGGCAACCTCAGAGGAGAATGAATCCAGCCCTTAAGGACATTGTCAAAGAAGAACTGCAAAAACTATTGGATGCAGGATTCATCTACCCCATCTCGGATAGCGAGTGGGTGTCCCCTCTAGTGTTGGTACCCAAAAAAAATGGAAAGTGGAGAATTTGCGTGGACTACCGAGAACTGAACAAAGCCACCAAGAAAGACCACTTTCCTCTGCCTTTCATAGATCAAGTGTTGGATGGACTAGCCGGGAAGAAGTTTTTCTCTTTCCTAGATGGGTTCAGCGGGTATAACCAGATCCAAATCAGCCCGGAAGACCAAGATAAGACCACCTTCACTTGTCCTTGGGGTACCTTTGCTTACCGAGTCCTTCCCTTTGGGCTATGCAATGCTCCTGCTACTTTCCAAAGAGCAGTATTGAGCATCTTCTCTGAGCTGGTCCATGATTCGGTGGAAATCTATATGGATGACTTCACTCCCTATGGGTCCAACTTCAAAGAAGCATTTTCCAATCTGAGAAAAGTCCTAACCAAGTGCATTGAGATGAACCTGTCCCTTAGTCCGGAAAAATGTGAATTCTTGATGACTGAAGGGACTGTGCTAGGACATACCATTTCTCGCTAGGGATTGCAGGTGGATCCTGATAAAATTGCTCTCATCAAAAAAGTTCCACCTCCTCAGAAAGTAAGAGATGTTCGGAGTTTCCTAGGCTTAGCAGGATATTATAGAAGGTTTATTAAAGATTTCAGTAAGCTAGCCTCGCCACTGTTTGGCCTCTTAGCAAAAGATGTTGAGTTCAAATGGACGGACGACTGTCAAAGGGCTTTGAATGAATTAAAGGATAAGTTGGTGTCTGCCCCGATATTAAGAGGTCCAAACTGGGCCCTACCTTTCCACATCCACACTGATGCCTCGAACGAAGCCATAGGGGCAGCCTTAGGACAGGTTGAACAAAAACTCCCATATGCCATATACTTTGTCAACAAAAACTTATCCAAGGCAGAACTGAACTATACTGTAACTGAGAAAGAGTTCCTGGCTGTGGTCCGTGCCCTGAACAAGTTCCGACACTACATCACTGGCTATCAAACATTTGTACATACTGATCATGTTGCAATTAGATATTTAATGAATAAACCGGATGTGAATGCTCATATTATTAGATGGTTACTTCTGTTGCAGCAATTTGATTTGACTATCGTTGACAAACCAGGTAAAGAAAATGTTGTTGCTGACTTCTTGTCTAGATTGGATTTACCAGCAGGTGAAGATGGAACAGTGGACGACCAGATGCCAGATGAACATCTGTTTGCTATCTCAGTACTCTCCCCATGGTTTGCTGATATAGCAAACTATCTGGTCTCAACACAATTCCCTCCGCATCTAT
Source organism: Pinus tabuliformis (assembly GCA_031772625.1). Lineage (NCBI taxonomy): Eukaryota > Viridiplantae > Streptophyta > Pinopsida > Pinales > Pinaceae > Pinus > Pinus tabuliformis. Next base: position 642,486,859 of record CM062807.1, on the reverse strand, counting down.
CTTCCAAGGAGAAAAGCAAAATTGTAAGGAAGAGTGCCTTGTTCACTTGGATCGGGGGCAACCTGTTTAAACTTTGCCCCAATCAGATCTTAAGGCATTGTGTAAGGGAGGAGGAAGTCTTTGACATCCTCCTAAACTGTCATGACGGGCCTTGTGGAGGACATTTTGCAGCCAAGAGGACTGCCTTCAAAATTCTACAGGCAGGCTACTATTGGCCCACGCTTCATCAAGATGTCAAGAGATATATCAGCCAATGTGACCGATGCCAAAGGATGGGGAAGCCAACCCCAAGGAACGAAATGCCTCTCCAACCTCAAGTGACTCTTGAACCATTCAGGAAGTGGGGCATGGATTTTGTGGGTCCTATCAATCCTCCTTCAAGGCAAAGGTCTTACATCATTGTGTGCATAGACTATCTAACCAAGTGGGCAGAAACCAAGGCAATCAAAACAGTGATGGAAGAAAAGGTGGCTGAGTTTTTAAGAGAAAACATCTTCTACAAATTTGGCTACCCAAGAGAGCTAGTCACCGATCAAGGAAGCCAGTTCACCTCCAACTTAATTGAAGATTTGCTTGCTCATCACAAGATCAAGCATAGGATTTCCACCCCCTATCATCCTCAAGCAAATGGGCAGGTGGAAGTCACCAATAGAGCATTAGAAGGGATTTTGACTAAGGTGGTGAGCAACAGCAGAAAGGATTGGGCAGATTGCCTGGTTGAGGGCACCTGGGCTTACAACACCACTTGGAAGACCACAACCGTTTTCACACCTTACGAACTGGTCTATAGGAAGAGAGCTTTGTTGTCAATTGAGTTCGAATACAACACATTGAGGATGGCAGCTTAGCTGGACCTAGATCTCAGCCACGCCCAACAAGAAAGGTTATTGTAGCTAAATGGGCTAGATGAACACAGAATGCAGGCCCTTCTCCACTCAGAAGTGGTTCAACTTCAGAGGAAGATATGGCATGACCGGCACCTCAATGACAAGCAATTCCAACCGGGAGATTGGGCACTGTTGTATGATTCCAAACACAAGGATTTCAAGGGGAAGCTGAGGACAAGATGGTTAGGGCCATATGCAGTGGAGAAGTGTAATGATAATGGGTCTTTTCTTATCCGGACCATCGATGAGGAAGCCATCCCCATGCTCGTCAATCGGCATCGACTAAAGATCTACATGAAACCTCTTTCGAGGCAAGAATTCATCAAAACTGTGGAAAAATTAGTACTGGTCATAGAGAAGGGTTCTGCCTCTGTTTTGGGGATACCCTGAGCATCCAAAAAAAAAAAAATCATAATAAAAAGATCCTTGGGTGAAAACCTTTCTGAGGCTCCCAAGGTAGATGGTAGGGGTGAAAACTTCATTGAGGCGCCCTTGCTGTCTCTCTGAAAAATTGGAATAAAAACAAAAAAAGATCCTTGGGTGAAAACCTCTCTGAGGCGCCCAAGGCAGATGGTAGGGGCGAAAACCTCATTGAGGCACCCCTGTTGTCTCCTCAAAAAAAAAAAAAAAAAAAAAAAAGAGAAAAAAGAGGCAGTAAAAGAAAACAGGCTCAAGCTTTGGAAATTAATGGAGGTTGTAGGTATTCCATGCAGAAAAGGAGGCCTCTCAACTCAAGGATAAGGGTCCCTACCATGCTACCAGGTGACCTCACCAGCACTCCCTCCAAAAACACTCATCTCTTCCAAGGTTTGGGCACAGTCTGGTCATAGTGTAGCCTCCTACAGGAAGCTACAGGAATTTCTACAGGAAGTTATGTATTTCTACAGGAAACTTCCTGTAGAATCTTGGAACGGGCCAGGACCGACTGTGTAACAAAATTTGAAGCCCGAAGTCCAATAAGGAGGCATGCAACCAATGTTTTTCTCCAACACCCACAGTTGTCGCCTCCTTCGACCACCATGGTTGCCATACGATTGAAATACCTACGCAGTCAAACCAGAATGTTGGACTTTCAGAAGAAATCATTTTCAAATGAAAAACAAAGCATGCAGAGGCCGCTGCGCTACCTGTCAAAGCAATTCGAAGACCCTGCAATCGTGAACATGACTCCACCGTTTTAGCATGCACCTGAGAAGGAGAAATGGCTACAGGATTTCCTACAGGAATCCTGTAGCAGTTGATCCGGCTAAAGGGCATGTTCTGGAGATAGCTGAAACTCGTGAGCTAGCGCATGCACTATCCACAGCCAAGCAACCGGTCTCGTAACTAGCAGCAGTCAGCAAACCGGAGCTCCCATGCCTGTGCACGAAGTGGCAGCAATCGAATCCGTCACCCTCGGCCTGAAGCATGAGAAAAATAACGTCACAACCGCACAGGTAAGTGCCTCACCCTGTTTCGTCAAATCACATGAATAATACTTTAAAATGTGTGTAAATATGAAAATGAATGGGTTGATCAAGTCGGGTAGCCATTCAACTGGCCACCACAACCAGCTCGACGACCTTGTCCGATCCGAAAAGCTTTGGGGACGTCGACAAGGAAAGAAATGGACACGTGGGAAGAGTCGAGTCGGAGAGAAGCTGCGATCTAACAGGAGTTGCGGCGGTAGATATGAAGGGAATGATGCAGCGGTCAGGCAGACATTCAGTGCAATGATCACAGGTGACATCGGCCAACGGGCCGACGGGGACAGCTCACCCCCGCGCCACGAGTTCTGCAGAGATTCAAATCTACTAGCTAGATCGTGTATGGCGCACTACACTCATTTATTCCAACCGCTTTGTATCCGAGTACGCATACACAATTTCTTGAAGGTTGATACTCTGAGTTCTCGGCCTGCTCAGCGTCCTGTTGTTGCACAAAAGGCCCAGAACCGCTGAAGCGCTCCTCAGAACCCGTGCACGACTCCTACAGGAAGCTGTGCTACAGGAAGCTCAATGTCACGGAAAAATCAAACTGTTCACGTCAAAGGTGGCAAGTCTGGAACGAGGTAAGCCTGAACATAGTCCTCCCATGCAATTGGTTCGAAAGGTGGTGAAGTCGACGTACAAAAGGGGTAGAAAACCGTAAATTTCAGTCTGTGCATGAATTTGCAAGTGTCTTCTTATTTCTGCATGAGAATTTCGTCGTCGTGTATATGCAGGATTTTCTACAGTGTTTGGTTCATAATTGAGCCACTGTCAAGGCTCACCTGTAGACAGTCGTAAATTTATAAACTGCGTGCATGATAGAGGCGTAACTCTGTGCTCTGTCTGAGGAAATCCCAAAGGTCCATCTTTGTATACGCGCCAGCCAGCTCAGGCCACCACAGCAAGATTTTACTATGCCGGGTGGGTTCATCGGGAAAGAGCCTACAGACTCAAAGAAACTACGAGAAACCCCTGAGGTGGTAGACCTGTTTTCTCGTGCTCGGTGGATGTCATTCTGTGACAAGCTTCAAGGTCACGACGATGAGGTTGCAGAGGAATTCTTGCAATCCTTGCAACCAAAGTCCAAAACGTTGGCTGTTGTCAACTTCAGAGGTTTGACCCTCAGGCTTACCCCACAGTTCATTAGCAGGGTCACTGATCTACCGATGGGGGTACCTTGGGATAAGGAGGAGAGAAAACTGGGCTAGAAGGCTAAGAAGGAATTCTTTTTGCCGGAGGAGCAATTCTCAGAAGACAAGAATGGAGTGCGAAGAACCAGCCTACAGCCGTTCTGGAGTGAGGTCAGCCTCCAAATTATGAAGTATATCACGTGCGAGGGGTGATTCAACATCATGTATGGATACCATTTTCGGCTACTCACCAAACTTAGACACCAAATGGATCTACCCTCAGAGAAAAAGTTGAGCATCCCTTACTTCCTCCTGCAGTCCATGACCGAGTGTGCAACTAAGCTGAAAGAGGGGACGCCAGATTAGATAGCCCATCATGGGCTCATTAAGCTCCTCGTGGAAGGCGGACTTCACACGCATACCGTCCCTTTCTCCTGGGAAACCTTCCGAAATTTGACTAAGGATGATGACATCCGAGTGTTGGCTGAGGAGCTCACCTCCTCCAGCAACGAGGAGAAGGAACCAATTCAAAAAGAAAAGAGGGAGAAAGGCCGAGAAAACATGGCCAGAGCACCAAAGAAAGAGAAAAAGGGAAAGCATGAGGAAAAGAAAGAGCCCAAGGGAAAACAAGAAGAAAAACAAGCTGCCAAAACAGAGGGTGACAAAACCACATTAACCCCCAGGGAGAAATGGCTACAGAGGTGTTACTGCAGTCCACCTAATTCTACGAATGCTTCTATACACTCCACTGATGAGCCCCAAATTTGGTAACATTTTGGGCTCATTTGGCCTAGCTACCCTTGTTCAATCCTTCATTTTTCATAACTTATGCATTATTTTCTAGTATGTTTATGTCATTTGCACGAATAACGGTAGTCACTATTCCTAGGTGGCTAACACGTGCTCATTGTAGGATTTTTTGACACATGTTGAAGCAAAACCAAGCAGACATGGGCTAGGAGACAGCCAAGCTTGGGTTGAGGATTCGTAGGGGGTTTGTCTATGCCATTAAATAACCTCCCTCGGGATCTTCACCCCCAACTCCGAGCTCCAAAGGCCACCAAAACCGGATCTAGAAGGTAGCCAAGCAGATTTCTTGGAAGGAGTTGTTCACTCACAGTTTGGGCAGCCAAGTCCTATAAACTTAGGAGGCCAGCCAGGGCCTCGTAGTGTATAAATGATAAGGCTCCAGCCTTCGAAAATGACTTTTGAAAAATTCTTGAACATTCTACACTACGTGCTGCTAGCTCTGTTTTGTTCTTTTGTAGCCATTATTGGCATAACTCTAACTTATGATTATTTTTTGATAATTGGAAGCAGTCAGATTTGATATCAGCTCTGAGGTTTTTATAGGAGCCATAGCTCTCAGGGTTGGGCCCAACCTGAGAGCCTAGGGCCTCCTTATTTGTATTGTTATCTTTCCTTTCCGCACTGTGATTTTCCTTTTATGCATCTGAACGAAGTTTGTTGAGCTAAGATTTAGTTGTGTTGGTTAAGTAGGATACTGTTGATGAATAGAATTACTTCAGATGTATAGAATAGATTGATAAGACAAAGATTGATAAAAGCTCCATAAAAGGGTTGCCTGCACTCTCAGTTTCACCTCTCCCTTATTGGATCAGGGGTTGGAATTGTGGAGCCAGTGCTGCTCAACAAAAACACTAGTTTGCTTGGCCATGCAATCATTGGTGTAATGCTTTTCATTTGTAGAAATTAGTCATGCGTTTAGACCTTTTTAGATGTTCCTTTGATTAAGTGCTATACATGGTTTTCTTTGGGAATAAAGCTGCTGTTCATTCGTTTCATTGATAGTTCGAATAGATTAGATAAGATTTCGGTTGTCTGCAGGATTTGGTTGATTCAGTTAAGTGCTCACCGTGCAGGGCTTATCCATCTTTCTCTCATCCACCTAAGCTTCGTCCAGGCCAGCTGCTCCATCTCCTAGTCAGCTTCCTCGTCTCACAACTCCTCTTCTGTCCACGTAACCCTACCTTCTTGTTCTTCCATTGCCTTAGTCTTCCTTAAGACAAGTTAGCTCTCCACACCCTCTCATCACTTCATCCATCAGCCGCTGGGTCATCTCAGACCCCTACTCTACCTCCCTATCCATTCATGCACCTTACCTCACTCACCCATCCTCCAAAATCCAATTTTAAAACATCCTGTAGAAATTTCTGAACATCCTGTAGAAACTCTTGAAACATCCTGTAGAACCCTTGCAGACTTCCTATAGAAGCTCACAAACAAGGTTTTTTGGCAACCAAACTTTGTGAAACTCTCTGGAAGAGTGTTAGGGGCTCCTTAGACCCTCTCTGTACCATCCCAACCTTTTCCAAGTGTTTTTCCTACGTTTAATAGAGAAACAATTTAGAAGATTCTTTCTTCAAAGAAGGGATCAAAGGCAGCCTCTGCAGCACGAATCCCTACATTTCTGTCATCGCAAATATCTGGGATGAATACCTCACCGAAATCACCTTTGATCCTATGCTTTATCCATTTATATTTTTGAACCTTATTCAGACTGTACCGTCATCAGCTCACCTTTCGCATGATCGACCTCCATTTAAAGAAATTCAAAATTTCACCTCCATTTAAAAAAAAATCAAATTTCTTTTCACTTTACTTTCTTTATTTTGTTTTCGTGGTTAGATCTTTCACTGTCAAGATTCTTTTACTTGAATATTTTAGAACAAGATGTTTTGTTTTTTTTTTCTTTAGTGTTTTCTTGTCTTAGTGGAAGCTCCAATATTTGAAGTTCAAAATCTTAAAATCTATATTAAAGCTAATGCCATTGACAGATAGTTTTATAATTTCTGCAATGCTCAAAAATGTCTTTTTGCATGGGTTTATCAAATTCACAAAAAGTGAGATTCCCTGGAAGAGTTGTGTAAGATTCTATAATATTCCTCAACTGCGCAATTTTCTGCGGGTAATGAATATCAATTCTGGTCTGTCTTCTCTGATCGAGCTTCATAACAGAGGTGTGAAGCTCTAACTATTTCTGGCAATCACCACAGACAAAGAATAAAGTATATATAGATTTTCCTTTTGCAGCACTTGTCATCCACAATCGTACCACACGCTTTATTTTTCTATTTTCAACGTATATCTCAAAGTTCCTTTTATGGACTTGGCTACGAAAGCATCCGACTGGTCATATATATATATATATATATATATATATATATATATATATATATATATATATATATATATATATATATATATATATATATATATATATATATATATATATATATATATATAAAATATCCTTATGTTATGGTAAAACTTACCTCTCCATCCGCGGTAAGTTTGATACCCTGGATTCGTCCTTCAACATTTTCAATTTTGAACGCTCTACCTAGCCCTTCCATCATGAGGACGAAGAGGAACGGTGAGAGCAGATCGCCTTGTCTGAGTCCTCTGGAGGGTGTGAAGGTCCTAGATGGAGCTCCATTGAGCAGTATGGAAAAACTGGTCGCAATCTCCAACGAACTTAGGTAGGAAAAGAGGAAGAAAGAGACAGAATGAGTTGCTAAACGAATGTGGAAAACTACTGATTAACTCAGGTAAGATGAAAGATCTTACCAGTTATTCCTTTACTAACCTTTCTTAATGAAGCTTACAACTTGGAACATTAGAGGCATTGGGAATAGAAGGAAACAAAGAAATCTTCGTAACATAATGAAAGAAGAAAAACCAGACATGGTTTTTATTCAGGAGACAAAATGCTCGATGGACAAGATAAGGAATATTCATAATAAGTGGTTAATCAAATATGAGTATTTAGAGGTTAAGGCTGATAACTCGGCGGGGGGAATTCTCACGTTGTGGGATCCATAGAAATTTGGAATCCTGGATGCTGAAACATCCAAGAACTACCTCTCGTTGATATTTCAACCTATAGGGGATAAGGAGATATACATGATTACAAATGTCTATGGACCTCAAAATCAAGCAGAAAAACTCAAGCTTCTCACCTCCCTGGAGGATTTAAGAGCAAGACATCCCATTTTTCCCTAGATCGTTGCGGGAGTTTCAATATGATAAGATCTATTTCGGAAAAAAAGGAGGCACTAGATAGCTAGGCAGAGACTCCATGGCCTTTCAGAACTTCATTATGAACATGGGACTAGTGGACACTGAAAAAATTAATGGAACCTTCACTTGGAACAACAAAAGGGGAGGGGCTTCTCAAGTTGCTTCCAAACTTGATAGATTTATTATTTCAGAGGACCTCCTTCTCACAAAACCCACCATGACAACCTCCATTCTGCCCTTTGGAGGATCGGATCATTGGCCTGTACAGCTGGAAACCACCTTCATGGGCACACCAAGAAACAGACCTTTCAGGTTTGAAAATGCCTGGCTCTCACACCCTAAATTCACTAGTAACATTGATAAATGGTGGAGAGAGGAGCTGAATATCCAGGGTACAAAAATGTTCATGCTCCAACAGAAACTTAAAGATATCAAATCTCGTCTTAAAGCTTGGAACAAAAAGGAATTTGGAGATATCTTCAAAGCCAAAAGAGAAACTGAGCAGAAGCTCCAGGAGATCAATCAGATCAACATCACAGAGGGCTTCACCTAAGAGCGGCAAAAACTAACTGACTCTCTGCAGGAAGAATGGGAGGATCGATGCTTACAAGAGGAAATTTTTTGGAGGCAGAAATCAAGGATACAATGGATTAGAGAGGGAGAAATAAATACAAAATTCTTCCACAAATCCACTATGGCTCACACGGCACACAATAGAATCACTAAGATCAAAGATTCTCAAGGTATAGAGCTTGTATCTCACAATGATATGGAATCGGTCCTGGTACAACACTTCTGCAATATTGCAAAGGAGCCATGGGTGGATAGATCTAGGTTCAGTGACCATTTTATTCAGTATATCCCTTAGCTGGTTACCAGAGAAGACAACCATAATCTCAACAAGCCAGTATTGGAAGAGGAGGTTAGTGAAGTGATTAATGAAATGCAGAATGGCAAAGCACCAGGCCCGGATGGATTCAATGTAAACTTCCTCAAAGCCTGCTGGGAAACTGTCAAACATGACATCCTCGAGGTTGTGGAAGACTCAAGAAGATCCCAAAAGGTACTGAAGTCTCTGACTGCATCCTTCATAGCTCTTATCCCAAAGGAGGAAAATGCCATGAATCCAGAGGGTTTTCGGCCCATAGCCTTATGTAATGTGGTGTATAAAATTATTTCCAAAGTAATAGCCAATCGATTCAAACCACTTCTACCCTTTCTCATCCCAGAGGAGCAAACAGGCTATGTGAAGGGAAGACAGATCCTCAACAATATCATCCAAGCTCATGAGGTGGTACACTCTCTCAAAAGTAACAAACAAGCTGGTATGATCATTTAATTGGACCAAGGGAAAGCCTATGACAAATTAAGTTGGTCTTACATAAGAGAAATTGTAAAAGCCTATGGTTTTGACCAGAATTGCATAAGGTGGGTGATGGCATTAGTTACCACGACCAATCTTTCCATACTACTCAATGGAGCTCCATCTAGGACCTTCACACCCTCTGGAAGACTCAGACAAGGCGATCTGCTCTCACCGTTCCTCTTCGTCCTCATGATGGAAGGGCTAGGTAGAGCGTTCAAAATGGCAAATGCTGAAGGATGAATTCAAGGTATTAAACTTACCACGGATGGAGAGGCATACACTCATCAACAATTTGTGGATGATACAATGTTGTAGGGCATACCCACAGTTAGGGAAGCTAGAGCGATCAAAAACATCTTAAATGACTTTGTTATGGCAACAGGCACAGAGGTAAGCCTCAACAAATCCAAAGATTTTTTCTTTAACACTAATATTTCTATTCAGAGAAACATTACCAGAATTCCTGGATTTCAAAGGGAACAGCTACCATCCAAATATCTTGGCATTCCTCTTACTGACAAAGCTATAAGCAAGAAAGTGTGGGATCCAATACTAAATAAACTTCAGGACAAGGTCAAAAAATGGACATTCAGGTCACTGAATTTGACAGGGCACCTTGTGCTCACACAGGCGGTCTTGCAGGCCATTCCCATTTTCATGTTTTTAGCTCTTCCTGCTCCTCAAGGTATTAAGGAACAAATAAGAAACATACAAAGGGACTTTCTGTGGGGTGGAGGGGAAGAGAAAAAGAAGTGGGCTTTAGTAGCCTGGGATAGGCTTTGCAAACCCAGAGCCATGGTGGATTGGGGCTTCATGATCCTGAGACCCTGAACGGAGTTTCGGGAGCCAAGCTTTGGTGGAGTTTTTTTAAGGAACCGAATGCCCCCTAGGTTAAGCTGTGGAAAAAAAAGTATGCGAAGTACTGGCAGGAGAAGGATCACGTTAGAATGTTTGTGCAAATCAGGGGCTCCCATATTTGGAACCTTGCCTGGGATAATAAAAGTATTGTTCAACAACATTGTTTTTGGGAAATTCGAGCAGGGGACCTTGCTCAATTTTGGGAGGACAACTGGCAACAAGAACCCAACCTTTATAGGGATGAACTTGCAGCTCTCAAAAGTGACACAAATAGCAAAATTATGGCTTTGGTAAAAGACTTCTGGGACCAAGGAAGGAATAATGGAAAATGGAGGAAGTGGAAGGATCTAGAATACAATGATGAAAACCCACTGATGACCAAGGCAGAAGCTCTCACCCAGGACCTAGATCATAGAAGGATTCTGATATCTTCCTCACCAGATAAATTAAGATGGGAAAAGAATACCGAAGGTAACTTTAACCTCAAAGAGGCTAAACAGGAAGTCACAGGATTTAACTTTGTGAATCCTAATAAAGGCTGGAAGAAAATTTGGCAAAGTCCACATTGGATGAAAATAAAGTTATTCATCTAGCTAGTGCATCAAAGGAAGATCTTAAGTTGGGAGAATCTCCTTAATAAAGGCTTCATTGGGCCTTCCAAATGTCACCTATGTGGCGCTCATGAGGAGATGATTGAACACCTTCTCAACCTTTGTCCTTCCACTTCAACGGTGTGGGATTGGGTGGCCTACATTTTTAGACAAACTCATAGGGATAGTCTCAGCATATCGAACACTTTGAAGAACTGGAGGAAAAACTTCTCAGGGAATGAGATTGTTAATAAAGCCTGGATTTTGGTTCCAGGCTTTGTCATCCGAAATATTTGGAAGGAGCGCAACAGTTGGATCTTCAAAGAAAAAAACAAGCATGCCCCAACTCATAATTGATCAAATTCTAAGGTAGCTCAAAGACACAATAAGAAGCTTGTTGAGGACCCTTCCTAAAGATCCTGCTCTGCCCAAAGAGGAGAGAATTATACTTCACTTGGGTCTCTAGTCTATCAGTCCTCTGGGAATAATAAAGAAAGTAAGCCTAATAAATAAAGGTGTTAACATCTGGAAGCCCCCTCGTTATGGTTTCTTAAAGGTTAATATTGATGGAGCAGCAAAGGGCAACCCGGGATTAGCGGGATTTGGGATGCCATAAGAGATGATCAAGGAAAAATACATAAAATATTCCATGCCCACTTGGGGAAGGCCACTAATAACATGGCTGAGCTCATGGCATAAGAGCAATTCTTCAAAACCATGGTGGATTCAAGTTCACACAATGTTATAATTGAAGTGGATTTGGAATTAATTATTAGAGTGGCTAAGAAAATCAGCAATGGAGCCTCTCCACATAAAGTGTCGAATCACTGGAAGCTTCTGCGGGTTTTTTACCGCATCTACTCTCACCTCCTTAAAACTGTCAGATTTATTCATGTGAAAATGAAAGCTAATATGTTAGCGGATCGTTTGGCAAATGAAGGAGTCACCAATTGGGACAGGGATTCTAGGTATGCTTGGGACTTGTTACCTCCAGGAAAATTATGGGAGGACTGTCTCAGTAAGGGAACCCAGGATATGGAACTATGGACTAACAGGATAGATCAAAGGGACTCAGAAGACCAGCGGGTGGATGGAGAACCCCACACGGTCTAACCCGCCTTGGTTCGACTGTTGCCCATAGTCTGGAATTCTTTTGGTTGAATGATGAAAGGACTGATTCAGATAGCACCACAGGATGAGGTTTCCATTTTTGTTTTGCTTAGTTGGTGTTTGACTGAGAATTTAGGTGGACAGGATTGTCTCAAGATCTGCTCGTGGGACGGAATTGAAGGACAACACGTGGCAAAAGGAAGTGTTTGGTTTTTCCGCGCAACAACCATTCCAAAACCAAAAGTGGTATATCGGGCGGGGTCCGAATGGTTTATGGTATTTTTGAGATTGGATCTGATTCCATGCGTGGTAGGGTGAGGTGAGAGAAAACTGCCCTCACCGGGCAGTTAACTCTCGCGCTTCTCGACCTCCCGATATTCACGAAGACCGTTGGATCTTAGTAAGTTAATCAACGACAGGGATTTGTTTATGCTAGTTGGTCAGACCCGAAAAAATATTAGAGTGGTATGATTTTAATTTTTGTCGAGTCCATTTGATAGTTTTCAGCTTAGCATGTGGTGAGACCTCTTGTGGACCCACGGCGAGTCATTTGTGGCCTTTTGTGACCTCCGGTTCGATGGAATGGTTCTCCAAGGATTTCTAGTTTCATTTGTTGCACAACAGCACTACAAGATGGCCTTGTGCCTTAACTGTCTGGCGGTTCTCCTCGGTTTTCATGTTTAGGTTTCTCTTGGTTTTGGATAATTGGTTTGGTTCAGCCTGCCTTGCTGACTGTTGAACTCTCACAGAGCGGGTGCGGTTTCTTGTAAATTATGTATTTTAGCTAAGCTTAATAGAAGGTCCTACTCTTACCTGATAAAAAAAACATCCTCTTAATTGAATTGGGAGGGAGCTTAGGAAATTCTATTTAGGTAGCATGGAGAATTGCATAAATTCATCGCTTAACTGACTGAGTGGCCAAGAAATATATATTTTCATTACCTAAATTATTGGTAATGATACTTTAACAAGAATAAAACTGTTTTGTTTAATTAAAAGAATCGGTTACCAAGAAATAGTTACCCTTTGCCTTGAAAGAAAAATATAGAGAGGGGAAGAGGAGCTACTGACTGTAACTGGATATAATCCAGTGTGAAATATAGAAAGTGCTCGAGGGAGAGTCTGGACGTGACTTTTAGACTCGTGGCTGGGATGAGAGACTTTCCGAAATATATTTTAATTGCAGGTTAACAGATAAGTAAGATAGAAAGCTTCTAAAGATTTAATACTGGACTGTAGATATTATTATTGACTTGCAGGTTAAACAAATAAGCAGGATAGAAGGCTTAATTCTGAACTAATAACCATGGAGCTTATGCTAATGCTTAATTGATAATGGATTAATTGAATGGTTACAACATAATTATTTGTTTTATAGAGTAGAAATTGGAATATGCTAATATAAATCCTAGAAAGTATCATTGCAAATATAACTTATCATTAAAATAAAGGGAATTGTAAATATCCTTTCTGGAAAACTTCATATTAACCATAAATATTAGTAGAACAGAAGATTAAAGTTCATCCAAATATTAAACAATTCCCTATTCTGAGTTAAGCAAAACAGCTAACCATCACATGGAAGTGAAACCTTTGGTAGAGCTTATCATCAAAGGTTATACGTAATGAATAAACACTATATAATGAGTGGTAGGGAACGCTACATTATTTTTTGGCAATAAACTATCACAACTGATTAAGTACAGTTTACATAACATAAATGTTGCATAACTGTCATAGGATATCGATCCACAAGGAAATTGAGAACAATGTATTTACTTCATATTAACACAGTAATAAACTCAAAGCGTGTATTCCTAAACTAGGAGCAATCGATGAAGTGGTCGATGCTATCAGAAAAGCCAAATATAGGCATTCTTGGCCTCTCCTTCAAATAATTAAGAAAGTTATTATAATCCATCCTTCAAATCAAAATGGAAACAGTTTCATAGTCCTTCTTAATCAAACTACCGACAATTGCCAAGTATAAATATTCAACTCACATAGCTTTACATTTCAAAAAAAGGAACTATTGACAGTTGGAGCTTGTCATATGACCAGACAAAGCAAAAGAAACTAGTATATATATTAATAACTTAAACCCGTTTATAAGGAGAAAACCCTCCAAAGAAACCCTTAAACAATTAAGCCCAGAACAATAACAACAAAAGATTTAGCTCCAACGTGTAAATCAACCAGGACACTGTGAACTATTAAGGCTTTAATGGCCATGGTCTTGAACTTCAAACCTTCCGAGAATTAGCGTACCTATAATAGAGGTCGAAAATCAGTAGATACAAATTGAGCTAGAACCTTTCATTCATATACATAAGCAAAATGATACTCTAGGAGGGTTCTTACCTGATTTAAGTACATATCCTCGGTGAATCGCCTACTTGTAGACCAACGATTGGACTCAGCTACGAATTAAAAAGCTTAGAGAAAAAAAATGGATTAGAAGAAAAACCTTATCTAAATAGAGACTGGAATGAAAATTGTTGCTATGAAATTTCGCTGCGAAAGGGTTACCTTTTTCAAATGGTTCATGGTGCTTTTTGTCTCCCATGACCTCCAAAACCTCTTGGGCCATCTATATATAATGGTGATGGACCTTTAGAACAAGTTTAAGGCAGAACCCCAAACAAATGTCAAACCCTCAAAACTGAGCAAATGAAACTCACTATCTACCAACCTCTATGGCATACCCGCGCCAGTAGGTTCAACTGTCTCTATTGTTTCAAACCACAAATTCAACTGTCTCTATTATTTCAAACCATAGAGAACGCAACATACTGTTGGTGGCTTTTGACAGACCCGGCCATCGCAGAGCAGCGCGAGACACAGGAGCAATCGTAACAATTAAACATCCAAGGCTTGGGTGCGAAGAGTTGGTTAGAGGACCAAACCCTACCCTTACTTCGTCGTCAGATTGCCAGGGCTCTAGGAGACACAAGAGAAACTATAACAATTAAACCTCCAAGGCTTGAGTGCGAAAAATTGGTTAGAGGACCAAACACTACCCTTACTTTGTTGTCATATTTCGAGGTTAAGATCAACGGTGGTAGAACGAAATAGATGGCGAGATCGAACACGAGTATTGTCCCAGGGTCCAACTGCTCATTGCATGTTACCACGTACAAGAGCCAATACAACATAATATGCCCTGAATAAATGTGCACAATTAAGGAGTAGGGTCCCCATCTAGATTTCCTCACCTGTTCATTTAATTTAACATATATTGACATATAAGACTATCCGGATTCCGTAAGTAAATTTAAATGATGTTTATGTGTATCCGTTTGTTACCAGCGGTCATTACATAATGCCTAATAGTTGTATGTTAATGTAACTAATTTTTTTTTATTGATGTATTTTGTAAATCTTTTTTATAAAATTGTCATATAATTGTTACATGTGCTCTACTCAAAGACACGATTTGGTTTGAAGGTGCTGAAACTATGCATGCAAGAAACGTTGTGATGATCATGAAAAGTGCAGCAATAGTAAATATTGTGTTCATCATTTCCATCTTCTATGACTTCAATTTTGATGGAAACAGAAGATGGAAATGATGTTCGCATTATTTGCTTTGCATATTATCCCGCGGAAAATTAAAAAAACTAGTGTTAGGACTCTCAACTTCAAATATCAAGAATCACATAGATATCAAGAATGGCATAATTCATCCCAACCATTGTTGTACTCTACATTGATATTTAAGTTCAGTGGATTGATTGTATTTGTAAATTACAATACAACTAGATTGATTGTCGCTATGCGTACATATTATTATGTGAGCTTTTATGAAAAAAAAATTATTATGTTGGTTATTTTTGTATTTTTTGTTATTTTTGTTTTTTTTCAATTAAAGTAATTTTGTTTGGAGTCGCTCTCAAGTATATATAGTCTTGTTTATAGACCATAAAATTTGTAAAGGCAAAATATCCCCACTTAACTATTACACCACATCTTATTTATTCATGTTATTTACTGGAATAGTCAAATCTTTTATAGCTTAAACAACCTAAGCAACTCCAAGTTTGGTAGGCTAATGGCTCTTTTTCATTAGTAATTTTTAGGGCTCCCTTTCATTAGTTTTTATTTATCTGTAAATCAAGAATAATTTTTTAATTTCTCAATATATTTA
Organism: Pinus tabuliformis; assembly: GCA_031772625.1. NCBI lineage: Eukaryota > Viridiplantae > Streptophyta > Pinopsida > Pinales > Pinaceae > Pinus > Pinus tabuliformis. Next base: position 642,471,258 of record CM062807.1, on the reverse strand, counting down.
TATATATCAAATTTACTTTTTGATATATAAACATAGTTTTATTATAAACATGCTATATATATATAAACATGTTTTCTTTCTTTTCTTTTTATTATATTTCCACAAGTCTGATGGACATGCTGTTACTCGTGGCAATGATTGTCCATGGGAGATTCTCGCATTTGACGGGAATTTTGCCCATCATAGGGCATTTTTTCCGTATTTGACGTTCATAATTTTTTAATGACCATTTCTCTCGATGTGTTTGTAGTTGTGCAAAACATATTATTGACGGTTGATATTTTTATCAAAACGTCATTTATACCCTTTCCCATTAAACTAAGGAAATTTCCAATATATAGTCACAGTCGCAAATGTTAGCAAAGTCTAGCGGGTAGACTTGACCTGTCACGAATTTTGGGAGTTACTTAACTGCATATTCACCCACATAGCCTACATATGAATATCAGATACCTTGTAAATTTGGTTAATCTAGCTTTGCGTGCAAACAAAATGGTTAGGACTCAGAATAAGGGACCATGTCTAAACAAGTGAAATAAAATCATTGCAGGGGAACAATATGACATTCAATAGGCACACAAGCACCATAAATACATGATAATGAGAGGTGTGAGGGAGGCTCAATTCATTTATTTAGCTCTGTTTTCCATGTCAATCCTGACGCAACTTACATGCAATCACAACCAACTAGAATAAGCTTCGAAATTGCTATGTGGCTGCATTCAGAGCAAAATAGGATTATAAGATTTTTTCCACCAAAACAAAATTCCAACGATGTGAAAGGTCCCTGCATATTCCAACCATGCTTCTCCAAGATTTTGTAAGTTTTTAAAAGATTTATTGCCATCAGTTGACATGGACGATATGATAATCTCTCGTGAGGATTTTTAATCCATTGGCGAGTTGGTGTTGTGGATGCCATATATGAAGATCATGAAGAAACCATTGTTCATCAAACTCTTTAGGGGATGCGATGAATAACACATGCCACAATGGCAAGAATCTAGCTTTCCCCAATGGTGGCACCTACATTTTACTCAAAAACGACCATTATGACACTTCATATGCAGTTAGTCAAGATATTCTACGACGAAGCGTCTGGTCATGGGGTGAAACCACAGGGTTTCCAATAATTGTTATAGTGTATGATAAAGGCCACAGTTTCAAGATTCACAAGTTTATTTTCAGCTCAAAATGGACTGAATTTCAATTTCATTAAGTTGTTCTGAACACTAACTTTTCGTAATGCTGGAAACAAAATATTTTAACGTCCTTATCTTTTGTTATTGTTTTGAATGGCTAGTTTCCCTTGGTTTCAAGAAGCAATTCCTTGAAGCGGCAACTAATAGAAGGGAATGAGATTTATCTCCCACAAGCCTTCCCCGACAGGGCGAAATTTTTTGAAACGATAGAAGCTTACTGTTATGGTTCCTTGATCCTCATGAATCCTTTCAGCATTGCTACTCTAAGATGCGCAGCTGAGTTTTTGGATATGACAAAAGAGTATTGCAGAGGTTATCTTTGCAAACAAAGTGAGTTTTATTTCAATCAAGTAATACTAAAAAAATCCAGGAAGACAAGCTTGAAGTTCTCTGAAACTATAAAAAATTTCATCCCTTGTCTGAAGAGATGCGTATTGTAAACAACTGCATTGAGGCAATTTCTATGAGGATACTAATGGGTCTTTTTGACACAAGATATCAGCTAAATGAAGGCATTTTTGTGGAAAGCTGTGAGGCCTCGTGGATAAATGATCTGTGGACACTGTTGTTTGATTATTTTAGACAGATAATTGCCTTTATTCAAAGGTTGCGAATGAAGAGAAATTCATTGGTCGAGCGCTATTGTTTTACATAGAGATAAAAATCAGACTTGAATTGAAAAAGAAGGAGTTGCAGCTCATAGGTGAGTATTGAACCTGGAGACTGCACTCAAACAAAGAGAACTCTCTCCGTACACTCTACATCCATCAAATGAGAAATTACATCATTAAGTACATTACTAGAGATCAGGAAGTTGCAACTAAACTCCTAAACTCTAGGAACAAATCCTAAATTAAGGAGATACGTTACAACTGGTGTAACCATTTCTCCATTAATACAAAATAATATTAATTATTTTCAACTCTCCCCCTTAATGGAGAAAGGATTATCCTGAACTCCTAACATCCCTCTAAACAATTCAAACTTTGCACGCCCAAGAAGCTTAGTAAAAATATCAGCCATGTTATCACAAGTTTTACAATATTCAACACATATCTCTTTTGACAGTAGTTTCTCTCGATGAAGCAGAGCTACAGTGCTTTGCTTTTTGCTGCTCCATGCTATGACCCTGGATCTAATGCTGAATTCATAACCTGTGATAGATCTTTGATCATCCAAGTTACCTACCTAATCGGAATCTGTAAAAACCTGCTAGAATAACATCAGAAGTGTCAGTGTACAAAATGCCATAATTACTAGTACCACTAAGATACCTCAACACACTTTTTGCTGCGACTTAGTGACTTTCGAGTGGTTTTGACATGAACTGGCTCAACACATTAACATAATATGCCAAATCTGATCTAGTTGTAGTCAGATATATCAAACTGCCAACTAGGTGTCTGTACATGGTTGCATCCACCTCTTTAGTACCGCCGTCACTGCTCAACTTTAAGTTTTGCTGTAATGTTGTTGTTGTTTATCTGCACTGCTCCATTCCGAACCTTTCCAGCAAGCTTCTGGCATACTTCCCTTGAGTAAGAAAGGTTTGTCCAGAGTCTTTCCATACATCCAATCCCAAGCAATAATGAAGGTTTCCGAGGTCTTTCCATCTCATACACTTGTGACATCTGATTTCTTTGATCAGAATGTTAGCATTACCTGTTATGATCATATCATCTACATACAAAGAAATCAAAATAATTTTCCTTTGTTTATTAAACTTGGTATACAGATTTGGATCATTCAAGCTCCTATAAAAGCCATGTTGTACAAAAAATCAGTCAATTTTCTCATACCACAACCTGGGTGCCTGTTTTAAACCATAAAGTACCTTTTTCAATTTACACACAAGATGTTCCTTCTCCTTTTTCACAAAACCTTCAGGCTGTACTAAATAAATTTCTTCATTCAAGTCACCATTCATAAATGCAGACTTAACATCTAGCTGGTGTAGCTTCCATTTGTGTTTTGTTGCTAAGGAAATTAGCATTCTAATGGTGTTTAATTTGGCTACAGGAGAAAAGGTGTCATCGAAATCTATTCCCTCTTGCTGTGAGTAACCCTTTGCTACCAGTCTAGCTTTAAGTTTCTCTATACTCCCATCTGCATTTATTTTTGGTTTATACAACCATTTGCATCCTATGGGGGTTTTACCTTCAGGCAATTCAACCAAATCCCAAGTATGGTTTCTGTTTATTGATTCTATTTCCTCATACATTGCAGCCCTCCATGCATCAGATTTACTTGCTTCCTCATAATTTGCAGGTTCTACAATGTTTAAAAACTTTGACATTAATGCATAATCTTTCAATTTAGAAGGTAACCGAGTATTCCTACTTGATCTCCTTGGTAGGGGACTTACCTCAAATCTGTCTATTTCAGCCTTTTCTGGGCTTGCATTATTGATTACATTTCCTGTTACTTCTTCTTCTTGTTTCTGCTCCTGCTCTTCATCTTCCTTACTATTTTCTTCCATTAGCAATGGAATGTCCCAATCACTGTTAGAGTCATCCTTTCTTTCTTCAACTTGTTCTAGTTCTAACATTGTAAATTCCCCAGGATTCCCAGGATTGAAAAGACCAACATGTTCGCCCTCCATAAGTCACATAAGGCCTTCAACCAGATCAGAAACGAACTGGAAGCTTCGTGTTTGTTCCCCATTTCCATAGACTGTCAAAGGCTCCTTGCGCCAAGCATGAGCAACAAAATTAATTGCAACCCGACCATCATCACAGCACATTCGCGGACCATATGTATTGAAAATTCGAGCAATCCAAACCTCAACATTTGCCCCAACACGCTTGGCCAGTTTGGATATGTTCAAGATTCCCACATCATTAGTTTTGATATTCTTCACAGGATTGTGTTTGTAATGCACAAGGGAAGCGGGGCAAGCCAAATGGTAGATCTGGTCAACCTCCAAAAATAAGGGTTCCACAACATCATGCCTTATCCATTCAAACCTTGGATTGCCAAAATGATGCAAAAAATTCTCCTTCCTTCCTGTGAAGAAATTGTCAACAACAATAACACTGTCACCCCTTGCCATGAGCCTGTCATGTAGATGACTGCCAACAAAGCCAGCTCCATGCGTCATGACAACTCGCAGGGACTTTCTCTTCAAACCTAGGGGCACTTTAGCCCCCGAATTCACCATCGAACCTGAATGATACTACGTAAATTGAGAAACAGGCGTCTCATAAACAACCCGATGAGGTTTTTCGGGCACAAACCTTCCATTTTCATTAACATTAGAAGCCAAAAAACCAGGCTGAAGGATAAAGAAAGTCGATGCGATGGCGATTCCTATCAAAATAAATAGCATCTGCTGCTCCCTGAGCAAATAATCAAGGAAAATTTTAAGGATGGAAAATTTTCTTGAAGTTTAAAACATTGGCGAATCTCACTAATCCCTACTATGCAAATTATAAATGTTTATTGATATATTTGTAAAATTAATCAAATTTATAATTATTTTATATATAGTCTCTATATAATGTTGGCGATTTATAAGGTAAAATAATTTTATATTCTAAAATTTGGGCGAATCGTCTTTTATAAAATTGGAAATTGGCGAATCTTTTTTGTGGAAAAATCATGGAAAATTAGCCCACTGGGCGAACATTAGCCCCTAAAATTTTCCATGCAAATAATCTACTGGCCTGATAATAGACCACATCTTTTCTGGCTTAAGAGAGTATTCATCACTGTTATTCATATTGGACTGATAAAATTTTTGATCCTCTAATGAATAAGTCTGCAATAAGCCACCACTGGGAAAGTCCGATCTGCTGCTACCAAACAGATCAGGAACTCCAATGCGCCACCACCGGGCAAATCCGATCTGCTACCACCAAACAGATTAGGAACTCTAATGCGCCACCACCGGGAAAATCCGATCTGCTACCACCAAACAGATTAGGAACTCTAATGCGCCACCACCAAGTAAATCTGATCTGCTACCACCGAACAGATCAGGAACTCCAATGCGCCACCACCAGGTAAATCCGATCTGCTGCCACCGAGTAGATCAGGAACTCCAATGCACCACCACTGGGCAAATCCGATCCGCTGCCACCGAGTAGATCAGGAACTCCAATGCGCTACCACCGGGCAAATCCGATCTACTACCACCGAATAGATCAGGAACTCCAATGTGCCACCACTGGGCAAATCCGATCTGCTGCCACCGAACAGATCAGGAACTACAATGCGCCACCACCAGGCAAAATCGATCTGCAAAAAAATTACAGATTTTCCAAAGAGAAAGAGGCTGGCGCTTCTCGACGGCGAAATACCCGCGCCGAAAAAAAAGCAATGCGTCTTACGAAATTGGAGCGATTAAGGCTTGATTTTCCACGCCAATAGCACTCTTTGGCGCGCTTGCGCGACTATATCTCTCAAAACCGTGCCAAATGGCACTACTGTTTCTTAATAAATTGTGCCAACCCTTCGTTCCGGTCAAAAATGGCGCGACTGTTCGCGTTGAAACCGCGCCAACCCTATTTTCCTCTCAGAGATGATCAGTCATGTGAGACCTGTCTTCAGGTGTTACTGCAGTCCACCTAATTCTACGAATGCTTCTATACACTCCACCGCCACTACAGTGCTGTAATCAATGATGCATCCTAAAAAAAAGTTAAGGTTATCCCTACTCTGTGCTCTGATACCAAGATAAAAATCAGACTTGAATTGAAAAAGGAGTTGCAGCTCACAGGTGAGTACTGCACCTGGAGACTGCACTCAAACAAAGAGAACTCTCTCCGTACACTGTACATCCATCAAATGAGCAATTACATCATTAAGTACATTACTAGAGATCAGGAAGTTGCAACCAAACTCCTAAACTCCAGGAACAAATCCTAAATTAAGGAGATACGTTACAACTGGTGTAACCATTTCTCCATTAATACAAAATAATATTAATTATTTTCAACTCGTAGATAGCTGGATTGTAGACATTTTGAGGGTCGGTGATTACAATAGTAATCTTCATGAAAAGTCTTTGGATTGCAGAGATCAGGTGTTTTCAAGATACGAAAGGAAAGGAATTATTGAGTCCATCGTCAGGGTTCAACCAGCAGACAATGATGTTCTTCCTATCAGCTTCTTATTTGTGATTATTCGTTGTGCGCTCGCTTGGACCTCCAGCTTCGAGTGCCGTGCTCAGCTGGGAAAAAGAATAGTTACACAATTGGAACAAGCTACAATCAAAAGAATAGTTACACAATTGGAACAAGCTATAATCACTTATTTCCTGCTTCCATTAAAAACATACTAAGAATAAGTTTTTGCTTTCAGGTCCGAAATTAACAGTGTGCAACATACTGTTTCTCATTATACAGCTAGTTGACAGCAATCAAATATCAAAACATGCAACACGAATTCCTACGTTTAATAGAGAAACAATTTAGAAGATTCTTTCTTCAAAGAAGGGATCAAAGGTAGCCTCTGCAGCACGAATCCCTACGTTTCTGTCGTCGCAAATATCTGGGATGAATACCTCGCCGAAATCACCTTTGATCCTATGCTTTATCCATTTATATTTTTGAACCTTATTCAGACTGTATCGTCATCAGCTCGCCTTTCGCATGATCGACCTCCATTTAAAAAAAAATTCAAAATTTCACCTCCATTTAAAAAAAATCAAATTTCTTTTCACTTTACTTTCTTTATTTTGTTTTCGTGGTTAGATCTTTCACTGTCAAGATGCTTTTACTTGAAGATTTTAGAACAAGATGTTTTTTTTTTTTTCTTTAGCGTTTTCTTGTCTTAGTGGAAGCTCCAATATTTGAAGTTCAAAATCTTAAAATCTATATTAAAGCTAATGCCATTGACAAATAGTTTTATAGTTTCTGCAATGCTCAAAAATGTCTTTTTGCATTGGTTTATCAAGCTCACAGAAAGTGAGATTCCCTGGAAAAGTTGTGTAAGATTCTATAATATTCCTCAACTACGCAATTTTCTGTGGGTAATGAATATCAATTCTGATCTCTCTTCTCTGATCGAGCTTCATAATGGAGGTGTGAAGCTCTAACTATTTCTGGCAATCAGCACAGACAAAGAATAAACTATATAGGGATTTTCCTTTTGCAGCGCTTGTCATCCACAATCGTACCACACACTTTATTTTTCTATTTTCAACGTATATCTCAAAGTTCCTTTTATGGACTTGGCTACGAAAGCATCCGACTGGTCATATATATATATATATATATATATATATATATATATATATATATATATATATAGATATAGATAGATAGATATATTTGAATATTTTAACACATTTGGCATTGTAGTGTTTCCATTAATGTTAACAAATCTATGAGTTTTATGCTTTGTATGATGTTTACAGTTTTATGGTTATGAAGATGAGCTACAAATGGATTTAAAGAAACACTTACATGTGGTGACTCTCATGATTGGTTGAGGAAGGTTTACAGAGGATAGGGAGGTGTTATTGAGACTTTTCAAGGATTGGATAAGTTCGGTAGGTGTTGGAGAAGGTGTGTTAGATGTTTGGAGCAGATTCACTAGGGTTTGATTGAGTTTTGGGCTGAAAAATAGGGTAACTCACAATAGAGAAACCTTTGTTATAACTCACTTTGCCAATGGACAACTTACGTTACTCCTATATTGAATTCCTCGATTCTATGCACACTCTAGTGAATTCCAAGGGCATTTACTATGGTTTTTGCCCATGTCATTTGGTAGATAAATTTGACTTGAGTTAATCTTCATTCTTGAAGGTGATCAAGTCAAATATGATGAGGAGTATTATTGAGTATTGATTTCATCTTCCATTACTGATAGAGAGTGTGCAATACAGGGCTTGGATTGAGAGAGAATGTTGGCTATAGTATTACAGAGATAATGCGCATATCAGAGCTCAAATTTGAAGCATATTTTAGAGGATGATGGAGTTATTGTATTTCTATGTGCTTAACATGTTTGTGATGTATATTATATTGCTCCCAATATTATGTTGTTGATATAGAGAGGAGGATATTGTTGTAGTTGCTTTAGAAGAGACATTGGATCAGAGTTCAGATTACTAATATGTGTGTGTTGCACTGGTTCCATTGGAGATTTTATTATTGTATTGTCTTTGGATATGTATTGTTTGTCTGCTAGAGTATGGCAATGATGGCTGAGTGTGAAGTTTAGATTATTATTGTATGTTTCTATGGTGTTTGAGTTCCATAGGAGATTGACTGTGTTGAGGTGATGTATTTATTGTGGCTGAGATTGTGTTCCATAGTTTTGTATGCAGATTGGTTGTTGTATTATAGATTTCATTCGATTGTATGAGCATAGTGGTTAATGTGAGTCTAGTATGAAAATTTATGAAATGAACCTCATAAGTGTTTGAATGAAGAAATTGTGGATCCAGTATGAAACGTTGTGAAACATGGTCAATGAAAGAGCTTGAAGTTTAGGGTCTTGAGTGAACAAGTGGTGTCTTGCATATTAAGGGTGTAGCAACATCCTTCACGTAGTATCCTAAGAACTTGGGAGTGGTGGCTTCCATTCAGTGGTGGTTGGGTAACACTTATTGGGAGTGGTGGGTTCCGATAAGTGGTTTCTTGCAAAGTTGAGGGAGTCATGGCTTACTGCTGGTGGTGGCCTGCAAAGTCCATACAGGTTGTTTCCTAGAGTGAGTAACATCTCACATGTTTGACAAGTTCTAGCTTGCGCACTAGTGGTTCCCGATGACTATGTAAAAGAAGAATTTTATAATAATAGAAGAGCAAAGGAAAACATTGGATGATGGTTTTCTCCCTTTGGGTTTCCACCTTACATCTGGTGCCCCTTATGTGTGATATTTTTTATGGTTGTTATTATGGTTACGTGCTTTGATGTTCTCATGGTTATGTGCTTAGATCATTTGTTTATGGTTCATAGTTATGCATAGATCTTGTTATCTGTTATGCTGCTAATGAATGCATGAATCAAGGTTTGTGATAAAAAATACAAAAAAATGGTAAAATTTGTCATAAGTCACAATAATGATTCATGACCTTCCCCGCCACACTTTGCCCCCTCCCTCTCTCAATATTGTTCAAGGTTTCCAACAATACTTAGGTATGGTTTTCAAGAATTTTTATTTTATATATATATGAATGGTTTGGACTTAATAGTTTGTGAATATTTCTATTAGTATACACAATCTAACTTATGAAATTAAAAGTTTCCAAACACTTTTTCTATTCCAAAACTTATGTGGTGTTTGAGATCTCCACTCTCAACATTACATAAATTAAATTGTTATTGATAAATTAAATAGCACATAACCGTTTCTAATGACTATTAATATTTATTAATGAATTAATTTATATAACTATACTAGTTTTAAATATTTAAAACTATATTTAAAATTAATTATTAAATAATTTTTATATGTATTACTAAGGTACAAAATTTCTTCGCACTAATAACGAAAAGTTACCAACAATGATAATGAATACACATATATCATTTTAACTAATCCTATTTTAAAATGTAAAAAGCATTTTCAATCATAAATAATAAATTTTACAAAAATTACAACATATCCCTTTATAATAGCTTTATTATTTACCACCTTTAATGAGGAAAGAATGCTTAATTTTCGAGATTATTCTAAAAATGAATAATCCCTAACCAATACAAGTGAAATTCATTATTATGATTATGAAGCAATATTTTTCTATGAGATCACATTAACAATTAACAAATTTTTCATTCTTCTGTAATATTTTATATAATCACACACATTTTTCATTTTTCTGTAATATTTTATGTAGTTTTACCATAACAACAATCACACACATTTTTCATTTTTCTGTAATATTTTATGTAGTTTTACCATAACAACACATCTGCAACAATGTACAGAGGACAAAATGTTTAAACATTTGTAACCCGGAAACGTTATTTTTAGCATATTTTGGTCTATAAGTATATACATTTGTCCAGCTGGAAACATTATTTTTAACTTATTCTAGTCTATACATATATTATATATGAAATTTTTCAATCTCCCCTCACTAAAATACTCGAATTCTATTTTTATTACAATTTCTAGATCCAAAAAAAATAGAATGAGTTTGATTAAAATCAAAAAGAAATATTTGTTTTCCATTTTTTTAAATTAAGTAAATAAAAATAAAAATAGGTTAGTTTTCAAACTAGTTTTATTATAATTTCCAGATCCAAAAAAATAAGATGCTTCACTAAAAATAGAAAACAAATATTTGGTTTTCATTTTTTTAACTTAATTAAATAAAAATAAAAATACAACACAACAATTAGTTTTTAATCAATCATGAGGATTTTAGGAGAAGTCATTTATTGTTGTGCACCTCACTACCATACTCAAACAAATGTAGTATTATAGAAGTCAACAAACAAAATAAATAGATTTAACATACCATGAATTTGGATATATTACTAAGTGTTCGGCAGGCTCCTTAGTTATGAAGTTCCTTATTTAACAAGGTTGTCAACCTAAAAATCTTCTTAAAACAATTGCAAGAACAACATGCAAAAAATTCGAGAGAAACCAAAGAAAATGTTTTTAAAATTTTGATTCATAAATAAATATAATATCTTAGAAACCTTTTATATATTCTAATTTTGAAAATTCAAAATCTTCAACTTTCCATTCTAGAAAACTACCAAATAACATTAAACCTGTTTTCATCTATCCACTACAATTTTGAAAATTCAAAATCCTCAACTTCCGAAAATTACCAAATAACATAAAACTAAAAAACACATAATGCCTTAATTTACCTCAAAATTTCTTTGGGGGCTCCCTAAGCTGGTTGGAAAAAATCAGGCCTTAATTTACTTCAAAATTTCGTGAAGGGTTGTATACCATATCAAAATTTACTTATAACTTGTAAGTATTTTTCAAGTTTACAATAACTAACTACATAAGTAAATAAAGCAACCACGCCTTAACTTACTTCAAAATTTCCTGAGGGACTGTATACCATATCAAATTTGACATAACTTGTATGTATTTTTCAGGTTTTACAATAAATAAAGAGTACATACCTCATAGGTTGATACCACTAGTATCACCAATTTAGTAGTTTTGAACGAGAAATCATGTCTTATTCAGAGGCTAACAAATTCAACACTGCAGTAGGTAAAAATAAATTCAAAAGAAACCACGCCTTAATTTACTTGGGGTAAAAACGAATTCAAAAGCAACCACACCTTAATTTACTTCAAAATTTCCTTGGGGTTGTATACCATATCAAATTTTACATAAATTGTAATTTCCTGAGGGGTTGTATACCATATCAAATTTTACATAAATTGTAAGTATTTTTCAGGTTTTACAATAAACTAGTGACATCAATAAATAAAGAGTACATTCTAGCAGTTTTGAATGAGAAAGCATGCCATATTCAGAGGCTAACAAAATCAACACTGCAGGATAAAAACAAAATCAAAACAACCACACCATAATTTACTTCAAAATTTCCCCAGGGCTATATACCATATCAAATTTTACATAACTTGTAAGCATTTTTCAAGTTTTACAATAAACTAACGATAATTTACTTCAAAATTTCCAGGGCTGTATAGCATATCAAATTTTACATAACTTGTAAGCATTTTTGAGGTTTTACAATAAACTAACGGCATAAGTAAATAAAGAGTACATACCTCAGGCTGATACCACCAGTCTAGCAGTTTTTAAGCATGCCATATTCAGAGGCTAAGAAATTCAACACACACTGTAATAGTGTAAAAACAAATTCAACAGTGCAGTAGTGTAAATTAAAAGATTGCAGCTTTTCCCAATTAGCAAGAAAGAGCAATCACAGAGGAAAATGTAAGACCATAAAACATATAATTCATCAAACCACATATGGTTAGATGCCAAAGGCTAAAGTGGTAACTGGACCCTCGTAAATTCTAATGGCGAAAGTGGTAACTAGACCCTGGTAAATTCTAAAATTGTTTTGCAAGAGAGTGAAATCCAATGCTAGTAAATAGGTCATTAAATTATGTCATCAACAATCAGATCTTGAAAGAATAGAGCACCCTATCTAGTTGTGCAGCGTGCCATAGCCCTGTAGTCCCCATTGCCCAATGCCCATAATTTTTCATTAATTCTCAACAACCAGATCTTCAAAGAATGCCCATAATGTTCCATTATTTCTCAACAACCAAATCTTGAAAGAATATGGCATGCTAGCCATAGCCCTGTCATAGCCCTCTAGTCCAGACTCCGTAGGTACAGAGCAATCCAATTGGATCACCCATGATTAGATTTTTGTAAACTCAACCTTAGTTATAATAAATAATTTTGGGAATTTGTAAATTCCGGTACAATAGATTTTTAGGGTTTGGATTTTTAATTAAACAACACTACCTCAATATATTTTAGACGTCAGATTTAACGTGCAAAAATTTTCACCAATTGTAAAATACGTGCTGAAACTTAAAATACGTCTTGTAAGACATCAATTTCCAGGTCTGATCAAAATTCAATGTCACTTTTTGTTGAAATCTTCTTTGTTTTGCAACATCAAATGTTCTATAAATGCATTTATTTGGGAATGTGGATTTTTCTTGGTGAACCATGTTGCTAGCTTTTCCTCTTAAATTTATTCATCACATCCATTGATAGTTGTTTATCATAGATGGTATGGTTACATATCTTTCTAATCTCTTTCCATGCATTTTCTTTATTATGCTATCACTATGAATCTACTTACTTTTAATCTACTTAATTTTTGCCCATGAATTGAACTAGGATCCAACATTGTAGCCACTGTGACACCATGTGATCTGGATCATTGGGGGAGGCCACCAAGGTCAGAAAAATTGAAATGCTAGAAAAGGATAAGAACTAAGAAACTTTTTATTAAAATGAGTCAGAAAAATTGAAATGCCAGAAAAGGATGAGAACTAACAAACTTTCTATTAAAATGGAGAATAACTGTAAAAGCTACATTATGGTGGACAATTTGTCCTTTTAAAAAATGTGACTTGTTACTTAGAGCTATGTTTTAGTCATAATACCACAATTAAATTCCATGGGTGAGTAAATATCATGGGTGAATGAATACCATGAGTGAGTGTCACTTACAATACCATGTGTAAATTCCATGGGTGGATGCCACTTACAATACCATGGATAAATACCATGGGTGAATGAACATCATGGGTGGACGCCACTTACAATACCATTGGTGCATAAATAATATGGGTGGATAAATACCATGGGTGGATGTCGCTTTCCATTTAGATCATTATTCCCTCATTAAGAAGCAATGGTCCCCATTGCGTGAAGTTCCCTCCTGAGAAGCCTTTGTTGAATATGAAGAGCCACTGAAGGGGGGCCATTGTGTTATTAACTCATAACTGTGATGAATGAAGATACGATGATAGAGATACCCTATAATGCTTATGACCAACTGTAATGCTAACAATGTGCATCCTAGCAAATAGACTTTGATAAAGCATGAGTTTGTGGATGACCCATAATCATGACAAATGATCTTATGGAGATAGAGATACATTGTAATCCTTGTGACCAACTGTGATACTAACAGTATGAGGCCTAACAAATGGACTTCAATGACAAGGGTGTTGTGTGGTTCACTCATAACCTTGGCTTTGTGGGTGGTCCATAACCATGATGTTTTTCAATCTGCTTAGTAAAAGTATGGTGGCTTGTATAATATATTATCCTATCCAATGAGATGTTGTAATGGCTTCTTTCACATTATTTTGTTTGTTTTTGAGTTATAAATCTCTTACTGCAACTTTGCTAATAACTTATGCTACATGTGATCAAATGAAATTCTGTCAAAGTCCTATTTGAGGTATTGAAGATATATTTCCATTGATATAAGACACTTGAACTTTGATGACCTGTGGAGTGAGAGAAAGTTTCCAAAAACTCATACTATGCACGTTTGCGCAACAATACAGACATATGTAGCTTCAATTGCTCATATCTCTCAAGCCAGGAAACAAAATCATTTTCTAAAAAAAACCATTTAAGCTAACAGAAAATCTTTTCAAACGAGCTATTTTTTTTACCTTCTGAAATTATATGTGGAGGTCGTAGGACTTGTATGAAGTTTGTTGAAGATTGTTGCTTTGTGTTTCATCCATCATTGCACTTCAAACCCTCATTCCCATGGAGCCATAACCTTCCCTAATACCATTGACTCGGATCATGGGGCCAAGCCCCCAAGTTCTAAAAAATTGAATTGCTATAAAAAGATGAGAAAAAACCACCAAGAAACTTTTTATTAAAATACAAAATAATTATAAAAACACCATTATGGTGGACAATATTTCTTTTTACAAAATGTGACTTGTTACTTATAGTTATTTTCTAGTTACAATACCACATGTAAATTCCATGGGTGGGTAAATACCATGGGTGAATGAATACCATGGGCGGATGCCACTTACAATACCACGGGTGGATGCCACTTAAAATACCATGGGTAAATTCTATAGGTGAATGAATACCATGGGTAAACTCTATAGGTGGATAAATACCATAATTTGATTACAATACCATGGGTGGATGCCACTTTCAATTCATATCACCATGCAATATGTCAACTGACAATTTGGTGATGAGTGGAAATGTATTATTTTCCTTGGGTTTCCCACATGGGGCATTCCCTTCCTTTCCCCTTTTCTTCTTTTAATAATAGTTGGACAGTTAAAAAATCCATTTATGAACTAAAATCTCTCACACACAACCATCTCCACACAAGGTCATCGTCAACACAACCACTTTCGGACCCAACAATTCCCTTCCATTAGCCATTGACATTTGAAACTAATATTATAAATGTGGGTCAAATCTACTAATAACAAAATAAGAATTCTCTTGTGCACAATATACTAATAATGCATGAAACTTAACAAAAAAAATATTGGGGAGGTAGAATGAAAATCAAAACCTTCTACTGGGATGGTATCCTTGTTGTCTATGGGAGAGAAACCTAGGTCTAAGGGGCTGCCCTAGACCTAACTTTTAATTTTATTTCTTTAACATTTTAATTTTATTTCAACTTTTTACTTTGATAATTTATTTCATATATTTTTTCTATATCTAATATTTCCACCAAATATAAAAAACTAAGCAAATAAACTTCCCTAAACCAATAGTAATATTTCATATATTTTTTCTATATCTAATACTTCCTTCAAATATAAGAAACTAAAATTGTCATGCAAATAAACTCACGTAAACCAGCAGTAACAGAAACTAAAATTATATGTAAAGATGAATGGGGCAATAAAATTGCTTTCTATCTTAAAGATATCTAAAAGTGACAAATATGCGGAGAGAAGGTGACTGTGAAAATAAAAAGAAACTGTAGTTAAACAACAACACATCACTATCTATGACCTACGTGGCGACTAAAGAGAGGTAGACTAAGCATCTCACTGGAGTGCTGACTTCTCCCGCATTGCGTGGAACTGAAGTGCTCGGAGAGTCGGTTCTCCTATAAATATTCCACAACAGGAAACTGCGGACATCAAGAAACTCCTGCCCGGGACATCAAGAAACTCATCCCAACTGTTAGTTGTGCTCTACTCAGAAACAGGATTTGGATTTGGTTTGAAGGAGATGATGAGATGATCACTGAGATGATGAGATGATGAGATGATCTTCTACGACTTCAAAATGAGATGATGAACAACCCAAAAAAACATCGTATTGTTTTGATTAAAGATATTTTAAAAATTATAATTTATGCATTAGATCTCACATATATTAATCATTGGAAAATTGTTTGCCACCCTTTCACTCCAAATTTTGCTTTCAACCATTCACCAATTATATATATAGTTATACAAATATATTAAGTAGCACAACCACATTAAAAATATTAATGTGGTTAATATAAGTTAAAGGCTTCATTTGTATATATCATTAATAAATATATAATAATAGCAATAATATTTAAAAAAATTATTACAATAAAAATATTATTATTATGAATATAACTAATAATAAGTATTAATTATTATACAATCTTAATTTCCACAACAGATTTTTTGGTTTTTTGATTAAGCCCATGGGATGTAGCTTAATTAGTAATATCCCTGTTATAAAGTAATAAGTAAAGTATGAAATTCAAAGTTCTAATTCACATGAACTAGATCAACAACCCAAAAAAAACATCGTATTGTTTTGATTAAAGATATTTTAAAAATTATTATTTACGCATTAGATCTCGCATATATTAATCATTGCAAAAAAAATTTCCACCCTTTCATTCGAAATTTTGCTTTCAACCTTTCACTAATGATATATATAATTATACAAATATATTAAGTAGCACAACCACATTAAAAATATTAATGTGCTTAATATAAGTTGAAGGCTTCATTTGCATATATCCTTAATAAATATATAATAATAGAAATAATATTTTAAAAAACTATTAAAGTAATCCAAACAACCTAGAATTTTCCTCGTTATGTGGAGGAAGAGGATTCACTAGAGCTAATGGGAGAAGTCACTAGGTGGGAGGTGGAAGGAATAGTAAAAGCAATGCCAAAAGACAAAAGCCCTGGCCCAAACGACTGGACAGTGGAACTGTTCCAACATTTCTTTGAGCAATTATGGCAAGATCTTACCGAAGTTGTTGAAGAATCTAGAAGGAAAGGGGTAATCTACCCACCCTTCAACTCAACCTTCATAGACCTCGTTCCGAAAAAAGAAGTCCCTTCCTATTTTGAGGACTTCCAATTGATCTCCCTATGCAACTGTATCTATAAAATCATAGTAAAGGTGATAGCCCTCTAGGTTAAACCAAGTTTATCTAGGAACATGTCAAGGGAATAGTTCGGCTTTCTGAATGGGAGGTAGATCCGTGAAGCTATTGGAGTAGCCCAGGAATCCATTCACAGTATCATCCAAAAAAAAATCTAAGGAGCGGTAGTGAAAATTGACTTATCTAAAGCATTTGATAGTGTCAGTTGGATGTACATTCAGATGCTTTTCACGCACTTGGGGTTCCATATAGACTTCATAAACTGGGTAATGGGATGCTTAACAAGTGTAAGCTTTGCAATTCTCATCAACGGAGTAGCCACCTCATTTTTTGGAAGGCAGAGAGGATTACAACAAGGATGTCCCATCTCTCCTCTCCTCTTCCTTCTGGCAGTAGAAGGCCTCAGTCAATTGATCATTGATGCCCAAAGGAAAGGAAATACCCAAGGGTTGGAAGTGGTAGTCAATCTAAAAATAACCTATTTCCTATTCGCGGATGACATCCTGTTATTCTCTAATGGAAGAAGATCTGAAACCCACGAATTAAAAAGGATACTAAATATCTTCTTAAAGGAAACAGGCCTTCAAGTTAACAAAGATAAATCGCAGCTTCTGCTGGAAGGATTCAACTCGCATGAAGTATTCCAAATCAAAGAGGACTTTCCCTTCGAGGATATGAGGCTTCAAGACTACTTCATATATCTTGGGTTCTACCTAATGCCTTGCTCATACAGGAAGTAATATTAGCACTGGATAATAGCAAAAATTGAATCAAGAGTCACCTACTGGAGCTTCAAATGGCTATCTAGAGTTGGCAGACTGACACTAATCAAATCAGTCCTCCTGGCTATACCGGTCTACTAGGTTGCATTAACCTGGGTTTCGAAAGGGACTCTAGAGAAAATCAGAAGAGTCTGCAGCAAATTCTTATGGGCAGGATCACAGGAAGACTCGGTACTCCCATGGGTGGCCTAGGAAGAGGTGGCAAATCCAAAGGATTGGGGAGGATGGGGAATTAAAGATTTAACTGCCTTCGGACCATCGCTGGTAGCAAAGTTGGGATGGAGGATTATCAAAATGGAGAACCTCTAGAATACGATAGTTAAACGAAAATATATTGACCCAATGCCGTTAGAAGACTAGATCAGAAGCCCAACCAAAAAAAAAGGAGTGTCTCAGTGGTGTGGAAAGCAACATTATAAGGCTTTAAGATAATAGAGCAAGGTCTATCCTAGCAGGTAGGGAATGGCAAACATGTCCGAATAGGGAAGGGTCCTTGGGTAGGATGCAACGAAGATTTCACACTATCCGTAAGTCTCATCAACCATCTTAACACAAGAGGCATTAATAACCTTAGTTAGATTGAGAACCATGGCCACTCCTCCATATGGGGCCAAGCATGGCTTACAGGATCAAACCTAAATCTCAGCCCTCGATGGAGAGGGGAGTGGATCACTTTCACCTCAAAGCTGTCTAGATCATATGTTCGACTAAGAGATAGACCAGATCAGGTAGTATGGGTCGATGCAGACTCAAGAAAATACTCCCCAAAACAAGGTTAGAAGTACCTAATGAAAAAGAAAGGATGGGGAAATTAGGACTGGTGGGTAACCTCAATCTGGAAAATGCAATGCCTAGAAAAATCCTGAATGTTCTTCTGGTGCATCCTAAAGGAGAAGGTTCCTACCTGGGACATCCTACAGAAAAGATACAAGTCAGGACTAGGGAGATGCGCCCTTTGCAAAATGGCCTCTGAGTAAATTTTTCATCTCTTCATATATTGTTCATTCTCCAAAGCATTATGGCAAGCTGTCAGGGAACTGATCCACAAAATAGCTTCATGGAATGGGCGGACGATAGAAGAAGCCTGGAAATCTTGGTGGACCCATCATCTTGAAGGAAATCTGAGAACCTTCCCCTTATCATCTATATCGTTATTGGAAATTCATCTGCATGGAACAATACTCAAAACAATACTCAAGGCAAAAAAACAGAGTTGTGGCTATAATTGAAGGAGTGAGAGGTAATTATACCTTTTGCTCGTTTTAATTTTCATTGTCTTACTATATATAGATTACAAGATTGATAAGAGAAAGTATATTTGAATATATTCAAAAGCCTTCATTATTCCCTTACTCATCGGATTATTCATGTCATGCTTCAACTTCTAAACATGAAAACCTCCCCTGTGAGGAACTTTGGAGGCAGTAGGAGGAATTGACATGCAATCCTCCCAGCTAGAAGACAGGAAGACAAGAGGGAGAAAAATAAACCTATCCAAGGCTGAGCTAAGAGCCAAGATAAACATTGCAGATGGCAAAAAAATGTCCATTTTTTAGGCGCTTAGAGCAGCAAAACCCCTTCTAGAGGTTAACCAATGATCATTCTCTCCTGGAATTGCAGAGGTTTAGCCAGCAACCCAAAAAAGCTGGCCTTAAAAGAAGTAATCGAGAACTACAATCCGGATATACTTCTCCTTCAAGAAACCCTGGGAGCAAGCAAAGAGGTCTCCAAATCATTATCAAAAATTCTACCAAGCTAGATTATCCAGGTCTTGGATGCCAAAGGCCATTCTAGGGGCCTAGCCATGGCATATAAGCAAGAGAAATTTAAAGCCATAAACTCCTGGGGGATGGACCAGGTTATGGGGATGGAAGTCTACTCTCAAGAAATTTGCACCACTTTGTTGATAGTAAACATTTATGGGCCCTGCCAGGGAAGAGCCCTCTTCTGGAAGACCCTCCTCTCCAAATTCTGTTAGGCCCCTATACTACTAGTGTAACCCCTTATTGTTATTAGTACAACCCACTTATTATATTGATATGCCCATGTAGTGCCCATATTGTTACTATTGTGCCCCATAAAAGCCCACTATTGTTATTATTGTGCCCTTACATTATTATTGTTATGTCAGCTCTGATTATGTTATGACCCCTTCGACTCCTATATACAAAAAGGAGGTCTTTTCATTTCTATCATCGAAGAATTGTTCATTTATGTAATGTAAAGGAGGTTGCCCCCTCGAAGAGGCTGGATTCTAAGGCGTTGATCTATCTTTTCTATCTTTTTGTGAGCTGGTTTCATAACATTTGGTTTCAGAGCTTTGGATTCTAGGGTTTCGCTGCTCCAAAGAGGTCATCATGGAATTTTCGCTATAACATTTTTTCTGCGATGTTTCAGAAGCTAAAAAAAAAAAAACCATTTGAGAAGAAATCACGCTAAATCTCAGGTCCAAATTTCAGAGCCTTTTGCGCTATACTTGTAGAGATATGGTCTGAGGAAGTTGGTCTTTTTTCAGACTCCTGAATTACATTCCAAACAGGTGACCTGGGGAAAATCGTCATAACTTTCTCTCTGAGCATTGGATTGAAATTTCGTAAAATGGTACAGAAAGAGGACAAACATTAGTTTCTTGTATATATTTTTTAGAGCCAAAGGTCGAAACAGTGACACGTGTCACTCCATAAAAGTTCGCTCTTCTGGAAAGGTTTATAATCAGATCATCTTGGGAGATTGTGCATAACTCTTTCTTGGAGAATCCAATTTGGATCAGACTGGTGGCACTCGAAAGAGGATGCAGAGGGCTACTACAGGTCGCAATTTCAGAACTTAAAGATCTGAAAGTACAGAGTTACAACCGTTTCAAGATCGAGCTCCTAAAATCAAGAAAAAGCAAGATGAGGAAGTTTGATGGCAAGGATCCGGTAAATTCGATACTTCAGATGGAGAAATATTTTGATCTACATGGTGTACCACTGTTACAGAAGGTATGTATTGCATCTTCATATTTAGAACCAGATCAATTTTTATGGTATGAAGGGCTTTTTTCTCGTAAACAACTTGTTACGTGGTCAATTTTCACGAAGGAAATGATAGCACATTATGAGGATACAAAGAGCAACACCTTCTTTAGAGCAACACCACAACAATTGGAAAGAGTAAAAGGGCTTTGTGACATACTGGAGAGAAAAATTATGGAAACTAGGAAGCATACCCCTCAAAACTATAAATATGGAAGTGTTGTTTCTCCTAGCCTTTCACAACCTACAATGGTTACACCACAACAATTAGAAGAAAAAAGAGAAAAAGGGCTTTGTTACAATTGTGATAGCAAATGCACTAAAGGTCATAAGTGTGCTGGGAAGAAATTATTTTACATAGAATATGAAGAGGAGGAAGAGAGGGATCAAGAAACATCAAAAGAACAAGATATACGCCAGGACCCCACCCCAGAGAAAGAAGAAATGAATCAGACCATATCTTGTAAAGAATTGGCAAGAATTACCACTCCTCAAACTCTTAGGGTAGAAGGACATATCAAGAAGAAAAAGGTGCAAGAAGTGAAAGATCACATCGAGAAAGAAGAAATGAATCCAATCATATCTTGTAATTCATTGGTCGAAATTACCACTCCTTAAACTATCAAGATAGAAGGACATATCAAGAAGAAAAATGTTCAAGAAGTGAAAGATCACATTGAGCATCAAGAAATGAATCCGACCATATCTTCTAAAGGATTGGAAGAAATTACCACTCCTCAAACTCTAGAGATAGAAGGACATATCAAGAAGAAAAAGGTTCAAGCAGTGAAAGATCACATCGAGCATCAACAACGAGTTCTCCAAAATTTAAAGGATAACGCCACTTCGGTGCAAAATAAAACGAAACAACAGGTAGATCAACATCATAGTGAAAAATATTTTGATTTAGGTGATTAGGTATTTTTACTACTACATGTCAAGAAAGCTAATTATGAGAAGGAAATCTTGACAATACTACATGCACTTAAAAAATGGCGACCTTACCCAATGGGAAGACTCTTCAAGGATGAGGATGTGGAAGCATTGTTTTGTGCTATTTCTATTATCCAACCAGATTGGATAAATGAAACAATGGATGAATCGAAGAAGGATGAAGAAGTATGGCCACTTATTCAAAAGTTGCAAAAGAACCCAAATCAAACAAAATTGCCAGAAATTGAAGAGGAAGGAAAAATCATATTGGAACCTAGAGCAGTCACAGAAAAAAAAAAAACCCAACAGCTACGAAATCGATCAATTTCAGAGTATCTCATCAAGTGGAAGAACTTACTCGCTGAAATTCCACATGGGAAGACAAGAATTTTATACAAAATCATCAAGAACTACTCAAGCGTTGAGGACAACACTTTTTGAAGGAGAGGGGCATGTTAGGCCCCTATACTACTAGTGTAACCCCTTATTGTTATTAGTACAACCCACTTATTATATTGATGTACCCGTGTAGTGCCCATATTGTTACTATTGTGCCCCATAGAAGCCCACTATTGTTATTATTGTGCCCTTACATTATTATTGTTATGTCAGCTTTGATTATGTTATGACCCCTTCGACTCCTATATATAGAAAGGAGGTCTTTTCATTTGTATCATTGAGGATTGTTCATTTATGTAATGTAAATGAGGTTTCCCCCTCGAAGAGGCTGGATTCTAAGGTGTTGACCTATCTTTTCTATCTTTTTGTGAGCTGGTTTCATAGCAAATTCTCTATGAACAACCCCAACTTGGTAATCGAGGGAGACTTAAACTTCTCCATAGGCTTCTCTGAAACCTAGGGCCCCTTGGCTAGAGAAGATCAACTATCAAAATTTTTCACCAACCTTTTCAGAGACAACAAATTACTAGACATTAACTTGTTGAAGGTAATACCTACCTAGAGAAATAGAAGAGCAGGGGAAGGCCATGTAGCAAAACTATTGGACTGTTTTCTCCTTCAGGAGGAAGCAACAACAAAAATTCCAGCTTTTCATCAGTGGGTGGGTGAAGGCGGGAACTCGGATCATATTTCAGTCTTGCTAGAACTAGCCAAGCTCCCCAAAAAACCAGCAGCCCCCTTCAAATTCAACCTCGCCTAGCTTCAAGAGGATTCATTCAACTCCCTCTTTGAGTCCACATGGAGACTTGCAAGGACAAGTGACGTTGATAATAAAGCCTTCCTCTTTATGGAGAACCTGAAATGCCTTAAAAAAGCCACAGTGAATTGGGCCAAGTAAAAGAAAATGAAAGAAGATGAAGACCTCATGCAAATAGGAAGGAATCTCTAATGGCTTGAAAGCCTTGAAGCCGATGGCTATGAAACCCAAGAAAAAAAGGCAAAAATCATGTAGCAAGAAGGCCAAAGGAATAAAATTCTCTTGGCAAGAGAAGAACAATGGCGAATGAAAAGCAAAGCCATTTGGCTAAAGGCAGGGGATGAAAATACCAAATTCTTCCAAAACTATGCTAGAGGAAGGAAGAACACAAACACCATCTAGCACCTAAAAGAAGAAGGAGGCAAAGAGGCCCAATCCTTCGAGGATCTATCCCAGATGGACATAGGACACTTTGAGAACCTGTTCTCTGAACAACGTGAAATTTCCTTGGCAGAAGTAATCCAAACAACCTAGACTTTTCCTCGTTATGTGGAAGAAGAGGATTTGCTGGAGCTAATGGGAGAAGTCACCAGGGGGGAGGTGGAAGGAATAGTAAAAGAAATGCCAAAAGACAAAAGCCCTGGCCCAGACGGCTGGACAGTGGAACTGTTCCAACATTTCTTCGAGCAATTAGGGCAAGATCTAATCGAAGTTGTTGAAGAATCTAGAAGGAAAGGGGTAATCTACCCGCCCTTCAACTCAACCTTCATAGCCCTCATTCCAAAAAAAGAAGACCCTTCCTCTTTCGAGGACTTTCGACCGATCTCCCTCTGCAACTGTATCTATAAAATCATAGCAAAGGTGATAGCCCTCTGGGTTAAGCCAATTTTATCCAGGAACATGTTAAGAGAACAGTTCGGCTTTCTGAATGGGAGGCAGATCCATGAAGCTATTGGAGTAGCCCAGGAATCCATTCAGAGTATCATCCAAAAAAAAATCTGAGTAGTAGCGAAATTTGACTTATCTAAAGCATTTGACAGGGTCAGTTAGATGTACATTCGGATGCTTCTCACGCACCTGGGGTTCCACATAGACTTCATAAACTGGGTAATGGGATGCTTAACCAGTGTAAGCTTTGCAATTCTCATCAACGGAGCAACCACCTCATTTTTTGAAAGGAAAAGAGGATTATGACAAGGATGTCCCATCTCTCCTATCCTCTTCCTTCTGGCAATAGAAGGACTCAGTCAATTGATCATTGATGCCCAAAGGAAAGGAGATATCCAAGGGTTAGAAGTGGCAGTCAATCTAAAAATGTTAGGGTCCCACCCTAACCCCCTTATTTATGTAATGTGATCACGTCATAGTCAAGAGTCAATAAAGCCCATATTAATAATTGTAAGTGGTTAATCCGCAATTAATGACGGAACCACAGTTAGTTGCAAATGGGCCGTAGTATTAGATAGATGGTATTAATAAAACCCACGGTATTGGTCCGTGGTATTGCATGTATGATTCATATATAAAGGATAGAGATTCCCTGCGAGGAGCATCGTGTCTTATTTTTTAATCAAGCTCTGCTCTATTGGAGGTTGCCCCCTCGAAGAGGCAAGTGAACATTACTCTCTGAATAATAAAATCATTGCTATTCTGTGTTTTGGGTATCTTTTCTTCGCATATTCTGTATTTGGGTATCATTTTGCAGGTTAAGAGCATAACAAGTAGTATCAGAGCACTTTCCAGGGCCGGTGGGATCTCCATTTCTTAGCAAATTTTTTGTTTTGGCTAGAGATGTGTTCTGGCGTTTTTAAACCACGGGATCTATCGTTGAGCGCATAAACCTGTGGATTTGGGGAGGCATGCACGCAGGAAATACAAGAGGTGGTCACGTCTGTTGGACTCCCTTGTAACCCCTGTGGGTACCCCTTCGAGTAGTAACGCATTAGACAGAATCGTGCACGGACTGTCTTCCACGTACCCTTTGGGTATATCGGAAGCCCCTAGGCTCCCTTGAAACCTCGCCATAGATAAACCGTCGGCTGTCTTGCGGCTACAGTACACCGAGAACAACACTTAGAGAGATTACTCGCCCGTACCGTAGGGTAGTCGGGTTGTACGGCTAAGGGTACAGTCGATCCTCCTTAGTTAGAGCCCTGGAAGATTGGGCTCAGTACTACTGCCAGACCCTTATGTATATTGTGATCTGTAGCACCTGACACTCCTCAAGACCATAGTTCCCTTTTCTATCGGGGGATCACACATCATCTCTTCCAGATCCGCTTGTGCAAAGGGGTGCAGCAGTAGCAGACATCAGTCCCGCAGTCTCGAGTTCGCAGATCAGCCATTCCAATCTATTAGATCCATCAGATCCGCAGAAGCAGTCTGTTCCGCCGCCCAGAGCTATCAAATCCGCCATTCAGATCTCTCAGATCCACCAGATCAGAGTCGTTGTGAAGGGTTCATATACGGGGTATAATTTTCGCAGGACTTTTGGCCGCATTGACGTTTTGAGGATGAGATCTTTCGGGGTGCTTATTGGTGATCTAGCCCATCAGAATCAGGACGATGAGCTAAGCACGGTGGTACCATTCAATTATTAGTGGAATTTTTTTTTAGGCGGTCCCAATTTTCAAAATATTAGGTTGGTGTATGGTAGAAACTAGAGCTCAAGCGATGGCCAATGAAAGGATGGACAAACTTGAAGAATCAGTGCAAAACCTCCACATTCAACTTAGCGGACTATGTAGCATGGTCGAGAAAATAATCCCGAAGGGCAAGGAGCAGGCCCACGAGGAGGAGTATAATGGCAATGGACACAATGAGGGTGAGTCTAGCCACTCTCCTCACATCTGGCACACCCACCAACAACCCAGTCAGTGACCTCCCAAGTTGGATATGCATAAATTTGACGGTTCTCACCCGTCGGCATGGATAGCACAAATGGAGTAGTATTTCAAACTGAATCACATCTTAGATTATGAGACTCATTTTATGTTGGGGAGCATGTACTTGGACAATGAAAGGTGGAAATGGTGGGAATGGCATCAACGTTTCATTGGACCTTTTAGGACTTGGACCAAATTCACCAAAGCTCTTCAAGACCGCTTTGACCAGGAATCATCTTTTTTGGGTCGTCTTACTAAGCTCCGACAGACTGGTACAGTGGATGAATATATTACAGCTTTTGAAGCCTTAGCCTTCCACACTTGGTGTCTCTTAGATGTTTTCTACACAGAATTTTTTATCAGCAGTCTTAAAGAAGCCATCAAAGCTCAAGTCCTACTGCACCACCCTCCCACATGGACAGAGGATTGCAAGGTAGCTCGTAATGTGGAACATGCATTAGCAGCCCAATACAGTCGCCCAAATTTCTCCGCTATAGGTCGCCCTCGACAGGCTCACAACACGACTCAAACACTTAAGGTCCAAAAGGTGTCCCCTATGGAAATGGCCGACAGAAGAAAGCAAGGACTATGTTACTACTGTGATGAAAAATACTCCCCAGGTCATAAATGCAAGGAGCCCAATTTTTTTCAAATTGATGCCACTGACTACAGCTCAACAATGGAAGATCCACCGCTTGAGGAACATGAGCCGCTAGAAGAAGACAACCAAAAGGACAATGTCTGTGACGAACTAGTTATTTCGTTGCATGCTTTGGCAGGGATTTCTTCCCCTCAAACTCTCAAAATTAGAGGTTTTATTAAACATCGCCCAGTAGTAGTCTTGATTGATAGTGGAAGTACACATAATTTCATCCATCAAAAAGTCGCAGAAGCAGTGCATTGTTTTGTGTGAGCAGTTTCTAACTTCCAAGTTCAAATTGTGGATGGAGGCACAATGAAATGTGAAGGCCGCTGTGAAAATGTCAAACTTCAAATGGGGGATTATCAGTTGAAAACCCACATGTTTGCCATACACATGGGGGGTTGCGACATTGTCCTCGGCGCTGAATGGCTCCGCACTCTTAGGCCAATCACAATGGATTTCCAGGAGTTATATATGAATTTTAAACATAACAACTACACACATACCCTCCGTGGACTCCAAGCGGGAGCCCCCTCTATCATCAGCTCGCATAGGATGGAAAAATTGTTAAAAAAGGGCAATCATGGAGTTGTAGCTCAATTTAATGCCATCCAGGTAGTCGAAACCAAGCCTCTGCCAATTCATCCTGAGATGCAACAGATTTTAAATAACCATCTGCCAGTCTTTGACAAGCCTCATGAGCTTCCACCCTCGCGAGGGGAACATGATCATAGCATCACCTTGGTTCCAGGGGCCCAACCCCCAAATGTTCGCCCATACAGATATCCGTTCACCCAAAAGAATGAAATAGAAAAAATCATCAAGGAACTTTTGGAAGCATGTGTCATTCGTCCCAGCATTAGTCCTTATTCATCCCCAGTGGTCATGGTGCTCAAGAAAGATGGGGAGTGGCAGATGTGTCCCGACTTCAGGGCCCTCAATAAGTTGACAGTCAAAGATAAATTTTCCATCCCGGTGGTTGATGATTTGCTGGATGAACTCAATGGGGCTCAATTCTTCACTAAGCTGGATCTTCGCTCAGGCTACCACCAAATTCGCATGAAGGAAGTCGACATTCCCAAGACTGCTTTCAGAACTCATGAAGGCCATTATGAATTCCTGGTCATGCCATTTGGTCTTTGTAATGCCCCCTCTACTTTTCAGAGCCTTATGAACCACATTCTCAAACCATATCTCAGGAAATTTTTCCTTGTCTTCTTCGACGACATCCTCATCTATAGTTTCACTTAGGCCGCACATCTTTAGCATGTAGATCTACTCTTGCAACTGCTCCACAATCATAAATTATTTGTCAAGATGTCCAAGTGTTCATTTGGCATGGTAGAAGTAGAGTATTTGGGCCACATTGTGGGGCGTGATGGTGTCAAGGTGGACCCCAAAAAGATCCAGGCAATGCAGGAATGGCCTCAACCTAAGACCTTGAAGAGCTTGAGAGGATTTTTGGGTCTCACAGGCTATTATCGTAAATTTGTGCACAACTATGGTCGCATAGCGAAGCCCCTCACCCAACTCCTAGAGAAAAATTCATTCTTCTGGAATGAGGAAGCACAACAGGCCTTTACAGCTCTTAAAAATGCCATGTGTTCCACTCCAGTCTTAGCACTACCTGACTTCACCAAATCTTTTGTCATTGAATGTGATGCTTCAGGTACAGGTATTGGGGCGGTCTTAATGCAGGAAGGGCGGTCGTTGGCCTTCGCAAGCCAGCAACTAAGTGGGAGGAATTTGGGCCAATCTACCTATGAGAAGGAAATGATGGCCATATTACATGCAGTCGAGACCTGGCGACCTTACTTATTGGGGCGACGTTTCCAAATCCGCATAGATCATCACAGTCTTAAATATTTTTTGTAGCAACGCCTATCCTCCCCACAACAAAATAAATGGCTCGCCAAAATGCTGGGATATGATTATGAGATCATTTACAAGAAAGGGAAAGACAATAGTGTAGCAGATGCATTATCTCGCCAATTTGAGGAGGAAATTACTCTGCTAGCAATTTCCTTCCCCATTCTAGAATGGATTGAAGAGGCTCGCAAGGAATGGTTTTCACACCCCGGGCTCTCCCAACTCATTTCTCAATTGCAGGTAGATCCAAATTCCACCAAGGGCTACTCGTGGCAGGATGATATTCTTCGCTACAAGGACCGAGTCGTAATATCACCACCAACATCCACCCTCAAAAGGCGCATTTTGGCAGAATTGCGCTCATCTCCCATTGTAGGACATTCGGGCTTTCAGAAGACGTATGATCGCGCCAGAAGATCATTTTTTTGGACAGGCATGAAAAAGGACATCCTTACTTTCGTAGCAGAATGCGATGTCTACCAATGCCACAAAGGGGAAACCGTCAACACACCAGGCACATTACAACCATTTCCCATTCCACCATCAATTTGGATGGAGGTTTCTATGGATTTCATTACAGGTCTTCCAAAGTTAGGGAGCAAGTCAGTCATCATGGTGATTGTGGACCGACTATCGAAGTATGCTCATTTCTACGCCCTACCCCACCCATTTACACCAACTTTGGTCGCTCAATCTTTCATGGATCAGATCTTCAAATTGCATGGCATGCCCACTCCTATTGTGTCCGACCGCGACCCAATCTTCACCAGTAATTTTTGGCAGGAACTCTTCAGGATACAAGGCACTCAACTAAAACTCAGTACTTCCTATCATCTACAAACAGATGGTCAAACCAAAGCCGTCAACAAATGTCTAGAAACCTACCTTAGGTGTTTCACTTCAGAAAAGCAACACCTTTTGGTACAGTGGTTACCTCTAGCTGAATGGTGGTATAACACCAACTATCATGCCACCACCAAAATGAATCCCTATGAAGCAATATATGGTCAACTCCCGCCTTCACCTACTTCGTATCTCAAGGGGTGCTCAAAAGTACAAGCAGTGGATCAACTCCTACAACACCGCGCAACCATGCTCGCCCATCTTCGAGAGAATCTTCATCAAGCTCAGAACCGCATGAAGCAACAAGTAGACCAACATCGCTCCGAGCGCCAATTTCAAGAAGGGGATCAGGTCTTTTTATGGCTACAACCATATAAGAAAACATCACTCAAAGACAAGGGGTGTCAAAAACTATCTCCCAAATTCTACGGACCATATCAAGTACTTTAATGCATTGGAGAAGTGGCTTACAAGTTGGCCTTGCCACCTACTGCAAAAATCCATCCAGTTTTCCATGTCTCATGCCTCAAGAAAGTGATTGGGAACAATTGCAGAATTCAGACCAGTCTACCTGAATTGGACGAAGAAGGGTCCATCTAGCTTCAACCTGAACAGGTCCTAGACACACGAGACAACCAACTGTGCGGCCACATGATTAAGGAAGTCCTCGTCAAATGGAAAGACACCTCTCTGGAAGATGCAACTTGGGAACCAGCCACTATTCTTCAGCAGTTTCCGCAGCTTCAGCCTTGAGGACAAGGCTAGTCTTAAGGGGGAGGGCATGTTAGGGTCCCACCCTAACCCCCTTACTTATGTAATGGGATCATGTCATAGTCAAGAGTCAATAAAGCCCATATTAATAATTGTAAGTGGTTAATTCGCAATTAATGACGGAACCACGGTTAGTTGCAAATGGGCCATAGTATTAGATAGATGGTATTAATAAAACCCACGGTATTGGTCTGTGGTATTGCATGTATGAGTCATATATAAAGGATAGAGACTCCTTGCGAGGAGCATCGTGTCTTATTTTGTAATCGAGCTCTGCTCTATTGGAGGTTGCCCCCTCGAAGAGGCAAGTGAACATTACTCTCTGAATAATAAAATCATTGCTATTCTGTGTTCTGGGTATCTTTTCTTCGCATATTTTGTATTTGGGTATCATTTTGCAAGTTAAGAGCATAACAAAAAATAACCTATCTCCTATTCATGGATGACATCCTGCTATTCTCTAATGGAAGAAGATTTGAAACCCACGAATTAAAAAGGATACTAAATCTTTTCTTAAAGGAAATAGGCCTACAAGTTAACAAAGATAAATCACAACTTTTGCTGGAAGGATTCAACTAGCATGAAGTAATCCAAATCAAAGAGGACTTGCCCTTCGAGGATAGGAGACTCCAAGACTACTTCATATATCTTGGGTTCTAGCTAAAGCCTTGCTCATACAGGAAGTAAGATTAGCACTGGCTAATAGCAAAAATCAAATCAAGAGTCACCCACTGGAGTTTCAAATGGCTATCTAGAGCTAGTAGATTGACACTAATCAAATCAGTCCTCTTGGCTATACCGGTCTACTGGGCTGCATTAACCTGGGTTTCAAAAGGGACTCTGGAGAAAATCAGAAGAGTGTGCAGCAAATTCTTATGGGCGGGATCATAGGAAGACTCAGTACTCCCATGGGTGGCTTGGGAAAAGATGGCAAGGCCAAAGGATTGGGGAGGATGGGGAATTAAAGATTTAACTGCCTCCAGACCATTGCTGGCAGCAAAGTTGGGATGTAGGATTATCAAAATGGAGAACCTCTAGACTACAGTGGTTACACAAAAATATATTGACCCAATGCCGTTAGAATACTTGATTAGAAGCCCAACCAAAAAAAAGGCAGTGTCTCAGTGGTGTGGAAAGAAACATTAGAAGGCTTTAAGATCATAGAACAAGGTCTATCCTGGTAGGTAGGGAATGCCGAACATGTTCGAATAGGGAAGGGTCCTTAGGTAGGATGCAACGAAGATTTCATACTATCCCCAAGCCTCATCAACCATCTCAACACAAGAGGCATTAATAACCTTAGTCAGATTGAGAATCATGGCCACTCCTCCATATGGGGCCAAGCATGGCTTACAGGATCGGACCTAAATCTCAACCCTCAATGGAGAGGGGAGTGGATCACTTTCACCTCAGAATTGTCTAGATCAAATGTCCGACTAAGAGATAGACCAGATCAGTTAGTATGGGCCCATGCAGCCTCAAGCAAATACTCCCCAAAACAAGGTTACAAGTACCTAATGACAAACAAAGGCCGGGGAAATCAGGACTGGGGGGTAACCTCAATCTGGAAAATGCAATGCCTGGAAAAAGCCCAAATGTTCTTCTGGTGCATCCTAAAGGTGAAGGTTCCTACCTGGGACATCCTACAGAAAAGATACAAGTTAGGACTAGGGAGATGCACCCTTTGCAAAATGGCTTCTGAGTCAATTTTTCATCTCTTCATAGATTGTTCCTTCTCTAAAGCAGTCTGGCAAGCTGTCAGGGAACTGATCCACAAAAGAGTTTCATGGAATGGGCAGACGATAGAAGAAGCCTGGAAATCTTGGTGGACGCATCATCCTGAAGGAAATCTGACGAACCTTCCCCTTATCATCTCCTAGGGGTTATGGCTCGCAAGGAATAAAAGTATTTTTCAAGATCAAATTCCCTTGGTGGAGAGCACAATTATCGGAAGTGCATCTATCTTCACAAGCATCCCTGAACCCATCCACAAGGATTTACCTCGCTGGGTCAAAGAAGACAATATCAAGGAAGGGATTCCATGGGAATATTTCGATGGGGCCTCCAACCAAGACAACAATTGCGGTGTTGGGCTAATCATTCACCTAAATCCCCAAAGATGCCTGAAAGCCTCAGTGGGCTTAGGGTTTGGAACTAATAACTTCGCCGAGCTAATAGCCTTAAAAATCCTCCTTTGTTGGCTCACCCAACTTGGCATATCCACGATTCATATCTTCAGTGACTCTCTGAATATTGTCAAATGGTTCAATGGAACAAGCAGATGTCAGAACTACATTTTATCTACATTACTAGAAGAAGCCATGCATTTAAAATCTCATTTCAACATCATCTCTCTATGTCATATATAGAGGGAACACAATGAATCTGCAGACCAACTTTCTAAAGCGGGTTTGCAAAAAAATATGGGCAGTTGGCAAATAGAGTACACAGAGATGGATGAGATCCGTGTGTCGGATCGTCCACCCTATGCACAAAATCAATCTCTCTAAAGCCACAACTAGGGCTTTGGCATTTTCCTTCCTTTACATTTTTTTTTTTTTTCCTCTTTTAGTTTAGAACAACAGCTACCGGCACTCTTTAAGCTCCTCGAAAATAAAAAAACTCAAAAAATTTTACTTGACTCATTCCTGTTTGGGTTGTTTTCCCTTCTGAGGAGAACCTGGAATGATTCAGCCATAACATTTAATTTTTACAACTGAAAACAGAGACAAATGATGTGGTTATGATGCACAGGAAACTTATCAACAGGGGTTTCTCCTCTCTAAGGAGGCCTCGGGTTCAAAATTGATCAACGAATCAGAATCAAACATTTGAGATGGTAGAATGGGGCATCCCTCAAGCAACATCTCAACAACTCTATGACTAAAAATAATACAGTCACCTGAATGCCTAACAACATATACAATGTAACTTTTTGTTTTGCAATGAAAAGTTTGATTTTTTTCTCAGGAAAAAAGTAATAATTTTAATAAAATTAATTATTTTAAAAGGATAATAATAATATTTAATTCATTATAATAATTATTGTAATTATTTTTAAATTAATAATTTACTTATTTATTAATTATAATTTACTAATTTATTAATATTAATTATTACTTATATTCAAATTAATAATTTATTATTTATAACTAATAATATAATGATTAATGATTTAATAAAAAACGTTATTTTTTATATTATTAACTATAAATAGTAAATTTATTTTGGAATATGGTTGGCCATGAATGATTTTCATATTGAAACAAAATTTGCCACAATGGGACAATGGTTGATTTTCATATTGGAGAATGGTTGACCATGATTTATTTTAATGTCAAGACAATATTTGTCAAAATGTGATGTTGGACCATGGTTGACCATGGTTAATATTCATATTGAGACTATTTGTCACAATGCCGCATTGGACCATGGTTGAGCATGATTGATATAGGCCACAACCACAAGCACATTAGTAAATGTAGATTATTATAAAGCTAAATGATTAATTCTAAAACCCCAAGGTATTATAAACCAAGAGAATAATATTAAACCTATTATAAACCAAGGTATATAAACCCTAGGATAAAAAAATTTAACCCAAGGGAGAAATATTATAAACCCAAGGTGTATAAATCCTAAATAAGCATGGTTGCCCATGGTTGACAAAGGGAAAGGACCATGAACTTGCAAGGAGAATCCTAGAGTTGGAGTTGTTTCCATATTGACATTGTGAGTTGAGAGAGGGAGGAAAGAATTAGTATATGTGGATGTCTCCTTCCAAACTCGAGCTTCAAAAGTGATGGATATAAGAATGAGTGAGGGAGGTTTCAATATTCTACCAAATAATCCTAACAAAACAAGCCTAGTGTCAATTCACCGACAAAGAGGAGGCAAGTACATATTATCCTCCAAGTACCAACCCATAAAACCATAGTCCTAGAGTATCTCTACTAGAATGGAAATCATAGAGTCGAGGAGGAACCACTTCTTGGAGGGATAATGAAATGAAAAGAACATTCTAGATCCCTTCTAAAAACCAAGATAGAATAAAGGCTTTGAGCATTGTCACCATGCTAAATATTGTGGTGAGCCCAAGAAGGAAAATACCATTAATAAGCCTGAGAAATGTGACTTGTTTCTAGGTCGAGCAAAGGTTCATAATGGATACAACATCGATTGAGTGAGTACAGGTATCTAGCATGCATATTGAACTTTAGTGGCATTGCATGGCATACCAAGTGTCTTGGTGGGAAGGTGGCAATCCACCTCCACGTTGTTGCTTATCTAACATCCCATCTTAGGAATAGTTATCTATTTTTAAAGAACTAACTCTCATGTTAAAAAATATTGAAATTATATATTAATAAATTGAATATATACATTAATAATTCATGACAGAATTATATACAAATTAGAAAATACATAGTTACATAATTACATAATTGGAAAATTTAATGTTTCCTTGAAAAATTTAAGATATATTAAGAAAATTTAAATGTTAAAAAAAAATTGAATTCTATTTTAAATATCTGGTTTATATCATAAATATTTGTTTGTTAAAATTGTGCATATTAGTGATAAAATTACATAAAGACTAAAAGAAATGTTATGCTTAGGAGTATTTATTTATTTTATAAAAGCCAATAAAGCTATATTTTTAATTAAATCTTGCATGTAGTGGTGAAATTATTGATATAAAATATCCACGAAAGATTTGTTAGAATTTAACATAAATGAACTAAGAATTTAATATAAATGAACTAATCAGGGCGAGTTGATTATATTTTCTTATAGGTAGATGTTACATTAGCATATTATCATAAAATTTTAAATGATTTTTTTTATTAGTTCAAGAATATACCCAAATACAAGTGCTTATTGTGTATTTGATATTGATGCATTATTCATTTTTTCAATTGATAATTAGATTTTGATTACTAAAACTATTTAATCATTTCTTCTAATTTATGTCGATGTTATTATTATTATCTAATTTTAAGGTCAGGACCAATCGAGACACCAAATTGGTATATAAACAACTGCTAAGTCTACGAAAGCATACTTGTAGATTTCATGTTATAGATTAATATCTCTTCAAGTATTTTTTTAATTAAATAGTAAAATTGCATTATATTTAAATCTTACAAATATTAATATAAATCCCAAATTATCATATTCTAATTTTTAAATATCGTTTGATATAATTTTTGGAAATCTTTATGATCAACTCATATACAACTTTTAAGATAATAAATAATATAAATGATATACATAATAAATTGATAAAAGTCAATATAATAAATAATTTACTCTATATATATTAAAAAAAAAATTAATTTGTTTCCACACATCAAAGCATAATAATTGGAAGATGAAAAACCTAGTCTAAATTACAAAATTAAAATATTGATAAATTGATAATTAAAAATATATATATTAAAAATTAATTTTATTTATAATAAAAAATTCATTTCCCATATTTTTTAATAAATAAATGTTACTAAATGAATGAGCAGTGATTTTTTTTTTTAAGCTTGATTTAATAATTTTTTTCCCTAACTTTTTTACTTTGATGATTTATTTAATATATTTTTTCTACTATGTAATATTTCCTGTAAATATAATAAAATAATATTATTATGCATATAAACTCACGTAAACTAGTAGACTAGAAACTAAAATTATTATGCATATAAAGTCACGTAAACTAGTAGTAAATGCAATGATATGGGGCATTAAAGTTGCTTTCGAACTAAAAATATCTAAATGTAACAAATATCCCAATATAAAGTGAATCTGATCAAATGAGTACAAGATTTGACTACGAGTCATCAACTATCTAAAAATAATTATTACTGCTATTTTTTATTTACGACAACTGATTTTGACCTAATTTACTCTAGGATGAAACAAAGTCTGTTTACTGCGTTGCGTCAAGAAAATTTATCCAAATTTGAACTGAGGACAGACATACAATACACAACAGCTTCAAGATCCTGGAGGAAGAAGAGGGGAATAAGGAGACAGTCCAGGACATGGAGAACGTAACAAAGGAGCTGGATAAGGTCACTGACATGGAAGAAATCACAGTAAAAAACCAGCAAAAGGATGATGATACACCAAGTTTGATGGAGATCAGTAGGGACCATGAGATACTCCAAGTGATGCGAGAACAGAGGACCACAAGCTACAAGAGATTCTAGATAAGGAAAATCTAGATCTAGAGAAATTTCTGGAATAAGGAAAAAACATAGGTGTGGACTCCCTGCCAAAAGAGGATTATGACATGGTACAACAACTCTTTCTATGGAGGTCACAAGCAAAGGGAGCTGGAGTCAAAAGAAATCATGAAAGCCAAGAGCCAAGTGGGGTCAAGAAGATGTAGAATTTACAAGCACAATCTCCAAAGAACTTAGGTAGGAAAAGAGGAAGAAAGAGACAGAATGAGCTGCTGAACGAATGTGGAAAAATATTGATTAACTCAGGTAAGATGAAAGATCTTACCAGTTATTCCTTTACTAACCTTTCTTAACGAAGCTTACAACTTGGAACATTAGAGGCATTGGGAATAGAAGGAAACAAAGGAATCTTAGT
Source organism: Pinus tabuliformis (assembly GCA_031772625.1). Taxonomy (NCBI): domain Eukaryota; kingdom Viridiplantae; phylum Streptophyta; class Pinopsida; order Pinales; family Pinaceae; genus Pinus; species Pinus tabuliformis. The sequence goes on along the minus strand of CM062807.1, from coordinate 642,434,787 downwards.
AACATAATGAAAGAAGAAAAACCAAATATGGTTTTTATTCATGAGACAAAATGTTCGATGGACAAGATAAGGACAATAAGTGGTTAACCAAATATGATTATTTAGAGGTTAAGGCTAATAACTTGGCGGGGGGGATTCTCACGTTGTGGGATCCATAGAAATTTGGAATCTTGGATGCTGAAGCATCCAGGAACTACCTCTCCTTGATATTTCAACATATAGGGGATGAGGAGATATACATGATTACAAATGTCTATGGACCTCAAAAGAAAGCAGACAAACTCAAGCTTCTCACCTCCCTGGAGGATTTAAGAGCAAGACATCCCATTCTGCCCTGAATCGTTGCAGGAGATTTCAATATGATAAGATATCTTTAAAAAAAAAAAAGGAGGCACTAGACAGCTAGGCAGAGACTCCATGGCCTTTCAGAACTTCATTATGAACATGGGACTAGTGGACACTGAAACAATTAATGGAACCTTCACTTGGAACAACAAAAGGGGAGGGACTTCTCAAGTTGCTTCCAAACTTGATAGATTTATTATTTCAGAGGACCTGCTTCTCACAGGACCCACCATGATAGCCTCCATTCTGCCCTTTGGAGGATCGGATCATTGGCCCGTACAGTTGGAAGCCACCTTCATGGGCACACCAAGAAACAGACCTTTTAGGTTTGAAAATGCCTGGCTCTCACACCCTAAATTCACTAGTAACATTGATAAATGGTGGAGAGACGAGCTGAATATTCAGGGTACAAAAATGTTCATGCTCCAACAGAAACTTAAACATATCAAATCTCGTCTTAAATATTGGAACAAAAAGGAATTTGGAGATATCTTCAAAGCCAAAAGAGAAACTGAGCAGAAGCTCTAGGAGATCAATCAGATCAACATCATAGAGGGATTCACCGAAGAGTGGCAACAACTAACTGACTCTCTGCAGGAAGAATGGGAGGATCGATGCTTACAAGAGGAAATTTTCTGGAGGCAGAAATCAAAGAAACAATGGATTAGAGAGGGAGAAAGAAATACAAAATTCTTCCACAAATCCACTATGGCTCATAGGGCACACAATAGAATCACTAAGATCAAAGATTCTCAAGGTATAGAGCTTGTATCTCAGAATGATATGGAATCGGTCCTGGTACAGCACTTCTGCAATATTGCAAAGGAGCCACTGGAGGATAGATCTAGGTTCATTGACCATTTTATTCAGTATATCCCTCAGCTAGTTACCGGAGAGGACAACCATAATCTCAACAGGCCAGTATTGGAAGAGGAGGTTAGTGAAGTGATTAATGAAATGCAGAATGGCAAAGCACCAGGCCCGGATGGATTCAATGTAGACTTCTTCAAAGCCTACTGGGAAACTATCAAACATGGCATCCTCAAGGTTGTGGAGGACTCAAGAAGATCCCAAAAGGTACTGAAGGCTCTGAATGCATCCTTCATAGCTCTTATCCCAAAGGAGGAAAATGCCATGACTCCAGAGGGTTTTCGGCCCATAGCCTTATGTAATGTGGTGTATAAAATTATTTCCAAAGTAATAGCCAATCGATTCAAACCACTTCTACCCTTTCTCATCTCAGAGGAGCAAACAGGCTATGTGGAGGGAAGACAAATCCTCAACAATATCGTCCAAGCTCATGAGGTCGTACACTCTCTCAAAAGAAACAAACAAGCTAGTATGATAATTTAATTGGACGTAGCGAAAGCCTACGACAAATTAAGCTGGTCTTACATAAGAGAAATTCTAAAAGCCTATGGTTTTGACCAAAATTGCATAAGTTGGGTGATGGCATTTGTTACCACGACCATTTTTTCCATACTTCTCAATGGAGCTCCATGTAGGACCTTCACACCCTTCAGAGGACTCAGACAAGGCGTTCCACTCTCACCGTTCCTATTCGTCCTCATGATGGAAGGGCTAGGTAGAGCGTTCAAAATGGAAAATGCTGAAGGATGAATTTAGGGTATCAAACTTACCGCGGATGGAGAAGCAAGCACTCATCAACAATTTGTGGATGATACAATGTTGCAGGGCATACCCACAGTCAGGGAAGCTAGAGCAATCAAAAACATCTTAAATGACTTTGTTATGGCAGCAAGCACAGAGGTAAGTACAAAGTATTTTTCTTTAACACTAATATTTCTATTCAGAGAAACATTACCAGAATTCTTGGATTTCAAAGGGAACAGCTACCATCCAAATATCTTGGCATTCCTCTTACTGAGAAATCTCTAAGCAAGAAAGTGTGGGAGCCAATACTAAATAAACTTTAGGACAAGATCAGAAAATGGACATGTAGGTCACTAAATTTGGCAGGGCGCCTTGTGCTCACACAGGCAGTCTTGCAGGCCATTCCCATTTTCATGTTTTCAGCTCTTCCTGCTCCTCAAGGTATTAAGCAACAAATAAGAAAGATACAAAGGGAATTTCTGTGGGGCAGAGGGGAAGAGAAAAAGAAGTGGGCTTTAGTAGCCTGGGAAAAGCTCTGCAAGCCAAGAGCCATGGTGGATTGAGGCTTCATGATCCTGAGACCCTCAGTAGAGTTTCAGGAGCCAAGTTTTGGTGGAGATGGATTAAGGAACAGAATGCCCCCTGGGCTAGGCTGTGGAAAAAAAAGTATGCCAAGTACTGGCAGGAGAGGGATCACATTAGAATGTCTGGGCAAATTAGGGGCCCCCATATTTGGAACCTTGCCAGGGATAATAAAAGTATTGTTAATCGACATCGTTTTTGGGAAATTCGGGCAGGGGACCTTGCTCGATTTTGGGAGGACATCTGGAAACAAGAACCCAGTGTTTATAGGGATGAACTTGCAGCTCTCAAAAGTGACGCGGATAGCAAATGTATGGCTTTAGTAAAAGACTTCTGGGACCAGGGAAGGAATAAGGGAAAATGGAGGAAGTGGAAGGATCTAAGATACAGTAATGAAAACCTGCTGAAGACCAAGGTAGAGGCTCTCACCGAGGATCTAGAGCATAGAAGGATTCTGGTATCTTCCTCATCGGATCAATTAGGATGGGGAAAGAATACTGAAGGTAACTTTAACCTCAAAGAGGCTAAACAGGAAGTCACAGGATTTAACTTTGTGAATCCTGATCAAGGCTAGAAGAAACTTTGGCAAAGTCCAAATTGGATGAAAATAAAGCTATTCATCTGGCTAGTGCATCAAAGGAAGATCTTAACTTGGGAGAATCTCCTTAAGGAAGGCTTCATTGGGCCTTCCAAATGTCACCTATGTGGTGCTCATGAGGAGATGATTAAACACCTTCTCAACCTCTGTCCTTTCACTTCAATGGAGTGGGATTGGGTGGCCTACATTTTTAGACAAACTGATAGGGATAGTCTTAGCATATCCAACACTCTGAAGAACTGGAGGAAAAACTTCTTAGGGAATGAGATTGTTAATAAATCCTGGATTCTGGTTCTAGGCTTTGTCATCTGGAATATTTGGAAGGAGCACAACAGTTGGATCTTCAAAAACAAAAAAAGCATGCCCCAACTCATAACTGATCAAATTCTAAGGTAGCTGAAAGACACAATAAGAAGCTTGTTGAGGACCCTTCCTAAAGATCCTGATCTACCCCAAGAGGAGAGAATTATACTTCACTTGGGTATCTAGTTTATCAGTCGGACTCTAGGAATAATAAAGGAAGTAAGCCTAATAAATAAAGGTGTTAACATCGGAAGCCCCCTCCTTATGGTTTCTTAAAGGTTAATACTGATGGAGCAGCTAAGGGCAACCCAGGATTAGTGGGCTTTGGGGATGCCATAAGAGATGATTAGGGACAAATACAGAAAATCTTCCATGGCCACTTGGGGAAGGCCACTAATAACATGGCTGAGCTCATGGCATTAGAGAAATTCTTGGAAATCCTGGTGGATTCAAGTTCACACAATGTTATAATTGAAGCGGATTCGGAATTAATTATTAGAGCGGCTAAGAAAATCAGTAATGTAGCCTCTCGAAATAAAGTGTCAAAGCACTGGAAGCTTCTACAGGTTTTTTACCGCATCTACTCTCACCTGCAAACCCTTAAAACTATCAAATTTGTTCATGTGAAAATGAAATCTAATATGTTAGCGGATCATTTGGCAAATGAAGGAGTCAGCAATCGGGACAGGGATTCTAGGTATGCTTGGGACTTGTTACCTCCAGGCAAATTATGAGAGGACTGTCTCAATCAGGCAACCCAGGATATGGAACTATGGACTAACAGGATAGATCAAAGGGACTCAGAATACTGACGGGTGGATGGAGAACCCCACACGGTCTAACCTGCCTTGGTTCGACTGTTGCCCATAGTCTGAATTCTTTTGATTGAATGATGAAAGGACTGATTCGGATAGCACCACAGGATGAGGTGTCCATTTTCATTTTTCTTATTTGGTGTTTGATTGAGAATTTAGGTGGATGGGATTGGCTCAAGATCTTCCCAGAGGATGGAATTAAAGGACAACGCGTGGCAAAAAGGACGTGTTTGGTTTTTCTGTGCAACAACCATTTCAAAACCACAAGTGGTATATCAGGCGGGGTCCGAATGATTTATGGTCTTTTTGAGATTGGCTCTGATTCCACTCTTCGTGCGACGCGTGGCGGGGTGAGGTGAGAGAAAACCACCCTCATCGGGCGGTTAACTCTCGCGCTTCTCGACCTCCCGATATTCACAAAGACTGTTGGATCTTAATTAGTTGATCAACGCACGGGGATTTGTTTATGCTAGTTGGTCGGACCCGAAAAAATATTAGAGTGGTATGCTTTTAATTTTTGTCAAGTTCGTTTGATAGTTTTCAGCTTAGTGTGTGGTGAGACCTCTTGTGGACCCACGACGAGTCATTTGTGGCCTTTTGCGACTTCCAGTTCAATGGACTAGTTCTCCAAGGATTTCTAGTTTCATTTGCTGCACGACAACACTACCAGATGGCCTTGTGCCTTAACTGTTTGGCGGTCCTTTTCAGTTTTCCTGTTTAGGTTTCTCTTGGTTTTTGGTAATTTGTTTGGTTCAGCCTACCCTGCTGATTGTTGAACTCTCATAGAGCAGGTGCGGCTTCTTGTAAATTATGTATTTTAGCTAAGCTTAATAGAAGGTCCTACTCTTACCTGATAAAAAAAAAAATTATCCTCTTAATTGAATTGGGAGAGAGCTGTGGAAATTCTATTTAGGTAGCATGGAGAATCGCATAAATTCATCGCTTAACTAACTAAGTGGCCAAGAAATATATATTGTGATTACCTAAATTATTGATAATGATACTTTAACAAGAATAAAATTGTTTTGTTGAATTAAAAGAAATGGTTACCAGGAAACAGTTACCCTTGGCTTGGAAAGAAAAATATAGAGAGGGGAAGAGGAGCTACTGAATGTAACTGGATATAATCCAGTGTGAAAGATAGAAATTTCTCGAGGGAGAGTTTGAATGTGGTTGCTAGACTCGTGGCTAGGAGGAGAGACTTTCCGAAATATATTACTTTCCGAAATATATTTTCGTTGCAGGTTAATAGATAAGTAAGATAGAAAGCTTCTAAAGATTTAATACTGGACTGTAGATATTATTATTGACTTGCAAGTTAAACAAATAAGTAGGATAGAAGGCTTACTTCTGAACTAATAACCATGGAGCTTATGCTAATGCTTAATTGATAATGGATTAATTGAATGGTTACAATAGAATTATTTGTTTTATAGAGTAGAAATAGGAATATGCTGATATAAATCCTAGAAAGTATAATTGCAAATATACCTTATCATTAAAATAAAGGGAATCGTAAATATCCTTTCTGGAAAACTTCATATTAGCCATAAATATTAGTAGAACAGAAGATTAAAGTTCATCCAAATATTAAACAATTCCCTATTCTGAGTTAAGCAAAACAACTAACCATAACATGGCGGTGAAACCTTTGGTAGAGCTTATCATCAAAGGTTATACGTAATGAATAAACACTATATAATGAACAGTAGGTAACACTACAAGAATTTTTGGCAATAAACTATCACAACTGATTAAGTACAGTTTACATAACATAAATGTCGCATAACTATCGTAGGATATCGATCCACAAGGAAATTGAGAACAATGTATTTACTTCATATTAACACAGTAATAAACTGAAAGCGTGTATTCCTAAACTAGGAGCAATCGATGAAGCAGTCAGCGCTATCAGAAAAGCCAAATATAGGCATTCTTGGCTTCTTCTTCAAATAATTAAGAAAGTTATTACAGTCCATCCTTCAAATCAAAATGGAAACAATTTCATAGTCCTTCTTAAACAAACTACCAACAATTTCCAAGTATAAATATTCAACTCACATAGCCTTACTTTTCAAAAAAAGGAACTATTGATAGTTGGAGCTTGTCATATGACTAGACAAAGCAAAAGAAACTAGTATATATATTAATAACTTAAACCCGTTTATAAGGAGAAAAATCTCCAAAGAAACCCTTAAATGATTAAGCTCAAAACAGTAACAACAAAAGATTTAGCTCCAACATGTAAATCAACCGAGACACTGTGAGCTCTTAAGGGTTTAATGGTCATGGTCTTGAACTTCAAACCTTCCGAGAATTAGCGTACCTGTAATAGAGGTCGAAAGTCAGTAGATACAAATTGAGCTAGAACCTTTCATTCATATACATAAACAGAATGATACCCTAGGAGGGTTCTTACCTAATTTAAGGACATCTCCTCGGTGAATCGCCTACCTGTAGACCAACGATTGGACTCACTTACGAATTAAAAATCTTAGTGAAAAAAAAATGGATCAGAAGAAAAACCTTATCTAAACAGAGACTGGAATGAAAACTATTGCTATGAAATTTTGCTGCAAAAGGGTTACCTTTTTCAAATGGTTCATGGTTCTTTTTGTCTGTCGTGACCTCCAGAACCTCCTGGGCCATCTATGTATAATGGTGATGGACCTTTAGAACAAGTTTAAGGCAGAAACCCCAAACAAACGTCAAACACTCAAAACTGAGCAAATTAAACTCATTGTCTACCAAGCTCTATGGCATACCTGTGCCAGTAGGTTCAACTGTCTCTATTGTTTCAAACCACAGATTCAACTATCTCTATTATTTCAAACCATAGAGAACGCAACATACTATTGGTGGCTTTTGACAGACCCAACCATTGTAGAGCAGTGCGAGACACAGGACAATCGTAACAATTAAACCTCCAAGGCTTGGGTGCGAAGAGTTGGTTAGAGGACCAAACCCTACCCTTACTTCGTCATCAAATTGCCAAGGCTCCGCGAGACACAGGAGTAACAACAATTAAACCTCCAAGGCTTGAGTACGAAAAGTTGGTTAGAGGACCAAACCCTACCCTTACTTTGTTGTCAGATTGCTAGGTTAAGATCAACGGTGGTGGAACGAAACAGATGGTGAGATCGAACACGAGTATTGTCCTAGGGTCCAGCTGCTCATCGCATGTTACCATGTACAAGAGCTAATACAACATAATATGACCTGAATAAATGTGCACAATTAACCAGGACGGTCCCCATCTAGATTTCCTCACCTATTCATTTAATTTAACATATATTGACACATAAGACTATCTGGATTCCGTAAGTAAATTTAAATGATATTTATGTGTATCCGTATGTTGCCAGGGGTCATTACGTAATGCCTAATAGTTGTATGTTAATGTAACTAATTTTTTTTATTGATGTATTTTGTAAATCTTTTTTATAAAATTGTCAGATAATTGTTACATGTGCTCTACTCATAGACACGATTTGGTTTGAGGGTGCTAAAACCATGCATGCAAGAAACTTTGTGATGATCATGAAAAGTGCAGCAGTAGTAAATATTGTGTTCATCATTTACATCTTCTGTGACTTCAATTTTTATGGACACAGAAGATGGAAATGATGTTTGCATTATTTTCTTTGCATATTATCCCGCGGAAAATTAAAAAAAACTAGTGTCAGGACTCTCAGCTTCAAATATCAAGAATCGCATAGATATCAAGAATGGTATAATTCATCCCAACCGTTGCTGTGCTCTACACTGATATTTAACTTCAGTGGATTGATTGTATTTGTAAATTACTATACAACTAGATTGATTGTCGCTATGCGTACATATTATTATGTGAGCTTTTATGAAAAAAAATTATTATGTTGGTTATTTTTGTATTTTTTATTATTTTTGTTTTTTTTCAATTAAAGTAATTTTGTTTGGAGTCACTCTCAAGTATATATAGTCTTGTTTATAGAACATAAATTTTTTAAAGATAAAACATCCCCACTTAACTATTACACCACATCTTATTTACTCACGTTATTTACTGGAATAGTCAAATCGTTTACAGCTTAAACAACCTAGGCAACTCCAATTTTGGTAGGCTAATGGCTCTTTTTCATTAGTAATTTTTAGGGCTCCCTTTCATTAGTTTTTATTTATCTGTAAATCAAGAATTTCTTTTTAATTTCTCAATATATTTATATATATCAAATTTACTTTTTGATATATAAACATAGTTTTATTATAAACATGTTATATATATATATATATATAAACACGTTTTCTTTCTTTTCTTTTTATTATATGTCCACAAGTCTGATGGACATGCTGTTACTCGTGGCAATGATTGTCCATGGGAGATTCTCGCATTTGATAGGAATTTTGCCCATCATAGGGCATTTTTTCCGTATTTGACGTTCATAATTTTTTAATGACCGTTTCTCTCGACGTGTTTGTAGCTGTGCAAAACATATTATTGACGGTTGATATTTTTATCAAAATGTCATTTATATCCTTTCTCATTAAACTAAGGAAATTTCCAATATATAGTCACAGTCGCAAATGTCAGCGAAGTCTAGCGGGTAGAATTGACCTGTCACGAATTTCAGGAGTTACTTAACTACATATTCACCCACATAGCCTGCATATGAATATTAGATACCTTGTAAATCTAGTTAATCTGGCTCTACGTGTAAACAAAATGGTCAGAACTGAGAACAAGGGACCATGTCTAAACAAGTGAAATAAAATCATTGTAAGGGAACGGTATGACAGTCAATAGGCGCACAAACGCCATAAATACATGATAAATTCATTCATTTAACTCTGTTTTCCATGTCAATCCTGATGCAACCTACATGCAATCACAACCAACTAGAATAAGCTTTGAAATTGCTATGTGGCTACATTCAAAGCAAAATAGGATTATAAGATTTTTTCCACCAAAACAAAATTCCAACGATGTGAAAAGCCCTTGTATATTCCAACCATGCTACTCCAAGATTTTGTAAGTTTTTAAAAGATTTATTGCCGTCAGTTGACATGGACGATATGATCATCTCCCCTGAGTATTTTTAATCCATTGGCGAGTTGGTGTTGTGGATACCATATATGAAGATCATGAAGAAACCATTGTTCATCAAACACTTTAGGGGATGCGATGAATAACACATGCCACAATGGCAAGAATTTGGCTTTCCCCAATGATGGTGCCTACATTTTACTCAAAAACGACCATTATGACACTTCATATGCAGTTAGTCAAGATATTCTACGACGAAGTGTCTAGTCATGGGGTGAAACCATAGGGTTTCCAATAATTGTTACAGTTTACGATAAAGGCCACAGTTTCAAGCTTCACAAGTTTATTTTTAGCTCAAAATGGATTGAATTTCAATTTCATTAAGTTGTTTTGAACACTAACTTTTTGTAATGCTGGAAACAAAAGATTTTAACGTCCTTATCTTTTGCTATTGTTTTGAATGGCTAGTTTCCCTTGGTTTCAAGAAGCAATTTCTTGAAGCAGCAACTAATAGAAGGGAACGAGATTTATCTTCCACAAGCCTTCCCCAGTGGGGTGAAATTTTTTGAAACGATAGAAGCTTACTGCTATGGTTCCTCGATTCTCATGAATCCTTTCAGCATTGCTACTCTAAGATGCGCGGCTAAGTTTTTGGAGATGACAAAAGTGTATTGTAGAGGTTATCTTTGCAAAAAAAGTGAGTTTTATTTCAATCAAGTAATACTAAAAAAAACCAAGAAGACGAGCTAGAAGTTTTTTGAAACTATAAAAAATTTCATCCCTTTTCTGAAGAAATGCGTATTGTAAACAACTGCATTGATGCTATTTCTATGAGGATACTAATGGGTCTTTTTGAAACAAAATATCAGCTAAATGAAGGCATTTCTGTGGAAAGCTATGAGGCCTCGCGGATAAATGATGTGTGGACACTGCTGTTTGATTATTTTGGACAGATTATCGCCTTTATTCGAAGGTTGGAAATGAAGATAAATTCATTGGTTGAGCGCTATTATTTTACGTAGATCGCTGGATCGTTGACATTTTGAGGGTCGGTGATTACAATAGTAATCTTCATGACAAGCCTTTGGATTGCGGAGATCAAGTGTTTTCAGGATCCGAAAGGAAAGGCGTTATTGAGTCCATCGTCAGGCTTCAACCAGTAGACAATGATGTTCTTCCTGTTAGCCCATGCTCAGCTGGGAAAAGGAATAGTTACACAATTGGAACAAGCTACAATCAAAAGAATAGTTACACAATTGGAACAAGCTACAATCACTTATTTCCTGCTTCCATTAAAAACATACTAAGAATAAGTTTTTGCTTCCAGGTCCGAAATTAATAGTATGCAACATACTATTTCTCATTATACAGCTAGTTCATAGTAATCAAATATAAAGACATGCAACACGAATTCCTACATTTAATATAGAAACAATTTAGAAGATTCTTTCTTCAAAGAAGGGATCAAAGGCAGCCTCTGCAGCACGAATCCCTACGTTTCTGTCATCGCAAATATCTGGGATGAATACCTCGCCGAAATCACCTTTGATCCTATGCTTTGTCCATTTATATTTTTGAACCTTATTCAGACTGTACCGTCATCAACTCACCTTTCGCATGATCAACCTCTATTTAAAAAAAAAAAATCAAAATTTCACCTCCATTTAAAAAAATCAAATTTCGATGACTTAAGACGAGCGGAAGCATGTGGAAGAGCAGAAAACTAAGCCGGAGGGTTTCTGCGTGGTTTTTTCGCCATGAACGGGGCAGAGGAGGGAGCTCCACTCCCTCCTTCAGAGGGGTCGTGGTGAACAATAGCAAGGCCCCTCCAGAATTAAACAGAGGCAAAATGATGGAAGGAGGAAAAAATGGGGAACATGAAACAGAAAATTACCAGGAGAAGGAGAATGTTGGCACAAAAGACAAAGAGGAAAATGACAAAAAGTAGGGAACAAAAGACAGGAAACAAAAGGGACCATGCAAACCCAAAGCTGAAGTCACTCCGAGAGTTATCTTAAATAACCCTGAGCTGCAGGCCCACAGGGAGCATATGCAGACTTTTGCAATCATATGAAAATTCATGGGACTATGGCCCACCGAAAAGGCTTTACAAACCTTGATCAGATACCACTGGAAGCCGAAAGGAAGCATTGAACTTCATCTAGGATCCAAGGGTTTTTTCACTGTGGTGTTTGCAAACATTAAGGACAAAGACAGAGTGTTTGAAGGAGGGCCCTACTTCTATGCAGCAACAGGGCTCTACATGCTGCCGTCGATGATGAACTTCGTGCCGGAGCGGGAAACCTTTACCTTAATGTCGGTTTGGGTAAGATTCTATTCAGTACCTCTGGATTATCGGCAAATAGAATCACTAACAGCGATAGGAAATAAATTAGGGAGGTATGTTAAAACTTCTGAAGCCACAAAAAGGGGTAAATATACCTCCTTTGCTAGGATTTGTGTAGAAATGGACCTATCTGGAGCTCTTTCGGATGAGGTCATACAGGAGGTTTTTGATGAGGAATGGGTGCAGACGATTGACTACGAGCATATTCCATTTAGATGTCGAAAACGTCATGAACACGAGCACCTTCTGAGAGACTGTCCTCTCAGTAAAGCAGAGAACAAAAGCAAACCTAACACAATGAAAGAATCAGATGGCTTTCACAAAGTAACTCACAAAGGTAAAAATGGCAGAAAGGGGCCAAAACAATGACAAAGTGGAGACCAAAAAGTGAGACAAAATCAGTTACAGGCTCTTGAAGAGGAGGAAGATGCAGTAGTTGAAAATCAAGTTGGGAAGGATGAAGATGATAAACAGGAAAATGAAGAAGAACAAGTTCAGGAACAGGTATAGGAAAAATAGAAAGAGATAACGATGAGTGAACCAGAGATGGATATGGATCAGGAGATGACCTAGAGTGAGACGGAAATGGAAGACAATGAGTTACAAGAGATTCTCGATAGAGAGAACCTAGATCTAGAAGGGTTCTTGAGTAAGGGTACAACTAATGGAGTAGAATCTCTACCACAAGAAGAATGCAATCGAATAAAGCAGCTATTCTTATGGAAAACGCAGACAAAGGGCTTGGGAGAAGATCACAATAGTGAAAGACAGGGTAAGCAGGGAGTGAAAGTGGTAAAATCAACTCCAGTATTAGCTCCAAGAAACCCGGGGAAAAAAGGGGTAGGAAAAAGCAGAACGAGCTATTAATGGAATGTGGGAAGCTCATGATAGACTCAGGTAAGATGAAAGACCTAACCAACTACTCCTTTACCAATCTGTAATTATGAAGTTTACAACTTGGAACATTAGAGGTCTAGGAAGTAAAAGAAAACAGAGAATGTTGAACAATAGAATGAAACAGGTAGCTCCAGATATAATTTTTGTCCAAGAAACGAAAATCTTTGTCCAAAAGATAAGACAAATCCATAGTAAGTGGCTTAGTAGATATGAGTTTATAGAAGTCAGAGCAGAAAATATAGCAGGGGGTATACTCATCCTATGGAATCCCCAAAAAATAGGTATTATTGATGCGGAAGCAACGAAGAATTATTTATCAGTTGTCATTCAGCCTCTAGGAGACATGGAGACTTATCTGGTAACGAATGTTTACAGCCCACAAAGGTTAGATGACAAAATCAAGTTTATTGAGTTCCTAGTGGACCTTCGAAACAGATTTACAAGGATACCGTGGGTTAGGAGGCGATTTCAACATGATTAGATCTCTCTCGGAGAAAAAAGGGGGCACAAGAACACTAAACAAAGATTCCTAAGCTTTCCAAAGTTTTTCTGAAAACCTGAAGCTGGTGGACATTGAGACAAATAATGGTCTTTGCACTTAGAACAATAAAAGAGGAGGGGATTCCTAGGTAGCTTCAAAGCGAGATAGATTCATGATCTCAGAAGAGCTTATGCTGCTAGACAAGGAAATTACAGCAGATATCCTTCCTTTTGGAGGCTTAGATCACTGGCCGATTCAAATGGAGATCAAGGGCTTTGGTACCCCAAGAAACAAACCATTTAGGTTTGAAATATTTGGCTTTCACACCTGGATTTCATCAACAACATTGAAAAATGGTGGGCTAAATACCTACAGATACACGGATCATCCATGTACCTGTTACACAAGAGATTAAAACACATCAAGCAGAAGCTAAAGGAATGGAACCATAAGGAATTTGGTAATTTTTTCACAAGTAAAAAATGGTAGAAATCAAAATCCAAGAGCTCAACCAAGCTCTGATCAAGAATAGCTTTGATAAAGACAAAAATAAACAAGCAAAGAAATATCACCAAGAATGGGAAATGTTGCGTAAGCAAGAAGAAATTTTTTGGAAACAAAAGTCTAGGGTTCTCTGGCTTAAAGAAGGAGAATGAAATACTATATTTTTCCACAGATCTACCATTTCGAACAAAAATCACAACAGAATCTCTTCGATCAAGAACGAGAATGGCCAGATTCTTCAATCCCATGAGGAGATAGATGCAGTGTTAGTAAAACATTTTCGAAGCATTGCCAAGGAAAATTTTTAAGGAAGAGAACCTTTCATTAAGAACTTAATAGAACATATTCCCAAACTGGTATCCAGAGAGGACAATTATAATCTCAACAGACATGTAACTGAAAAGGAGATTAGTGAGATCCTCAAGGAAATGAAAAATGGCAAGGCACCAGGTCCGGGCAGATTTAATGTGTATTTCTTCAAAGCCTGCTGGCATATTGTTAAAAGAGATATTGTTGAGATTGTCGAAGACTCCAAGTGGAACAAGACCATTTTCAAAGCTCTCAATACCTCCTTCATTGCACTTATTCCAAAATAGGATAACGCTCAAGCACCCGAGAGCTACAGGCCCATTGCGTTATGCAATGTGGTTTATAAGATAATTTCCAAGGTTGTGGCTAACATACTTAAACCCCTGCTACCCATGCTCATCTCTGGGGAACAAATAGGGTACGTTGAAGGAAGACAAATTCTGGACAACATAATTCAAGTTCACGAGGTGGTTCACTCGTTAAATTGCAACAAGAGAGTAGGCATGATCATGCAACTGGACATAGCAAAAGCTTATGACAAAGTAAACTGGATTTACATCAAAAAAGTGCTCACAGCGTTTGGTTTTGATCATAATTGGGTCAGATGGGTCATGGCCCTTGTGACTTCTTCCAGCTTTTCAATTTTAGTGAATGGCTCTCCTTCTGAACTTTTTCTCCCTTCCAGGGGTCTTAGATAGGGAGATCCGCTTTCACATTTTCTCTTCATCCTCATGATGGAAGGGTTGGGGTGGTCCATCAAGCATGCAAGAGCATTGGGAAAAATTTAGGGACTTCAACTTTTGGAGAATGGGCAAGTTCTGACTCATCAACAATTTGTAGATGATACCATGCTACAGGGAATTCGCACAGTTAAAGAAGCACTTGCTTACAAACAAATTTTAAATGACTTCGTGAAGGCCACAGGTATGGAAGTAAACCTTTCCAAATCAAAAGTCTTTTTCCTTAACACTCAAATAGCCATATAGAGAAATGTCTCCAGAATTTTAGGCTTTCAAAGAGATTCCCTTCCCTCTAAGTATTTGGGAGTTCCTCTTACAGCTAAACCCTGTCACAAGAGTATATGGGATCCTATAGTAGCTAAAATGCAAGACAGGGTCAGGAAATGGACAAACAGATCTCTAAATTTAGCTCGCAGATTGGTTCTTACTAAAGCAGTTCTCCAAGTGATCCCAATATTTATGCTATCAGCCCTCCTAGCTCCAACAAGAGTCTTACAACAATTTTGGAATATCCAAAGAGATTTTCTCTGGGGCAAAGAGGAAATAAGGAAAAAATGGGCCTTAGTCTCATGGGAAAAAATCGGCAAACCCAAGAACCAAGGAGGCTTGGGTTTGGACGATCTTGAGATTCTCAACAAGGCTCTTGGAGCCAAGCTCTGGTGGAGGTGGGTAAAGAATCCTAAAGCTCAATGGGCAAGCATTTGGAAGGAAAAATATGCCAATGACTGGTCAGCTTCTGAAATCATTTGTATGACAGGAACTAGGAAAGGCTCCCACATATGGAACAAATCCTGGGAGAATAGAGAAGTGGTTCAAAAAAACAGTTTCTGGGAAATCAGAGAGGGAGATCTGGCTCTTTTTTGGAGGACAAATGGCAACAAGAACCGAATCTACTGAAGGAAGAATTTCTAAGCCTCAAAAATGAAACTGGTAATCAAGGTTTAGTAAAAGTGAAATACTTTTGGGAGAATCCACATAATGCTGGTAAATGGAGAATTTTGGAAAAAAATTGAGGGCAAAGGGGATAGGACCCACATCAGTCAAGCAAAGTCCCTTAAAAGAAAGCTAGACCAGAGAATAATTTTAGTAGTGGAAGGGCAGGACCAACTGAGATGGGGTAACAATAGAGAGGGCAACTTTAATATTAAGGAAGCTAAAGGTTTTCTCCTTGATCAGGAACCCCAAGCTCCAAATAAAACTTGGGAGAAGCTTTGAAGACACAAAGGTTGGATGAAAATCAAACTCTTCATGTGGTTATTTCACCACAGGAAGATATTAACCTGGGACAACCTAAAAAAGAGGGGCATGCTGGGACCCTCTAGATTTCATCTCTGTGAGACCCATGAGGAGAATATTGAGCATCTTCTCAATAGTTGTATCTACACCGACAGGATTTGGGAGTTTTTTTCCAATATTTTTAGGAAGTTTGATAGAGATAAAGAAAGTATTACTAAAACTCTCATCAACTGGAGGAATAATTTTTCTGCCAATGAAATTCTTAATTCAGCCTGGGATCTCTTGCCGAGTTTCATTATATGGAATGTGTGGAAAGAAAGGAACAAAAGAATATTCAAAGAGGTAAAGACTGCCCCTCTTAGCCTGGTGAAGCTGATAGTAAAACAACTTAAAGAGACAGTGGGCACCACAGTTAGGAATCTCCCCAAAAATCCTCCCTCAGATGAAGAGTTGAGAATCCTCCAGCTGTTAGACTTGCAGGGGCTTATTCCTCAAGATCTAGACAGAGAAGCAAGTATGAGCAATAAGAGGGAGGAATTCTGGCATCCTCCCCCTGAAGACTTTCTAAAGTTCAACATTGATGGAGCTTCCAAAGGAAACCCGGGGGTGGCTGGCTTTGGGGGAGTTCTAAGGGATGATACAGGCAACATAATCTCCCTCTTCCATGGACACTTAGGAAAAGCCACTAACAATATGGCTGAACTAATGGCCTTGGAACAATGCTTAGAATTTTTGATTCTGAACAACTGTCAAAATGTCATAATAGAAGCAGATTCAGAATTGGTCATAAATGTTGCCAAGAGAATCAGTAATGGTACAGGACCGGAAAAGGTCATTAAACACTGGAGGTTAACTCAGGTTCTATATAGGACCCAAGAACATCTACGGGAACTTTGCACTCTCAGTTTCATCCATGTGAGGAGAAAGGCCAACAAATTGGCGGACATTCTTGCAAATCAAGGTGTCAGCTGCAAGAACAGTGTGATTTTAAGGAAGTGGAACACTGTGGAGCAAAGCAATATGAAAAAACTCTGTCATAACCAGGTGGAGGAGGACAAAGTAGAGTTTAGAAGCAAAAGAACAACATCAAACCAGTAAAGGACCGCGGTTAGAGGGCTTCTTTAGATTGGTTTGATATGTTCATGATGACAGGTATGATAAGGTGTGCGGCAAAGTCGACCAACTTCAGGATTATGCTAAGCGACCGTCGTCAGAGTTTCGTCAGAGGTATGTCTATGTATGTAGCAAAGTCGACCACGATTGGGATTATTCTCCGCAACCAATGCCAAAGGTTCATGACTATATGCATCAACCACTTTTTCCATTGGCGGGAGGTAATTCCTCCTCTAGAGAGGGTTCATAGTATCGCACCGCTTTTAAATCATAAGTGCTTTTATATTATTGGCAGCGATGCCACTAGGAGCAGGACATGTGGAGATGGGCCTGGTCGAATTACTACTTTCCCCGCTGCTTATAGGCCGAGCACCTCGGACGCGCGATATGCAGCTCAGCCGTCCGATGGAGTGAGGAAAATCAACGATCAGGATCAATCGTGCGATTTAGTGGGGCTTTTCGATTGGCTGGAGGTAATACCGCCTCCGGAGAGGGTTCATAGTATCACACCGCTTTTAATTCTTAAGTGTTTTTTTGTTTTGGGCAGCGATGTCACTAAGAGCATGACACATGGAGATAGGTCCACTCTAAATGGGACCTTCCCCGCTGCTTATAGGCCGAGCACCTCGGAAGCGCGATATACAGCTCAGCCGTCTGATGAAGTGAGGAATTTCGACGATCGGGATCGATCATGCAATTTAGGAAAAACCCCGCAAGCTATTTGTCGGCCTTCTTGGTGGGGTGTTTTGTCCCTTGACTGTTGGATCATTTTCTGTCTAAGCAACGGTGGCAATGGGTCGAGCAGCTTGGAGGCATTGCCAGTGAAGAGGCGAACTTCTTTCCTGGGTGATTTAGTCCTGCGCTGTTAAATTGGGCCAGTCGGTTCTTCTGTTGTTTCTGGAATACTTTGGATTTTTCCGGTTCACCATTGATGTATTGAGAGGTAAGGTTTTTGTGCCGAGTCTTATGCCTCAGCCCGTTCTCAGTTCCTTTGAGGTGTTGTTCTCCTTCGCCATCTTTCGGGGTGGCTTTTTGTAAATGATGTATTTTATTAATAGTTAAGAAGGACCCACTCTTGCTTAAGCAAAAAAAAATCAAATTTCTTTTGACTTTACTTTCTTTATTTTGTTTTCATGATTAGATCTTTCACTGTCAAGATTCTTTTACTTGAAAATTTTAAAACAAGATGTTTTTTTTTTTTTTTTTTTATTTTGTTTATCGTTTTCTTGTCTTAGTTGAAGCTCCAATATTTGAAGTTCAAAATCTTAAAATCTATATTAAAGCTAATAGCATTCTTTTTCATTTTGTTTTTTCGCTGAGGGAATTTAAATTCCAAAGATTTTGAATACTAAACTCTTTCTTAACCTTATTATATACCTCATATTTTACTCTTTTTACATGATTGTTTTGAATACTCGACTCTTTCTCAACTTTATTATATGCCTCATTATTCACTCTTTTTACATCATTATTTTTAAACTACCCTATTATATACAAAGTATAGTGATAAATACATCAAATCTTTCTTAACCTTATTATATACTTCATATTTCACATTCTTTTTTCATTTTTAAAAGACCATTTTATATACAAAATATTTCAATTTTTTTATATGATCGTTTTTAAGAGATATTGATAGATAACCATCAAATAATTTAGGTAGGAATGATTCAATACTTTCAAATCGTTTTAAATTTGTTTTTGAAAAGTGCATAATTATATTTTTCAAAATATTATACTTTAAATATATTTAATTATGTTATTAATTATGTTATTAGAGGGTATTATTTTAATCAAACTTTTATTAATGAAGAATGAAGAGTTAATTTATTATGAAAACATCAATTTTGAAATGTAAAATTTTAAACATAATTTTATCGACGGGAAATATATAAACCCAAAGCGTCAAAAAAAAGGTTGTATAACGGGGTAAAGAAAAATCCAAATTCGAACTCTCCTCGTGTCGAGTCGCATACCTGTTCCTTCATCTCTATTCACAACAATCGTAGTATTACCGTTGTAAGAAGGCTTTTGCAGCTGTCCCGTTCTTAACTCTCCATTTTCTTTTACATTTTAGAATCAATTGATTTTCATCAAAATCAATTGCTTCCACTGCTTGCACTGGCCGTTTTGACGTAAGGGATAAGTAGAAAAGCAGTAGGAACTGCAAGGAACAGTAGAACAGCAATAAATGCAAGGGTTCTGCAATTGAAAGATCTAAACCCAATGCAAGGGTTCTGCAATTGAAAGATCTAAACCTATTTATTAAATCTGATTTGATCAGATTCATAAAATCTCGTCCTTCTGAATTTTTTTATTACCATGGGGTAATTAGACATTTCCATTCCAGACGATCCGTTTCAAAAACAGAACTTCTAAATATCAGAAAACATGTGGTTTTTTTAGCGTTCGTTTATTATAAAAATATTATATCATTTTTAAAATTT
Source organism: Pinus tabuliformis (assembly GCA_031772625.1). NCBI lineage: Eukaryota > Viridiplantae > Streptophyta > Pinopsida > Pinales > Pinaceae > Pinus > Pinus tabuliformis. The sequence continues at coordinate 642,415,433 of CM062807.1, read as the reverse complement.
AAAATAAATATGGTATGAGATAAAATGATTTTCAAAATAAAATGATTAAAATTTAAAAAATATTGATTAAACATATTTAAAAAAATATTTTAAATTCTAAATAAATATTAAGATTTTTTACATTTATTAGTTATCTATATAAATTAAATTTAAATTATATGATTGGTAAATTATATATATATTATCACTATATTTTCCATTAATAAAAAATAAGTCATAAAAATGAAGTAAATCTTAATTTTATTTTAAATATTTTTATCTTTTAAATTTAATCAACTATTTTAATATTAATAGACATTGATCATTTTAGTCCTTCAAATCATTGTATATTAACTCAATCATCATATATTAAACTAATAAAAAAAATTTCAAAATATATTTAAATTGTAGCATCTTAATTTCGATAACATAATTTTTCTTTCATTTAATTAACCATGTGAAAAGTAACTTAATTAGCAATGGCCTTATTATAAATTTTAATCTCATGAGTGAAAAGTAATACATGAGATTCAAAATTTTAATCTCATGAGTTAAATCAACCACCCAAAAAAACTTTCATTTTTTTTTATTAAACGTATTTTAAAATTTTTAATTTGAAAGTTTTTATGATTAAAAATATTTTAAAATTTTTAATTTGTGCATTAAATCTAGTCTATATTAATCATTGGAGAATTGCTTACCACTCTTTTGACGGGAAATTTGCTTTCAACCTATTAATCATTGGAGAATTGCTTACCACTCTTTTGACGGGAAATTTGCTTTCAACCCTTCGCTAATGACGTATAAAGTTTATACAAATATATTAGGTGTTTATAAAAGGAAATATTTCTAGGAGTCTTAGGAAATATAAAAGGAAATATATTAGGTGTTTATAAAAGGAAATATGTCTGCAATGCTCAGATATGTCTTTTTGCATGGGTTTATCAAGCTCACAGAAAGTGAGATTCCCTGGAAGAGTTGTGAAAGATTCTATAATATTCCTCAACTGCGCAATTTTCTGCTGGTAATGAATATCAATTCCGATCTCTCTTCTCTGATTATATATATATATACATGCATGAATTTTTATACTTATTTTGTTTCTCTACTTTTGAGATGGGTCTCAATGTTATTTCTATCCACAATAGTCCGAGATATGTCTCAATGTTATTTTTATCCACAATAGTCCATTCAAACCAATCGCTTCTCTTTCTTTTATATATAGAGTTATACGGGGAAATTATACATATATATGTGAGAGAAAGTTTTAACACAATTGGCATTGTAGTCTTTCCATTAATGTTAACAAATGTTTAAGTTTTATGCTTTGTATGATGTTTACAGTTGTATGGTTATGGTTATGAAGCTGAGCTACAAATGGAGTTAAAGAAACACTTACATGTGGTGACTTTCATGATTGGTTGAGGAAGGTTTACAGAGGATAGGGAGCTGTTATTGAGACTTTTCAAGGATTGGATAAGTTCGGTAGGTGTTGGAGAAGGTGTGTTAGAAGTTTGGAGCAGATTCACTGGGGTTTGATTGAGTGTTGGGCTGAAAAATAGGGTAAGTCACAATAAAGAAACCTTTGTTATAACTCACTTTGCTAATGGACAACTTGCATTACTCTTTCTAGATTGAATTTCCTGGATTCTATGCACACTCTAGTGAATTCCAAGGGCATTTACTATGGTTTTTGCACATGTTATTTGGTAGATAAATTCGACTTGAGTTAATCTTCATTCTTGAAGGTGATCAAGTCAAATATGATGAGGAGTACTATTGAGTATTGAATTCATCTTCCATTACTGATAGAGAGTGTGTAATATAGGGGTTGGATTGAGAGAGAATGTTAGCTATAGTATTACAGAAATAGTGCGCATATCAAAGCTCAAATTTGAAGCATATTTTAGAGGATGATGGAGTTATTGTATTTCTATATGCTTAGAGGATGATGGAGTTATTGTATTTCTATGTGCTTAACAAGTTTGTGATGTAGATTATATTTCTCCCAATATTATGTTGTTGATATGGAGAGGAGGATATTGTTGTAGTTACTTTAGTAGAGACTTTGGATCAGAGTTCAGATTACTAATATGTTTGTGTTGCACTGGTTCCATTGGAGATTTTATTATTGTAGTGTCTTTGGATATGTATTGTTTGTCTGCTAGAGTATGGCAATGATGGCTGAGTGTGAAGTTTAGATTATTATTGTATGTTTATGTGGTGTTTGAGTTCCATAGGAGATTGACTGTGTTGAGGTGATGCATTGATTATGGCTGAGATTGTGTTCTATAGTTATGTGTGCAGATTGGTTGTTGTATTATAGATTTCATTCGATTGTATGAGCATAGTGGTTAATGTGAGCCTAGTATGAAAATGTATGAAATGAACCTCAGAAGTGTTTGAATGAAGAAATCGTGGATCCAATATGAAACGTTGTGAAACATGGTCAACGAAAGAGCTTGAAGGTTAGGGTCTTGAGTGAACAAGTGGTGTCTTGCATATTAAGGGTGTAGCAACATCCTTCACATAGTATCCTAAGAACTTGGGAGTGGTGGCTTCCTTTCAGTGGTGGTTGGGTAACACTTATTGGGAGTGGTGGGTTCCGATAAATGGTTTCTTGCAAAGTTGAGGGAGTCATGGCTTACTACAGGTGGTGGCCTGCAAAGTCCATACAGGTTGTTTCCTAGAGTGAGTAACATCTCACATGTTTGACAAGTTCTAGCTTGCGCACTAGTGGTAAAAGAAGAATTTTATAATAATAGAAGAGCAAAGGAAAACATTGGATGATGGTTTTCTCCCTTTGGGTTTCCACCTTACATCTGGTGCCCCTTATGTGTGATGTTTTTTATGGTTGTTATTATGGTTACATGCTTTGATCTTCTCATGGTTGTGGTTAGATCTTTTGTTTATGGTTCATACTTATGCATAGATCTTGTTATCTGTTATGCTGCTAATGAATGCATGAATCAAGGTTTGTGATAAAAAATACAAAAAATGGTAGAATTGGTCATAAGTCACAATAATGATTCATGACCTCCCCCGTGACACTCTGCCCCATCCCTCTCTCAATATTGTTCAAGGTTTCCAACAATACTTAGGTATGGTTTTTAAGATTTTTTATTATATATATGTGAATGGTTTGGACTTAATAGTATGTGAATATTTCTATTAGTATACACAATCTGACTTATGAAATTAAAAGTTTCCAAAAACTTTTTCTATTTCAAAACTTTTTCTATTCCAAAACTTATGTGGTGTTTGAGATCTCCACTCTCAACATTACATAAATTAAATTGTTATTGATAAATTAAATAGCACATAACCATTTTGAATGACTATTAATATTTATTAATGAATTAATTTATATAACTATACTAGTTTTAAATATTTAAAACTGTATTTAAAATTAATTATTAAATAAATTTTATATGTATTACTAAGGTACAAAATTTCTTCGCAATAATAACTAAAAGTTACCAACAATGATAATGAATATACATATATCATTTTAACTAATCCTATTTTAAAATGTAAAAAGCATTTTCAATCCTAAATAATAAATTTTACAAAAATTACAACATATCCCATTATAATATCTTTATTATTTACCACCTTTAATGAGGAATGAATGCTTAATTTTCGAGATTATTCTAAAAAAGAATAATCCCTAACCAATACAAGTGAAATTCATTATTATGATTATCAAGCAATATTTTTCTATGAGATCACATTAACAAATTTAACCATTAACCATTAACAAATTTTACCATTAACAACACATTTGCAACAATATACAGAGGACAAAATGTTCAAACATTTGTCAACCCGGAAACATTATTTTTAGCATATTTTGGTCTATAAGTATATACATTTATCAACCCCGAAACATTATTTTTAACTTATTCTAGTCTATACATATATTATATATGAAATTTTTCGATCTCCCCTCACTAAAATACTCGAATTCTATTTTTATTACAATTTCTAGATCCAAAAAAATAGAATGAGTTTGACTAAAATTAAAAAGAAATATTTGTTTTCCATTTTTTTAACTTAAGTAAATAAAAATAAAAATACAAATTAGTTTTCAAACTAGTTTTATTATAATTTCCAAATCCAAAAAAATAAGATGCCTCACTAAAAATATAAAACAAATATTTGGTTTTCATTTTTTTTAACTTAATTAAATAAAAATAAAAATACAACACAACAATTAGTTTTCAATCAATCATGAGGATTTTAGCGAAGTCATTTATTGTTGTGCACCTCACTACCATACTCAAACAAATCTAGTGTGATGTCCTCGGAGAATGTAAATATTTGAGTTTTCACTGTGGTAAAAGACAGAATTAAGTATGACATTGAATGACTGTTTTAAAATTTAGTAGTATTTTTATTTATCAATATGTGCTTTAAAATATATTAAGTAGGAAATACTTCTTGAAATGCTGGCAACTTCTGAGAGGGAAGTTGGAAAGAAAACAGTTGTTGAAACTGCACTCAAACTACCTTCCCTAACTGGAAAGGCTTCCAGAGAAAAGGGGAAGGGGGAGGCAAAAATCTGCGCTGTAAGGACAGGCAGAGAAAAAGAGAGGAAAAAGGAATTGGCTAAGTCTGGTAAGGACCAGATAGCCAGGCACAAGGTGTGTGCGTCTTGTTGAGGGTTGTGGGCCTGCAAGAGAGCTAGGGGGGAGATTCCAGTCCTGACGACGGATCTCATGGTTGGGTGGTCAAGAGAAAGCAAAGATTACAGGTGAAATTCTGTGGCGCAACTACAAACTCAGGCGGACCAGGTAAGTAAAAGCTTTTGGTGAATTCCGTATCATTAATTAATATGTATTCCATAGTATTAATTGCAACTGGAAATTACAGTAACTGAAATTACAGCAGAGAAACAGTGGACGTTTATTAAGGTTACTCGATCTTCTTATCGTTATTATGCATACTGTGTTGTTAATTGCTTCAAAACAATTATTACAGGGGTGACCAGTAAATGATTGTTAAGGAGGGTTTGGCCCTGTCACAATTCTCTGTGCATTGAAATTTAGAAACCAAGCACCACTGTGTGGTATATTAGTATATATAAAAAAAAAATCGATGAAGGATAGGTCTGTTAACTGCAACAGAGGATTAAGGTAGCAATCATTGGACCGATGATTCCCGAAAACCGGAAGAGAACTCTTCAGGTCTGGTAATCCCTATCGGTCGTAGAATAGATGGTCATAAAATAAGAGATAGTGGAACTATCTGGATTCGGGATAAATGTGGGATTATTTTCTGGAAGGAACAGACAATAGAATATGGAAAATGCACACTGCTAGAAAGAAGTTATCACGAAGTCAGTGAAGGGAAGAGCAATCCTAAGCCTTCAGTTTGCATTTATAACAAAAGGGAGAAATTCGAAATCCATAGACTAAAACACCAGTGGTGACATAATATAAATCAACACCGGGGCTGCAAACTTTAAATTATTCTCATAAATTACAACAAGAAAGTGTACGACAACTGCATTGATATTTTAATTTCTGAGAATTAATTGGAAAAACAAACAAATAACCATTTCCTATAGCGTAACAAGAATCTTTCAGACATTAAGAACGCTAAGAAGTTTGAAAGATGTATATTTGTAAAACAGAACAGAACAAGTAACGTTTACATTTAGAAAACATTGAGACAGTTCTGCCATAACAAGTAGGAACAACCATAGAGCAACGAAACATAGTGACAGTAAATATAATTAAATACACAATTAACTTGCAGAAAGACAGACTTGCAAGTCCCGTGAAAATGGAGCCAAGGCTCTCAATAGCAAGATTAAACCTGTTTAAAAAACCTTTCCTCATGAACCGAAAATTTCCATATACAGAGTTAGATATCAGCATCCAAAGAGTTGCGATTCAGAACAAACAATACCATTATACTGGAAGTAACCAGAGAGGGGCCGTAAAGATCTCGGCCCTATCCAGTGTTAAGTAGTCAATCACTACTTTGAGTTCCAAGACCCCTTACATTAACTCAAACAAATAAATTATATTCGAGACATAGAAGAAAAAAAAAAAAAAAACCCAGTCTACTTGGGTACCGCTGTGGACATTCCATGAATCAATAAGAACTGACTACTTTCATTATAATCCAAATGGGATAGGCCGAAGGCATTGAAGCCTAAGGGCATAATGAGCCTTTCTAATCTCTGAGAAAATCCCCAAGGATCCTATCCTGGGCATTCCTGCCAATCCCTTGAATCTGAAAGCAAGCAAAAATATGTATATATAAACCCTGAAGCGGCAACTGCCAAGCATGAAAAACCTTGTCCTTCAACTAGAAAACATACACGCATTGTTTGGAGGCCTACCTGGTGAGCAGCGTGGGATGCCAGAGTGCTGAAGACTTTGCCATTCTCCGTAGCAGAGGGCCCCTCATCTGTGGCATCCTCCTTCACACATATGAAAGCAGAAAGAATACATTAACATTCATGAACTTATATGTGCGACCCTGTGAGAAAGAGAGTATATATGTTAAAAAAAAATAGCACAAGATGTCTACCAACGAATACCATCACCTGCATAAAGAAATTCCGGAAGAACTGGTTGGCTAGCTCCTGGACAGCAAACAGGTTCTCGGTTGAACAGCTAACGGGTGAACCCCAGTGCGCAGAGAGACGAAGCCAAAATATGGAAGCGGCACCAAAACCAAATGGGTAGTATGAGGTTCAGGACGACATAACACTGTACCCAAAACCCTTCGGTAAGTCTCCACCCTCGGATCCAGATCTAATGATCCGCATCGTTGGAGGAGAGCGAGGACCGAGGAGTGCAGTAGACGAGGGTACGATGCCACGCCTGTTCACATGACTGAGCAGAGGGAGTATACGGAGCAAAGCCAGGTGTTCTGCGTAAGAGAAACAAACTAACCAGTAATTTAATGCAGACCAACAACCAGTATGTCGGAATATAACTCTGGTCTCCTGAGTTATTATATCCAACGCATGTAACCAGAAAGGTTTACACGCGGGTAAACTCATGATGCGACATTCTGTGGTGCTGAGTGAACGCGTATATGGTAAAAATAAAAAAAAAAAATTATTGCTGTAGTGGAGTCGTGACAGGCCGAAGGCATTGAATCCTGAGGGTGTAATGAGCCTTGCTAATCTCTGAGAAAATCCCCAAGGACCCTATCCTGGGCACTCCTGCCAATCCCTTGAATCTGAAAGCAAGAAAAAATATGTATATATAAACCCTAAAGTGGCAACTGCCAAGCATGAAAATCCTTGTCCTTCACCGAGAAAACATACATGCATTGTTTGGAGGCCTACCTGGTGAGCGGCGTGGGATGCCAGAGTTCTGAAGACTTTGCCATTCTCCAGAGAAGAGGGCCCCTCATCTGTGGCGTTCTCCTTCACACATATGAAAGCAAAAAGAATACATTAACATTCATGAACTCATCTGTGTGACCCTGTGAGGAAGAGAGTATATATGTTAAAAGAAAATAGCACAAAATGTCTACAAACGAATACCATCACCTGCATAAAGCAAATTCCGGAAGAACTGGTTGGCTAGCTCCTAGACAACGAACATGTTCTCGGATGAACAGCTAATGGGTGAACCCCAGTGCGCAGAGAGACGAAGCCAAAATCTGGAAGCGGCGCCAAAACCAAATGGGTAGTATGAGGTTCGGGACGACATAACATTGTACCCCAAACCCTCCGGTAAGTCTCCACCCTCGGATCCAGATTTGATGATCCGCACCGTTGAAGGAGAGCGGGGACCGAGGAGCGCAGTGGATGAGGGTACGATGCCACGCTTGTTCACATGACTGAGCAGAGGGAGTATACGGAGCAAAGCCAGGTGTTCTGCATAGGAGAAAACAACTAACCAGTAATTTAATGCAGACCAACAACCAGTATGCCGGAATATAACTCCGGTCACCTGAGTTATTATATCCAGCGCATGTAACCGGAAAGGTTTACACGCGGGTAAACTCATGATGTGGCATTATGTGGTGCTGAGTAGACGCGTATATGGTAAAAATAATATTTTTTTTTTTATTGCTGTGGTGGAGTCGTGGTATCAAAGCAGAGGATCAATGTTGTGACCTCTAGGACAACACGGGAAGAAATTTAACAAAATTGAATGAAAATAAACAAGCATTGTGCAGTTACAATCTTATTATATTTGTAAGAAGACAGTTAATATTGCTAACTCCTCTTCTGGTTCCATTTCTTAGGTTGAGACAAAGGAAAACAATAGCGAGACAATAGACAGTGAGTATGCAGAGAGCTGGTAGCGCTCCACACAGATCGATAGCGGGTCAGGGACCTGCAATAAACCCTGGGGATAACCCAGAGCTATGGGTACAACTCGGCAAGGAGACACGTAGCACGAACCTTGCAATATTAGAGACGGTACAGGAGCTGAAGAATGAGATGGCTCGATTACGAGAGGATAATGCACGACTGACGGTGGAGCAAGAAAGGATTTTAAAAAGTTTGTCTGACAGATAGAACCCACCACTAGCTAATCCCAGTGCAGAACAACAGAGGATGTCAGAAGAGAAAAACCATCGAATAGAGCCTGAAAGGTCAAAAGAGGGGGAGGACCATTCTGACAATGCATCTGAACAACAGACCTCAAAACGTCAAAGGGTGGAGCTGCAGGGAGAATTTCGTAAGATTAAACCCCCACACTTTGACGGGGAACAGGAGGAAGCGGCTGAAGCATGGTTAATTAACATGAACAAATATTTTCAGCTGTATGAATATGACCACAACCTGAAGGCACGACTGGCCATCTTTCAATTACAAGGGAAAGCGACCCTGTGGTGGGAAGAAGTTAAGATCATCAAGGGGGTAAGCGAACGGACCATAACGTGGGAGAAATTTCAAAAGTACTTCAAAGAAAGATATCTGACCGAGCGCTTCTACGACGAAAAGGCAAGGGAATTCCATGACTTGCGGTTGGGACAGCAGACTATGGACGAGTTTATCAACCGTTTCACTTCCCTGCTTCGCTATGTGCCCTACATTAAAGAAGAAAAAGCTAAGGTGCAAAGATTTGTCAGTAGTTTACCCCTATATATACGAGAAAGGATTGAGTTTGAAAATCCTAGGACGATGGATGAAGCTATCCGCAAAGCTAGAATCTGCTACCAACAGAATAAACAGAAAGGAGACGCTCCAAATAAAAGATGGAATGAGAAAAGAGGTAGTAAGACAGCTGGGAACAGTAAAGGAAGTCGCAGCGGTGGAGGTAAGGGAATTAGCAAGGGACAGAACAGCAGAACTGTACAGAGAGGCCCATTCAAATCCAAGCCAATCAGTGAATCTAGAGTGAGTGAACAGCCTGCCAGATTGGATGGTGAAGGGGTAGCCAGACCCCCAGTACAATGTTGGGGTTGTGGAGGACCACACTACGTCAAAAATTGTCCGCAGCGGAAGGGAACCGAACAGATATCCCAAATCCATGAGGCAGCGACCGTCGACGATGTTGGACGTATCATGCCAAGGATTAATGCAGCCCTGGATGACCGTTAGGCGAAGTACCAGCCGACCATGGTGGAATTCGAAGGTAAAATTTCAGACCTTTCTGTAGCTGTTTTAATTGATCCAGGAGCCACTCTAAGTTATGTTAGCCCAAAGGTAGTAGAGCATTGTAATCTACAACCTGTAAAATTCAAGAATCCATGGCTAGTACAGTTAGCTACGGGGGCCAAGAGACGAGTGCTGGCAAAAATTAATAACTGCCCTTTAACAATAGCAGGGCAGCTAGTAGTAGCAGATTTAAATGTGCTCCCTCTTGGTTCATATGATGTTTTGATCGGAATGGACTGGTTAGAAAAGCACTGGTCATTAGTGAACTGCAAGACAAAGACCATTTATTATAAGAATGAACTTGGTGAGAAGCAAGAGATGCAAGGAATTAAACGGCCAGTGCAGGTTCGGCCAATAACTGCATCCCAATTGGCAAAATGCCTCAGGAAGGGATGTCAAATTTATGCCATTCAGGTGGGCTATGCTGATTCAAAAGATAAAACAGCCACGCTGGATAACATCCCTGTAATACAAGAATTTGCAGATGTATTTCAAGAGGAGATACCTGGACTGCCACCTAAAAGGGATATAGACTTTACCATCGAATTGATACCAGGGGCAGCACCAGTATCGCGAGCACCTTATAGAATGAGCGTACCTGAGTTAACAGAATTAAAGATGCAGCTACAAGAACTATTAGACAAAAATTATATTCGCCCCAGTGTATCTCCGTGGGGAGCCCTAGTATTATTTGTCAAGAAAAAAGACGGAACTCTTCGAATGTGTATAGATTATCGTCAGCTGAACAAGCTCACAATCAAAAATAAATATCCTTTACCTCGGATCGATGAACTTTTCGATCAAGTGAAGGGTGCAACAGTGTTCTCCAAGATCGATTTGCGCTCAGGTTACCACCAGATTAGGATTAAGGAGGAAGACATCGCTAAAACAACTTTCAGAACAAGGTATGGGCATTATGAGTTTGTGGTGCTACCTTTTGGGTTAACCAATGCCCTCGCCACTTTTATGTGTTTAATGAACAGCGTGTTTCATCAATTTTTGGACAAATTTGTGCTGATATTCATCGATGATATACTGATATACTCCCATTCTAGGGAGGAGCACCTCAGACTAGTGCTACAAACCCTCTGAGAACACCAGTTGTATGCTAAGTTCAGCAAGTGTGATTTCTTCAAAGAATAAATACTGTATGTAGGCCATATAATCACAAAAGAAGGGATCGCGGTGGACCCTGAGAAGATAAGGACCGTAATGGAATGGTCCATACCAAAGGATGTGGTAGACATCAGGTCCTTTATGGGGTTAGCCAGTTATTACAGACGATTCGTGGAAGGTTTTTCAAGGGTAGTGTACCCTATCACCTCCTTACAGAAAAAAGGAAGGGCATTCAAATGGACCCCAGAATGTCAAAAAAGCTTTGAGCAACTTAAGCATCTACTCATCACAGCACCCATCTTGAGTATAGCTGATCCTAATAAGGACTACGTGCTATGTACTGATGCAAGTAAGGAGGTTGTGGGTGGTGTGTTGATGCAAGAAGGAAAAGTGATTGCTTACGAATCAAGAAAGCTAAAAGAGCATGAGCAGAAATATTTTGCTTACGACTTAGAGTTAGCAGCCGTCATACACGCATTGAAGATGTGGTGGCATTGTCTCATGGGGAGGAAATTTCTATTACTAACAGACCACCATAGTCTGAAAAATTATTTTAGCCAGCCTACCTTAAATGCGAGACAAGCACGTTGGGCAGATTTCCTAAGCGGGTTTGATTTTGATATTAAGCACTTGAAAGGGAGAGAAAACCGAGTGGCCGACGCTTTAAGTCGGAAGGTGCAATGTTTGTATGAAATCTCCTCCAGTAAATGGAAAAATTCCTTAAAGGAGATGATAAAAAAAGAAACAGACCAAGATGCTGAATATCAGTAAATAAAACAGTAGGTACAACAGTTTTCCAGCGAGAGAAATCAGCAAGGGTATGAAGTAGATGATGTTGGAACGCTGCATTTTAAAAGGAGGTTGTACGTACCTAGTCAAAACAGTCTTAAAAATATGATTTTGGATGAATTTCACATCAGCCACTATGCTGGACATCCAAGGTATCAAAAAATGATCACAACACTTCAAAAAGAGTACCACTGGCCAGGGATGAAAAAGAATGTAGCTTAGTATTTAGTGCGGTGTTTGGAATGTCAATGGATTAAAGCAAAGAATCAACACCCAACAGGGTTATTACAACCCTTATCCATTCCGGAATGGAAACAGGAAACCATTTCTATGGATTTCATAACAGGGCTACCTCGGAAAAAGAAGAACAATGATTATATTATGGTGGTGGTAGACAAATTGAGTAAGGCAACACATTTTATACCTATGCAATCCACCTACAGGGCTGTGCAAATTGCCCACATTTTCATGCAGAATGTGTTTAAACTGCATGGACTTCAGAAGACAATAATATCTGACCGTGATGTAAAATTCACGTCAACCTTTTGGAGGGCATTATTTACAGAACTGGGAACACAGCTGAATTTCAGTACAGCTTATCATCCCTAGACCGACGGTCAAACAGAGCGAGTGAACCAGGTGGTAGAAGACATGTTAAGAGCTTACGTAATGCAGAAACCAACACAGTGGGAGGAGTATTTACACCTGGTTGAATTCGCATATAATAATGGGTATCACACATCATTACAAATGAGCCCCTTTGAGGTCCTGTATGGGCGGAAATGCCGTACACCCTCAAGCTGGGGTGGACCTGAAGACAAATTAAGATTGGGCCCGGAGATGCTCAAGGAAATGGAGGATATGGTGAAAAGAGTGCGCACTAATTTAAAGGCTGCTCAGGATAGACAAAAGAGCTTTGCTGACCAGAAAAGAAGGTTCAAAGAATACCAAGTCAGTGACCATGTTTATGTGAGGATCCAAGCCAGAAAGAGTACCCTGCAATGGAGCGGTTGTGCCAAGTTGGCACCCCGTTATTTTGGACCATTCCAGGTCTTGGCAAGAGTTGGGCCAGTGGCTTACCAGCTCGCCCTGCCAAGCCACATTCGGATCCACAATGTCTTCCATGTCTCTATACTGAAAAAATACATTTACGACCCTAAACATGTGATCAAATGGCAGGACATACAGGTGAGGATTAATTCTGGTAGATCCGATTAAAAGTTTATTTTAGAAGAAACTGACTGGTAATGTTGTTGGTTGCAGGTCGAACCGGAAGGAGAGGTCCTGGTCGAGCCGCTGAGCATCCTCGACCAGAGAGAAGTACAGCTGCAGAAGCGAGCTATTACCCAAGTTAAGGTGCAGTGGCAGCACTATGGGCCTGATGAGGCCACTTGGGAAGATGAAGAGCTCATAAAAAAAGCTTACCCAGAGTTGTTTGTGAACATCAGACATCGGGACGATGTCCAATCTCAGGAGGGGGAGATGTGATGACCCCGGAGAATGTAAATATTTGAGTTTTCACTGTGGTAAAAGACAGAATTAAGTATGACATTGAAAGACTGTTTTAAAATTTAATAGTATTTTTATTTATCAATATGTGCTTTAAAATATATTAAGTAGGAAATACTTCTTGAAATGCTGGCAACTTCTGAGAGGGAAGTTGGAAAGAAAACAATTGTTGAAACTGCACTCAAACTACCTTCCCAAACTGGAAAGGCTTCCAAATAAAAGGGGAAGGGGGAGGAAAAAATTTGCGCTGTAAGGACAGGCAGAGAAAGAGAGAGGAAAAAGGAATTGGCTAAGTCTGGTAAGGACCAGATAGCCAGGCACAAGGTGCGTGCGTCTTGTTGAGGGTTGTGGGCCTGCAAGAGAGCTAGGGGGGAGATTCCGGTCCTGACGACGGATCTCATGGTTGGGTGGTCAAGAGAAAGCAAAGATTACAGGTGAAATTCTGTAGCACAACTACAAACTCAGGCGGACCAGGTAAGTAAAAGCTTCTGGTGAAATCCATCTCATTAATTAATATGTATTCCATAGTATTAATTGCCAACTGAAAATTACAGTAACTGAAATTACAGTAGAGAAACAGTGGACGTTTATTAAGGTTACTCGATCTTCTTATCGTTATTATGCATACTGTGTTGTTAATTGCTTCAAAACAATTATTACAGGGGTGACCAGTAAATGATTGTTAAGGAGGGTTTGGCCCTGTCACAGTTCTCTGTGCATTGAAATTTAGAAACCAAACACCACTGTGTGGTATATTAGTGTTTTATAAAATATATATAAAATAAAAATAAATAAAATTCGATGAAGGATAGGTCTGTTAACTGCAATAGAGGATTAAGGTAGCAATCATTAGTCCGGTGATTCCCCAAAACCGGAAGAGAACTCTTCAGGTCTGGTAATCCCTATCGGCCGTAGAATAGATGGTCATAAAATAAGAGATAGTGGAACTATCCGGATTCGGGATAAATATGGGATTATTTTCTGGAAGGAGCAGACAATAGAATATGGAAAAAGCACACTGCTAGACAGAAGTTATCAGGAAGTCAGTGAAGGGAAGAGCAATCCTGAGCCTTCAGTTGCATTTATAACAAAAGGGAGAAACTCGAAATTCATAGACTAAAACACCAGTTGTGACATAATATAAATCAACGCTGGGGCTGCAAACTGTAAATTATTTTCATAAATTACAACAAGAAAGTGTACGACAGCTGCATTGATATTTTAATTTCCGAGAATTAATTGAAAAAACAAACAAATAACCATTTCCTATACCGTAACCAGAATCTTTCAGACATTAAGAATGCTAAGAAGTTCGAGAGATGTATAATCGTAAACAGAACAGAACAAGTAATGTTTACATTCAGAAAACATTGAGACAGTTCCGCCATAACAAGTAGGAACAACCATAGAGCAACGAAAAATAGTGACAGTAAATATAATTAAATACGCAATTAACTTGCAGAAAGACAGACTTTCAAGTCCCGTGAAAATGGAGTCAAGGCTCTTGATAGTAAGATTAAACCTGTTGAATAAACCTTTCCTCATGAACCAAAAATTTCCATATTCAGAGTTAGATATCAGCATCCAAAGTGTTGCAATTCAGAGAAAACAATACCATTATAATGGAAGTAACCATAGAGGGGCCGTAAAGATCTCGACCCTATCCAGTGTTAAGTAGTCAATCACTACTTTGAGTTCCAAGACCCCTTACATTAACTCAAACAAATAAATTATATTCGAGACACAGAAGGAGAAAAAAAAGAAACCCAGTCTACTTGGGTACTGCTGTGGACATTCCCCGAATCAACAAGAACTGACTACTTTCATTATAATCCAAACGGGACAGGCCGAAGGCATTGAATCCTTAGGGCGTAATGGGCCTTGCTAATCTCTGAGAAAATCCCCAAGGACCCTGTCCTGGGCACTCCTGCCAATCCCTTGAATCTGAAAGCAAGCAAAAATATGTATGTATAAACCCTGTAGCGGCAACTGCCAAACATGAAAACCCTGACCTTCACCCAGAAAACATACCGCATTGTTTGGAGGCCTACCTGGTGAGCGGCGTGGGATGCCAGAGTGCTAAGGACTTTGCCATTCTCCGTAGTAGAGGGCCCCTCACCTGTAGCGTCCTCCTTCACACATATGAAAGCAAAAAGAATACATTAACATTCATGAACTCATCTGTGCGACCCTATGAGGAAGAGAGTATATATGTTAAAAGAAAATAGCACAAGATGTCTACCAACGAATACCATCACCTACATAAAGAAATTCTGGAAGAACTAGTTGGCTAGCTCCTGGACAGCGAACAGGTTCTCGGATGAACAGCGAACAGGTGAACCCCGGTGCACAGAGAGACGAAGAAAAAATCTAGAAGCGGCGCCAAAACCAAATGGGTAGTATGAGATTCGGGACGACATAACACTGTACCGAAAACCCTCCAGTAAGTCTCCACCCTCGGATCCAGATCTGATGATCCGCACCGTTGGAGGAGAGCGAGGACCGAGGAGCGTAGTAGATGAGGGTATGATGCCACGCCTGTTCACATGACGAAGCAGAGGGAGTATACAGAGCAAAGCCAGGTGTTCTACGTAGGAGAAACCAACTAACGAGTAATTTAATGCAGACCAACAACCAGTATGTCGAAATATAACTCCGGTCACCTGAGTTATTATATCCATCGCATGTAACCAGAAAGGTTTACACGCGAGTAAACTCATGATGTGGCATTATGTGGTGCTGAGTGGATGCGTATATGGTAAAAATAATAAAAAAAAAAATATTGTTGTAGTGGATTCGTGACATCTAGCATTATAGAAGTCAACAAACAAAATAAATAAATTTAACATACCATGAATTTGGATATATTACTAAGTCTTGGGCAGGCCCCTTAGTTATGAAGTTCCTTATTTAACAAGGTTGTCAACCTTAAAATCTTCTTAAAACAATTGCGAGAACATCATGCAAAAAATTGGAGAGAAATAAAAGAAAATGTTTTTAAAATTTTGATTCATAAAAAAATCAAATATCTTAGAAACTTTTTATCTATTCCAATTTTGAAAATTCAAAATCTTCAAATTCCCATTCCAGAAAACTACCAAATAACATTAATACTCTTTTTACCTATCCACTGCAATTTTGAAAATTCAAAATCCTCAACTTTCGAAAATTACCAAATAACATAAAACTATAAAACACATAATAGATTAGCTGCTCACCAAGCTGGTTGGAAGAAATCATGCCTCAATTTACTTCAAAATTTCTTTAGTGGCTCCCTAAGCTGGTTGGAAAAAATCACGCCTTAATTTACTTCCGTGAAGGGTTGTATACCATATCAAAATTTCATATAACTTGTAAGTATTTTTCAAGTTTTACAATAACTAACTACATAAGTAAATAAAGCAACCAAGCCTTAACTTACTTCAAAATTTCCTGAGGGACTGTATACCATATCAAATTTGACATAACTTGTATGTATCTTTCAGGTTTTACAATAAATAAAGAGTACATACCTCATAGGCTGATACCACTAGTATAACCAGTTTAGTAGTTTTGAACGAGAAAGGATGTCATATTCAAAGGCTAACAAATTCAACACTGCAGTAGGGTAAAAATAAATTCAAAAGAAACCACGCCTTAATTTACTTCAGGTAAAAACGAATTCAAAAGCAACCACGTCTTAATTTACTTCAAAATTTCTTGAGGGGTTGTATACCATATCAAATTTTACATAAATTGTAAGTATTTTTCAGGTTTTACAATAAACTAATGACATCAATAAATAAAGAGTACATACCACCAGTCTAGCAGTTTTGAACGAGAAAGCATGTCATATTCAAAGGCTAACAAATTCAAAATTGCAGGATAGAAACACAATCAAAAGCAACCACACCATAATTTACTTCAAAATTTCCACAGGATTGTATACCATATCAAATTTTACATAACTTGTAAGTATTTTTCAGGTTCTACAATAAACTAATGGCATAAGTAAATAAAGAGTACATACCTCATAATACCACTAGTCTAACAGCTTTTAAGCATGCCATATTCAGAGGCTAAGAAATTCAACACACACTACAATAGTGTAAAAACAAATTCAACAGTGCAGTAGGGTAAATTAAAAGATTGCAATTTTTCCCAATTAGCAAGAAAGAGCAATCACAGAGGAAAATTCAATACCATAAAACACATAATTCATCAAACCACATGTGGTTAGATGCCAAAGGCTAAAGTGGTAATTGGACCCTGGTAAATTCTAAAGGCGAAAGTGGTAACTAGACCATGGTAAATTCTAAAATTGTTTCGCAAGAGAGTGAAATCATATGCTAGGAAATAGGTCATTAAATTATGCCATCAACAATCAGATCTTGAAAGAATAGAGCACCCTATCCAGCTGTGCAGCATGCCATAGCCTTGTAGTCCCCATTGCCTAGTGCCCATAATGTTCCATTAATTCTCAACAACCAGATCTTCAAATAATGCCATAATGTTCCATTAATTCTCAACAACCAAATCTTGAAAGAATATAGCACACTAGCCATAGCCCTGTCATAGCCCTCTAGTCCATACTCCGTAGGTAAAGAGCAATTCAATTGGATCACCCATGATTAGATTTTTGCAAACTCAACCTTAGTTATAATAAATAATTTTGGGGATTAGTAAATTTCGGTACAATAGATTTTTACAGTTTGGATTTTTAATTAAAAGTCAGAATGATGGGACCTCAATATATTTTAGACGTCAGATTACACGTGCAAAAATTTTCACCAACTATAAAATACGTGCTGAAACTTAAAATACGTCTTGTAAGACGTCAATTTCCAAGCCTGATCAAAATTCAATGTCACTTTTTGTTGAAATATTCTTTGTTTAGCAACATCAAATGTTCTATAAATGCATTTATTTGGGAATGTGGATTTTTCTTGGTGAACCATGTTGCTAGCTTTTCCTCTTAAATTTATTCATCACATCCATCGATAGTTGTTTATCATATATGGTATGGTTACATATCTTCTAATCTCTTTCCATGCATTTTCTTTATTATGCTATCACTATGAATCTACTTACTTTTAATCTACTTAATTTTAGCCCATGACTTGAACTGGGATCCAACATTGTAGCCACTGTGACACCATGTGATCCGGATCATTGGGGGGCCACCAAGGTCAAAAAATTGAAATGCCAGAAAAGGATAAGAACTAAGAAAATTTTTATTAAAATGAGTCAGAAAAATTGAAATGCCAGAAAAGGATGAGAAATAACAAACTTTTTATTAAAATGGAGAATAACTGTAAAAGCTACATTATGGTGGACAATTTGTCCTTTTAAAAAATGTGACTTGTTACTTATAGCTATGTTTTAGTCATAATACCACAATTAAATTCCATGGGTGAGTAAATATCATGGGTGAATGAATAGCATGAGTGTCACTTACAATACCCTGTGTAAGTTCCATGGGTGGATGCCACTTACAATACCATGGATAAATACCACGCGTGAATGAATATAACTTTTTATTAAAATGAGTCAGAAAAATTGAAATGCCAGAAAAGGATGAGAACTAACAAACTTTTTATTAAAATGGAGAATAACTGTAAAAGCTACATTATGGTGGACAATTTGTCCTTTTAAAAAATGTGACTTGTTACTTATAGCTATGTTTTCATAATACCACAATTAAATTCCATGGGTGAGTAAATATCATGGGTGAATGAATACCATGAGTGTCACTTACAATACCCTGTGTAAGTTCCATGGGTGGATGCCACTTACAATACCATGGATGAATACCACGCGTGAATGAATATCATGGGTGGGTACCACTTACAATACCATTGGTGCATAAATAATATGGGTGGATAAATACCATGGGTGGATGCCACTTTCCATTTAGATCATTATTCCCTCATTAAGAAGCAATGGTCCCCATTGCATGAAGTTCCCTCCTGAGAAGCCTTTGTTGATTATGAAGAGCCACTGAAGGGGGGCCATTGTGTTATTAACTCATAACCGTGATGAACAAAGATACGAGGATAGAGATACCCTATAATGCTTATGACCAACTGTAATGCTAACAATGTGCATCCTAGCAAATAGACTTCGATGAAGCATGGGTTTGTGGATGATCCATAACCATGACAAATGATTTTATGAAGATAGAGATACATTGTCAGTATCATGCCTAACAAATGGACTTGAATGACAAGGGTATTGTGTGGTTCACTCATAACCTTGGGTTTGTGGGTGGTCCATAACCATGATGTTTGTCAATCTAAGTAAAAGTATGGTGGCTTGTATAATATATTCTCCTATCCAATGAGATGTTGTAAATGATTCTTTCACATTATTTTGTTTGTTTTTGAGTTATAAATCTCTTACTGTAACTTTGCTGATAACTTATGCTACATGTGATCAAATGAAATTCTGTAAAAGTCCTATTTGAGGCATTGAAGAGATATTTCCATTGATATAATACACTTGAACTTTGATGACTTGTGGAGTGAGAAAAAGATTCCTAAAACTCATACTATGCGCGTTTTCACAACAATACAGACATATGTAACTTCAATTGCTCATATCTCTCAAGCCGGGAAACAAAATCATTTTCTAAAAAAAACCATTTAAGTTAACAAAAAATCCTTTCAAACGAGCTATTTTTTTTACCTTCTGAAATTATATGTGGAGGTTATAGGACTTGTATGAAGTTTGTTGAAGATTGTTGCTTTGCGTTTCATCCATCATTGCACTTCAAACCCTCATTCCCATGGAGCCATAACCTTCCCTAATACCATTGACTCTGATCATGGGGGCAAGCTCCCAAGTTCTAAAAAATTGAATTGCTATAAAAAGATGAGAAAAAACCACCAAGAAACTTTTTATTAAAATACAAAATAATTATAAAAACACCATTATGGTGGACAATATTTCTTTTTACAAAATGTGAGTTATTTTCTAGTTACAATACCACATGTAAATTCCATGGGTGGGTAAATACCATGGGTGAATGAATACCATGGGTGGATGCCACTTACAATACCATGGGTGGATGCCACTTAAAATACCATGGGTAAATTCTATAGGTGAATGAATACCATGGGTAAAATACCATAATTTGATTACAATACCATGGGCGGATAAACACCATCGGTGGATGCCACTTTCAATTCATATCAACATTCAATATGTTAACTGACAATTTGGTGATGATAATAATTGGAAAGTTAAAAAATACATTTATGAACTAAAATCTCTCACACACAACCATCTCCACACAACATCATCATCGACACAACCACTTTCGGTCCCAACAATGCCCTTCCATTAGCCATTGACATTTGAAACTAATATTAATAAATGTGGGTCCCATATATCATGGGCACTAAGCATTTGTTCAGAAATAAATGTTGGAAAAAATACTACCTTCGGAAAACATTTTCCATTGTGTGCAAAAGGCTCTCAAGCTTTCATTGTATGCACTTTCGCATTCCACAAAATCTATTAATAACAAAATAATAACTTCTCTTCTGCACATATACTAATATCAAAATGCATTACAATTAAAATATCCCTCTACACTTCCCTCATTCCACACCAATTTTGCACGTGAATTTGTTCTCCGCACAACTTCCGCATACAGAAAACCACATCTGCACAATTACTAGCAGACTTAGTAATGCCCTCAGTCATTGATATTCAAAATTGATATTAAATACGCCCCTAAATAAAAATTGAAAAAAGGATTTGTGTATTTATTATTTTAATAAACTTTGCGCGAAGCTTTTACATAACATCTGCACACGCACAACCACCTTCCCACAACTTTGTCTGCAAAAGTACTTCAACACTCAATAATTCTCTTCAATCATTCATTTACATTCAAAGATTCACACATGCTACCTCCGAACAACTAGCTTTGCACAACCACCTTCACACAACTACTTCTCTAGTTGTGAAAAACCTATTTTAATAAACCTTCCATAAAGCCTTCCATAATTTTTTCTTGAGTGAACAATGCTTTGCCTTCATAGGGATTGGAAAAAAAAATATTTAGCACCCCCTTCTATGCAAAAGAACCCCATTTTTCCCACACATACTCCTTAATAATATCAATAGCATATTTGTTCAACACGATACAAAAAACCTTCAACCACATCAATTGTCGCATCATTGACTAGCACACTAACATACAAGCCCCCTCTACACCTCGTCAGTTCCATAGCACCCACGTATATGCAAAAGAACCCAATTCTACTGTGCATACTCTTTCCTCCACATAGTAAATGTTTAACATAATGAAACCGTACCAATTACCTCATCGTTCATAGTATCACAACACTTACTATGCAAAGGAATTCAATACTCTTGCACATACTCTATCCTCCACACAAGGAAACATTATAATATTAATTCAACATTGTTCACCTCCCCCACCCCCTGTGGCCTATGCAAACAACTTGCAAGTGCATCAATTATCACATCATTTAAGAAAGCACTACCATAAAGGTGTCCTACAATTGCATCCATCCTTGCACCATTGAATACAGTGCTAAGATAACAGTGATAATGTCAAAGCAGTCGTCAAAGCAGTCACCAACGCAATGACCACTTACAAAATTACTTTTATTTTATTTTTAAAATGAATTGTCAGGTATTGGAAAAAACAAAAATAAAATACCCTACACTAGGGTAATTATTTCCCATTAGAGCTTCCTCATCCAATCAGAAATTACAAATAACATTTACTAAAAATACGAAAATTATTTTTGAATTTATGTAAAAATATAAATATTAAGCATTTTCGCAAAAGTTTGGTTAAAATTACAAAAACACAGCCAAATAATGTACAATGAATACAACTTGAGCATGAAGTGAATAGTATAATTCGTGACGAGGCAAAGGCTAATAAATAAAATACTCATTCATAACGTTAAATATAAACAACTATACGATATTATGAAACACCTTCATTATAACCTTCCAATACATTATTCTATGAAATAAAACTAGATCTTTGAAAACATTACACCCTGGAGTTGAGTATGAGCATGATTTCATGGCGACTAGATTAAATTCAAGAATGCATAATTAATATATCCCATCTTAGAATCATGAATCATTTCCTATCATCAACATTTTCAAAATAAATAAAAAAACCCTTGGAATAACAAGGCCAACTCTCTTTCCAATTATCGATTATCCAATGAATGAGGGTTGTACTAGTTGGCCATTGATTAATAAATATTTTAATTAAGGTATTTTATTTTAGGTTTTGAAGTTATATCGGACATCATTGAAATTAACCTAAAAAATTTGAGTATTTCATTATGTTTCAATAGAAAATATTCTTATAACTGAAAATTTAGAGAGCTTCGAGATGTGTTGCAAATATTTGATTTTGACCACATTACATCGTTTCAGAAAATATGCGATAGTGTCCCTCAAGGGAGGAGGGAATAAAAGTGAGAATATACTTTTATAATGATTTTATAATGTTTTAGACTAAATATCTATCTCATTTTTAGGGTGAGAACGCTTTTTTTTTATGCTTATTTTTAATTCGGAATGGACTCTGGTTTTTGGAAATTGATATGCATGAAACATTACTCAAGCCAATAAAATTGTGATTGTGGTTAATATTGAGGAACAGAGGGGTGACATTCATTTTCTCTAATTTTAATTTTCATGATAATACCATATATTTATCAAACAATTATTTGAATTTATTCCAAAATTCTCATTCTTTCTTGACTCATTTGATTATTCATCTTATACTTCAACATATAAGCACAAGCTTCACTTGTTTTGATCACTCATTTTTATTTTGAATGGACTATTAAAGCTATATCCTTATTGGAAATTCATCTGCATGGAACAATACTGAAGGCAAAAAAACATTGTTGTGGCTATAATTGAGGGAGTGAGAGGTAACTATACTTTTTGCTAATTTTAATTTTCATTGTCTTACTATATATAGATAACAAGATTGATAAGAGAAAGTATATTTGAATATATTCAAAAGCCTTCATTATTCCATTACTCATCGGATTATTCATGTCATGCCTCAACTTCTAAACACGACCCTTGGTGGTTTCCACAACATTGGCCATGGTTTTCTACACCTCATTTCGATAATACCTTTTAAATTTTTCTACACAAATTTTATATAGACAACTTATATTTTTGAAAAGGAAGAAGGTTATTCCCTTGTTTAAGTTCATTACATAACAATATTTATAATTACAATAATGAGAGGAGTGGAAGAAAGCTCAGAAATTATGAAAATTGAATGCCCACCCACCTATTAACCCAGAACGAATTCTTGTGGGATCCCCTCATGTATACACCAATGACAATATTCATATTAGCCATCATAGCCATGGGTAACCTAACACCACTCACCTAAATTCAAACCTCAAACAAACTAAAACATAAATAAAATTACAATCTTTTAGAGATATTAGCTACATGATTTAGTTTTTTTTGGTTCGGACTTGGTCAATTCAATATATAGATATATAAAGTGAAATATATTTATAAGTAACTGTAATATTTAAAAACGGAAATATAATAAGAAATATGTACTTAGTATTTTGAAATTTAAAAAGGGATTTAATAAAAATGATTTTTTCTTTATTATTAAATAATGATAATTAACATTCATTAAAAATTAGCTTTAGTTTATTTACTCATGATTATGATGATAATTATTATCTATTACAATTTTAGTTTATTGGATCTAAAGAAAATAAATATTCAAATTAATTAATATAAACCAATTCTAGTTTACTTAATGATGATGATGACAACGATTATCATTCATTGGAAACCAATGAACCAAACATTCAAATTAATCAATATGTTATGAATTCCATATTTTCAGTATCTCAAAAATGTAATAAGTTAAAGGTGGACGATTTTTTAATTTCAAATGAAGATTCTTCCCAAATCTACCATGAATTTTGTTAGAAGTTATAGTTCCAACTTCCACTATGTTGATAGGAGTTTTGACCATGGAACATCTCCTTTATGGGAATCATAATTAGAGCAAGTGGACCTTCTCTAAATAATAATGATAATAATTTAATTTTAATATTATGTAATTTCCCATATCATATCAAATTGATGCATGAGAACTCCTTATTTAGAGTTATGTTTTTATATATTTTTAGTGTTCACATAAAAATTCTCTAAAAATAGTTTTAATGAAGGACCACAATAACAAGGAGTCGTAGAGGTAATTTATAGTGCTGACTTTTTAATGGTTACATAGGTTATGTAATAGGGAAATTAGGGTTGTTAGGATTAATATAAATAGGATTCATATGGATTAGATATCATGGATTCATTCCATGATAAAATATACATACATATACTAGGGATTAAGGATTTTAATGGACGAGTTATAGAGTAAAGTGATTTGAGGTTACAAGCATTAAAGGATATACACATTACATGTTTAAAAAGAAAATAATGAATAGGGTTACCTGTCAAGTCTAAGGAGTTTAAGGGGATGTATTAGTTTATCATGGAAATGAGTTATGCATTGAGTGGTTAGTGGCTATAAATTTTATAGGATAAATAAATTTGTGTCTATGTGGGCTAGGAGTTAAATGTGTCATTATGAGTTATACAAAAAGAGAGTTAAAATTATTAGGGGTTAAAGGGACTAACTAATTCATATAGGCACTAGTGGTAATAGGCATTAAGGGTTATAAGTGCATGTAGGCTCAA
This sequence comes from Pinus tabuliformis, assembly GCA_031772625.1. Lineage (NCBI taxonomy): Eukaryota > Viridiplantae > Streptophyta > Pinopsida > Pinales > Pinaceae > Pinus > Pinus tabuliformis. Next base: position 642,390,718 of record CM062807.1, on the reverse strand, counting down.
ATTTATAGGGTTTTGGGATTAGTTGAAAAAATTTGGAGTTATAAGGATTAACAATTGATGCTTCAAATAAAAATGTGATATAGCTATAAAACTCATAGATTTAAATGTTGGTGTTTATAATGGCTTGGGTTTGGGGTACAATTTTCCCACATAGAATAGTTAATTGGTATTTAATCCATGTTAAATATATTGATAAATTGAAAACATAATTAATCATTATCAGTTAATTTTTTTGGTGAAGTTAAAATTTGTATTTCTTGTTAATGTAGGTTACAATTTATATTTGATATGGCTTTCCATTACACGGGCTTGAACAAATGCAAAATTTCAATTTTTTCAAGTGTCTTTGTCCAAAACTTAAACTGGTCAACTAAGTATAGAAAACTAAAAAGAGTATTTGGATCTTGGGCTTTAGAAAATTGATACAAACAAAAATAATGCATGAAACTTAACAAAAAAATATTAGGGAGGTAGAATGAAAATCAAAACCTTCTACTGGAATGGTATCCTTGTTGTCTCCGGGAGAGAAGCCTAGGTCTAAAGAGCTGCCCTAGACCTAACTTTTAATTTTATTTCTTTAACATTTTAATTTTATTTCAACTTTTCACTTTGATAATTTATTTCATATATTTTTTCTATATCTAATATTTCCACCAAATATAAGAAACTAAAATTATTATGCAAATAAACTAGCCTAAACCAATAGTAATATTTCATATATTTTTTCTATATCTAATACTTCCTCCAAATATAAGAAACTATAATTGTCATGCAAATAAACTCACGTAAAACAGTAGTAACAGAAACTAAAATTATTATGCATATAAATTATATGTAAACTAGTAGTAAATGCAATGAAATGGGGCAATAAAATTGCTTTCTATCTTAAAAATATCTAAAAGTAACAAATATCCGGAGAGAAAGTGAATCTGAAAATAAAAAGAAACTGTACTTAAACAACACCATATCACTATCTATGACCTACGTGGCGACTAAAGAGAGGTAGACTCAGCATCTCACTGGAGTGATGACTTCTCCTGCATTGCGTGGAACTGAAGTGCTTGGAGAGTCGGTTCTCCTATAAATATTCCACAACAGGAAATTGCGTATATCAAGAAACTCCTGCACCCTAAACTCTATTTAGGTAGCCCGGGACATGGAGAATCGTATAAATTCATCCCAACTGTTGTTGTGCTCTACTCAGAAACAGGATTTGCTTTGAAGGTGCTGCAACTATGCACGTAAGAGATGATGAGATGATCACGAAAAGCGCAGCACTAAATATTGTGTTCACCATTTCCATCTTCTACGACTTCAATTTTCATTGACACAGAAGATGGAAATGATGATCACATTATTTGCATCGCATATTAGGCCGCAAAACCTTAAAATACATCCAGCTGCAGGTGGACGAAACAATAATTTCCGAGCCTGAGGTCTGGCCTTGCGGGGATCCTAAACATAGCGGATGAGGTAGAGGAAGAGGAGAAGACAATGGAGGGGTGTCTAAAGCAAGGGGAGGAAGTAACACTCAGAGGGGCAGAGGGAAGAAGTGAAAAGGGACAAGTAGAAGGCAGCGAAAAAGTTGGAAGAGGGTTCACCCAGGAAGAGAGGAGAACTAGCAAGTTCAAAGTAGAAGTGGCAGATGTGGAAATGACCGCTCAGGGCAGGGAGGAATGGTCATGACAAAGGAAGACAGGGGAGAAGAGGAAAAATCCCAAGCTAATTAAGAGAAAGGAATCAGTTGCAAACCTGATCCTGTGAATGAATGTGTCAATAGACGAAGCCATAGAAGTCGTGGATCTGACACTGGTTGGAAGGGAAAGAGGGAAAAAACACTCAACAAATTTCATCCAGGAGTGGGCCTCCCATCACTGGAAGGAAGCTCCAGACTCAGCCTTCCAAGTTTCGACATTCGCAAAGGGATGGTTTATGGTTAAATTTGCAAAAAAAGAAGCGGCGGACTGGGTATTGGGCTGGAATTGGGCTTTCAGAAGGAACCCAATCCTATTCAAACGATGGAATCCTTTGTTTGATGCCCAGAGGGAAAGAGTCGACGAGTTACCAGTTTGGGTCTGCTTGCCAGGGTTCCTGCCATTCCTCTGCGTTGAATCAGTCTTCAGTTCCATCGGAACCATCTATGGAAATACATGGAAACAGACATGTCCTTCTTACAAACCAGGGATCTGGGGATGGCACGCATATTCGTAAGCCTCACCCCTTGGGCAGGTTTGGCAGAAGAAATCCAGCTGCATTACAAAGAGTTCAAATACCTACAACAACTTGACTATGAACACCTGCCATTTCGATGCCACGGGTGACACATCTATGCACACTTGACAAAAGAATGCACGATGGCTTGCAGATGTAGAGGAAAGAAAAAGAAGGCAGAGACAGGGGGATCAGCATTGGAAATGCACAGAACCAATCCATCGAAAGGAAACAAGGGGAAGCGTTGATGGACATGGACACAGATGGACCCTAGAAGAATTCAAATGGGAAAAAAGAAGAGCAGCAAACGGCCACCCAGGAGTAGTAGCCTCCCATCCAACTCGAAGGGAATGCAACGATCCAGGACTCTCAATCTCACATTGATGGAAGCCACACTATCGTTAAAGAGGGTATGGGTCTAGCCTTAAACCCACCTTCTGTTTCTCCTGTAAATTCTTTAAACATAGATGAATCAGTGTTTGGTCCCTCCAGGCATCAGAACATTGTTGCTCCTATTTTTCACTCAGAAAACATGCAAATTAAGAGTATAATTACCTCCATCCCCAACATAGATCTGAATCGTGAATACGCTCTAACCAATGCTGATGTTCTGAGGGAAGAAACCCTCCCTACCGCCAATCCTTATAAACTTAGACCCTGAGAGAGAAAACCTCCCCTATGGGGAACTTTGGAGGTAGTAGGAGGAATTGACATGCAATCCTCCCAGCCAGAAGACAGGAAGACAAGAGGGAGAAAAAAAAACCTATCCAAGGTTGAGCTAAGAGCCAAGATAGACATTGCAGATGGCAAGAAAATGTCCATTTTTGATGCGCTTAGAGCAGCAAAACCCCTTTCAGAGGTTAACCAAAGATCATTCTCTCCTGGAATTGTAGAGGTTTAGCCAGCAACCCAAGAAATCTGGCCTTAAGAGAAGTAATCCAGAACTACAATCCGGATATACTTCTCCTTCAAGAAACCCTAGGAGCAGGCAAAGAGGTCTCGAAATCATTATCAAAAATTTTGCCAAGCTAGATTATCCAGGTCTTGGACGCCAAAGGCCATTATATGGGCCTAGCCATGGCATATAAGCAAGATAATTTTAAAGCCCTAAACCCCTAGGGGATGGACTAGGTTATGGGGATGGAAGTCTACTCTCAAGAACTCTACACCACTCTGTTGATAGTAAACATTTATGGGCCCTACCAGGGAAGATCCCTCTTGTGGAAGACCCTCCTCTCCAAATCCTCTATGAACAACCCAAACTAAGTAATCGAGGGAGACTTAAACTTCTCCATAGGCTCCTCCGAAACCTGGGGCCCCTTGGCTAGAGGAGATCAACTATCAGACATTTTCACCAACCTTTTCAGAGACAACAAATTATTGGACATTAACTTGTTGAAGGTAAGACCTACCTAGAGAAATATAAGAGCAGGGGAAGGCCATGTAGCAAAAAGACTGGACTGTTTTCTCCTTCAGGAGGAAGCAGTAGCAAAAATTCCAGCTTTTCTTCAGTGGGTGGGTGAAGGCGAGAACTCAGATCATATGTGAGTCTTGCTAGAACTATCCAAGCTCCCCAAAAAACCAGCAACCCCCTTCAAATTCAACCCTGCCTGGCTTCAAGAGGATTCCTTCAACTCCCTCTTTGAGTCCACTTGGAGAACTGCAAGGACCACTGACGTGGATAATAAAGCCTTCCTCTTTATGGAGAACCTGAAACGCCTTAAAAAATCCATAGTGAATTGGGCCAAGGAAAAGAAACTAAAAGAAGATGAACACCTCATCCAAATAGGAAGGAATCTTGAATGGCTTGAAAGCCCTGAAGTTGATGGCTATGAAACCCAAGATAAAGAAAGGAAAAAATCATGCAGCAGGAAGGCCAAAGGAATAAAATTCTCTTGGCAAGAGAAGAACAATGGCGAATGAAAATAAAAGCCATTTGGCTAAAGGCAGGGGATGAAAATACCAAATTCTTCCAAAACTATGCTAGAGGAAGGAAGAACACAAACACCATCTAGCACCTAAAAGAAGAAGGAGGAAAAGAGGCCCAATCTTCGAGGATCTATCCTAGATGGGCATAGGAAACTTTTAGAACATGTTCTCTGACCAGCATGAAATTTCCTTGGCAGAGGTAATCCAAACAACCTAGACTTTTCCTCGTTATGTGGAAGAAGAGGATTCACTGGAGCTAATGGGAGAAGTCACCACGGGGGAGGTGGAAGGAATAGTAAAAGCAATGCCAAAAGACAAAAGCCCTGGCCCAGACAGCTAGACAGTGGAACTGTTCCAACATTTATTCGAGTAATTAGGGCAAGATCTTACCGAAGCTGTTGAAGAATCTAGAAGGAAAGGGGTAATCTACCCGCCCTTCAACTCAACCTTCATAGACCTCATTCTGAAAAAAGAAGACCCTTCCTGTTTCGAGGACTTCTGACCAATCCCCCTCTGCAATTGTATCTATAAAATCATAGCAAAGGTGATAGCCCTCCGGTTAAACCAATTTTATCCAGGAACATGTCAAGAGAAAAGTTCGGATTTCTGAATGGGAGGCAGATCCATAAAGCTATTGGAGTATCCCAAGAATCCATTGAGAGTATCATCCAAAAAAAAATCTAAGGAGTAGTAGTGAAAATTGACTTATCTAAAGCATTTGACAAGGTCAGTTGGATGTGCATTCAAATTCTTCTCACGCACCTGGGGTTCCACATAGACTTCATAAACTGGGTAATGGGATGCTTAACTAGTGTAAGATTTGCAATTCTCATCAATGGAGCAACGACCTCATTTTCAAAAGGCAGTGAGGATTACGACAAGGATGTCTCATCTCTCCTCTCCTCTTCCTTCTGGCAGTAGAAGGCCTCAGACAATTGATCATTGATACCCAAAGGAAAGGAAATATCCAAGGGTTGGAACTGGCAGTCAATCTAAATATAACCTATCTCCTATTCGTGGATGACATACTGCTATTCTCTAATGGAAGAAAATCTGAAACCCAAGAATTAAAAAGGATACTAAATATCTTCTTAAAGGCAACAGACCTTCAAGTTAACAAAGATAAATCACAGCTTCTGCTGGAAGGATTCAACTAGCATGAATTAATCCAAATCAAAGAGGACTTGCCCTTCGAGGATATGAGGCTCCAAGACTACTTCATATATCTTAGGTTCTACCTAAAGCCTTGCTCATACAGGAAGCAAGATTGGCACTGGCTAATAGCAAAAATCGAATCAGGAGTCACCCACTGGAGCTTCAAATGGCTATCTAGAGCTGGCAGACTGACACTAATCAAATCAGTACTCCTGGATATACCGGTCTACTAGGTTGCATTAACCTGGGTTTCGAAAGGGACTCTGGAGAAAATTAGAAGAGTCTGCAGCAAATTCTTATGGGTAGGATCATAAGAAGACTCGGTACTCTCATGGTTGGCCTGGGAAAAGGTGGCAAGGCCAAAGGATTGGGGAGGATGGGGAATTAAAGATTTAACTACCTTCAGACCATCGCTAGCAGCAAAGTTGGGATGGAGGATTATCAAAATGGAGAAACTCTAGACTAGCAAACATGTCTGAATATGGAAGGGAATGGCAAACATGTCCGAATATGGAAGGGTCCTTGGGTAGGATGCAACAAAGATTTCACACTATCCCTGAGGCTCATCAACCATATTAACACAAGAGGCATTAATAACCTTAGTCAGATTGAGAACCATGGCCACTCCTCTATATGGGGCCAAGCATGGCTTACAGGATCAGACCTAAATCTCAACCCTCAATGGAGAGGGGAGTGGATCACTTTCACCTCAGAGTTGTCTAGATTAAATGTTCGACTAAGAGAAAGACCAGATCAGTTAGTATGGGCCCATGTGGACTCAAGAAAATACTCCCCAAAACAAGGTTAGAAGTACCTAATGACAAAGAAAGGTTGGGGAAATCAGGACTGGTGGGTAACCTCAATGTAGAAAATTCAATTCCTGGCAAAAGCCCAAATGTTCTTCTGGTGCATCCTAAAGGAGAAGGTTCCTACCTGGGACATCCTACAGAAAATATACAAGTCAGGACTAGGGAGTTGTGCCCTTTGTAAAATGGCCTCTGAGTCAATTTTTCATCTCTTCATAGATTGTTCCTTCTCCAAAGCAATCTGGAAAGCTGTCGGGGAACTGATCCACAAAAGTGTTTCATGCAATGGGCAGATGATAGAAGAAGCCTAGAAATATTGGTGGACCCATCATCCTGAAGGAAATTTGAGGAACCTTCCCCTTATCATCTCTTGGGGTTTATGGCTCGCAAGGAATAAAAGTATTTTTCAAGATCAAATTCCTTTGGTGGAGACCACAACTATCAGAAGGGCATCTATCTTTACAAGCATCCCTAAACCCATCCACAAGGATTTACCTCGCCCGATCAAAGAAGAGAATATCAAGGAAGGGATTCCATGGGCATATTTCGATGGGGCCTCCAGCCAAGACAACAAATGTGATGCTGGGCTAATCATTCACCTAAATCCCCAAAGATGCCTCAAAGCCTCAGTGGGCTTAGGGTTTGGAACTAATAACTTCGCCGAGCTGACGGCCTTAAAACTCCTTTGCTGGCTCACCCAACTGGGTATATCCACGATTCAGATCTTCAGGGACTCTCTGAATATTGTCAAATGGTTCAATGGAACAAGCAGATGTCAGAACTACATTTTATCTACATTACTAGAAGAAACCATGCATTTAAAATCTCATTTCAACATCATCTCTCTATGTCATATATACAGGGAACACAATGACTCTGCAGACCAGCTTTCTAAAGTGGGTTTGCAACAAAATATGGGCAGTTGGCGAATAGAGGACACAGAGATGGATGAGATCCATGTGTTGAATCATCCACCCTATGCACAAAATCAATCTCTCTAAAGCCAAAGCTAGGGCTGCGGCATTTTCTTTCCTTTGCATTTTTTTTTTCTTTTTTCTTTCAGTTTAGAACAACAGCTACTAGCACTCTTCAAACTCCTCCAAAATAAAAAAACTTAAAAATTTTCAGCTGACTCATTCCTGTTTGGGTTTTTTTCCCTTCTCAGGAGACCTAGGAATGATTCAGCCATAACAATTAATTTTTACAACTGAAAATAGAGACCAATGATGTGGTTATGATGCACACGAAACTGATAAACAGGGGTTTCTCCTCTCTGAGGAGGCCTTAGGTTCAAAATTGATCAACGAATCAAAATTAGACATTTGGGATGGTAGAAGGGGGTATCCCTCAAGCAACATCTCAGCAACTCTATGACTTAAAATCATACAGTCACCTGAATGCCTGACAACATATGCAATGTAACTTTTTGTTTTGCAATGAAAAGTTCGATTTTTTTTCTTGGAAAAAAAGAAGTAATAATCTTAATAAAATAAATTATTTTAAAAGGATTATAATAATATGTAATTCATTATAATAATGATTCTAATAATTTTTAAATTAATAATTTATTTATTTATTAATTATAATTTACTAATTTATTAATATTAATTATTAATTATCTTTAAATTAATAATTTATTATTTATAATTAATAATATAATAATTAATGATTTAATAAAAAATGTTATTTTTATATAATTAATTATAAATAATAAATTTATTTTGGAATATGGTTGGCCATGAGTGATTTTCATATTGAAACAAAATTTGCCACAATGGGACAATCGTTGATTTTCATATTGTAGAATGGTTGACCATGATTTATTTTAATGTCAAGACAATATTTGTCAAAATGTGATGTTGGACCATGGTTGACCATGGTTAATATTCATATTGAGACTATTTGTCACAATGCCACATTGGACCATGGTTGAGCATGATTGGTATAGGCCACAACCACAAGCACATTAGTAAATGTAGACTACTTATAAACCTAAATGATTAATTCTAAAACCCCAAGGTATTATAAACTAAGAGAATAATATTAAACCTATTATAAACCAAGGTATATAAACCCTAAGATAAAAAAATTTAACCCAAGGGAGAGATATTATAAACCCAAGGTGTATAAACCCTAAATAAGCATGGTTACCCATGGTTGACAAGGGGAAAGGACCATGAACTTGCGAGGAGAATCCTATAGTTGGAGTTGTTTCCATATTGACACTGTGAGTTGAGAGAGGGAGGAAAGAATTAGTATATGTGGATGTCTCCTTCCAAACTCGAGCTTCAAAAGTGATGGAGCTAAGAATGAGTGAGTGAGGTTTCAAGATTCTACCAAATAATCCTAACAAAACAAGCCTAGTGTCAATTCACCGACAAAGAGGAGGCAAGTACATATTATCCTCCAGGTACCAACCCATAAAACCATAGTCCTAGAGTATCTCTACTAGAATGGAAATCATAGAGTCGAGGAGGAACCACTTCTTGGAGGGCTAATGAAATGAAAAGAACATTCTAGATCCCCTCTAAAAACCAAGATAGAATAAAGGCTTTGAGCATTATCACCATGCTAAATATTGTGGTGAGCCCAAGAAGGAAAATACCTTTAATAAGCCTGAGAAATGTGACTTGTTTCTAGGTCGAGCAAAGGTTCATAGTGGATACAACATCGATTGAGTAAGTACAGGTATCTAGCATGCATATTTAACTTTAATGGCATTGCATGGCATACCAAGTGTCTTGGTGGGATGGTGGCAATCCACCTCCACGTTGTTGCTTATCTAACATCCCATCTTAGGAATAGTTATCTATTTTTAAAGAACTAACTCTCATGTTAAAAAATATTGAAATTATATATTAATAAATTGAATATATACATTAATAAATCATGACAAAATTATATACAAATTAGAAAATACATAGTTACATAATTGGAAAATTTAATGTATACTTGGAAAAGTTAATGTATACTTGAAAAAAATTATGATATATTAAGAAAATTTAAATGTTAAAAAAAATTGAATTCTATTTTAAATATTTGGTTTATATCATAAGTATTTATTTGTTAACATTGTGTATATTAGCCCCTGATGCGGGTGACACAGGTGTTTTAAATGATATACAGGCCAATTGTTAAATGCAGGTACCGCCAGTTGCAGAGCAGCGGGGCTCCCTAGAACCTTACCTCACGTAAAACTGAACGACGACATTATGATGGATATGGCAGTGTCTGGGCATTTATGGTGTGCTCTATTCGAAGCATGGCAAGGAATGTTATATTCATGGCATCCTGACCCATCCCTCTCATGGTTAGTATTCAGTCCTCTAGCTCTGACTTTTGGCTTACGAAGGTTTTGGGTGGTGAGAAAATCTCTGTTTACAGAGGCGAACTCTGCTCCCGTTCATGGTCTTTCTGGAGATGGAGTTTCAAAAGTAAGAGTCCATGCTGCAGGACTCAAGCTCGTTTAAGGGGTAAGTGGTTCTCACCTCCTCAAACCCTCTCTATTTGTATTTCTTGTTCTCTGGCTCAATCCTTACGACTTTCATTGCCTTCTTTGCTTGTTTTGTTGATTCTGTGGCCCTCCCTACGCTCCTCAATATGGTCTGCCAAAGTGGCAGGAATCGACCCAGAGGGCGTCATGGTAATGGCTCTCGCCCTACAGCTAGCAGTTCTAAGAACCCTGAACAATCTCCCATTAATCTCCCTCTTAGGTGAATGTGCATTCTCTCAACCCTGCTCGTAGGCCAATCCCGAATAGTGCTTTCCAAACCACCCATTTTAAATTCCAAAGAAATCTCAACAGGCCTCTGATTTCTACCCATATCACCATCATCCTCTTGGAAGAAGAAAACCAGATCCATCCTCTAGCTTACATAGCTCTAGAGCCCTCTCAAAGCAGTGAGCAACATTTGACGGTGGGAAGCTAGGAGAAACATTTGGTTGATCAACCAGGTCAAATTGACAGTCCAAGAATCATTCTGCCTCATGAAGATATTCTCCCTGCTACCGAGGAAGGAATTCTGAATGGCACCAATCACCCCATGTTACTCGCAGGGGATGATAAGGCCGGCAATGACGATCTGTGTTTAGGTAGCGGGCGTCCAGCAGAAGAGAAGGCTCCTGGCGGGGATATGGAAGCTTAAGGCCACCTGGGACTGTTTTGTCTCAGTTTTTGTTTTTTGCTGTCAACCAGATGAACGATTCCAGGTTTCTTTGAATATAGTCATGATTCATTTCCATCATCTTGACACTTTTGGTCATTTCCAAGGTAGTGGCAACGTTTCTACAGTGAGACTCGCTATGGATATTAGCTCTCTTGTACTCATGCACAGTCTTCTGATCTACTGGTCTCTCTCTGAGATATATTTTTGTCATGTAGTTTTTTGTAGCATATATTCCTAGAATCCTTCCATTTTGGGGAAAACATGCTGTGTAGAGAGCCCTCATGAATTCTTCTCTGAGGCCTCGATTACTTGTAAAATTATTTTTCCTTTAAGTTAATAGATTTTAGTCTTTGCAGAGAAAAAAAACATTGTGTATATCAGTGATTAAATTACTTAAAAACTAAAAGAAATGTTATGCGTAGGAGTATTTATTTATTTTATAAAAGCCAATAAAGCTAGATTTTTAATTAAATCTTGCATGTAATGGTGAATTTATTGATAAAAAATATCCACCAAGATTTGTTAGAATTTAAAATAAATGAACTAAGAATTTAATATAAATGAACTAATCAGCCCGAGTTGATTATATTTTATTATAGGTAGATGTTACATTAGCATATTATCATAAAATTTTAAATGATTTTTTTTATTATTTCAAGAATATACCCAAATACAAATTCTTATGTGTATTTGATATTGATGCATTATTCATTTTGTCAATTGATAATACAAATGTTTATTGTGTATTTGATATTGATGCATTATTCATTTTGTCAATTGATAATTAGATTTTGATTAATAAAACTATTTAATCATTTCTTCTAATTTATGTCGATGTTATTATTGTTATATAATTTTAAGATCAGGACCAGTCGAGACACCAAATTGGTATATGAACAACTGCTAAGTCTACTAAAGCATACTTGTAGATTTCATGTTATAAATTAATATCTCTTCAAGTATTTTTTTTAATTAAATAGTAAAAATGCATTATACTTAAATCATACAAATATTAATATAAATCCCAAATGATCATATTCTAATTTTTAAATATTGTTTGATATAATTTTTGAAAATCTTTATGATGAACTCATATGCAACTTTTAAGATAATAAATAATGGAAATGATATACATAATAAATTGATAAAAGTTAATATAATGAATAATTTACTCTATATATATATTTAAAAATAATAATAATAATGATAATTTGTTTCCACATATCAAAGAATAATAATTGGAAGATGAAGAACCTAGTCTAAATTACAAATTTAAAATATTGATAAATTTATAATTAAAAATATATATATTAAAAGTTAATTTTATTTATAATTAATATTAATTGATATCAACAAATTCATTTCCCATATTTTTTAATAAATATATGTTCCAAAAGGAATGAGCAGTGATTTTTTTTTTAAGCTTGATTTAATAATTTATTTCCCTAACTTTTTTACTTTGATGATCTATATAATATATTTTTTCTACTATGTAATATTTCCTGTAAATATAATAAAATAATATTATTATGCATATAAACTCATGTAAACTCGTAGAATAGAAACTAAAATTATTATGCATATAAAGTCACATAAACTAGTAGTAAATGCAATGATATGGGGCAATAAAGTTGTTTTCGAACTAAAAATATCTAAAAGTAACAAATTTCCCGATATAAAGTGAATCTGATCAAATGAGTACAAGATTTGACTACGAGTTATGAACTATCTGAAAATAATTATTACCCCTATTTTTTATTTACGACTATTGATTTTGACCTAATTTACACTAGGACGGGAAGGGAACCAACAAGAAACAAGTAAAGAAAAGGAGAATGGAGGAAGCAGTGAAAGACCCGCTTCCATAAGAACAACTAGATTCTGCAAATCCAAGTCAGACATTATTCCCAGGGTTGTATAGAGCGACCCAGCGATACAAGCACATAGGGATAATATGACGGAACATGCAATCATATGCAAGTTTATGGGGGTATGGCCGACAGAGAGTGCGTTACATGTCTGGATAAGGAGCCATTGGAAGCCAAAGGGAGAAATACATTTACATCTGGGTTCTAAGGGTTTTTTCACAGTAGTGTTCACAAGCCTAGAGGACAAAGACAGAGTGTTTGAAGGGGGGCCCTATTTCTATGCTGCGGCAGGACTCTACATGTGGCCATGGATGATGAACTTTGTCCCGGAACGTGAAACATTTGCATCAGTACCGATGTGGATCAGACTATACTCCCTTCCTCTGGATTATTGGCTACCAAAATCTTTGAAAACCATAGGCAACAAGCTGGGGCATTTTCTAAAGATCTCAGAGGCAACTCTAAAAGGAAGATATACCTCCTTTGCCCGAATATGTGTGGAAATGGATCTATCTGGAGCCCTTCCAGAAGCGATAATTTTAGAAGTGTATGATGAAGAATGGGTGCATACTGTGGACTATGAGCACATACCATTTAGGTGTTGCAAATGCCATGAACATGGGCATCTATATAGAGACTGCCCAACAATCAATAGGGAAGGTAACCAGAAATCCACTGGGGAGAGAGATCACGAAGGTTTCACCAAAGTCGGGAGCAAAATGAAAGGGGGAAAACATCCACACAAGAAGGTAAATGAGGATAGACATACAAGACACAACAGCTTCGAGATCCTGGAGTAAGAAGAGGGGAACAAGGAGACAGTCCAGGACATGGAGAATGTAACAAAGGAATTGGATAAGGTAACTGACATGGAGGAAGTCACAGTAAACAACCAGCCAAAGGATGATGATACACCAAGTTTGATGGAGACCGTTAGGGACCAGGAGATGACTCCAAGTGAAGCGGGAACAGAGGACCACGAGCTACAGGAAATTCTAGATAAGAAAAATCTAGATCTAGAGAAATTTCTGCAACAAGGAAAAAACATAGTTGTGGAATCCCTGCCAAAAGAGGATTATGACTGGGTACAACAGCTCTTTCTATGGAGGTCACAAGCGAAGGGAGCTGGAGTCAAAAGAAATCATGAAAGATAGGATCCAAGTGGGGTCAAGATGATGGAGAATTTACAGGCACAATCTCCAAAGAACTTAGGTAGGAAAAGAGGAAGAAAGAAACAAAATGAGCTGCTAAACGAATGTGGAAAACTATTGATTAACTCAAGTAAGATGAAAGATATTACGAGTTATTCCTTTACTAACCTTTCGTAATGAAGCTTATAACCTGGAACATTAAAGGCATTTGGAATAGAAGGAAACAAAGAAATCTTAGTAATAGAATGAAAGAAGAAAAACCAGACATGGTTTTTATTCAAGAGAGAAAATGTTCGATGGAAAAGATAAGGAATATTCACAATAAGTGGTTAATCAAATATGAGTATTTAGAAGTTAAGGCTAATAACTCGGCGGGGGGGATTCTCACGTTGTGGGATCCATAGAAATTTGGAATCTTGGATGCTGAAGCATCCAGGAACTATCTCTCCTTGATATGTCAACCTGTAGGGGATAAGGAGATATACATGATTACAAATGTTTATGGACCTCAAAAGCAAGCAGACAAACTCAAGCTTCTCACCTCCCTGGAGGATCTAAGAGCAAGACATCCCATTTTGCCCTGGATCGTTGCAGGAGATTTCAATATGATAAGATCTCTTTCAGAGAAAAAAGGAGGCACTAGACAGCTAGGCAGAGACTCCATGGCCTTTCAGAACTTCATTATGAACATGGATCTAGTGGACACTGAAACAATTAATGGAACCTTCACTTGAAACAACAAAAGGGGAGGGGCTTCTCAAGTTGCTTCCAAACTTGATAGATTTATTATTTCAGAGGACCTCCTTCTCACAGGACCCACCATGACAACCTCCATTCTGCCCTTTGGAGGATCGAATCATTGGACTGTACAGCTAGAAGCCACCTTCATGGGCACACAGAGAAACAAATATTTTAGGTTTGAAAATGCCTGGCTCTCACAACCTAAATTCACTAGTAACATTGATAAATGGTGGAGAGAGGAGCTTAATATTCAGGGTACAAAAATGTTCATGCTCCAATAGAAACTTAAACATATCAAATCTCGTCTTAAAGCTTGGAACAAAAAGGAATTTGGAGATATCTTCAAAGTCAAAAGAGAAACTGAGCAGAAGCTCCAGGAGATCAATTAGATCAACATCACAGAGGGCTTCACCAAAGAGTGGAAAAAACTAACTAACTCTTTGTAGGAAGAATGGGAGGATCGATGCTTACTAGAGGAAATTTTCTGGAGGCAGAAATCAAGGATACAATGGATTAGAGAGGGAGAAAGAAATACAAAATTCTTCCACAAATCCACTATGGCTCACAGGGCACACAATAGAATCACTAAGATCAAAGATTCTCAAGGTATAGAGCTTGTATCTCACAATGATATGGAATCGGTCCTCATACAGCACTCCTGCAATATTTCAAAGGAGCCACTAGAGGACAGATCTAGGTTCATTAACCATTTTATTCAGTATATCCCTCAGCTGGTTACCAGAGAAGACAACCATAATCTCAACAAGCCAGTATTGGAAGAGGAGGTTAGTGAAGTGATGAATGAAATGTAGAATGGCAAAGCACCAGGCACTGATGGATTCAATGTAGACTTCTTCAAAGCCTGCTGGGAAACTATCAAACATTACATCCTCAAGGTTGTGGAAGACTCAAGAAGACCCCAAAAGGTACTGAAGGCTCTGAATGCATCCTTCATAGCTCTTATCCCAAAGCAGGAAAATGCCATGACTCCAGAGGGTTTTCGGCCCATAGCCTTATGTAATGTGGTGTATAAAATTATTTCCAAAGTCATAACCAATCGATTCAAACCACTTCTACCCCTTCTCATCTCCGAGGAGCAAACAGGCTATGTGGAGGGAAGACAAATCCTCAACAATATCATCCAAGCTCATGAGGTGTTACACTCTCTCAAAAGCAACAAACAAGCTTGTATGATCATTTAATTGGACCTAGCGAAAGCCTACGACAAATTAAGTTGGTCTTACATAAGAGAAACTCTAAAAGC
The DNA here is from genome assembly GCA_031772625.1 of Pinus tabuliformis. Classification (NCBI taxonomy): domain Eukaryota; kingdom Viridiplantae; phylum Streptophyta; class Pinopsida; order Pinales; family Pinaceae; genus Pinus; species Pinus tabuliformis. The sequence goes on along the minus strand of CM062807.1, from coordinate 642,375,427 downwards.
CTATGGTTTTGACCAAAATTGCATAAGGTGGGTGATGGCATTAGTTAACACGGCCAATTTCTCCATACTGCTCAATGGAGCTCCATCTAGGACCTTCACACCCTCCAGAGGACTCAAACAAGGTGATCCACTCTCACCGTTCATCTTCGTCCTCATGATGGAAGGGCTAGGTAGAGCGTTCAAAATGGCAAACGCTGAAGGATGAATTCAAGGTATCGAACTTACCGCGGATGCAGAGGCAAGCACTCATCAACAATTTGTGGATGATACAATGTTGCAGGGCATACCCACAGTTAGGGAAGCCAGAGTAATCAAAAACATCTTAAATGACTTTGTTATGGCAGCAGGCACAGAGGTAAGCCTCAACAAGTCCAAAGATTTTTTCTTTAACAATAATATTTCTATTCAGAGAAACATTACCAAAAATCTTGCATTTCAAAGGGAACAGCTACCATCCAAATATCGTGGCATTCCTCTTACTGACAAACCTCTAAGCAGGAAAGTGTGGGAGCCAATACTAAATGCACTTCAGGACAAGTTTAGAAAATGGACATGTAGGTCACTAAATTTGGCAGGGCACCTTGTGCTCACACAGGCGGTCTTGCAGGCCATTCCCATTTTCATGTTTTTAGCTCTTCCTGCTCCTCAAGGTATTAAGCAACAGATAAGAAACATACAAAGGGACTTTCTGTGGGGCAGAAGGGAAGAGAAAAAGAAGTGGGCTTTAGTAGCCTAGGACAACGTCTGCAAGCCAAGAGCCATGGTGGATTGGGGCTTCATGATCCTGAGACCCTCAACAGAGTTTCGAGACCCAAGCTTTCTTGGAGATGGATTCAGGAACCGAATGCCTCCTGGGCTACGCTGTGGAAAAAATAAAGTATGCCAAGTACTAGCAGGAGAAGGATCACATTAGAATTTCAGGGAAAATCAGGGGCTCCCATATTTTGAACCTTGCCTGGGATAATAAAAGTATTGTTCAGCAACATTGTTTTTGGGAAATTCGAGCAGGGGACCTTGCTCGATTTTGGGAGGACAACTGGCAACGAGAACCCAACATTTATAAGGATGAACTTGCAGCTCTCAAAAGTGACACATATAGCAAAAGTATGGCTTTGGTAAAATACTTCTGGGACCAAGGAAGGAATAAGGGAAAATGGAGGAAGTGAAAGGATCTAGGATACAATGATGAAAACCCACTGAAGTCCAAGGCAGAAGCTCTCACCCAGGATCTAGAGCATAGAAGGATTCTGGTATCTTCCTCACCAGATCAATTAAGATGGGGAAAGAATACCGAAGGTAACTTTAACCTCAAAGAGGCTAAACAGTAAGTCACGGGATTTAACTTTGTGAATCTTGATCAAGGCTGGAAGAAACTTTGGCAAAGTCCACATTGGATGAAAATAAAGTTATTCATCTGGCTAGTGCATCAAAGGAAGATCTTAACTTGGGAGAATCTCCTTAAGAAAGGCTTCATTTGGCCTTCCAATTGTCACCTATGTGGCACTCGTGAGGAGATGATTAAACACCTTCTCAACCTCTGTTTTTTCACTTCAAAGGTGTGGGATTGGGTGGCCTACATTTTTAGACAAACAGATAGGGATAGTCTCAGCATATCCAACACTCTGAAGAACTAGAGGAAAAACTTCTCAGGGAATGAGATTGTTAATAAAGCCTAGATTCTGGTTCCAGGCTTTGTCATCTGGAATATTTGGAAAGAGCGCAACAGTTGGATCTTCAAAAACAAAACAAGCATGCCCCAACTCATAATTGATCAAATTCTAAGGCAGCTCAAAGACACAATAAGAAGCTTGTTGAGGACCCTTCCTAAATATCCTGCTTTGCCCCAAGAGGAGAGAAATATACTTCACTTGGGTCTCTAGTCTATCAGTCCTCTAGGAATAATAAAGGAAGTAATCCTTATAAATAAAGGTGTTAACATCTGGAAGCCCCCTCCTTATGGTTTCTTAAAGGGTAATATTGATGGAGCAGCTAAAGGCAACCCGGGATTAGCGAGCTTTGGGGATGCCATAAGAGATTATCAAGGACAAATACATAAAATCTTCCATGGCCACTTGGGGAAGGCCACTAATAACATGGCTGAGCTCATGGCATAAGAGAAATTCTTTGAAATCCTGGTGGATTCAAGTTCACACAATGTTATAATTGAAGTGGATTCAGAATTAATTATTAGAGTGACTAAGAAAATCAGTAATGGAGCCTCTCTAGATAAAGTGTCGAAGCACTGGAAGCTTCTGCAGGTTTTTTACCGCATCTACTCTCACCTGTAAACCCTTAAAAATGTCAGATTTGTTCATGTGAAAATGAAAGCTAATATGTTAGCGGATCGTTTGGCAAATGAAGGAGTCACCAATCGGGATAGGGATTCTAGGTATGCTTGGGACTTGTTACCTCCAGGCAAATTATGGGAGGACTGTCTCAGTCAGGCAACCCAGGATATGGAACTATGGACTAACATGATAGATCAAAGGGACTAAGAAGACCGACAGGTGGATGGAGAATCCTACACGGTCTAACCCGCCTTGGTTCGATTGTTGCCCATAGTTTGGAATTATTTTGATTGAATGATGAAAGGACTGATTCGGATAGCACCACAGGATGAGGTGTCCATTTTCATTTTGCTTAGTTGGTGTTTGACTGAGAATTTAGGTGGACGGGATTGGCTTAATATCTGCCCGTGGGATGGAATTGAAGGACAACACGCGGCAAAAGGACGTGTTTGGTTTTTCTACGCAACAACAATTCCAAAACCACAAGTGGTATATCGGGAGGGGTCCGAATGGTTTATGGTATTTTTGAAATTGGCTCTGATTTCACTCTTCGTGTGACGCATGGCAGGGTGAGGTGAGAGAAAACTGCCCTCATCGGGTGGTTAACTCTCACGATTCTCGACCTCCTGATATTCACGAAGACCGTTGGATCTTAGTCAATTGATAAACAGCGGGGATTTTTTTATGCTAGTTGGTCGGACCCGAAAAAATGTTAGAGTGGTATGCTTTTAATTTCGTCAAGTCTGTTTGATAGTTTTTAGCTTAGCGTGTGGTGAGACTTCTTATGGACCCACGGCGAGTCATTTGTGGCCTTTTGTGACCTATAGTTCAATGGACTAGTTCTCCAAGGATTTCTAGTTTCACTTGTTGCACGGCAGCACTACCCGATGGCCTTGTGCCTTAACTGTCTGGCAGTTTTCCTCGGTTTTCCTGTTTAGGTTTCGCTTGGTTTTGGGTAACTGGTTTGGTTCAGCCTGCCCTGCTGACTGTTGAACACTCACAGAGCGGGTGAGGATTCTTGTAAATTATGTATTTTAGCTAAGCTTAATAGAAGGTCCTACTCTTACCTCATAAAAAAAAACATCCTCTTAATTGAATTGGGAGGGAACTCAGGAAATTCTATTTAGGTAGCATGGAGAATTGCATAAATTCATCGCTTAACTGACTGAGTGGCCAAGAAATATATATTGTGATTACCTAAATTATTGGTACTGATAATTTAACAAGAATAAAACTGTTTTGTTTAATTAAAAGAAACGGTTACCAAGAAACAGTTACCCTTTGCCTGGAAAGAAAAATATAGAGAGGGGAAGAGGAGCTACTGACTGTAACTTGATATAATCCAGTGTGAAAGATATAAAGTGCTCGAGGGAGTGTCTGGACATGATTGCTAGACTCGTGGCTGGGAGGAGAGACTTTCCGAAATATATTTTCATTGCAGGTTAACAGATAAGTAAGATAGGAAGCTTCTAAAAATTTAATACTAGACTGTAGATATTATTATTCACTTGCAGGTTAAACAAATAAGTAGGATAGAAGGCTTACTTCTAAACTAATAATCATGGATCTTACACTAATGCTTAATTGATAATGGATTAATTGAATGGTTACAACAGAATTATTTGTTTTATAGAGTAGAAATATGAATATGCTGATATAAATCCTGGAAAGTATCATTGCGAATATAACTTATCATCAAAATGAAGGGAATCCTAAATATCCTTTCTGGAAAACTTCATATTAACCATAAATATTAGTAGAACAGAAGATTAAAGTTCATCCAAATATTAAACAATTCCCTATTCTGAGTTAAGAAAAACAGCTAAACATAACATGGCGGTGAAACCTTTGCTAGAGCTTATCATCAAAGGTTATACTTAATGAATAAACACTATATAATGAACAGTAGGTAACGCTACAAGATTTTTTGGCAATAAACTATCACAACTGATTAAGTACAGTTTACATAACATAAATTTTGCATAACTGTCGGAGGATATCGATCCACAAGGAAATTGAGAACAATGTATTTAGTTCATATTAACACAGTAATAAACTGAAAGTGTGTATTAGGAATCGATAAAGCAGTCGACGCTATCAGAAAATCCAAATATAGGCATTCTTGGCCTCTCCTTCAAATAATTAAGAAAGTTATTACAGTCCATCCTTCAAATCAAAATGGAAACAGATTCATAATCCTTCTTAAACAAACTACCGACAATTGCCAAGTATAAATATTCAACTCAGATAGCTTTATATTTCAAAAAAAGGAACTATCGACAGTTGGAGCTTGTCATATGACCAGACAATGCAAAAGAAACTAGTATATATGTTAATAACTTAAACCTGTTTACAAGGATAAAACCCTCCAAAGAAACCCTTAAACGATTAAGCCCAGAACAGTAACAACAAAAGCTTTAGCTCCAACATGTAAATCAATTGGGACACTGTGAGCTCTTAAGGGTTTAATGGCCATGTCTTGAACTTCAAACCTTCTAAGAATTAGTGTACCTATAATAGAGGTCGAAAGTCAGTAGATACAAATTGAGCTAGAACCTTTCATTCATATACATAAACAGAATGATACCCTAGGAGGGTTCTTACCTGATTTAAAGACATCTCCTCGGTGAATCGCCTACCTGTAGACCAACGATTGGACTCGGTTACAAATTAAAAAGCTTAGTGAAAAAAGAATGGATAAGAAGAAAAAGCTTATCTTAACAGAGACTGGAATGAAAACTGTTGCTATGAAATTTCGCTGCGAAAGGGTTACCTTTTTCAAATGGTTCAGGGTGCTTTTTGTCTCCCGCGACCTCCAGAACCTCTTGGGCCATCTATGTATAATGGTGATGGACCTTTAGAACAAGTTTAAGGCAGAAACCTCAAACAAACGTCAAACCCTCAAAACTGAGCAAATGAAACTCACTGTCTACCAAGCTCTATGGCATACCTGCGCCAGTAGGTTCAATTGTCTCTATTGTTTCAAACCGCAGATTCAACTGTCTCTATTATTTCAAACCATAAAGAACACAACATACTGTTGGTGGCTTTTGACAGACCCGGCCATTGCAGAGCAACACGAGACACAGGAGCAATCGTAACAATTAAACCTCCCAAGCTTGGGTTCGAAGAGTTGGTTAGAGGACCAAACCCTACCCTTACTTCGCCGTCAGATTTCCAAGGCTCTACGAGACATAGGAGCAACCGTAACAATTAAACCTCCAAGGCTTGAGTGTGAAAAATTGGTTAGAGGACCAAACCCTACCCTTACTTTGTTGTCAAATTGCCAGGTTAAGATAAACGGTGGTAGAACGAAACAAATGGCGAGATCGAATGCGAGTATCGTCCTAGGTCCAGCTACTCATCGCATGTTACCACGTACAAGAGCCAATCAAACATAATATGCCTTGAATAAATGTGCACAATTAACCAGGAGGGTCCCCATCAAGATTTCCTCACCTGTTCATTTAATTTAACATATATTGACATATAAGACTATCCGGACTCCATAAGTAAATTTAAATGATATTTATGTGTATCCGTAAGTTATTGGGGGTCATTACATAATGCCTAATAGTTGTGTGTTAATGTAACTCATGTAACTAATTTTTTTTATTAATGTATTTTGTAAATCTTTTTTATAAAATTGTCATATAATTGTTGCATGTGCTCTACTCAGAGACACGATTTGGTTTGAAGGTGCTGAAACTATGCATGCAAGAAACGTTGTGATGATCATGAAAAGTGCAGCAGTAGTAAATATTGTGTTCATCATTTCCATCTTCTATGACTTCAATTTTGATGTACACATAAGATGAAAATGATGTTCGCATTATTTGCTAATATTGTGTTCATCATTTCCATCTTCTATGACTTCAATTTTGATGGACACATGAGATGGAAATGATGTTCGCATATTATCCGGCCGAAAATGCATAATTCATCCCAACCGTTGCTGTGCTCTACACTGATATTTAACTTCAGTGGATTGATTGTATCTGTGAATTACAATACCACTGGATTGATTATCGCTATGTGTACATATTATTATGTGAGCTTTTATGAAAAAAACTTATTATGTTGATTATTTTTGTATTTTTATTATTTTTATATTTTTTTTATTAAAGTAATTTTTGTTTAGAGTCTCTCTCAAGTATATTTATAGTCTTTATAGACCATAAAATTTGTAAAGACAAAATATCCCCACTTAACTATTACACCACATCTTATTTATTCATGTTATTTACTGGAATAGTCAAATCGTTTACAGCTTAATCAACTAAGCAACTCCAATTTTGGTAGGCTAATGGCTCTTTTTCATTAGTAATTTTTAGAGCTTCCTTTCTCTAGTTATTTTGGTACGCTAATGGCTCTTTTTCATTAGTAATTTTTAGGGCTCCCTTTCATTAGTTTTTATTTATCTGTAAATCAAGAATTTCTTTTTAATTTCTCAATATATTTATATATATCGAATTTACTTTTTGATATATAAACATGGTTTTATTATAAACATGCTATATACATATAAACACGTTTTCTTTCTTTTGTTTTTATTATATGTCCACACGTTTTCTTTCTTTTGTTTTTATTATATGTCCACAAGTCTGATGGACATGCTGTTACTCGTGGCAATGATTGTCCACCGGAGATTCTCGCATTTGACGGGAATTTTGCACAGGGCATTTTTTCCGTATTTGACGTTCATAATTTTTAATGACAGTTTCTCTCGACGTGTTTGTAGCTGTGCAAAACATATTACTGACGGTTGATATTTTATCAAAACGTCATTTATTCCCTTTCCCATTAAACTAAGGAAATTTCCAATATATAGTCATAGTCGCAAATGTCAGCGAAGTCTAGCGGGTAGACTTGACCTGTCACGAATTTCAGGAGTTACTTAACTGCATATTCACCCACATAGCCTGCATATGAATATCAGATACCTTGTAAATCTGGTTAATCTGGCTTTGCTTGCAAACAAAATGGTCAGGACTCAGAACAAGGGACCATGTCTAAACCAGTGAAATAAAATCATTGCAGGGGAACGATATGACATTCAATAGGCGGACAAACGCCATTAATACATGATAATGAGAGGTGTGAGGGAGTGGCTCAATTAATTCATTTAACTTTGTTTTCCATGTCAATCCTGACGCAACCTACATGCAATCACAGCCAACTAGAATAAGCTTCGAAATTGCTATGTGGCTGCATTCAAAGCAAAATAGGATTATAAGATTTGTTCCACCAAAACAAAATTCCAACGATGTGAAAGGCCCCTGTATATTCCAACCATGTTTCTCCAAGATTTTATAAGTTTTTAAAAGATTTATTGCCATCAGTTGACATGGACGATATGATCATCTCCCCTGAGGATTTTTAATCCATTGGCGAGTTGGTGTTGTGGATACCATATATGAAGATCATGACGAAACCATTGTTCATCAAACACTTTAGGGGATGCGATGAATAACACAGGCCACAATGGCAAGAATCTGGCTTTCCCCAATGATGGCGCCCGCATTTTACTAAAAAGCGACCATTATGACACTTCATATGCAGTTAGTCAAGATATTCTACCACGAAGCGTCTGGTCATGGGGTGAAACCACAGGGTTTCCAATAATTGTTACAGTGTACGATAAAGGCCACAGTTTCAAGGTTCACAAGTTTATTTTCAGCGCAAAATGGACTGAATTTCAATTTCATTAAGTTGTTTTGAACACTAACTTTTTGTAATGCTGGAAGGTGGAAACCAAAGATTTTAACGTCCTTATCTTTTCCTATTGTTTTGAATGGCTAGTTTCCCTTGGTTTCAAGAAGCAATTTCTTGAAGCTGCAACTAATAGAAGGGAACGAGATTTATCTCCCACAAGCCTTCCCCGGCGGGGCGAAATTTTTTGAAACGATAGAAGCTTACTGCTATGGTTCCTCGATTCTCATGAATCCTTTCAGCATTGCTACTCTAAGATGCGCGGCTGAGTTTTAGGAGATGACAAAAGAGTATTGCAGAGGTTATCTTTGCAAACAAAGTGAGTTTTATTTCAGTCAAGTAATACTAAAAAAAACCAGGAAGACGAGCTTGAAGTTCTCTGAAACTATAAAAAATTTCATCCCTTGTCTGAAGAAATGCGTATTGTAAACAACTGCATTGAGGCTATTTCTATGAGGATACTAATGGGTCTTTTTGAAACAAAATATCAGCTAAACGAAGGCATTTCTGTGGAAAGCTGTGAGGCCTCGTGGATAAATGATCTGTGGACACTGCTGTTTGATTATTTTGGACAGATAATCGCCTTTATTAGAAGGTTCCGAATGAAGAGAAATTCATTGGTCGAGCGCTATTGTTTTACGTAGATCGTTGGATCGTTGACATTTTGAGGGTCGGTGATTACAATAGTGATCTTCGTGACAAATCTTTGGATTGCGGAGATCAGGTGTTTTCAAGATCCGAAAGGAAAGGCATCATTGAGTCCATCGTCAGGCTTCAACCAGCAGACAATGATGTTCTTCCTGTCAGCTTCTTATTTGTGATTATTCGTTGTGCGCTCGCTTGGACCTCCAGCTTCGGGTGCCGTGCTCAGCTGGGAAAAGAATAGTTACACAATTGGAACAAGCTACAATCAAAAGAATAGTTACACAAGTGGAACAAGCTACAATCACTTATTTCCTGCTTCCATTAAAAACATACTAAGAATAAGTTTTTGCTTCCAGGTCCGAGATTAACAGTATGCAACATATTGTTTCTCATTATACAGCTAGTTCATAGCAATCAAATATCAAAACATGCAGCACGAATTCCTACGTTTAATATAGAAACAATTTAGAAGATTCTTTCTTCAAAGAAGGGATCAAAGGCAGCCTCTGCAGCACGAATCCTTACGTTTCTGTCATCGCAAATATCTGGGATGAATACCTCGCCGAAATCACCTTTGATCCTATGCTTTATCCATTTATATTTTTGAACCTTATTCAGACTGTACCGTCATCAGCTCGCCTTTCGCATGATCAACCTCTATTTAAAAAAAAAAATTCAAAATTTCACCTCCATTTAAAAAAAAATCAAATTTCTTTTCCCTTTACTTTCTTTATTTTGTTTTCGTGGTTAGATCTTTCACTGTCAAGATTCTTTTACTTGAAGATTTTAGAACAAGATGTTTATTTTTCATTTTCTTTATCGTTTTCTTGTCTTAGTTGAAGCTCCAATATTTGAAGTTCAAAATCTTAAAATCTATATTAAAGCTAATGGCATTCCTTTTCATTTTGTTTTTTTGGCTAACAGAATTTAAATTCCAAAGATTTTGAATACTAGACTCTTTCTTAACCTTATTATATACCTCATATTTCACTCTTTTTACATGATTGTTTTGAATACTCCACTGTTTCTTAACTTTATTATATACCTCATTATTCACTCCTTTTACATAATTATTTTTAAACTACCATACTATATACAAAATATAGTGATAGATAATCATCAAATCTTTCTTAACCTTATTATATACTTCATATTTCACATTTTTTTTTCATTTTTAAACGACCATTTTATATACAAAATATTTCAATTTTTTTTATAGGGTCGTTTTTAAGAGATATTGATAGATAACCATCAAATAATTTAGGTAGGACTGATTCAATACTTTCAATAGGTAGAATAAATTTGTTTCAAAGTTGTTTTTGAAAAGTGCATAATTATATTTTTCAAAATATTATAATTTAAATATATTTAATTATATTATTGGAAGGTATTTTTTTTAATCAAATTTTTATTAATGAAAAATTAATTTATTATGAAAAAATCAATTTTGAAATGTAAAATTTTAAACATAACTTGCTTGACAAAAAAATATAAAAACCCCAAACGTCAAAAAAAAATTGTATAACGCGTAAAGAAAAATCCAAATTCAAACTCTCCTCGTGTCGAGTCGCATACCTGTTCCTTCATCTCTATTCACAATAATCGTAGTATTACCGTTGTGAGAAGGCTTTTGCAGCTGTCCCGTTCTTAACTCTCCATTTTCTTTTACATTTTATTTTTTATTACCATGGGGGTAATTAGATCGGTCAGAAAAACAGAACTTCTAAATATCAGAAAACATGTTTTTCTTTCCAGCGTTCGGAATATTAATAATATTAATGTTTTTATATTTATTATAAAAAAATATTATATTATTTTTAAAATTTAAAATAAATATTGTATTAGATAAAATGATTTTCAAAGTAAAAGGATTAAAAATTAAAAATTATTAATCAAATATATTTAAAAAATTATTTTAAATTTTAAATAAATATTAAGATTTTTTATATTTATCAATTATCTATTTAAATTATATGATTGGTAAATTATATATATATATATATATATATATATATATATGGATATTATAACTATATTTTTCATTAATAAAAAAATAAGTCATAAAAATAAAGTAAATCATAATTTTATTTTAAATTATTTTTATCTTCTAAATTTAATCAACTATTTTAATATTAATAAACATTGATCATTTCCATTCCTTCAAATCATTATATATTAACTTAATCATCATATATTAAACTAATAAAAAAAATTCAAACTATATTTAAAGTGTACCATCTTAATTTCCATAACATAATTTTCTTTCATTTAATTAACCATGTGAAAAGTAACTTAATTAGCAATGGCCTTATTATAAATTTTAATCTCATGAGTGAAAAGTAATACATGAGATTCAAAATTTTAATCTCATGAGTTAAATCAACCACCCAAAAAAAACTTTCATTTTTTTTATTAAAAGTATTTTAAAATTTTTAATTTGTAAGTTTTTATGATTAAAAATATTTTAAAATTTTTAATTTGTGCATTAAATCTCGTCTATATTAATCATTGGAGAAATGCTTACCACTCTTTTGACTGGAAATTTGCTTTCAACCCTTCGCTAATGACGTATAAAGTTTATACAAATATATTAGGTGTTTATAAAAGGAAATATTTCTAGGAGTCTTACAGTATGTATTCTTGAAAATTTGTTGTAGTAGCGTTAATTGGAATTCTACACCATAGAATCAAGCCGTAAAATCTATTTTTTAAATAATAACAATATTTTAATTTTTTGTTATTTTTTTTATTAAAGAAAATATTTTTCTTAATTATGCCGTAAGGCGTTTCCCTTTGCATCAACTTTCCTCTTATCTTACATGTTTTGTTATGATCCGTCTGATTTCATGTTAGATGATTAAAATATTTACAACCATTAGATTAAGTTCTTGTTATAACTGAAACTATCGCTATCTTACCTTCCTTGAAACCATATAAATAACGACTTCCTTAGGTTTTATGAAACACCATTTTACCAATCCATGTCCGCTTTCTTGAATCTGCTCATAAATTTCAATTGTCTAGGATTTTGCTTGAATCTCATGGCCATTATGCAGGTAAATTTTAAATGGCAAGGGCATAAATTTCAAAATGGACTGTGTAGTCTTGATTGCTTTTTGTTTTGAATGATTTTTTTAATGATTTTGGGTTTTAACTGCGAGAACTTCCGTGACTGAAACTAGAAATTGCCGGGATTTCTATGAAAAAAAACTAGAAATTGCAGAGGTTTTTCAGTTTATGCACGATCTTGGATGAAATCTGTTGGATATTGTGCAGGTAAATTTCAAAATGGAGGGGGTAATCTCGAAACGACTGTTTTTAGTTCTCGCCTTCTGTATACCATAATGCTTCTTTTTAAGAAACCCTAATGTCTAAAGTTGATCTTCCTCCCACCATTTGTAGGGGACTGTACTGCTAGTATGGCATGAATGCCCATGTCACTGTGTTGAGTAATTATTTCAAGGTACGAGACCTTGCATCAAGTTTATGGTCCCCATAAGCAAGATTCCTCTCTTCTCCTTCAATGGGCCTACCTGTGGCGACCAGATCTTGTGCCTCTGGCTATGGCTGTAGCTCAAAATCTCGTGTTTGTTCAACCCTCTAGTTTGGCTTTTGCCTAGATCTGGCTTGGTTTTGGATTCAGATTCCTCCAGCCGGTGCTGCATGCATTGACCACAACATTTTTCTCCATTGTTGGTCTTCTTCTTGCAGCAGGTGTTGCATCCTCCCAACGGCAGCGCCCCATTTACCTTCGTGCATATGGTAAAAATGATCTCCGGGAAACCCTTTATGGGCTACTCTGCTACAGGAGTGGCATTAATGTCCATATTTAATAATTAGTTACAGGTATGATTACAGATCAGACCTTCCTTCTTTAGTTGATGGCCCCATCAACTGGATCTTTATCTTTACTTTCCACATGCTTAATTTGGGTCCTGTGGGTTTCAGATCTTGTCGCTTGGCTTTGGCTCTTGCTCAAACTTCTGCTCTAGCTATATTAAGACTCTCAGGCTTTAACTCTAACTTGGTTTTGGCTCTAGCTTCATGAGCTGATTCTGAGAAAGAGCCTCCTACATAGTTCTCTACATTTCTTTTAACAAACCCTTCGAGACATATATGACTCTTATTCACAACTGATTATTTTGTCTTTTGGATATTTATATGACTTCTTCTTAGATAAAGTGCAAATCAAGCTAAACAAATGTTTAGATAGAGTGCAAATCAAACTAAACAAATGTTCAAATAATGTTGTTCTAAATTTTCCTTTTCAGCATTCAACTGAGATGCTTCTGGTGCCTCTACCTCATAATTTACAGACAGTCATACAAACACACATTTGGAGTGATTCTGAAGACCCCGCACCAGCAGCAATATATCTCATGTTTTATATCAATGAAAATGGAGAGAAAGTATACACGTTAAAGGTAATTCTCATTCTTTAAGCCCTCTGGCTTCTGCTTTGAGAGAAAGTCTACACGTTAAAGTAGAATCCTTCGCTTCCATTCACAATAGTTATATGGCATGAAAGGTGCAGGAGGTGGAAACTCCATTTTTTTGGTATCAACAGTCTTTAGTACCTTATTCAAGACCTATAATGTTGAATATAGGTCTAGGATTTTCAATTTTTGTACCAAGTTGTCCTTTCGATTACTATCAATCTTGCTGCTTTAGTACTAAATCAATCATTTTTTTGTTGGGCCATAATGTTAGCACTCCTGTTATAAATGATTCTTCCAAATAACCTTCCCGTTTCAACAAAACTGGCAGTAGTAGGCTTTGGTAAAAAAGATTCTTGGATAGAGCAATACACGTCGCAGTATAAAACCCATCCTGGTCATCATGGCAACAATTGTCATCTTAGCTCAGGCAGCCTTTCACTCAGCATACTTAACTACATTAATCATGACACATCCAACAATCTTACTATAGTCAATGGCATCATTATGAGCTCAACATAGCCATGGCAAGTTAAACATCAGTTTATTAATGAACCCTTGAACAACAACAAGCACAAACTCACTACAACAAAAGTCTAAAATCAATTTAGAATGGGGCTCGGGTTTTGTTTCAAAATATTTGATTTTATGCCACGACTTCAATAATGCCACAAAATTTAGAATTAACTCAGGATTTGCTTCAGGTCTTCTAGGGCTTACAAACCCTAAGCCCAAAATTTCATCAGACTTGACATGTGCAAATTTATCCTATTGTAGTCAACATTGGATGACATCATATCATTTCAAACCTCTTATTGATCACCTGGAATTTGTTTCATAGATAGTGAACAAGAGTTTGACTTTGTGTCAATTGTAGGTCTTTTCTCCAAATATCATAAGAGATCCTCAGACTTCCCTCAGAGGCAGGCCTAAACAAGCCCTCTGTAATCTACACATTTACATCCTCAGATGAACCATTAGCTTATGAAAAATTCCTTTAGTACATAGATTACAACATGCATCAAGTAGAAGATATAATCCACAAATGTTATCAGCGTGTCCTCTGATATAATCCTTGAAGCTAAAGGCAACCAATGGTGAAACAATTTTCATCAACAGGGATGCAAAAGATTTCAAATCCTCTTAGACAATTTAACTTGTATCACCACTCTCCTAGTTTGGTACAGGCTCTGACCTGCTCATGGCCAAGATTTTGCACAACAACTTATGTCATTATCATTCGTAAGCAACTAGAGATTTATGGAATCCAAATTAAGAATTCAATGTCAATATCCTCCTCCCAAAGGATCCCTATTGGAAAAACAGTTTAGAAGTTCATCAGTCACAAAAGGATTTTAAGAATTCTTATAAGTATGTTGATGATATCCTTGGTCCAATTATTAAGAACTTCACTAGCTATTTCATAGGCCTTCGCACCTCTTGGCCACTTCTGAGGCTGCTCAGCCTCTGTTCAATCAGTCCCGAGGCCTTCCTAAGGTCAATCCTGAGACCTATCAGCCCTTTGTCACAGTCTTCTAAGGCCTTAGACAGAATTTTGGTCTCTCTTTGTCCTGGTCAAAAGCATTGTTGCAGAACTTGGACTTTATTAAGGCTGCTTTTTTACCATCCCCCTGATACCATGTTGATGTTTCACGATCTTCTAATCTGATAATTACTTCCAATGATCTCTTAAACAATTTCTTAACCATAATTCAATAATGACAGTAGGATCATAAAGAGACAGCCAAGCACTTAGCGTAAAAAGAGACACAAAATTTTCACCTAGGAAGCCCAAACTTGAGAGAAAACCCAACAATCTTTTCTAGGAGAAATTCTTCAGTTCAACAAAGGTACATTTTAATATTCACAAGTCAACCTAGGTCAACTTAAATAATAATTATGGATCTGAACAAAACAGACCTCAGAACTCAATCTAGGCAGTAGATTTGGTTTCGGTCCCTTTTGTTTACAGACTGAGGTTCTTGGCCTCCTCTAGGGCTTCGACCCTCCATAGAAAAAAAATGTCTCGGATCTTCTAGGGATTCTGCCCTTCAACAGAGATAAAATATCTTTACAAAGATAAGATCCTTCTTGAACTTCGCTCCATCCACAGAAAAAATATTTCGGTCTTTCCTCCACATAAACAAGGTCTCCATATTTGAGTCCATTCAGCCTCTTACAAGCAGAAACCCATCGCTCTTAAACTCTACTACCCAGATTGCCTGTTTTAATGCTTTTCTGATCAAGCTTGAAACATGGATACTAGATATTCATGTATATTGCTTGGCATAAATTACACAGAGATTGATATGTAAATGACATTTGGTTGAAGGATGTTGTCTTATGTGTGGAGTTTGCTTCCACACTATTGCTAGGAAGTAGATATGAAGGGATACGAATGAGTGCTTTTATATTCTATATTCAATGCAATGTAGCGTAAACTACCTTACATGTTGAGTCACACATTAATTTAATGTGTTTTTTTTCTTGCAGAAGGATTCCCCCGTAGGGTCTCTAACACAGTCAGCCCACCCTGGTATGTCTCCTTTATTTTTATGATAATACTACTTTATTTGATGTCATGTCATTAATATGTGAGGATAGCATTGTTGCATTAATGTTTTTAAAATATTTTATCTCATGAGGTTTCTTGTGTTACAGCACGGTTTTCTCCAAATGCTAAATACTCAAAGCATCGCACTTTGCTGAAGAAGCGCTTTGGCTTACTGCCAACGTAGCAACCCCCACCCACCTATTGACAATTGAATAATCAAGTTTTTATGTCTCTGCTAGACAAAGGAAGGGTGGTTAGAGGTTACAGGGTTAACATTAATTATTCATTTTGTTTACTCTGTAGTCTTTGCCCTGCGTTTTTGGATGCAACTTCATGCTAGTTTGTGTTTAAGATGTATTTTGATGCTTTTTTACTTTGCACAAGTTGTAGATGTTGAATTTGGGTTTAAATTTAAATATATTGTTTAAGAGGTTATGATTAGATAGAGAATTAATTATTATTATTATTGGCTTATATATGATACTTTTGCACATTTATTTGTAGGTTGAAGATTTATGATTTTTCAGAGAAAAAAAACCTCCTAACTTCCATTAATCAAAATAAAAGTAAATACATTTGCAGTAGTGACAGATCTTATGTCCATGTAACTCTATGTTCTAGATAAGTCTCAGTAGAAACTCAGAAGATTTTATAATTTTGGATCTTAATCACTATGTATCTACTAGCGTCTCTAAAGGTCTATAACATCATTACAGATTTCTTACCTCTCTAACTTTCCTTCTCAGTGACATTGTTATATTATTTCCCATACATTCTTCAAAAAGAAAAGAAAATAAATAGAAAACTTGAAAAGACATATGAGGATCGTTCTCAGTGAAAAATCAGTGATGTCCTTAATAATTAAAACTCCATGTGCTGATGAGGATGCCATTGTCAAAAGCGGTGAAGAAGATCTTTCCCAGTGCTTGGAAACAACTCTTCTTAGAGATAAAATCTGCCTCTTGGTTATGTTCTCTGAATATATGACTGAAAGTCACTTTCTAGAAGGATCCCATGAAAGATCGATGTGTAGCATCCAGAAGATAAGGGAAGGTTGCCCAAAAGTGGATCTCTGTACCCAATCCAGAATCACTTTGGGGTTCCCAAAACTAATAAATCCTCTATAGCTAGCCAGTTAGCAAATAGGAGTGCCCCCCAAAGAGCTAATCGTGATGCTCTTTTATTAGTCCATGTACCACTATTCCAACAAAATTGAAAGTAGTTGCCAGGCTTTTATACAAGAAAAACCCCCCTGCCACAGATCCTATTAGTAGAAGCTGCTTAAAAAAAATCATCTGGATTTTGTGACCAAATCTCTTTATATTGGATTTGTCTTGAGTTAACCTTCTCTTTTGTTGGCCCTATTTCCATAAAATATGTAGAGATCTTTAAACATGCACCTCTTATATCTGGGGTAGTCTCTTTCAAATATCTTCTCATTCCTACTTTTCCATATGCCCATAGAATATAGAAGGGTAATGTTCGAAATGTCCTGTTCTCCTCAACCAACAGAGAAATGCACCTATCTATGGAGCTCGAATGCTATGCTGCTTGTAGGTTAATAGTGTAATACTCCTCTCCAAATCAAAACTGCAAATGGGCATGTCAGAAAGAGATGATCCACGTCTTCTGCATTTTTTTCATAAAACACCTGTTAGGACCTTGGAAGCCTCTTTTGAGGAGATTATACTTACATGCACTCCTTTTATAAATGATTCTTCCAAATACCCTTCTGTTTCAACAAAATTGGCAGTAGTAGGCTTTAGTAAAAAAGATTATTGGATAGAGCAATACACATCGCAGTATACAACCTCTTCCTGGTCATCATGGCAACAATTGTCATCTTAGCTCAGGAAGCCTTTCACTCAGCATACTTAAGTGCATTAATCATGACACAGCCAACAATCTTACTATAGTCAATGGCATCATTATGAAATCAACATAGCCATGGCAAGTTAAACATCAGTTTATTAATGAACCCTTGAACAAAAACAAGAACAAATTAAGAATTCAATGTCAACATCCTCCTCCCAAAGGATCCCTATTGGGAAAACAATTTAGAAGTTCATCGGTAACAAAAGGATTTTAAGAATGCTTATAATTATGTTGATGATATCCTTGGTCAAATTATTAAGAACTTCACTAGCTATTTCACAGGCCTTTGCACCTCTTGGCCACTTCTAAGGCTGCTCGGCCTCTGTTCAATCAGTCCTGAGGCCTTCCTGAGGTCAATCATGAGACCTATCGGCCCTTTGTCATAGTCTTCTAAGGCCTTAGACAGAATTTTGGTCTCTCTTTGTCTTGGTCAAAAGCATTGTTGACAGAACTTGGACTAGAACTTTATCAAGGCTGCTTTTTTACCATCCCTCTAATACCATGTTGATGTTTCACGATCTTCTAATTTGATAATTACTTCCAATGATCTCTTAAAAAAGTTCTTAACCATAATGCAATAATGATAGTAGGATCATAAAGATACGGCCAAGCACTTAGCGTAGAAAGAGACAGAAAATTTTCACCTGGGAAGCCCAAACTTGAGAGAAAACCCAACAATCTTTTATAGGAGAAATTCTTCAGTTCAACAAAGGTACATTTTAATATTCATAAGTCAACCTAGGTCAATTTAGACAATAATTATGGATCTGAACAAAATAGACCTCAGAACTCAATCTAGGCAGTAGATTTGGTTTCGGTCCCTTCTGTTTACAGACTGAGGTTCTTGGCCTCCTCTAGGGCTTCGACCCTCCATAGAAAAAAAAGGTCTCGGATCTTCTAGGGATTCCGCCCTTAAACAAAGATAAAATATCTTTACAGAGATAAGATCCTTCTTGAACTTCACTCCATCCACAGAAAAAATATTTTGGTCTTTCTTCCACAGAAACAAGGTCAACATATCTAAGTCCATTCAGCCTCTTACAAGCAGAAACCCGTCGCTCTTAAACTTTACTACCTAGATTGCCTGTTTTAATGCTTTTCTAATCAAGCTTGAAACCTGGATACTAGATAGTCATGTATGTTTCTTGGCATAATTACGCAGAGATTGATATTTAAATGACCTTTGGTTGAAGGCATGCTATCTTATGTGTGGAGTTTACTTCCACACTGTTGCTAGGAAGTAGATATGAAGGGATACTAATGCATGCTTTTATATTCTATATTCAATGCAATGTAGCGTAAAATAGCTTACATGTTGAGTCACACGTTAATTTAATGTGTTTTTTTCTTGCAGAAGGATTCCCCCGTAGGGTCTCCAACACAATCAGCCCACCTTGGTATGTCTCCTTTATTTTTATGATAATACTACTTTATTTGATGTCATGTCATTAATATGTGAGGATAGCATTGCTGCATTGATGTTTTTAAAATCTTTTATCTTATGAGGTTTCTTGTGTTACAGCACGGTTTTCTCCATATGATAAATACTCAAAGCATCGCACTTTGCTGAAGAAGCGCCTTGGCTTACTGCCAACGCAGCAACCCCCACCCACCTATTGACAACTGAATATTAAGAATTTTTATGTCTCTGATAGACAAAGGAAGGGTGGTTAGAGGTTACAGGGTTAACATTAATTATTCATTTTGTTTACTCTGTAGTCTTTGCCCTGCCATTTTGGAGGCAACTTCATGCTAGTTTGTGTTTAAGATGTATTTTGATGCTTTTTTACTTTGCACAAGTTGTAGATGTTGAATTGGGGTTTAAATTTAAATATATTGTTTAAGAGGTTATGATTAGATAGAGAATTATTTATTATTATTGGCTTATATACGATACTTTTCAACATTTATTTGTAGGCTAAACATTTGTAATTTTTCAGAGAAAAAAAACCTCCTAACTTCCATTAATCAAAATAAAAGTAAATACATTTGTAGTAGCGACAGATCTTATGTCCATGTAACTCTATGTTCTAGATAAGTCTCAGTAGAAACTCAGAAGATTTTATAATTTTGGATCTTAATCACTATGTATCTACTAGCGTCTCTAAAGGTCTATAACATCATTACAGATTTCTTACCTCTCTAACTTTCCTTCTCAGCGAAATTGTTATATTATTTCCCAGAAATTCTTCAAAAAGAAAATAAAATAAACAGAAAACTTGAAAATACATATGAGGATCGTTCTGTAGGAATTTACAGGGTAAGTTCCTCAGACAGAACACCAAAGGGCACTGCTCACAAACAGATCGCAGATCAATACACCAGTACTTTTGACGTGGTTAAAACCCTCAAAGAGGGAAACAGTCCACGACCTGAGCCAACACGGCCACTTCAGGCAATTTATTAATAAAATAATGAAAATTTACATAAGCTTCTCTCATGAATGGTTAACCTACAAATGACCCTCCATGCTCTTTAAATATAGATCATGGACCAATCGGGTGTTAAGCCACGGATCAAGTGTCGGTAATACCGAGGAGAGAATGAACCGTCGGATCACTACATATCGTGACCGTCAGATTGTAAGTTACAAAATGTACATAGTAAAGAAACACATTTTACCTTACTGTATACCTAACTCTATACTAGACCAAGTTGTACTTAACTATTTCCTATGTGTCGGAATATCCTAACATCCCCCCTTAAGAACATCTTGGGATAGGATTGAAGGATTTACAAATATGACACAATAGGAGAAGAAAGGAGGCACTAGAGCCTATCCCCCCTTAGTGACAACTTCCTGAACTCCAACCATAAATCGAAGTTTAGTGAACTTCGCTTCTGTGAGAGCCTTTGTAAAGATGTCTACAACTTGATCATCTGTTGAACAATATTGCACTTCAAGAACATGGTCGTGAATGAGCTTTCTGATGAAGTGCATGTGCAGTTCAATGTGTTTGCTACGCTAATGTTGGACTGGATCTTTGCATAGCTGAACGACACTTTGATTATCACACCAAAGTGTAGTCGGATTCTGCTGCTGAAAGCCGAACTCTGACAGGATCTGACGAAGCCACAAGGCTTCCTTACTAGCTTCTATGGAACCACGATACTCTGCTTCTACTGAAGAAAGAGAAATGGCACCTTTTTTCTTGCAAGCCCATGTAATAGGTCCTGAACCAAGAGTGAACACATAACCGGCAGTAGACTTCTGATCATCAGGGTCACCAGCCCAATCGGAATTAGTGAAACCAACCAATAGAGGAGATTCTTCTGTGTTGTAATGAATCCCAAACTGAACTGGAACATAACGAAGTATTCTTTTAGCTTCTTTCCAATGACTTTCACATGGGTTTTGCATAAGCCGAGCAACAAGGCCAAAAGCAAAGGAAAGGTCAGGACGAGTATGGGTTAGATACAAAAGTTTTCCTACAAGTTGACGGTATAAGGTAGCATCAACTTCAGGAGAAGTACAAGTGACTGAAAGTTTGACTCCAGACTGAAAGGGAGAAGGGTCTGGCTTACAGTCTTCCATGTGAAAATGGCATAGAATATCACAAGCATACTTGGACTGGGAAAGGGAAATACTTTCCTTGGATTGCAAGACTTGAAGACCAAGAAAATAATGTAAGTGTCCTAAGTCTGTCATTTCAAACTTCCTTTTAAGGCTAGACTTCACATGGTTTATAAGGTTGGGATCACTACCAGTCAGGATAAGGTCATCAACATAAAGAACAAGAATGACAAGAGACTTTCCCACTTTCTTGGTGTAGACAGTATTGTCAGAATGACACCTAGAAAAGCCATTTTCTAAAAGAAAGTTATCCATTTTGGCATACCAAGCTTGAGGATCTTTCTTGAGACCATAAAGGGATTTCTTAAGCCGACATACAAGGCTGGAGTCTGTTTGTATAAAGCTAATAGGTTGTTCCATATAGATTTCTTCATGCAAGTCCCCATGCAAGAAGGCAGATTTAACATCCATCTGATGGACTTCCCATTTGAAAGAGGTAGCAAGGGAAAGAACAAGGCGGATAGAGTTTATTTTGGCAACAGGGGAGAAGGTTTTAGTATAGTCAATGCCTTCAACTTGTGAAAAACCGTTAGAAACAAGACGAGCTTTATGTTTATCAACTTTCCCATCTAGTCCATACTTGGTTCTGTAAACCCATTTGCATCTAACAAGTTTCCGTCCCTTTGGTAGAGGAACAAGATCCCATGTATCATTTGCCAATAAAGAATGATATTCTTCATTCATAGTTGCTTCCCAATCTGGATGGCCTGAAGCTTCATATTCTTCATTCATAGCTGCTTCCCAATCTGGATGGCCTCAAGCTTCTGCAAAGGTGTCAGGATCATAATTCACTGAAGCTTGAGCCAGTAAAGAAGAGGCTCTCTCAAACTGAGAACGTGTACGTCGCTGATCTGTAGGATCACCGGCAAGATCACCTGCTGCATCCCGAGTAGTACAGACCCATTTTGGAAGCTGAGGAGCTGAAGGAGGATCCTGAGAAGGTGGGGGAGGATTTTCATCCTCGCTTTCATCATCTAAAGAAGAAATATTTTCAAAAGTAGAAGAGATAGGGAGAGGTGGCACATCCGCCGAAATAGGCTCGCAGGCCGATACATTTTCAGCAAACTTTACATCTCTTCTAATGATATCATTTTTGGACTTAAGTGGAATAAGTCTATATCCTTTGACATCTTCAGAATATCCAACAAAGATACATTTTTCACTCTTAGGTTTTAAAGCTTTATGTTTCTCATCTGGAATAGGGGCCCATGCTTCACTTCCAAAAACACGAAAGTGTCTTACATCTGGTTTGATTGAGCTCCATGCTTCTTCTGGAGTGATATTCTTTAAAACCTTAGTAGGAGTGAGATTTATTATGTAATTTGCACAGTTAATTGCTTCTGCCCAATAATTAAGACTATGTCCTTTAGATTAAAGCATACAATTAGCCATTTCCTTTAAGGTGTGACTCTTCCTTTCAGCTACACCATTTTGTTGTGGAGTATATGGAACAGTATGTTGCATTTGAATTCCATTCTCAGTGCAAAAGTTGATGAATGTGTTTTTAACATATTCTCTGCCATTATCAGATCTTATCTTAAGAATTTGATGTCCAGATTGTTTTTCAACAAAGGCCTTAAAGGCCAAGAACATGTTAAATACTTCACTCTTGAGTTTTAAGAAGTATACCCAGGTGCGTCAGGAGAAATCATCAATGAAAGTTAAGAAATACTTGTAGCCAGAGAATGAAGCAACTGGAAGTGGACCACATAAATCACTATGCACAAGCTGTATAGGGGCTGAGGCGTGCCAAGAGGCACATTTTTCAAAACTGTCCCGATGATGTTTTCCGAGTACACATCTGGAACAAACACCATCTCTGCAAGATACCATTGGAAGACCTGTCACCATATTTTCTTTACATAGATTCTGAAGAGAGCGATAGTTTATGTGACCAAATCGCTCATGCCAAAGTTTTCTCATTTCATCATTATGAGCAACAAATACTGAGGGAAGATTTGGTGACCCAAAGTTGTGAAACTTATACAACCTTGTAGAATCATCAGCAATGCCAGTAGCTAAAATCTGTCTAGGATCTCTTAGGTCCTTAATTACAACAACGTGAGGTGAAAATTCAACGATTTTACCTTTACCTGAATGGGTTATCTGATATACAGATAGAAGGTTGCAGGATAAGGTTGGAGCACATAATACATCATTAAACTGACCATTGTATAGATGAACAGTTCCAGTCCCTACAACACTAAGAGATCTATCATCCCCAACATATATATTTTTGGTGTTACAACCATTTAAAGAAGAAAACATGGCTTTGTTTTTGGCCATGTGATAAGAAGCTCCAGAATCAATGAGCCACTCATGAGAATGAGAAGAAGAAGATACATTTAGTGCATAGCCAAACTGAGATGCTTGACAACCACATGCAGAAAGTGCCATTCCTGAAGATGAAGTTGAAGTTGAAGAGTGCTCCAAATGGATATTATGCTTCTTCATTGCTGCTTCCAAGGCTTCCATCTTCTTAAAGCATTTGGATTCTAAGTGGCCATCTCGATTACAAAAGTTGCAATGTCTATCAGTTTTCTTCCCTTTATTTTTATTTGTCTTATCATTTTGTTGAAATGATTTCTCATTTTGAGGCTGAAATTGCTTAGGACCCTTGTTTGGTTTAGGACCATTCCTTTTAGGATACGACTTATTAGGATTCTTTGAATTTGGTTGCTGCTGGGGAGCTAACGCTTTCTTAGAAGAGTTTCCAAGATGAATAAGACCAAGGTGTAAGAGTTTTTCTTGTTCTCTTATTAAAGAATCACAAAAGGAATCAAAGGAAGGGGACTTGTAGGTTTTTCCTTGAGAAATGAAGGCTTCTCTTGTAGAATGGAAGGTGGAAACAAATACAGAATAGGCTGGTCCCAACTTAGTAAGAATGGAGTAGATAAGGCTACTATCTTCTTTCTTAACCTTAACACCTTCCAAGAGAAGTCTAAGGGTCTTGAACTTGGACAAAAAATCTTCAATGCAAGAAAAATTATTGGGGTCCAATGTAAGCAATTCATTTTCAAGTTGATGGGCTTTAAGTTCATTTTTAATTCCAAGGACTTTAGTAATCTGTTTCCTTGCTTCATCAGGAGTATCAAGTTCTGCAATATGGAATCTCAGATATGGAGAAATAGACATCCCTATCAACCCACGTGCTTGGTCTTGCCTATTTTCCCATTTAGCTGCCTTGTCTTCATCTTTCGGTTTGGTCTCTTGGTCTGTGGCTATTCTGTAAAGACCTTTACCTCTAAGTAAATCCACAATTTAGGACAACCATTGGAAGTAGTTGGCGCTATCAAGAATAACTTGGCATGGACTTTCCATTAAAAAAAAAACCTAAAGCTATAGATGCTGAAACTAAGTGTACCAATCGAAAGATCTCGAAAAATTAGGCCATTTAAAAAAAAACAGTTCTGAAAATGGCTTCCGGATGAAGAAGTTATGGCTTTTTGAAAAAAAATTGATGAAGTCGCCGACGAAGTGCGGGAATGTGCGGAAATGAAAAAATCCGCCCCCACAAAATGGAGACTTGAACCCAAGACCTCTACTCTCATAAATTAGCTTTGCACCAAGTGAGCTATACAAAAAGTTTGAGAGAGAGAGAGAGAGAGAGAGAGAGAGAGAGAGAGAGAGAGAGGTGGATGTTTTGGGTTGCGTGCTTGCTTTGAGAAAGCTCTTTTAACCTACAAAACAAAAAACACAAAACCCAACACGGACATACAAAAAAAACGAACCTTGTGGCTTGAAGTTAGCTTTAGCCGGAAACTAAATATTTTCAAAAACGAACCTTGCAGCTCAAAGTTAGCTTTAGCAGGAAACTAAATATTTTCAAAAACGAACCTTGCAGCTCGAAGTTAGCTTTAGCAAAAAACTAAATATTTTCCTCAAAGTTTCTGATTTTCCGAGATCACACTAAGGCACAGCGGAAAAGAGCATACGCATGAGAAAAATCCTTCCTTTCTGTTTCTGCTTTGCCCAGATCGCACAGAGTCGTAGGGAAAAGAGCATATGCAGAAATGAAAGGTATAGATTCGGTAATAAAAAAAAAGCTAAATAAACTGAAAACTGAAATAAACAGAGAGAAAATAACTGTAAACTGCAAATAAACACTGTATACCTCCAGATCTTAAAAATGACGTAGCTAGGGCTACCGAAAACCTTTTCGCGTGAAACGAAAGGGGTTCCTCACTGGAACAGATGCTCCCAACACAACAGAGCAGTCCTCTCGGCCCGAAAGCAATCACAAACAGTTGATCTAGGAAACGACAGTCGGATGCAGTTCTATTGGCTTCAGATTTGGATCACCAACGGACGTGGCCCTCAAATAGCTCTGATACCATGTAGGAATTTATAGGGTAAGTTCCTCAGACAGAACACCAAAGGACACCGCTCAAAAAAAGATCGCAGATCAATACACCAATACTTTTGACGTGGTTAAAACCCTCAAAGAGGGAAACAGTCCACGGCCTGAGCCAACGCGGCCACTTCAGGAAATTTATTAATAAAAGAGTGAAAATTTACATAAGCTTCTCTCATGAACGGTTAACCTACAAATGACCCTCCATGCTCTTCAAATAGAGATCATGGACCAATCAGGTGTTAAGCCATGGATCAAGTGTCGATAATACTGAGGAGAGAATGAACCGTCGGATCACTACATATCGTGACCGTCAGATTGTAAGTTACAAAATGTACATAGTAAAGAAACACACTTTACCTAACTCTATACCTAACTCTATACTAGACCAAGTTGTACTTAACTATTTCCTATGTGTCGGAATATCCTAACACGTTCTCAGTGAACAGTCAGTGATGTCCTTAATAATAAAAACTCCATGTGCTGATGAGAATGCCATTGTCAAAAGTGGTGAAGAAGATCTTTCCCAGTGCTTGGAAACAACTCTTCTTAGAGAGAAAATATGCCTCTTGGTTCTGTTCTCTGAATATATGACTGAAAGTCACTTTCTAGAAGGATCCCATGAAATATCTGATGCATAGCATCCAAAAGATAAGGGAAGGTTTCCCAAAAGTGGATCTCTGTACCCAATCTAGAATCACTTTGGGGTTCCCAAAATTGATAAATCCTCTATAGCTATCTAGTTAGCGAATAGGAGTGGCCCCCAAAGAGCTAATCATGATGTTCTTTTTTTAGTCCATGTACCACTATTACAACAAAATTGAAAGTAGTTGCCAAGCTTTTATACAAGAAAAAACCCCCTGCCACAGATCTTGTTAGTATAAGCTCCTTAAAAAAATCATCTGGATTTTGTGACCAAATCTCTTTATATTGGATTTGTCTCGAGTTAACCTTCTGTTTTGTTGGCCCTATTTCCATAAAATATGCAGAGATCTTTAAACATGCGCCTCTTGTATCTGGGGTAGTCTCTTTCAAATATCTTCTCGTTCTTACTTTTCCATATGCCCACAGAATAGAAGGGTAATGTTCGAAATGTCCCGTTCTCCTTAACCCACAGAGAAATGCACCTATCTATGGAGCTCGAATGCTATGCTGCTTGTGGGTTAAGAGTGTAATACTCCTCTCCAAATAGAGATTTCAAATGGGCATGTCAAAAAGAGATGATCCACGTCTTCTGCAATTTTTTTCATAAAACACCTGTTAGGACCTTGGAAGCCTCTTTTGAGGAGATTATCCCATTTAAGTATCATGTTATATGTTCTCCATTCCTTTTATGGCATCCAAATCAATTTTAATCCTATTTACCCTCCCGACGTCCCATCTCAAATTCCCAAGAAGCCAGTGTTTGTTTCTCATCATACTCCTCCAAATGTATGATGCTCCCTTATGCTCTGGTGACCCCTCCTCTATCCATTCCTCAACCTATTTATGCTCTGGTGACCCCTCCTTAATCCATTCCTCAACCTGTTTGTTTTTCATATATTTTTCTTTAACGAGTTGTTGCCAAACTCCTTTATCTTGTAATTCTCTCCATAAATTATTATTTATTAAAGCCTTATTGAAGCTCTATGTGTCCTTTATTCCCAAACTGTTGTTCTTTTCAAACCTAGAGAGGGTATTTAGACTTACTAAATGGATCTTTTTGTGGAGACCAGGTCTGATCCAATGAGAACCTAGCAATGATGGAGTCAATTCTTTTTAAAATTTCCTTTAGCACGTAGTATAGGTGCATCTAGTATAAAGCAATATTCTGAAGGACTGATTTTAACATGATCAACCCATCTCCCTCCCATTGTCAGCCATTTATTCGACCATAAGGACATATTGTGTTCAAATCTTTTATAAGCCATTCCCAATCATTAATTGCATAATTATTTGGTTTCAATCTAAAACCCAAATATTTACACCGTAAGGCGTTTCCCTTTGAAATCAACTTTCCTCTTGCCTTACCTGTCTTGCTATGATCCGTCTGATTTCATGTTAGATGATTAACATATTTACAACCATTAGATTAAAGTTATTTTTATAACTAAAACTATCCCTATCCTACCTTCCTTGGAACCATATAAATAACGACTTCCATAGGTTTTATGAATGTTCACTGTTCTACGAATCCATGTCTGCTTTCTTGAATCTGCTCATAAATTTCAATCATCCAGGATCTTGCTTGAATCTCCTGGCCATTGTGCAGTTCAATCATCCAATCGTCGACGATCTTGCTTGAATCTCCTGGCCATTGTGCAGTTCAATCATCCAATCGTCGACGATCTTACTTGAATCTCCTGGCCATTGTGCTGGTAAACTTCAAATGGCAAGGGCATAAATTTCAAAATGGACTGTGTAGTCTAGATTGTTTTTAGTCCTCAATGATTTGTTTTTAATGATTTTGGGTTTTAACTGCAAGGACTTCTGTGACGGAAAACTGGAAATTGCCAAGATTTCTATGGCAAAAAACTCTTTTACCTCTAGGTTTCTCAGTTTATGCATGATCTTGGATGAAATATGTTGGACACTGTTCAGGTAAATTTCAAAATGGAGTGGGTAGTCTCGAAACGACTGTTTTTAGTTCCCTTCCTCCATATAGCACAATGCTTATTTTTATGAAACCCTAATGTCCAAATTTGATCTTCCTCCCACCATTTGAAGGGGACTGTATTGCTAGTATGGCATGAATGCCCATGTCACTGTGTTGAGTAATTATTTCAAGGTACGAGACCTTGCATCAAGTTTACGGCCCCCATAAGCAAGATTCCCCTCTTCTCCTTCAATGGGCCTACCTATGGCTACCAGATCTTGTGCCTCCGGCTGTGGCTGTAGCTCAAACTCTCATGTTTGTTCAACCCTCTGGTTTGGCTTTTGCCCAGATCTGGCTTGGTTTTGGATTCAGATTCCTCCAGCTGGTGCTACATGCATTGACCATAACATTTTTCTCCATTGTTGGTATTCTTCTTGTAGCAGGTGTTGCATCCTCCCAACGACAACGCCCCATTTACCTTCGTTCATATGGTAAAAATGATCTCCGGGAAACCCTTTATGGGCTACTCTGCTACAAGAGTGGCATTAATGTACATATTTAATAATTATTTACAGGTATGATTACAGATCAGACCTTCCTTCTTTAGTTGATGGCCCCATCAACTGGATCTTTATCTTTACTTTCCACATGCTTAATCTGGGTCCTGTGGGTTTCAGATCTTGTCGCTTGGCTTTGGCTCTTGCTCAAACTTCTGCTCTAGCTATATTCAGACTCTAAGGCTTTAACTCTGACTTGGTTTTGGCTCTAGCTTCATGGGTTGAATCTGAGAAAGAGCCTCCTACATAGTTCTCTACATTTCTTTTAACAAACCCTTCTAGACATATATGACTCTTATTCACAGTTGATTATTTTGTCTTTTGGATATTTATATGACTTCTTCTTAGATAAAGTGCAAATCAAGCTAAACAAATGTTTAGATAGAGTGCAAATCAAACTAAACAAATGTTCAAATAATGTTGTTCTAAATTGTCCTTTTCAGCATTCAACTGAGATGCTTCTGCCTCTGCCTCTGCCTTCTTTTGAAGATCTTTCTGCAAAACTATCAATTGTTCCATATCTTGTGTTTTTTATTCTTGTTCTAGCAACCTCCACTGGGTGTTAAAATTTTACCTTTGTTACTCTAAACATGTTCATCCTTCAGCAACACAACAATACACTGCAATATCCCATAAACAAAGAAGCATACCCAACAGCAACCTTGCACTGTGTGCAGATGGGTTAAAGGTGTAGTGAAAATCAGAATCAACATGGTGCAAAAGTGATGGTGGAGTTTACATTTCTGAAGGTATTTCTCCTTGAGCATTATTTCATCTCAGCAGATCTGTGGAACTACATATTCAAATAAAAACTTTAGTGAACTGCAGAATACAACTGGTGGATTTTTGTCACACCCTCTGGTTTGGCTTTTGCCCAGATTTGGAGTATATAGAGAATTACTCATATGAATAGATAATTCTCTCTTTCTCAGTGTAGTTAATTGTGGTTATGTTGCAAATTAATCTTATGCTAGCTATGGCTTATCATTCCTTGAATTCTGATCATTATTTCTTCTCAGTCGACAAATGATGATTATAGATACAATAGTTACCATAATATTTTACTGTATATTTTTACTGAATATATAATAAGCAGTGTTCTTTGATTTTGTTGAAAAGTGTGCAACAAGAAATGCTTGTTGAGAGTGCAACAAGATGATGGAGCTTAGTGAAAAGAGTCGCCTTCACTAAGTGGGCTCGCAGGCTATTTTTGGCGCAAGTCTATTTTTAGACTATGTCTATTTTTAGACATATGGATCATGTCTATGGATTGCAGGTTGCTGTTTATGGATGATTGGTCAAGTTGGGAAAAATAGATGGACTTTTATTTTTGATCACAGTGTGAGTGATCAAAGTCTATTTTTAGACTGGCTGTCAAAAATAGAAAAGTCAAATATTATTGTCTCATAATAATATTTGGACTATAAACTTGATCTTATTCTCTTAGAGCACTTCAGTTTGAGCTACAGAGGTGGCACATGCAGCTATCAGAAGGAAATATGCTTTTATTATGAGTCAGTTGAGTTTTTGCATGCATGACTTCAGTTAGAACTCAATCAGTTGAGTTTGGTGGAGTTGATTGTGGAGTTGATAGAGTTGTGTTCAGTTTGACTTGGTTAAACTAGTTGTAGTTAGTCTAACTGCAGATAGACTAATGATGAGTTGTTAAACTAATTATTAACTCATGATGCAACTAATGAATACATCAGTTAACTCAGTTGCATGTCAGTGCATATTCAGTTCAACAGGGACAGGTGGTAGAGAATCAGATTGCTATCAGTTGTGACTATAGTTGTGCACCAGATCTTGCACAATCAAGGGATTGAGTATGCCAATGAGTTTGCTCACGTATTTGCCCAGTATTGTAGCCTTTTCTCACGTCCAACAAAGTGTGAGTGATTATTTTGAGGTGAAATACGATTTTGGTAAGCCATTCTCATCAATTCTTGAGCAGGTATTGAGTTGTGGAGGCAGGCAAGTAGCGGGGGAGATTTGGAGATCAAATCTGACCTGTATTGTGTGTAACAGGTGGAGCTGGTATTGGATTGCTTGTGATAAGCATTGTACTTTGTAATGTTACATGATTCAATCAATATAATATACAGATAATGTGGGGTTTTTAGCGAGATGCTTTCCCCGGGATACATACTGTGTTAATGAGTTTGATTGATGCTTCTATGTGCGCCTGTGAATGTTTCTGCTTCTGTATATTGATGATCAACATAGAGGAGCTTATGTATTGTGTATGTATTCCGCAATAGTACATGATCAGGATAATCTCTGTTGAATATGTGTTAAATTATTCAAAATTTCTACATGATATCGGAGCTGCTTGATTTGTAGAAGAGATTTTTACAGGATATCAAGCGAGGATTGATCATCTGATCTACTATTCAGGAAGTGTTTACATTCTATTTCTTCAGGAAGAGTCTGTAATCGGGCCAGGTAGCCTTTGGATTCATCCTTCCTTTGGAAGGTGAAATATCTGGTAAAAGCCCATACAGTCAATCTCTGTACGAGAAATATTTTGTTCTCACGAATCTTAGATCCGAGGCAGTTGAGTTGGTTGCTGGCGGAATTCGAATTTGCAGTAGTATTTTTTCTTGGTGACAACGCAGCAATGTCTTTCAACGGATTGCGATTGGAGTATTCTCTTGAGGGCAGCTCAAACTATATTGCATGGAAGGACAGGATGGAGGCAGTATTGGATGATAACGAGCTGAAGGAGTTCATAGATACGGATATCCCAAAGCCTACTGATGCTACTCAAGCTGATGCTTGGCAAAAGAAGATCGCAAAATGTCGAAGGATTCTGTTGGAGGGCGTGAAGGATCACATTGTGTCCAACCTCCATGGAAAGGCTACTCCATATTTGATGTGGAAATCATTAACAGAATTGTTCCAAAGCAAGAGCGATCAGAGGAAGCTGGCGCTCAAAGATAAACTCAGAAACATCAAATGCGAGAAGGGTGACAGTATGCCCAAGTATCTCACGAGGTTCACTCAGTGTCGAGATGAGCTGGGAAGTGTGGGGGTTACTGTTGATGATGAGGATTTGGTGAGCTTGGCTCTCCTTGGTCTTCCGAAGAGTTGGCATTCCTATCAGGACTCTGTCAATGGTCGAGAGAAATTGCCAGGATGGGAAAGACTGTGGTCAGATCTTGTGCAAGAGGAGATTAGACGGAGCACCAGAGACGGTTCTTCATCCATGCAGGATGAGGAGAACTGTGCCTTAGCGAGTAAGGCGAAGAAGGGGAAGGGGAAGGTTTCTCTTTCTGAATCTAGTTCTTCCAATGATGGG
The DNA here is from genome assembly GCA_031772625.1 of Pinus tabuliformis. Lineage (NCBI taxonomy): Eukaryota > Viridiplantae > Streptophyta > Pinopsida > Pinales > Pinaceae > Pinus > Pinus tabuliformis. The sequence continues at coordinate 642,343,556 of CM062807.1, read as the reverse complement.
AAGAAGGTTGACAAAGCGAAGGTGAGATGCTTTCGTTGTCATGAGTTGGGTCATTATGCTATTAATTGCCCAAAGAAGAAGTCCAAGAAGGGATCCGGGGAAGGATCTGAAGGTGAGGCAGCCTCACTTGCTTCACAATTTCAGTTGTACTTCACACTCTTCGCATGCATGGTTTCATCCATGGTGGGAAGTGGTTGGTTTCTTGACAGTGGAACTTCTTTCCACATGACCGGTGACAAAAGTTTGTTCAGTACTTTGGAGGAGAAAGATCTCCAGATACTCATAGGGATGGGTAATGATGATAAGTATAGTGTCTCAGGTGTAGGCACGGTTATTTTTCAGAGGGAGCATGGAGCTCGCCTTACCTTGACCGATGTCAAGTATGTACCAGGACAGAAGAGAAACTTGGTGTTGATCGCGATGTTGGAAGACAAAGGCTATGATGTGGTCTTTAGTAAGGGAAAGGTTTTCCTTAGACACATCATCACTAGACAGGTGAAGCAGATTGGTTCACGGGTCAAGAACCTGTATGCTCTTGAGGTTCAAGATGCATTCAAAGCCTTGAGCAGCAAGGCAACTGGTGGAGACTTGGTGGTTGAGAGGGAGCGTATATTACCTCTCAACATGCAGAGCCAGAAGAAGTCTCAGACGATTGTGGAGGAGCCACGATTGGTGCAGCAACTTCAGGAGGTTATGGAGGAGCCACAACAAGGGAAGCTGAGAGGAGATAGAGTAGAGACATCTACTCATCCAGAGACCTCCAGTAGGGGGAAACTTCGAGCCAGATGGGCTGAAGGATCGCATGCAGGCATACCTCCAGGTAGGAGGTGGGGTGATGTGGATTGATTGTCCCAAGGAGGAGGGGCAAGATCCTTGAGGTACCCAACCTCTTGGATGAGACCTTGCTACGGGAGCCCAAATGTGTAGTAGCAGGAACTGACTGATTGGGTAGAGATAGATGCGGATGGAGCGGTAGAGAGAGCGACAGTGCAGGGAATCCTAGGACAGTGCATAGCTAGCAGGATGTAGCAATGCGAGAGGCATAAGTGTTTTACACAGTGCTAGGTGGCACAGAGAGGTGTGCAATGGTGCGAGATGCATGGAGATGTTGCAGTAGCACAGATGTCAGAGAGGGAGCACTTGTCAGCAGCAAGTAGAGCTTCAGCATCATAGGGTGTTTCTATCCCAACAGGGAGGTCAGTTGGGAGGTGCAGTGCGGATGCAATGCTGGGAGATAGAACCAGCAGCAGCACAGATGCAGTCAGAGATCAAAGTGACAGAGGCTAGAGCAGTCAGATACTGAAGAGCACAGAGATGCAGAGTTTCAGTCGACAGAGGCAATAGCAGTCAAAGACTTTGATGACAGAGCAAGTGGACCGACCAGATGTGTTGCATGGAGAACATTCCAGAGTTACAGGATCGGATTTGAAAGGAAGCCTTTGTTGTTGAGAGGGAGTGTTGAAAAGTTTGCAACAAGAAATGCTTGTTGAGAGTGCAACAAGATGATGGAGCTTAGTGAAAAGAGTCGCCTTCACTAAGTGGGCTCGCAGGCTATTTTTGGCGCAAGTCTATTTTTAGACTATGTCTATTTTTAGACATATGGATCATGTCTATGGATTGCAGGTTGTTGTTTATGGATGATTGGTCAAGTTGGCAAAAATAGATGGACTTCTATTTTGATCACAGTGTGAGTGATCAAAGTCTATTTTTAGACTGGCTGTCAAAAATAGAAAAGTCAAATATTATTGTCTCATAATAATATTTGGACTATAAACTTGATCTTATTCTCTTGGAGCACTTCAGTTTGAGCTACAGAGGTGGCACATGAAGCTGTCAGAAGGAAATACACTTTTCTTATGAGTCAGTTGAGTTGTTGCATGCATGACTTCAGTTAGAACTCAATCAGTTGAGTTTGGTGGAGTTGATTGTGGAGTTGATGGAGTTGTGTTCTGTTTGACTTGGTTAAACTAGTTGTAGTTAGTCTAACTACAGATAGACTAATGATGAGTTGTTAAACTAATTATTAACTCATGATGCAACTAATGAATACATCAGTTAACTCAGTTGCATGTCAGTGCATGTTCAGTTCAACAGGGACAGGTGGTAGAGAATCAGATTGTTATCAGTTGTGACTATAGTTGTGCACCAGATCTTGCACAATCAAGGGATTGAGTATGCCAATGAGTTTGCTCACGTATTTTCCCAGTATTGTAGCCTTTTCTCACGTCCAACAAAGTGTGAGTGATTATTTTGAGGTGAAATACGAGTTTGGTAAGCCATTCTCATCAATTCTTGAGCAGGTATTGAGCTGTGGAGGCAGGCAAGCAGCAGGGGAGATTTGGAGATCAAATTTGAGCTGTATTGTGTGTAAGAGGTGGATATGGTACTGGATTGCTTGTGATAAGAATTGTACTTTGTAATGTTACATGATTCAATCAATATAATATACAGATAGTGTGGGGTTTTTAGCGAGATGCTTTCTCCGGGATACATATTGTGTTAATGAGTTTGATTGATGCTTCTATGTGCACCTGTGAATGTTTTTGCTTTTGTATATTGATGATCAATGTAGAGGAGCTTATGTATTGTGTATGTATTCCACAATAGTACATGATCAGGATAATATCTGTTGAACATGTGTTAAATTATTCAAAATTTCTACAGATTTCACAAGTATTTTGTACAAATTCATACTCCTATGCATATAAATTACAAGTTTCTTTGTTTTCCTTTAGGATAGTAGGAAACTGAAAATGCACATATTAAAATTTGATCAAATTTTGAAATCCACAAAACTTGTTTTCCATCTTAATTACATGAAACGGTTACAAAAGAGACACTCTGAAAATGCCCCCATTTTTACATAAAATAATTGGAACATGATCACTCTACAAATTGGCATTTGAGTTTTGCAGCACAAATTTTGTCCATTTATTTTCTATGGAAGCAATTCCCAAATCTAAAGCAGGTTGTCGTAACTCAAGGTCTCTAGCCTTACTACATTCAATAGATAGCAATTGTTTTTCCAAGTCTCCTCAATTTTCTTCCTACAGATACAACTTCACAACTTCCTAGTAATGCTTGTTTTCTCCGTAATGGCTTGGAAATTGTTGCTTTTGTTTTATCTAGGCCAAATTCCTCAATTTTCTTCCTGCAGATACAACTTCACAACTTCCTAGTAATGCTTGTTTTCTTGGTAATGGCTTGGAAATTGTTGCTTTTGTTTTATCTAGCCCAAATTGTACTTTGCATATAGCCATGAGCTTTGCAAACATTGCAAGGGTTTGGTTGAATTTTCTATAGAAGGGAGTTGTATTTGAAGTCTATCAAATCTGTAGTATTGTAAAACAATTTTTCTAAAAGTAATGTATGGGAGAAAATTTGTTGAACTTCTTCGAGAAATTGTCTAAATAACTGTTACACAAAATTATTGTCACCATGATTATTTGTAGTCAGTATGGGTCTATCATCACTTGTACTATCCTCCTGAGTAAGTCTAGGACCTTAGCTCTTCAAATCAAGCTTTGGAAATGAGAGAAAGACATTAAAAATCAATGTAACTCTGGTTCCGCACTTTCTCTCATGGTCACCTGCGGTCCCGCACCTTCTGTGTAAAAAAGCTACGTACCTACCCGCTCTGTCCCTAACGGTGTAGGTGCGGAACCCTGTGAAAGTCAAAAGGTGCAAGTTTTATCTTAAGAAACTCACTTTGGGTTGATTCTAGAGTTTTCTAGAAGGAATTCTGACGTGGATTGTTCGCTCTGAGGTGGTTCATGCATCCCAAAAGAGAAGGAGCTAATCCCTTGACTAAAGGATCTATCCCTTTGAAGGAGGGCTTTATCCCTTTGAAGGAGGACCTAGTAACTTCCCTCCATTGCACTATAAATACAGGCATTGGGGTGAGGACTAGAGAGGTTAGAAGCTGAACATTTTGAGGGTAAATGCTGGTGAAATTAAGACTTCCTAGTTGAGCTTAAGAGGAGAGATCACATACCTTTTTGGCTCATTGGGGAGTGAGTGAAACTTGTCAAAGTAGAGGAGACTTCTTGTTGGACCCTGGGAGGAGCTTGTACAGCGTCAAGGAAAAGGTTGTAAGGTTCTTCTTCTTTTGAATGAATACAATCAAACTCATTTTTCTCAACAAGTATATTATGTTATTTGTTTCATGGACTCCTTGACTTTCATGTTAAATATGTTTTATGCAATTGGTTTTTCAGGTGCTGTTTAATTTGTTTGCCTTGTTTGTGTTTGCAGATTTGCGAAAAGGAACTCATTGGAATCAAAGGAGCGAGGGCATCCACAACCTTGCGTTGGACCAAAGGTAGGCCCTAAAAACACCTGTTTGCTATTGTTTATTAAAGCATATTTAGGGAAAGATAGTGTCTGGTTGGTTTGCTTGTCATTAGGTCTTCTTTAGATTCTAGGAAGGTCTATCTTGTCTGCAAGATCAACTCATTCCGAGCGACAAAATGGCGACTCCGCTGGGGACTTGATTGTTTTCAATGTTTATGCTTTGACCTGAAAAACAATATTTCTGTTTCTGTTTTTGACTTGATGATTGTGGGATTGGGTGAATTTAGTTAATTTTGAGTCAGTTTTTATTTTTCATAGTTTTGGGAGAAGTACGCACCCTCTAAGTTAAGCACTTTTTCTTTGTACACAGAGCGTGAACGCACCTGTGTAAACAGGCTGCCTGCATGCCCTGTCAAAAATTTGAGAAATTTTAAATTTTTCTCTTTTTTATCAATTTAGAATTTGTTTATAGATTTTAGCCATTGCCCAGACCTGCTTGTTCCCTATCAAAAACTTTCCTTGGTTTAATTTCATTAGTGTTAGGGTTTTAGGTGGAATTCCTAGGAGTTTTGCTTGTTGGGCTTGTTTTTCATTTTTGGTTGTGTAGTGGCTCTGAGCTTAGAAGCTGTAGGGACCTCAGATCACATTGGTGTCTACCAGCCTTCGTATGAGTCTGACCATTTATGAAATCTCCCCTTGTTGAGGAATCCGCTTTGTGGTTTCTCATTTCAAAATTTCGAAAAACTTGTATTTGAAAGTTTGGATTTTCATTTTTAAAAGGAGAACGAAAGATTGGTTGTTTTTTGACTAATTGTGATTCTGCATAAATTAGTCCTTAGCTCACATTTAGCTAAGTAAAACATCCTAAAAAAGACACTTTGTAAGCTTTAACTTCAAATAGGTTTTTCTAGTTTGTAGCACTCAAGATTAGTCATTTTCATAGTTTTGAGTGTCTTATGAAAAATATAAAAAAAATCTCTTTTAGAAAAAGTTTGTTTTGTAGTGGTTGAGTGCTTTGAAAAGAAAAGAGAAATTTTTGTGAAATAACTAGTTGTCTCATTTTGAGTGCTTTGGAAAAGAAAAAGCTCTTGTTTTAATTTGTTTAATTGAGAAAGATTTGTGTTTACAAAGTATTTGTATTCTCAAACTCTTTCTTAGTTTAGAAGTTCATCGAAGAGAAAAGATTGTTTAAATCATCTTAGGTGCATCTTTTTAGTGATTTCGAGTCGAGTCTTTACACCACGAGTTTCATCTCCGCCATCTCTTGACTTAAACAACAACCACTAAAATTAACGCTTAAAATAAAATTCACCTAGTAACATTTTATTTCTAGGGCTCTGATACACCAACTTAGCTTAGGCTAGTGTCTTGGAGTAGGAGAGTAATTAACTCTCCAAGACAGTAAAAACAAATAAGTAGCTGTATCTTGTGGTAGGAAGAAATCCAATTGTTGCATTTATGCTCCGGGAAAGCTCCTCTTAAAGAAGAAGCATGAGACCGTGTCCGAACCAGTGTGGGAATCAATCCTTCCTCATTGGGAACGACGCCAGATATTCACGTATTAAAAACGGTAAACCTCGGATTAACCATTGTCGAGGAGCCTGGGGTCACTTGTTGGTAAACCTTGGATTATGTCAAGGAGCCTTCAAGGGGATTGAGCTTGCTACTCTGCCCTTGCGTGCGTATCGGATCGTAGACTATTCCCCTAGGTGTATTTCTCTCAGTTGGTAACCTTAGAGGCCATATTCTTTAGGATTCTTCCTAAGGTGACAGTGGTGGGAAGATCCCACTGTACCTGGAGCAGACGTCGGTTAGACTCACTTGGATTTTCTGGGGGGTTCACTTCACTCGAGACGGTTAAGTGGAGGAACTTGGTCTAGTCTATTCATTAAGCAGGTTGTCGGGGTAACTGTTCCAACCGCCATTTCTGTATTGAATTCTGCGACGTTGGATTTCATCACCAACTAGTGTTTTCGGTCCAGAAAGTTATTGTTTGTGTGTGTTTGATCTCTAGATTCTTTAGGCGTGTGATTCAAATTTGTTTGGTTCTTTAGAAGTTTTAGGTCTTTTTCATTGAGATTTTACTTTGTTTGCGTGTGAAGTAGTTAAAAGTTTTTAACTGTGGCTGAATTACCAAGACAGTCCCGTAGACTTCGGGGCCAGTCTCCTGAGTTTGTAACCGTGGCTGATTTATTGAGGAAGTCCCGTAGATTTCGGGGCCAGCCTCCTGAAGAAGTCCCGAGCCAGCTTGAAGGATTGAAAGTCCTCGTAACTCCTAGTGGTAGTAAAGTTGGGTAACCTAAAGAAGGAGAGTCTTCATTGGTTGTACATCCTGATTACCAAACTCTAGTGACAGGTTACGATCCGCAATCGATTTCAATTTCCGAACTTGCTGGTAGCTTTTCATCTACTAGTGATATAGGTGAAGAACCTGAGATATCTGAACCTGTTACTCCAACATCAGGTTTTATCTCTCCAACTTCTAGTGGTCGTAATTCACCTAGGGTAGAAAGAGTAATTACCCAAGATCTTCCTTCTGGACTTATTGCTATTGAAGAACTTGCTCCGGAAGAAGAAGTAGGCATCCCTATCCCTGAAAATCAACCTGTTCTTGATCTAAGAGAGCGTGAATCAATTTTTTATAGTCCGCCTAGGAGTACTACTTGGTATCTTTCTTTGACTAATTATTTGGAAAACCTAGGGTTAAGTTTTTCACCACATCGTGCTCCTTATCATCCTAGAGGTTTTTATACTCCCGTAAATATGTCAGGTCAATCGTCCATGTTTACTCAATGGCCTGAATCTTTTTTGTACGGCAGTCCTTCTGTTCCCTCTGGGTATCAGTTACTTTCTGGTACTTTTTCGGGAGCATCTCCTCAACCCATTGAGCAAGGGTTATTAACTGGAAGCAATGGTACAAAGTCGTTGAGCGTAGAAGACATTCTTATGATATCAAGTTCTATTCTCAATTCTCAACCTCAGGGTGGCCAGTTACCGCCTGGGGGGCAGCCTCAATTAACATCTGGGGGGCAACCTCAAGGTACACAATTTGCATCTGGGGGGCAACCTCAAGGACAATACGTTCCTCAAGGTCAACCCCAGACTCAATATGTACCCCAAGGTCAACCCAGTATCAATTTATCCCTCAAGTTCAACCCCAGTATCAGCACGTGCCTCAAGGGTATCTACCCCAAGGTCAGTACTCGAACCAAGGTTTCCAACCACCCCAAGGTCAATCTTATGTTCAAGGAACGGGAAATGTACCTTTCAATTATCAATCCTACCCTCAACCCGGTTATGGTCCTCAATATTCCCAACCTGTTATGGGTTAGTACCCCCGAATGAACATAGTGCGGGATCCATCGCAAACCCAACAGGTGTTGCATCCAAGTGTACAACTGTCATCTCAAACTGGACAACCCTTAGTTTCTGGTACACCCCAGCAACCAGTCCAGTCTAACATTCAAACTTCTGTACCTTCGGTAGTTTCTCAGTCAGGGCCCACTGCGCCTCGTACTCCATCTCAAATGACTACTGCAACTGCCACAACATCTGTTCAATCCACCCCACCTACTTCTGGAGTATCGACAGCTCCGGTTTCTACTGTTCCTGTATCTACTCCTCAGACATCTTTACCACCATCTGGATCCACAATTCAAACTATGGTTCAGATGCCTGTAGGACAACCTGGTTTAGGTACGGTTGTCACAAGCCAACCACAATTCACCTATCAACCGTACCAGGGACAGTACCAATTCGGTCCTGCTGTCCAGCGGCCAGTTTATCAGTATCAACCGTATCCTGGGTACACTTATCAACAACCTCAACAACCCCAGTATGGTCCGGTTAATCCTGGTTTTCTGGGAGGATACAATATCCTGAACGCGATTCCTATTCCTAGTTATCCCAGATATCCTCCTCCTGGGGCTGGTCTCATGACCCAGAGTTTTAGGGATCCTAATCGGCAGTTACCGTTTATCGCAACTTTGGACTTACCAGACTTGTCGCACATAACGAACGATCCCATTAATTATCTTTCGTTTTGGCCGCCAAGCCGAATAAGTTGCCCAGTGACATTCCCAAGTTCGAAGGTAAATCAGGAGAGGACCCGTCGAACCATGTGACGACTTACCACCTTTGGTGTGCGTCTAACTCCATCACAGATGATTCGATCCATCTTAGACTTTTCCAGCGCACTCTAATTGGTCTCACGGCCAAGTGGTACATTGAGTTACCACGAGGCACTTTTTATAATTTTAGTCAGTTAGCTACCTCGTTTTTAACTCATTTCCAGTTGCTAGTCCGATATGACAATGGCACGGAATTTTTAACTTCCCTAAAACAGTTGACATCCACATACATTTCAGATCATATTCATGAGTGGAGACGTCGACGTCGTTTAGTGAAGGTATTTATTCCGGATCAAATCTTGGTTGAGTGGTTTGTAAAATCTTTGTTGCCAAAGATCACTGAAGATGTTGCTAAAGCCAGAGTGGTTACTGAGGAGCAATTCATTTCTCAAGCACAGTACCTTGACTTAGTTTATACTCAATCAGGTAGGTTACACGAAAAAATCCCCGATCTTCCCAAGTCAAATCAAATCGCTGTAGCTCCTTCGGGATCTCATGCCGCTGATGGTATGATTGGCACGGTTAACACTAAAGGTAAGAAGAAATCCTCCAAGAATTCTTCTCCTATTATAACCTTGCCTGATTCCCCAACAGGAGATTCTTCTGTAGAAATTTCCGCCGATATTCACATTGTAGAGTCATCTACAGCTAAATCAAAATCCGGTGGGAAGAAGAAAGGAAAGAAGAAGAATAAAACGGACACAAGTTCAAAGGAGAAACATGAAAACGTGGAATCTAATGATGAAAAGCGTAAACCTCATTATCCATGTCTCATTTGTGATGATGAACATTTTACAAGAGACTACCCTCATCAGGTAGAGGTTGCAAAGATCGTCAAAGGTTCCCAAACTCCTGCTGTTTTGAAGGATCCATTTCCAAGTCAAGACAGCAAAATGATAGGTTCTTCCTCGAGTGCCAATGAAGAACCCATATTGATGATGTCCCATGTTAGGATTGCGACTCGATCACAAGATTATGGTAGTAAAAGTCCTGTTGATGGCAAAGAAGTAGAATCTTCTCATTCTAATCCATCAACCTCAGCTCCCGGTTTCGATTCACTACAGATCGAGAAACCTAACCCGAACTTGGTAATCAAACTGCCCGCCAAGGGTATACTTCGAAAGTCAGGTTTCAATCCACATGCGAGAGCGGCTCAGAACTATAAGATTGTTGAGGATTTAGTTGTTTCACCCTCAGTAATGTCGGCTTTGGAAGTGCTGCAATAATGTCTAGCACAACGTAAATTACTTTTGTCGGCTATAGGAGCTGTTGACGTTCAGGACCCGAACCTAATAATTTTCGATCTAGAAAATAGTACACTGCGCCTCCCTCATCAAATGGCTTTCCAGATCCCAGTGATAGTAAAAAATAGGCCTATTCATCGAACTGTAATTGATGAGGGAGCCTCAACGTACATTATGTCGATACAGTGTTGGAGATCGCTTGGTTCTCCTTCACTAAATCAATCCCCGGCGATTCTTAAGGCCTTTGATGGCTGTGGGTTTCATCCTTTTGGCATTCTACAGGATTTTCCTATAGGGGTTGAAGGAAAAACTGTTAGTCTAGATGTGGAGGTGGTTGATGCCCCTCTAGACTACAACCTTCTCTTGGGTCGAAGTTGGTCTTACGCTATGACAGCGGTCGTTTCATCACTCTTTCGAGTAATAAAGTTTCCACATAATGGAAAGATCATAACAATAGACCAGCTGGCTTACCTTTCATCTGACCCAGCCTCTTCAGAGAGTATTCAGCATGTTGGTAAAACGACTATCCCATATGAGGATGTTGGAGTAGGATTAGTTAAAGATGCCGGTTTACTGGGAACTTTTCCTTTTCCTCCAATCAACGCATCATATTCATTTACAACTATTCATATGATCACATCAAACACCATTATTTATGATGATCCTTGGATCATCCCTTCTGAATCTGAGATAGAATCATTTAGTAATTCCATGCCTTTGAGTCCATATGAAATTGCCTATGAAGCCGTGTAGTCTTTTGCCGACCTGGGTTCAACCAAAATTGACTTAATGAATGTGGTTCGTGAGGAATCACTTTTCACATCAACCTCGGATTTAACTACGTTTTCTGAACTTGTTCACTCTGATGAGCAAATTCGTGAAATCCTATGTGTAGATGATTTACCATGGGAAGATCTCCATCACAGATCTTCGTTTTTACCTAAGGATGATCATTTTGAAAATGCTTTCTCATCAATTTTTACAACTGAATATGTCAAGGAACCTCAGAATCCAATGAAACATCCCGATTCAGAGTTAAATTTGGGAAACATCTCTCGAACTATTCCTATTGACATTTCGGTTAAGCCAGAAATTGTTGAAAACATTCATATAGGTGCGTCGTGTACAGATGACGAAATTCAATTATATAAGGCCCTATTTCAAGAATTCCGTGACGTGTTTGCTTGGTCCTATGAGGAAATGCCAGGAATTGATCCCGCAATTGTTGTTCATGAGATCAAAACTTACCCGGACACTAAACCCGTCCGGCAACGTTTGCGTCAGATTCACCCACAAAAAGCTGCTGCAATTAAAGCAGAAGTTGAAAAGTTGTTGAAAGCAGGTTTCATTTATCCGATCCCGTTAACGGATTGGGTATCGAATATTGTTCCGGTTAACAAAAAGCAGGGAACAATAAGAATATGCGTCGATTATAGGGACATTAATCGAGCCTGTCCAAAGGAAAATTACCCAACTCCCTATATCGATCAAATCATTGATGATTGTGCCGGCAGCGAAATATTTTCCTTTATGGACGGTTTTTCCGGATACAATCAAATCAACATTCTACCTGCCGATCAACCAAAAACGGCTTTCATTTGTCCATGGGGGACATTTTCTTATTGCAAATTGCCTTTTGGGCTTAAGAATGCCAGAGCAACTTTTCAAAGGGCGATGTCTTATGCGTTTCATGACATCAAACACATTGTGTAACCGTATCTCGATGATTTTCCTGCTCACTATTTACATCGAGCTGATCACCTTATCCATTTACGAGCAATCTTTATGAGGTGTAGGCATTATCGTATTCGGTTGAACCCACACAAATGTGTCTTCTGTATAGAAACGGGTCGATTGTTGGGATTTGTAGTTTCGAAAGCCGGCATTTGCGTTGATCCCTCAAAGGTCGAAGCTATCATCAAATTGCCTCCTCCTTTGAGTCTTCGCCAACTCCAAAGTTTGCAGGGGAAAGAAAACTTTTTACGACGATTCATTCCTAACTACGCCAAGGTTACAAAGGGTTTTACTCGGTTGTTGAAGCAAAACGCTCAATTCTATTGGGATGAGATAGCTCAGAAATCTTTTGATGCACTCAAACACTCGTTGACCCATGCACCGTTGTTGCATCCTCCCAACTACAACCAGGATTACTTCTTGTATCTTGCCGCCTCCCATTCCACCATTGGAATGGTCTTAGTTCAGGAAGATGAATTCGGAACGGAACATGTGATATATTACCTTAGTCGAACGTTAAATCCAACTGAGCTAAAATACTCACATGTGGAGAAATTGGCATTGGCAGCCGTTCAAGCTGTCCAACGTTTTCGTCACTACATTTTACTACGTAAAACTACGGTAATTTTGGATTGCAACCCTATGATCTACATTTTGACCAAGCAATTGCTAGGGGGAAAGTACTCTAAATGGATCGTTATCCTGCAGGAGTTCGACTTGGAGTTTGAGAAATCTAAGTCTAAGAAATCTTTAATTTTTGCGGAGTTAATGTGTGACTTCCCGCGTGCTGACACGGAAACTGTGGCAGAGGAGCCCATTGTGGACGAATCTTTGTTTCTAATCAGCACTTTAGATCCGTGGTATGGGGATATCATCGTCTATCTCCAAACCCAATCCTTTCGGCCAGAAATTTCAAGGTCGGAACGTCGGAAAATTCGATTCCAGTCCCAACAATTCAAAGTTATTGGAGATACTCTTTATTGCCGTGGGACAGACTCTATTTTTCGACGTTGCTTAACTCACGAAGAGGCATAAAGGGTTCTAAATCACTATCACTCTGGAGCGTGTGGCGGTCATATGTCTGGGTATGCCACAGCCCAAAAGATATTGCGCGCTGGCTATTTCTGGCTATCCTTGTTTAAAGATTGTATTACGACGGTCCGAAAATGCCACAACTGCCAGATTTTTGATCGTAAGATGCGCGCTCCACCTGCTCCTCTCCACCCTATAATTGCCGTTGGTCCTTTTTCCAAATGGGGTATCGATTTTATTACATGTAACCCTCACTCGGCCGGGGGGCATGCGTATATCATCCTTGCGGTAGATTATTTTACTAAGTGGGCTGAGGCGATGCCTACATTTGAGGCAGACGGCAAAACAACTGCAATTTTCGTGTCCAATCATATAATTGCTAGGTTTGGTGTCCCACAAGCGATAATCACTGATCATGGGCGTCATTTTCGAAACGTTATGATGACCGAACTTACAGGCCAGCTTGGTTTACGTCACCATAGTCCAACCCCTTATTATCCACAAGCGAATGGTCTGGTTGAATCCATCAACAAAGTTTTAGTTATCATGATCCGACGAATCATTGGGATTCATCGGTCGAATTGGCACAACATGCTATTTTCGGCGCTTTGGGCGTACCGAACTTCAGTAAAAACATCAACAGGGTTCACTCCTTTCCAACTAGTCTATGGTTTGGAAGCTGTGTTACCCATTGAATACGAAATCCCGTCACTACAAATGGCCATCGAGTTACTTCCAGCCACTTCCGAAGAGGAAAAGCGTTTGTTATACTTAGCTCAATTAGATGAGAATCGACATGATGCTGCATTGGCAATCGAGACTGACGCAAAACGTATGAAAGCTCAGTATGATCGAGATGTGACCCCTCGAAATTTTTCGAAAGGAGACCTAGTGTTATTATATGATCAAGCCAATGATAAATTAGGCACTAGAAAATTCGTTCCTATGTGGCATGGTCCCTATATTGTCAAGCGAAAGCTAGCAAAAGGGGCCTATGAATTGGTATACTTTGACAGGGACTCTTTAGGTAAACCCAGAAATGGTCTTTACCTGAAGAGGTATTATGCTTAAAAGAATGGGTATGGAGATTTTTTTAGTTAGGTTAGTTTTTCTTTATAGCTAGTGTGTTTTAGTTTAAAAAGTGTGCTTAGCTTAGAGAGTGTTTTTCCGTCATTATTCCTACTTATCTTGGTTTTACTCTTGATATTGCAGATGTCGATGCCTCTCCAAACATACATTGGATTTGCTGATGGTGCTTGTCATAATACACGGAACATCTCTTCCGCAGCTTGGGTTATCTATTTTCCCTTTGACGAGTTAGTTTCTATGCATGGGGTAAGCCTCGATCAAACAACAAACAACATTGTAGAGTATAGTGCAGTGATTGAGTTATTATATGAATATATTTCATTTGGGATTCGGAGTTTGATAGTGAGGTTAGATTATGAACTCGTTGTATTATAGCTTAATAGAGTGTATGCCATTAGAAATCCAGTGTTATTGAGATTATTCTTGAGAGTGCGTCTCTTGGAACGTGAATTTGATTACATTGAATATCAGCATATTCCAAGGTCTTTAAATACATTAGCAGATGCAATTGCTTCTCGAATGTTAAATAGATATTTGCAATAATCATACATGTAAATTTAAAACCATTTCATAACACGATTTACAAGATAAGCCGGTAATAGTGATATATATATAGGAGTGTGTCAAAAAATACATCGTCCTCGATCATAGGTTGAAAAACACCTTATGATCAACAAAAATGATAGGTACAAAAAACAAAAATGTCACATGTGCCCACAATAGGCGATCATCCTATCACTGGTGATTATCTCTATAAGAAACCACTGCCCAGGCCACCTTGTAAAGGAACCTCCTAAAAGGTCCCGAGACTCCAATCACATAGCACTGAAGTCAACGAGGAATGTCGTCTATAGTGGTCTCAGGAATATCCCCGGTCAAGCGCTCAAGATGACCCTCCAACTCAGCCAAAATCTCTGCTGATTCGTCTTGTGGGGCTGGCGCGGGTGCAACTGGTTGCCTCCTTTCGAAAGCCCGGAGAGCGGCTGGTCGTTGTGGACCCACATCTACATTGAAATTTTTACTATCAGTTTTGAAACGATGGAAAAATAAAAAAAATTAAAATATGAAAAAGTTGAAAACGATTTTACCTGACTCATCCCACTGCTCTCCTGGTGGAAGAGCCATGTCTGGGTCACCACGAAAATCTATCCCAGCGTAAGGGAAATCCTGAATGGAAAAGACCTGGTTTTCCAACCATTGGAAATACTCAGGTTTGAACCGAGCAACCTCTGTCCTCTCGTCCGGGTGACGGGCCATGACTGCGACCCATCGCATCAGTTTGGGCTCTCGAGGAAGCCCAGCTCCAACAGTAAGGTGCTGTGGGATCAGCATAGGAACCCTCTCCAGGCCAAAACTCACAACCAAAGCCCCATAACCAAAGGTCTTTAGTCGTCCGCTCTTGGCCCTGGTCAGTTGGCCTTTCACATTGGCCAGCACAGCATTGCACCAGTTGAAGATGGTGCCTCGAAAGCAATCAACTGCCATATGCATCTGGGATCCAGTGGCAATATGTAATGCGGCAGCTCCGCAAAGTCTGGTGACAGTAAACGCAATCACCATGAGTTCAGGACGGGATATGGTCTTTATGTCTATCCCTTTGTCTCTAGCCTAGCTGTTGCAGTACTCTAGCCGGAGGCTATCGACAGACTGGCCACCTGGCCTAGTCCCGTGCAGAGTCAAGTCTTTGCCTCTCTTAGGCAAACTAGTCAAGAAATAAATGTTCGCCGGCTCGATTTCGAGCCGGTGGCCGCCAATGAAAAAGCACTGGTCCTGTATGCTCCATCTGTCAACCACCCACTGTAAGAAATCCACCTGAGCCATCATGCCAGGAATGGTCCATAATTTATACAGTCCGCACGCCCTCAAAGCATCAAGTGAGGGCTGATGATTCCATGCGGCAACATCCACGTCCTCATGCTCTCATTCACACCAATCTAGCATGATGTACTCTCTGCATCAAGTATAAAGATCAATTAAATTGCTAGAAAACATTTTGATTGGTCCATTTTTGAGAATTTTTGGGTTCAAAACCCTTGCGGCGGGGTACGCACCCTCCGAGTTAGACACAGTGCGTGGGTCCGCACTTTGTCTACACGGAAGGTGCGGACCCCGAGCTTTTTCCCAATGGAGAAAAAGTCGGGGTCCGCGGGTCCGCAATGGTAAACCTGCGGACCCCCGCACGCAGGTTTTGTGCCTAAAAACCCTCCCAAAAAATGAAATGAAGGACTAAAACAAAAAACTAAACAGTTGGAAATGAAGAGTAGGATGATGTGGATTACCTAGAGAATACGATGCTTGATTCCGACGGTTGGATTTTCCACAATCTTCACGGGATTTTTTCTAAGCAAAAGCACTATTTTCTCACCCAAACTCAAACGGTAAAAATGAATCGACAAAGGCCCTTTTTATAAGTTTTTTGAGTAAATAAATCACAAATTTGTTTATGTTTCACTTTGAAAAGGTATTTTATGACGCTTTTATCTATTTCAAACAGGTATGAGTAATGTTTGTGTTTTTGTGCAGAATAAAGGATTATTCAGGCGAAATCTATCATTTTCGACAGAAAAACATGTAGAGTCATCTTTAAGCTCTTTTCTGACTCCTAAAACATGAAAAGATTGCCGAGTGTTTCTTTTAAACTCGTTAAAACGGAATTAAAAGACGGTCCACTTACAACTCTTTTTCTGACCGTAAAAACATGAAAAGATTGCCGGATTTTTGTCGTTTCGAATTCGATATTGGTTATAAAACGACGTGTCATTGATCGCTTTTTTACTTTTTCGGGTCAAGGGCACTAATAACGAAAAGTACTCCTTGGTCGTAAAAGATCAAGTGGTTCGCTCAAGTATTATTTTATACTTTTTCGGGCTTGGGAGACACAAATTTACGAAAAACGTCAACCCTGGAGTCTTCTTAAGTTTTTTCAAACTCTCTAAAATTGAAAAACGCCGAGTTTCTCCTATACTGGACTCATTAAAATTTCACAGTAAAGGACCTGTTCAATTACAAACAGGAACAAGCCACTCCTTCTTAGGGTTCGAATTTAAACTAAGTTGGACTCATCCGAAGGATGATCTTATAATCAAGCAAATGTTATCCTCCTCAAGCTTGTAAAAAATAAAGACGTACTTGCCAGAAATGGTGGGGGAAAAGAGAGAAAAAATGAATCTGTTTGTCATACTTTGTAACCACTCTTGAACACGACACTTTTATTCACCTGGGTTGGGAAATCCTTTGCCTAACAGTTGATCAAACCACATTGAAAGTCTTCAGCCGGTTTGTGGGTATTAACTTTGAGTCAATTGTCACCAAGCCATCTGTCATGTCGTTATGTGTTCAAGAGGTCACTGCCAATAAGCCATTCATCTGCAAAATATCTGTCATCCATCTTGACCATCCCTGAGTCAGTCATTGCAACTAAATTTCTTCAACTTGATCTATGATTTCGTGTTGTGGGCTTGCCTACGACGGATCGCTTTCTATCGACATCAACTCATTATCTAGAAAGATGATCTAGGAATCGTCAGTACCTTGAGATCTGCATGCCTCAATGGCAGGTTTCTCGCCTTTGACGACAGTTTACATCATTGACTTTCGATCGAAGGATTCCGTGATATGTTCGACATCAACACATTTATTCCCATCTCATGGATTGTACTGGGTACTTTGAGAGCCATTGACATCACTGGTGGTTTCTCTCAGACTTGTTAACAGTTTACATCATTGACTGGTAATCAAGTGGTTTTTACCATGTTCGACATCAACACGTTTATTTGCATGGATAGAATTGTACTATTTCGGGAAGTAGAAATGAAGACCTTGGATCTAGTTTCCACCATCCAGGTTGCGAGGAATTTTGTATTCACTATGTTGTGGACTATTCATAAACAGATGGCTAAGCCCATATTGTGTTCACATGAGTCTATACTTGTGATGTTTTACAAGATCATTCCTACATCAGAGCAGTAGATAGTTTTCTAGTTAGTTTTGGTCTGAGTATGGGAATGCCTACCTCAGTGATGATATGATATCATATATATATCTTGCATTGAATGTTTTTACAGGTTCCGACCGAGCTCTCCACAAGATGATCCTCGAAATGATAAAGTACTTCACTCTTCCTATATGATAAATGAAATCCTCATCTACTACAGACTTCGCACTTTAGGGCGCAATCCGTTACACAAAAATATCGTCACCATGATTATTTGCAATCAGTATGGGTCTATCATCACTTGTACTGTCCTCCTGAGTAAGTCTAGGACCTCAGCTCTTCAAATCAAGCTTTGGAAATGAGAGAAAGACATTAAAAATCAATGTAACTCTGGTTCCGCACTTTCTCTCATGGTCACCTGTGGTCCCACATCTTCTGTGTACAAAAGCTGCGTACCTACCCACTCTGTCCCTAACGGTGTAGGTGCGGACCCCTGTGAAAGTCAAAAGGCGCAAGTTTTATCTTAAAAAACTCACTTTGGGTTAATTCTAGAGTTTTCTAGAAGGAATTTTGACGTGGATTATTTGCTCTGAGGTGGTTCATGCATCCCAAAAGAGAAGGAGCTAATCCCTTGACTAAAGGAGCTATCCCTTTGAAGGAGGGCTTTATCCCTTTGAAGGAGGACCTAGTAACTTCCCTCCATTATACTATAAATACAGGCATTGGGGTGAGGACTAGAGAGGTTAGAAGCTTAACATTTTGAGAGTAAATGCTAGTGAAATTAAGACTTCCTAGTTGAGCTTAAGAGGAGAGATCACATACCTTTTTGGCTTCATTGGGGAGTGAGTGAAACTTGTCAAAGTAGAGGAGACTTCTTGTTGGACCCTGGGAGGAGCTTGTACAGCGTCAAGGCAAGGGTTGTAAGGTTCTTCTTCTTTTGAATGAATACAATCAAACTCATTTTTCTCAACAAGTATCTTATGTTATTTGTTTCATGGACTCCTTGACTTTCATGTTAAATATGTTTTATGCAATTGGTTTTTCAGGTGCTATTTAATTTGTTTGCCTTGTTTGTGTTTGCAGATTTGCGAAAAGGAACTCATTGGAATCAAAGGAGTGAGGGCATCCACAAGCTTGCGTTGGACCAAAGGTAGGCCCTAAAAACACCTGTTCGCTATTGTTTATTAAAGCATATTTAGGGAAAGATAGTGCCTGGTTGGTTTGCTTGTCATTAGGTATTCTTTAGATTCTAGGAAGGTCTATCTTGTCCGCAAGATCAACTCATTCCGTGTGACAATAACTATTGGTTCAATTAAGCATGTGAAAAGTAAATATAAAGATCTAGTTGATGGGTCCGTCAACTAAAGAAGGAAGATCTAATCTGTAATCATACCTGGAACTAATTATTAAGTATGGACATTAATGCCACTCCTGTAGCAGAGTAGCCCATAAAGGGTTTCCCAGAGATCATTTTTACCATATGCACAAAGGTAAATGGAGCGCTACCATTGGCAGGATGCAGCACCTGCTGCAAGAAGCAAACAATGACGGAGAAAAATGTTGTTGTCAATGGACGCAACACTTGCTGGAGGATGTTGCCAATGCCAGGCTTAAATTGTAATATATGTAAAGTCTCCTTTAATAAAGAACTATTATTGTCTGTAGAGAAACGATGTTGTATCATTTAATCTCCTTTTACTATTTGATTTTTCTCATTGATGTAGCATAGCAGAGATTAATAATCATGCATTTAGGCACAAATTTAGTTCTTTTTTTGGGCACCTTCATAGACCTGTATTTAATGGATGAAATTTGTGTTTTGATCTGCACTTAGACTTAACGGAGCATCATACTTTCATAGACCTATATTTAATGATGAAACTGGTGTTTTGATCTGCACTTAGATTTAACAGAGCATCATATTAAAACCGTTTAGTAGCTTGGTTTCCTTGCTTCTCCAAACCATATTCTAGTAGCAATGTTCCCTGGTTATGAAATCTATTTGGCAGGAGTACCCAAACAGATTATTTTGTTATCAAAGCAAGTGACGTGGCCTATGAAAATAGAACGGATTGCATTCCATTGATATGTGCAAACATTTATGATTTGATAGAAAAAGAAAAGCACGAGGAGAAAAGTGTACAATTGTGTGATGTTAAAACTACAAATTATTAATAAGAATTGCCTACTATCCTAAAGGCAAACAAAGAAACTTGTAATTTCAATCTAAGTGCAGATCAAAACACCAGTTTCATCATTAAATACAGGTCTATGAAAGATTAATTATGTGAATGTTTTGTAAAAAGCTTTGATCAATAAAGGATATTTATTTAGTTAATCTCCTTACCTGTTAAATTGAACCTTTCTGATATCTGGCATCAGTCATTACTAAAATGCTTTCACCCGATGTTGATTCACAATTAAATTTTTAATTGATAATTTTATGTAAGGAAATAGATATTCATAATATGATTGTCAAATTTCAGGTGGTAAATGAATTTAAATGAATTTTCATTTAAGAGATATGCCACTGGCAATGGACACTTTCAAGGATTTAATAGCTCACATGAAACTGTTGCTTATGATTTAAGACAGATGAATAGTATTTTGTTTACTAATTTTATCTTCAATGATTTTTTTTGTCACGATGCTTCTCAAATTTAACTTAATAGAATATGATTGTCAAATTTCAGGTGCTAAATGAATTTTCATTTCAGAGATATGCCACTGGCAATGGACACTTTCAAGGATTTAATAGCTCACATGAAATTGTTGCTTATGATTTAAGACAGATGAATAGCATTTTGTTTGCTAATTTTTATGTCATGATGCTTCTCGAATTATGCCTTACGACGTTCCTTTGCAACATTTGGTGCAATTGCTAGTTATATTTTTGTCCCTATCGTGAATTTCTTGATCTCTATTAGTTTCCATTTCATTGTCGTTACTCTTCTCATAAAAAATATTAATATGGTCACGCGATGACCTCTTAAGACGACCACCTGCATAATGGCTGCCACATTGGGTAAAACTTCGCTGGCATAGTTTGAGATGTGCATGTGTATCGTGGCTGTAATATTTTGAAGTGGCTGCTTTATTTATATATCTGAATGTAAATATATGACTAGAACCACCCCATTGACAGATAGTTTTATAATTTCTGCAATGCTCAAAAATGTCTTTTTGAATGGGTTTATCAACCTCACAGAAAGTGAGATTCCCTGGAAGAGTTGTGTAAGATTCTATAATATTCCTCAACTGCGCAATTTTCTGCTGGTAAGGTGTGAAGCTCTAACTATTTCTTGCAATCACCACAGACAAATAATAAACTATATATAGATTTTCCTTTTGCAGCGCTTGTCATCCACAATTGTACCACACGTTTTATTTTTCTATTTTCAACGTATATCTCAAAGTTCCTTTTGTGGACTTGGCTACGAAAGCATTCGACTGGTCTTTTATATATATATATATATATATATATATAGACACACACACACGAATTTTTATACTTATTTTGTTTCTCCACTTTTGACATAGGTCTCAATGTTATTTTTATCCACAATAGTCCATTCAAACCAATCGCTTCTTTTTCTTTTATATATAGAGTTACAGAGGCAAATTATATATATGTGTGTGTGTGTGTGTGTGTGTGTATGTGTGTGTGTGTGAGAGAGAGAATGTTTTAACACAATTGGCATTGTAGTGTTTCCATTAATGTTAACAAATGTATCAGTTTTATGCTTTGTATGATGTTTACAATTGTATGGCTATGAAGCTGAGCTACAAATGGAGTTAAGGAAACACTTACATGTGGTGATTCTCATGATTGGTTGAGGAAGGTTTACAGAGGATAGGGAGGTGTTATTGGGACTTTTCAAGGATTGGATAAGTTCGGTAGGTGTTGGAGAAGGTGTGTTAGAAGTTTGGAGCAGATTCACTGGGGTTTGATTGAGTTTTGGGCTGAAAAATAGGGTAACTCACAATAGAGAAACCTTTGTTATAACTCACTTTTCCAATGGACAACTTGCGTTACTCCTTCTAGATTGAATTTCCTAGATTCTATGCACACTCTAGTGAATTCCAAGGGCATTTACTATGGTTTTTGCACACGTTATTTGGTAGATAGATTCGACTTGAGTTAATCTTCATTCTTGAAGGTGATCAAGTCAAATATGATGAGGAGTATTATTGAGTATTGATTTCATCTTCCATCACTGATAGAGAGTGTGCAATACAGGGGTTGGATTGAGAGAAAATGTTAGCTATAGTATTACAGAGATAGTGCACATATCAGAGCTCAAATTTGAAGCATATTTTAGAGGATGATGGAGTTATTGTATTTCTATGTGCTTAACATGTTTGTGATGTAGATTATATTTCTCCCAATATTATGTTGTTGATATGGAGAGGAGGATATTGTTGTAGTTGCTTTAGTAGAGACTTTGGATTAGAGTTTATATTACTAATATGTTTGTGTTGCACTGGTTCCATTGGAGATTTTATTATTGTAGTGTCTTTGGATATGTATTATTTGTCTGCTACAGTATGGCAGTGATGGCTGAGTGTGACGTTTATATTATTATTGTATGTTTCTGTGGTGTTTGTGTTCCATAGGAGATTGACTGTGTTGAGGTGATGTATTGATTTTGGCTAAGATTGTGTTCCATAGTTTTGTATGCAGATTGGTTGTTGTATTATAGATTTCATTCGATTGTATGAGCATAGTGGTTAATGTGAGTCCAGTATGAAAATGTATGAAATGAACCTCAGAAGTGTTTGAATGAAGAAATTGTGGATCCAGTATGAAACGTTGTGAAACATGGTCAACGAAAGAGCTTGAATGTTAGGGTCTTGAGTCAACAAGTGGTGTCTTGCATATTAAGGGTGTAGCAACATCCTTCACGTAGTATCCTAAGAACTTGGGAGTGGTGGCTTCCATTCAGTGGTGGTTGGGTAACACTTATTGGAGTGGTGGGTTCCGATAAGTGGTTTCTTACAAAGTTGAGGGAGTCATGGCTTACTGCAGGTGGTGGCCTGCAAATTCCATACAGGTTGTTTCCTAGAGTGAGTATCATCTCACATGTTTGACAAGTTCTAGCTTGCGCACTAGTGGTGCCTGATGACTATGTAAAAGAAGAATTTTATAATAATAGAAGAGCAAAGGAAAACATTGGACGATGGTTTTCTCCCTTTGGGTTTCCACCTTACATCTGGTGCCCCTTACGTGTGATGTTTTTTATGGTTGCTATTATGGTTACTTGATTTGATGTTCTCATGGTTATGTGCTTAGATCTTTTGTTTATGGTTCATACTTATGCATAGATCTTATTATCTGTTATGCTGCTAATGAATGCATGAATCAAGGTTTGTGATAAAAAAATACAAAAAATGGTAAAATTGGTGATAAGTCACAATAATGATTCATGATCTCCCCCGCCACACTCTACCCCCTCCCTCTCTCAATATTGTTCAAGGTTTCCAACAATACTTAGGTATTATTTTTAAGATTTTTTATTATATATATATATATATATATATATATATATATGAATGTTTGGACTTAATAGTTTGTGAATATTTCTATTAGTATACACAATCTAACTTATGAAATCAAAAGTTTCCAAACACTTTTTCTATTCCAAAACTTATGTGGTGTTTGATATCTCCACTCTCAACATTACATAAATTAAATTGTTATTGATAAATTAAATAGCACATAACCGTTTTTAATGACTATTAATATTTAATAATGAATTAATTTATATAACTATACTAGTTTTAAATATTTAAAACTATATTTAAAATCAATTATTAAATCATTTTTATATGTATTACTAAGGTACTAAATTTCTTCGCACTAATAATGAAAAGTTACCAACAATGGTAATGAATACACATATATCATTTTAACTAATCCTATTTTAAAATGTAAAAAACATTTTCAATCCTAAATAATAAGTTTTACAAAAATTACAACATATCCCATTATAATAGCTTTATTATTTACCACCTTTAATGAGGAATGAATGCTTAATTTTCGAGATTATTCTAAAAATGAATAATCCCTAACCAATACAAGTGAAATTCATTATTATGATTATGAAGCAATATTTTTCTGTGAGATGAAATTAACAAATTTAACAGTTAAAGGCTAAAGTTTTAAAGACACTCTTTTGAGGAGAATGTCGATATCCTGATCAAAAGAATTATGTGGAGAGGCTCGAGGGGATAGAGGAGGGGAAATAGGGATATATGGAACCTTTCCTTTTCGGTCAAGTACATGTCCATGGGATGGGGGGTTAGGGGAGGAAGATATATATGGAGATAATTTTTTAATATCAGAAGTGCGTCCTAGTGAAGGGGGGGACGGGGATCCATGGGTGGTGGAATATGGGGGGAAGGGGATTGGGGCGACGAAGAAATGTATTGAATATGGGCGGACGCAGGATCAATACCAGGGGGCTTAGATGATGTAGGAGGGAGGGGAATTTCAGGGTCCGGATCCAATTCGTGCGGCGGCAAAATATTGGAGAAGCCCGATACTCTAGCCAATAGGTTAAAATGGGACTATGAAGGAGTCTTAGAAACAATGGAAGATCTCGGTGGATCAGTAGATAAGTTAGAATAATGGTTTGAAGGGCCCAGAGAGACAGATCGAGTTTGTGGAAGACTAGCAGACCGATCCAGGGAGTGACCCTTCAGTGATGTTGTTGTGGCATTAGTTATGACAGGAGCCCAGTATATCTCCATGGAATTATACCAATCAAATGCCGAATTATCTCTATCGTGCGCTGAGGAAGGAAAATTTACAGCGTTTTTCTTCTGTTTGCCGCTCGAGCGACGAGGGCAATTAGGTAAAAGGTGTCTAGTTTTGTGATAGTTGGAACACCTAAATGGGACACCCCAGTAACCTAAACATTGTTGGATTTTGGACAGCTCCCAAGTTAAGTCAATAGTCTCTGGATAACCTCCTCTGAATTCCTTTTCAATGAGAATCTAGGCCACCCACTTATCTTTAGCTCCAATACATCTAAGGTCGACCTATATGAAACGTCCAATAGCATTCCCTACTGTTTCCATAGATTCCTTGGTCCACAATTTGAGAGGCAGGCTAGGTAATTTTAGCCAAATGTAATTATTCTGGGGCGTGCAGCGAAGAAGATTAAATCTGATAAACCATCTGTGCAGAGCTAAAAAACTCTTCTCTTTCACCCAGGGTTTCGAAAAGATGATTTCCAGGTCACGAACCCGGAGGAAGTGGAAACTATACCAATTGTTCATGAGGTGAACAATGGTAGGAGAGTATCCCAGGAGAGGAGACCACCTGGTAGTGATCCATGTTCTAATATGCGAATCCTCCATTGACGGGAAGAACCATCTCCAAATAAGCACCCTCTTCTGTAAACTTACAATTCTGTCCATTAAAAGAGGACCATCCAGGTTAATGGCCACAGGAGGAGGAGTGGTTTTAACGAGCCGATGTTGTTTCAGGCGCGGGCGAAAAGCCAAGTCATCATCCCACGAAGGCATTTCAGATAAAGAGGGAAGAATAATGTCATCTTCCAGCGAAGCTTTCCAGTTAGTCTGTGGAGCATATTTGGCATGAGACATTTCAGCTTCCATAGTTGCACGAACCATGGCTGACTCAGCAGATTGGTCAGTGTGAAAATCCATGACGGGAAAGGAACTGACACCAAACGGTCAGTTTGGGGATCCCAATAGGATTTACTGACAGATGAATGATCTTATGGAATAATAAAAAAGGATAGATTAGGTGAGAAAGAGACCAAAACTTCAATACAAGGGCGAAACAATAGTACATTACTAACTAAATCTGGGGTCCCTTATCGAAAATAGTAAATATGGATAAGGAATATTAATGTTCATTCACCAGGAACATCCCTTCTGTCAGATAAATAGGATAAAAAAGATCATCCATCATGGGAAGGAAGGCTACGGATGGATCTTGGAGTTCAACAAGGAAAACTATGGTTGTGGATATTAATGGAAGAAGTAAATGAGGGCCTATGAACAAAAGGCCAAGGCCATCAGAATGCCTGGAAAATTCAAAACATGAATATCAGGCACCAGAAAAACTAGAGTTCAATTGAAGCTCAGGAAGATATACCAGGGCAGACAACACAACAACAACATATATCAAAAATGCACCACCATGGTCCAAATTTGAAACGGATATCAGAGCACGGTTTGGATATGACAACATAATCCTCGATTTTGAATTTGGATATCCAAGACCAGCAAGATGTTGCAGACCAAGACATGGGAGACTTAGTTGGGAAACAAAATGAATCTCCAACAAAATTAGAGAATAGTTATGAAAATATGCTATACTACGAAGGAGAGTAACTGCCATTTATAAAAAACATTACAGTGCCTATATCTGGTTGCAACATGAGGAAAATATGCAACTATTACATTTGAAACAAAATTTTCAACTGACCTGAGCCACAAGCGTTCTTCGAGTGTTGAGCACCATGAACCATTCAACAAGAAAACAATGTAAATTATAGTCTAAAAAATATGAAAAGGTAGCACAGCCGAATATAGAATTTATTCCCAGAACGGATGTGTGTCCATACAGCCAGAAAAACACACAAGTTCAGGAAAATAGGTTAAAAAAGGAAAAAACAGAGGCTAGTCTTTGATAGATAAATGGTGGATCTATGAAAGGGCACGTAGGTTGAGGATTGCAGAGTGACAAACAACCATGTTCATTCCATGGATTGACATGTGTCTAGATGATGTATATGAACGTGATAGGCAAGCATGTATCTTGTTCAGGCCAGACATGGATGTCTAAGGTTGTTGTGTATAGAGTATTGGATGGAAAACAGGGCTGTTCATACCTGATTGGTTGCCTCACAGTGCTCTCAACTTAGCGCTTGGCGCTCGGCTCCTCAGTCCTTTTTCACGTCAAGCATGAAACATTACTCAAGCCAATAAAATTGTGATTGTGGTTAATATGGAGGAAGGGAGGGGTGACTTTCATTTTTTCCAATTTTAATTTTCATGATAATACCATATATTTATCAAACAATTATTTGAATTTATTCCAAAATTCTCATTCTTTCTTGACTCAGTTGATTATTCATCTTATACTTCAACATATAAGCACAAGCTTCACTTGTTTTGATCACTCATTTTTATTGTGAATGGACTATTAAAGCTATATCGTTATTGGAAATTCATCTGCATGGAACAATACTCAAAACAATACTCAAGGCAAAAAAAACAGAGTTGTGGCTATAATTGAGGGAGTGAGAGGTAAATATACTTTTTGCTAATTTTAATTTTCATTGTCTTACTATATATAGATTACAAGATTGATAAGAGAAAGTATATTTGAATATATTCAAAAGCCTTCATTATTCCCTTACTCATCAGATTATTCATGTCATGCTTCAACTTCTAAACACGACCCTTGGTGGTTTCCACAACATTGGCCATGGTTTTCTACACAAATTTTATATAGAAAACTTATATTTTTGAAAAGGAAGAACGTTATTCCATTGTTTAAGTTCATTACATAACATTATTTATAGTTACAATAATGAGAGGAGTGGAAAAAAGCTCAGAAATTATGAAAATTGAATGCCCGCGCACCTATTAACCCGGAACGAATTCTTGTGGGATCCCCTCACGTATTTACAATATTCATATTAGCCATCATAGCCATGGGTAACCTAACACCACTCACCTAAACTCAAACCTCAAATAAACTAAAACATACATATAATTACAATCTTTTAGAGATATTAGCTACATGATTTACTTTTTTTTGGTTAGGACTTGGTCAATTCAATATATAAAGTGAATTCAATATATAAAGTGAAATATATTTATAAGTAATTGTAATATTTAAAAACTGCAATATAATAAGAAATATGTACTTAGTATTTTGAAATTTAAAAATGGGTTTAATAAAAATGATTTTTTCCTTATTATTAATGATGATAATTAACGTTCATTATTTATTGATGATTATGATGATAATTATTATCTATTACAATTTTAGTTTATTGGATCTAAAGAAAATAAATATTCAAATTAATTAATATAAACCAATTCTAGTTTACTTAATGATGACGACGGCAACGATTATCATTCATTAGAAGCCAATGAACCAAACATTCAAATTAATCAATATGTTATGAATTCCACATTTTCAGTATCTCAAAAATGTAATAAATTAAAAGTGGACAATTTTTTTATTTCAAATGAAGATTCTTCCCAAATCTACCATGAATTTTGTTAGAAGTTATAGTTCCAACTTCCACTATGTTGATAGGAGTTTTGACCATGGAACATCTCCTTCATGGGAATCATAATTAAAACAAGTGGACCTTCTTTAAATAATAATGATAATAATTTAATTTTAATATTATGTAATTTCACATATCATATCAAATTGGTGCATGAGAACTCCTTATTTAGAGTTATGTTTTTATATATTTTTAGTGTTCACATAAAAATTCTCTAAAAATAGTTTTAATGAAGGACCACACTAACAAGGAGTCCTAGAGATAATTTATAGTGCTGACTTTTTAATGGTTACATAGGTTATGTAATGGGGAAATTAGGGTTGTTAGGATTAATATAAATAGGATTCACATGGATTAGATATCATGGATTCATTCCATGATAAAATATACATACATATACTAGGGATTAAGGATTTTAATGGACAAGTTATAGAGTAAAGTGATTTGAGGTTACAAGCATTAAAGGATACACACATTACATGTTAAAAAAAAATAATGAATAGTGTTACCTATCAAGTCTAAGGAGTTTAAGCCCCAAGAGTTAGCTCAATCGGTCAAATCAAGTGCCTCGCCAATGGGAGGTCACAGGGTCGAATCCCGAAAGCTCTTGGGGTTAGGTCAGTAAATAGGCCGAGGGGTGTTGAGGGGTGTTGATGCCCTTCGGGTGGCGTCCACTCAGTGTTTAAAAACCCTGGACGTAGCGGCTACCCACTGACCCGGGTATCCGTGAACCAGTAAGTGAAAAAAAAAGTCTAAGGAGTTTAAGGGGATGTATTAGTTAATCATGGAAATGAGTTATTTATTGAGTGGTTAGTGGCTATAAATTTTATAAGATAAATAAATTTATGTCTATGTGGGCCAGGAGTTAAATGTGTCATTATGAGTTATACGAAAGAGAGTTAAAATTATTAGGGGTTAAAGGGACTAGCTAATTCATATAGGCACTAGTGGTAATAGGCATTAAGGGTTATAAGTGCATGTAGGCTCAAATTTATAGGGTTTTGGGATTAGTTGAAAAAATTTGGAGTTATAAGGATTAACAATTGATGCTTCAAATAAAAATGTGATATAGCTATAAAACTCATAAATTTAAATGTTGGTGTTTATAATGGCTTGGGTTTGGGGTACAATTTTGCCACATACAAATTCATCCCAACTCTTGTTGTGCTCTACTCAGAAACTTCCATCTTCTACGACTTCAATTTTCATTGACACAGAAGATGGAAATGATGATCACATTATTTGCATCACATATTATCCACCTGAAAAACTAGATATCAAGAAAATTTAGGCCAATGGCTATTTTTCATTAGTAGTTTTTAGCGCTCCCTTTTATTAGATTTTATTTATCTGAAAATCAAGATTTTTGTATTTATTTTTAATTGCTCTGTAAATCAAGATTTTTTAATTTTTAATTTCTCATGTACTTGTATATATCAAATTTATTATATATATATATATATATATATATATATATATATATATATATATATATATATATATCTTCACAAGTCTGAGGACATGGTGTTAACCGTGGCAATGGTCGTGCATGGGAGATTCTTGCGTCTAGATGCTCGCCGCCCACCTGTTTCTTCATCTCTGTCGACAATAATTGTAGCGTTACGGTTCTAGGAACACTTTTGCAACTGTCCCGTTTTTAACTCTTTTTCACTTTCCTTTAATTCTATTTTTTATTACCATTTCGGTAGTCAGAAAAACAGATCGTCTAAATGGTAGAAAACAAGTGTTTTTTTTCCGGCTTTTGAAATATTAATGTGTTTTATATTTATTAAAAAAAATATTATATCATTTTTAAAATTTAAAATTATTAAAATTAATATGGTATGGGATAAAAGGATTTTTAAAATAAAAAAAATTATAAAATATTAATTAAATATATTTAAAAAAAATATTTTAAACTCTAAAAGAAAGTACTAAGATTTTTTTAATTAGTTTAATCATATAAGTTAAATAATTGGTAAATAACTATGTATATTAAAAATATATTTTATGTTAATAAATTTTTTTCTAAAAATGAATTAAATTATAATTTTATTTTAAACTATTTTTATATTTTAGATGTAATTAACTATTTTAATCTTAATAGACATTTGTCATTCTCCTCTTTCGTATCAATATTTATTAACTTAATCATCATACATTAAACTAATAAATAACATTTTTCAAAACATATTTAAATTTCACAATCTTAATTTCCACAACAGAATTTAAAAAATTATAATTTATGCATTAGATCTCTATATATTAATCACTGGAAAAATTCTTGTCACCTTTTCACCAGAAAATTGATTTCAACCTTTCACTAATAATGTATATAATTATACTAATATATTAACTAGCAAAACCACATTAATATTTATCTGGTTGATATAAGCTAAAAGCTTCATTTGTATATACCATTAATGAATATATAATAATAGAAATAATCTTTTAAAAAAACTATTACAATAAAACTTTTATTATTATTATTTTTTTCTGCGTAAATACTAATTCTATTAAAAAAGAGAAAAATATGTACACGGAGGTCGAAACCTCAGAGGGGGCAGAGGCGAGCCCTCAGCCAGAGATTCTGAGACATACATATCATGCTATCTGCCCTTTCAGGATTAAAAGACTTCAAAACATGATTTGCTAGACCTTGACACAAAAAAAAAAAAATTTTGTTCTGAGTCTAACACAGCATTACTATTGCCTGCAATGGCTTTACTGGTAAACATTCTGTCATACCCGCCCTGGACAAAAATGAGGCAAAACAAAACTCGCCAAACCAAGAGTTGTTGCTGCAGATCAAGAACATGTTGGCTTGCACCGATGCAAAACGAGAACTGAGACCAGACCCATAACCAGAGACCCAAAAGATAGACACATAGCATAAAATAAAATAGAGCAAAGGTAAGAGTGCCAGCCATCGGCAATAAACCATCATCATTCGGCATGTTGTGGAGAGTCGGGCGCATCCTTGTCCACCTGGCTAGACGAGGAAATCCAAGTGACGAATCCATTGTCTTCATTCCCTTCGATACCACCTTCTGGAGGAATTACCAGATTTAGGATGTTGCCTGCATGATGAACCGGTCCACAAGCAAGGACCTCGCACTGAGTCGAATCTGCCGGATGTGGAGGCGCCTCAGGAACAGTGCTATCTTCCTGCATGAGGTGGTGTGGGCTGAGCCGCTGGGATTATCCTCCTCCTCAACAAGAATAACAGTGATACTAGCAGACAACACTGGCCTGTTGAGCTTGCTATGGAAGGTGAAGCGGGTTGTTTGAAAGGAATTGTGCGGTAGAGGCCCAACATGGCCAGAGGGCGGAGAGGATGGGGAGGTCGTAGCAATGGGGATTACGTTCTGAGGAGCAGAATGAGAGGCTCTGCCTCTATTACCAGTATTGCCTCCTCGGCGAGAGACTCCTCGACGGCAAGGCATCCTCGAATTGTTTGAACAACCAAGAAAGGGAAAATGACAAAAACTATTATTATTATTAATATAACTAATAATAAGTATTAATTATTATACAATCTTAATTTCCACAACGGAATTTTTGGTTCTTTTGATTAAGCCGATGGGATGTAGCTTAATTAGTAATATCCCTGTTATAAAGTAATAGGTAAAGTATGAAATTCAAAGTTCTAATTCACATGAATTAGATCAACAACCCAAAAAAAACATCAGATTGTTTTGATTAAAGATATTTTAAAAATTATAATTTATGCATTAAATCTCGTATATATTAATCATTGGAAAATTGTTTGCCACCCTTTCACTCTAAATTTTGCCTTCAACCATTCACCAATGATATATATAGTTATACAAATATATTAAGTAGCACAACCACATTAAAAATATTAATGTGGTTAATATAAGTTGAAGGCTTCATTTGTATATATCATTAATAAATATATAATAATAGCAATAGTATTTAAAAATATTATTACAATAAAAATATTATTATTATCAATATAACTAATAATAAGTATTAATTATTATACAATCTTAATTTCCACAACAGAATTTTCCGTTCTTTTGATTAAGTTTGTGGGATTTCACTAAACTATTACAATTAAAAATTATTATTATCAATATAACTAATAATAAGTAGTAACTATTGTTTAATATTAAATATTATTATTATCAATATAATTAATAATAAGTATTAATTATTATTTAATATTAAATATAACTAATAATAAGTATTAATTATTATTTAATATTAAATGTAATTTAATATTTGTGTAATATCAATTACATAATTTAAAGAATATCTTACATTATTAATTCAATAATAATATTTATTTGATAATAGTAGTAATATTAATAAACAATAAAAATCTTAATAAGGAGCAAAGTATCAATAGTCACAGGGATCTATTAGTCTCAACCATGAGAACACTAGCATAATTAATCTCAGGGGGTTTCGAAGCAAGGAGCTAGGTGGGTGTAGGGGCAGGAAGGCCTGCAGGTGGAGGCCATGAGGCTTGGACAAGGATAGGGGCGAGTACGGGAGGTAGACGGCTGGATGCTGCACGAGAAGGGACATCAGAGCAGGGCACGAGGAAGGAGACAACTGGAAAAGGACAGCGGATGAGCCTAACCGAAAACAGAGAAAAAAAATCCATGTGCGGTGCAAGGAAACGGACATGGGCACCAAATCAGGGTTAACCAGCCAAGCTAGCAGCGTTACCGCTCTCAGCCCACAACACGCAAATGGTGGAAGTTCAAACAGAGGCGAATTTTATGGCCAGTAGTTACCAAGGTGCAACCAACAGTTACCAAGGAGCAGCCGAGAGGAGGATGGTCAACCCAAACGACACCATTGATCTGGACCCCGAACCTAGCGACATCCTGACGGTCTGGAGTTTGGAGGTCACAGATCATAACATAGAATGGTATATTCGTCCAACTGGAAGTTTTGGGAAGGAAACGCGAGGTTTGGAGGTGGTTTGGGATTTGAAGGGAACCGTAGCGCGGCTGGAGGACAACCTAGGCCTGTCATTCCTAAACAGTCGAAAGGAATTCCATTTCATCCAAGAGGCATAGACTCAGGAAGAATCGATCATAGTGGCAGCAAAAAACCCGCAAGTAAGTCAAGCAAACCCCCATCCCCTTGGCCTATTCTTTTCCAGAGGGTTATAAGACGTTGTGATAAGCTGTGGGTTGGGATGCATTGAAGGAAATAGCTTAGCTCTGAAGCCGGAAGTGACCCAAGTAAGAAATGGACAGTTCAGTTGCAGCCTAGATTAGGCCGCGAAACCCCAAAATACATCCAGCTGCAGGCAGATGAAATAACAAGTTCTGAGCCTGAGGTTTGGCTTTGCGGGGATCCTAAAGCTAGCGGATGGGGTGGAGGAAGAGGAGAAGACAATGAAGGGGGGTCTAAAGCAAGGGGAGGAATTAACACTCGAAGGGGCATAGGGAAGAAGTGAGAAGGGACAAACAGAAGGCAGTGCAAAAGATGGAAGAGGGTTCACCCAGGAAGAGAGGAGAACTAGCACGCTCCAAGTAGAAGTTGCAGATGTGGAAACGACCGCTCAGGGCAGGGAGGAAGGGTCATGACAAAGGTAGATGGGGGAGAAGAGGAAAAACCCCAAGCTAATTAAGAGAAAAGAATCAGTTGCAAACCTGATCCTGGGAATGAATGTGTCAATAGACGAAGCCATAGAAGTTGCAGATCTGACACTGGTTGGAAGGGTAAGAGGGAAAAATCACTCAACAAATTTCATCCAGAAGTGGGCTTCCCATCACTGGAAGGAAGCCACAGACTCAACCTTCCAAGTTTCGACACTTGCAAAGGGATGGTTTATGGTTAAATTTGCAAAAAAAGAAGCGGTGGACTGGGTATTGGGCAGGAATTCAGCTTTTAGAAGGAACTCAATCCTATTCAAACGATGCAATCGTTTGTTTGACACCCAGAGGAAAAGAGCCGCCGAGTTACTAGCTTGGGTCCACTTTCCTAGGCTCCCGCCATTCCTCTGCGTTGAATCAGTCTTCAGGTCCATTGGGAACCATCTATGGAAATACATGGAAACGGACATGTCCTTACAAACCAGGGATCTGGGGTTGGCTCGCATATTGGTAAGCCTCACCCCTCGAGCAGGATTGGCTGAAGAAATCTAGCTACATTACAAAGAGTTCAAATACCCACAACAACTCGACTATGAACACCTTCCATTTCGATGCCATGAGTGACACATCTATGGACACTTGGAAAAAGAATGCACAATGGCTTACAGATGTAGAGGAAAGAAAAAGAAGGCGGAGACATGGGGATCAGCATTGGAAATGCACCGAACCAACCCATCGGAAGGAAACAAGGGTAAGAGCCGATGGACATGGACATGGAAAAACCCCAGAAGAATTCAGATGGGAAAAAAGGAGAGCAGCAAAAGGCCACCCAGGAGCAGCAGCCTCCCATTGAGATCGAAGGGAATGCAACAATCCAAGACTCTCAAGCTCACATTGAAGGAAGCCACACTATCGCTAAAGAGGGTATGGGTCTAGCCTCAAACCCACCTTCTGTTTCTCCTGTAAATTATTTAAATATAGATGAATCAGTGTCTAGTCCCTCCATGCATCAGAACATTGTTGCTCCTATTTTTCACTAAGAAAACATGCAAATTAAGAGTATAATTACCTCCATCCCCAACATAGATCTGAATCGTGAATATGCTCTAAACAATGTTGATGCGCTGAGAGAAGAAACCCTCCCTACCTCCAATCCTTGTAAACTTAGACCCTGAGAGAGAAAACCTCCCCTGTGGGGAACTTTGGAGGTAGTAGGAGAAATTGACATGCAATCCTCCCAGCTAGAAGATAGGAAGACAAGAGGGAGAAAAACAAACCTATCCAAGGTTGAGCTAAGAGTCAAGATAGACATTGTAGATAGCAAGAAAATGTCCATTTTTGAGGCACTTAGAGCAGCAAAACCCCTTCCGGAGGTTAACCAATGATCATTCTCTCCTGGAATTGCAGAGGTTTAGCCAGCAACCCAAAAAAGTTGGCCTTAAAAGAAGTAATCCAAAACTACAATCCAGATATACTTCTCCTTCAACAAACCCTGGGAGCAGGAAAAGAGGTCTCCAAATCATTATAAAAAATTCTACCAAGCTAGATTATCCAGGTCTTGGACGCCAAAGGCCATTCTAGGGGCCTAGCCATGGCATATAAGTAAGAGAAATTTAAAGCCCTAAACTCCTAGGGGATGGACCAGGTTATGGGGATGGAATTATACTCTCAAGAACTCTGCACCAATCTATTGACAGTAAACATTTATGGGCCTTGCTAGGGAAGAGCCCTCTTCTGGAAGACCCTCCTCTCTAAATCCTCTATGAACAACCCCAACTTGGTAATCGAGGGAGACTTAAACTTCTCCATAGGCTCCTCCAAAACCTGGGGCCCCTTGGCCAGAGAAGATAACCTATCAGACTCTTTCACCAACCTTTTCAAAGACAACAAATTACTGGCGATTAACTTGCTGAAGGTAAGACCTACCTGGAGAAATAGAAGAGCAGCGGAAGGACGTGTGGCAAAAAGGCTGGATTGTTTTCTCCTTCAGGAGGAAGCATCAGCAAAAATTATAGCTTTTCGTCAGTGGGTGGGTGAAGGCGGGAAATCGGATCATATGCCAGTCTTGCTAGAACCATCCAAGCTCCCCAAAAAACCAGTAGGCCCCTTCAAATTCAACCCCGCCTAGCTTCAAGAGGATTCCTTCAACTCCCTCTTTGAGTCCACTTGGAGACCTGCAAGGACCAGTGACGCTGATAATAAAGCCTTCCTGTTTATGGAGAACCTAAAACGCCTTAAAAAAGCCATAGTGAATTGGGCCAAGGAAAAGAAACCGAAAGAAGATGAAGACCGCATCCAAATAGGAAGGAATCTCCAATGGCTTGAAAGCCCTAAAGCCGATGGCTATGAAACCCAAGATGAAAAGGAAAAAATCATGCAGCAGGAAGGCCAAAGGAATAAAATTCTCTTGGCAAGAGAAGAACAATGTCGAACGAAAAGCAAAGCCATTTGGCTAAACGCAGGGGATGAAAATACCAAATTCTTCCAAAAGTATGGTAGAGGAAGGAAGAACATAAACACCATCTGGCAGCTAAAAGAAGAAGGAGGCAAAGAGGCCCAATCCTTCGAGGATCTATCCCAGATCGGCATAGGACACTTTTAGAACCTTTTCTCTTACCAGCGCGAAATTTCCTTGGCAAAAGTAATCCAAACAACCTAGAATTTTCCTCGTTATGTGGAGGAAGAGGATTCACTAGAGCTAATGGGAGAAGTCACTAGGTGGGAGGTGGAAGGAATAGTAAAAGCAATGCCAAAAGACAAAAGCCCTGGCCCAGATAGCTGGACAGTGGAACTGTTCCAACATTTCTTCGAGCAATTAGGGCAAGATCTTACTGAAGTTGTTGAAGAATCTAGAAGGAAAGGGGTAATCTACCCACCCTTCAACTCAACCTTCATAGACCTCATTCCGAAAAAAGAAGACCCTTCCTATTTTGAGGACTTCCAATTGATCTCCCTCTGAAACTGTATCTATAAAATCATAGCAAAAGTGATAGCCCTCTGGGTTAAACCAATTTTATCTAGGAACATGTCAAGAGAATAGTTCAGCTTTCTGAATGGGAGGTAGATCCATGAAGCTATTGGAGTAGCCTAGGAATACATTCACAGTATCATCAAAAAAAAAAATCTAAGCAGTAGTGAAAATTGACTTATCTAAAGCATTTGATAGTGTCAGTTGGATGTACATTCAGATGCTTCTCACGCACCTGGGGTTCTATATAGACTTCATAAACTGGGTAATGGGATTCTTAACAAGTGTAAGCTTTGCAATTCTCATCAACAGAGCAGCCACCTCATTTTTTGAAAGGCATAGAGGATTACGACAAGGATGTCCCATCTCTCCTCTCCTCTTCCTTCTGGCAGTAGAAGGCCTCAGTCAATTGATCATTGATGCCCAAAGGAAAGGAAATATCCAAGGGTTGGAAGTGGCAGTCAATCTAAAAATAACCTATCTCCTATTCGTGGATGACATCCTGCTATTCTGTAATGGAAGAAGATCTAAAACCCACGAATTAAAAAGGATACTAAATCTCTTCTTAAAGGAAACAGGCCTTCAAGTTAACAAAGGTAAATCATAGCTTCTGCTGGAAGGATTCAACTGGCATGAAGTATTCCAAATCAAAGAGGACTTGCCCTTCGAGGATATGAGGCTCCAAGACTACTTCATATATTTTGGGTTCTACCTAATGCCTTGCCCATACAGGAAGTAGGATTAGCACTGGATAATAGAAAAAATTGAATCAAGAGTCACCCACTGGAGCTTCAAATGGCTATCTAGAGTTGGCAGACTGATACTAATCAAATCAGTCCTCCTGGCTACACCAGTCTACTGGGTTACATTAACCTGGGTTTCGAAAGGGACTCTAGAGAAAATCAGAAGAGTCTGCAGCAAATTCTTATGGGCAGGATCACAGGAAGACTCGGTACTCCCATGGGTGGCCTAGGAAAAGGTGGCAAAGCCAAAGGATTGGGGAGGATGGGGAATTAAAGATTTAACTGCCTTCGGATCATCGCTGGCAGCAAAGTTGTGATGGAGGATTATCAAAATGGAGAACCTCTAGACTACGGTGGTTAAATGAAAATATATTGACCCAATGTCGTTAGAAGACTAGATCAGAAGCCCAACCAGAAAAAAGGGGAGTGTCTCAGTGGTGTGGAAAGCAAAATTAGAAGGCTTTAAGATAATAGAGCAAGGTCTATCCTAGCAGGTAGGGAATGGCGAACATGTCCGAATAGGGAAGGGTCCATGGGTAGGATGCAACGAAGATTTCACACTATCCCTGAGCCTCATCAACCATCTTAACACAAGAGGCATTAATAACCTTAGTTAGATTGAGAACCATGGCCACTCCTCCATATGGGGCCAAGCATGGCTTACAGGATCAAACCTAAATCTCAGCCCTCGATGGAGAGGGGAGTGGATCACTTTCACCTCAGAGCTGTCTAGATCAAATGCTCGACTAAGAGATAGACCAGATCAGGTAGTATGGGTCCATGCAGACTCAAGAAAATACTCCCCAAAACAAGGTTACAAGTACCTAATGAAAAAGAAAGGCTGGGGAAATCAGGACTGGTGGGTAACCTCAATCTGGAAAATGCAATGCCTGGAAAAAGCCTAAATGTTCTTCTGGTGCATCCTAAAGGAGAAGGTTCCTACCTGGGACATCCTACAGAAAAGATACAAGTCAGGACTAGGGAGATGCACCCTTTGCAAAATGGCCTCTGAGTCAATTTTTCATCTCTTCATAGATTGTTCCTTCTCCAAAGCAGTCTGGCAAGCTGTCAGGGAACTGATCCACAAAAGAGTTTCATGGAATGGGCGGACGATAGAAGAAGCCTGGAAATCTTGGTGGACCCATCATCCTGAAGGAAATATGAGAACCTTCCCCTTATCATCTCCTGGGGGTTATGGCTCGTAAGGAATAAAAGTATTTTTCAAGATCAAATTCCCTTGGTGGAGAGCACAACTATCAGAAGTGTGTCTATCTTCACAAGCATCCCTGAGCCCATCCATGAGGATTTACCTTGCCTGATCAAAGAAGAGAATATCAAGGAAGGGATTCCATGGGCATATTTCAATGGGGCCTCCAGCCAAGACAACAAATGCGGTGCTGGGCTACTCATTCACCTAAATCCCCAAAGGTGCCTCAAAGCCTCAGTGGGCTTAGGGTTTGGAACTAATAACTTCGCCAAGCTGACAGCCTTAAAACTCCTTTATTGGCTCACCCAACTGGGCATATCCACGATTCAGATCTTCAGGGACTCTTTGAATATTATCAAATGGTTCAATGGAATAAGCAGATGTCAGAACTACATTTTCTCTACATTACCAGAAGAAACCATGCATTTAAAATCTCATTTGAACATCATCTCTCTATGTCATATATACAGGGGACACAATGACTATGTGGACCAACTTTCTAAAGTGGGTTTGCAACAAAATATGGGCAGTTAGTGAATAGAGGACACAGAGATAGACGAGATCCGTGTGTCGAATCATCCACCCTATGAACAAAATCAATCTCTCTAAAGCCACAACTAGGGCTGTGGCATTTTCCTTCCTTTGCATTTTTTTTCTTTTTTCTTTCAATTTAGAACAACAGCTACTGACACTCTTTAAACTCCTCGAAAATAAAAAAACTCAAAAATTTTTAGCTGACTCATTCTTGTTTGGGTTGTTTTCCCTTCTGAGGAGACCTGGGAATGATTCAGCCATAACAGTTAATTTTTACGACTGAAAACAGAGACCAATGATGTGGCTATGATGCACAGGAAACTGATCAACAAGGGTTTCTCCTCTTTGAGGAGGCCTTGGGTTCAGAATTGATCAACGAATCAGAATCAGACATTTGAGATGGCAGAAGGGGGCATCCCTCAAGCAACATCTCCGCAACTCTATGACTAAAAATCATACAATCACCTGAATTCTAATAATTTTTAAATTAATAATTTATTTATTTATTAATTATAGTTTACTAATTTATTAATATTAATTATTAATTATCTTTAAATTAATAATTTATTATTTATAATTAATAATATAATAATTAATGATTTAATAAAAAATGTTATTTTTTATATTATTAATTATAAATAATAAATTTATTTTGGAATATGGTTGGCCATAAGTGATTTTCATATTGAAACAAAATTTGCCACAATGGGACAATGGTTGATTTTCATATTGGACAATGGTTGACCATGATTTATTTTAATGTCAAGACAATATTTGTCAAAATGTGATGTTGGACCATGGTTGACCATGGTTAATATTCATATTGAGACTATTTGTCACAATGCCACATTGGACCATGGTTGAGTATGATTCATATGGACCACAATGTGGTACTTGATGTGCTTACTAAAATAGCCAAAAGGAATAATTTAAACTGACAGTTCATTGTTGCTTTTTCGTTAATTATTAAATAAATTTCCTAAAATATTAAATTTTTAAAACATTTTTATTAGAAACCATTTAAACTAGCAGTTAATTGTTGTTTCTTTTATTATTATATAAATGTTAGATATGACTAGAAATGACTAAACTAATTATTTGGTTTTTTATTATTAAATAAATTTTAAATATAATTTAGATTGGTTTAATATTAATATTTTCTAAAAATATTGCCTAAAAATATTGTGATTTAAAATAATTTGAACTAACAATTAATTAACTGTCTTACTAATTTCTTAAAAACATTTTGATTTAAAATAATTTGAACTAACAATTAACTCTTACTATTTAAATAAAAAATATTCTTTTCCTAAGAGATTTAGTTACAACAGAAAAGTTCTTTAAACATCCACATCCTCTTAATTAATTGAAAATTTCTTTAACCATCAACATCCTCTTAATTGTCCATGTGATTCAAAGTTGGGGTTGCGGGCAGCTCTAAGAAGGTAGGGTTGGAGTTGAAGATAGGGTTTTGGACTCAGGGTTCCATGGTGGGGAGCACAGGGGGGAGTGCTGCTCCCTCCTACAATCAAGCAGTCATAGAAGGAAGTAAGGACGTGGGAAAGAAGCATTTCAAGAAACCTCTGGAGAAGATTTCACAAGCACGAAGCCAGGGGACATCTGGAAGAAGCGAACCTCAGGATCAGAAAGGGAACCAACAGGAAACAAGTAAAGAAAATGAGAATGGAAGGAGCAGTGAAAGACCTGCTTCCATAAGAACAACTGGATTCTGCAAACCCAAGTCAGACATTATTCCCAGGGTTTTATTGAGTGACCCAACGATACAAGCACATAGGGATCATATGACGGAACATGCAATCATATGCAAGTTTATGGGGGTATGGCCGACAGAGAGGGCGTTACACGTCTAGATAAGGAGCCATTGGAAGCCAAATGGAGAAATACATTTACATCTGGGTTCTAAGGGCTTTTTCACAGTAGTGTTCACAAGCCTAGAGGACAAAGAAAAAGTGTTTGAAGGGGGGCCCTATTTCTATGCTGCGACAGGACTCTACATGCGGCCATGGATGATGAACTTTGTCCCGGAACATGAAACATTTACATCAGTACCAGTGTGGATCAGACTATACTCCCTTCCTCTAGATTATTGGCTACCAGAATCTTTGAAAACCATAGGCAACAAGCTGGGGCATTCTCTAAAGATCTCAGTGCCAACTCTGAAAGGAAGATATACCTCCTTTGCCTGAATATTTGCGGAAATGGATCTATCTGGAGCCCTTTCGGAAGCGATAATTTTAGAACTATATGATTAAGAATGGGTGCAGACTGTGGACCATGAGCACATACCATTTAGGTGCTGCAAATGCCATGAACATGGGCATCTATATAGAGACTGCCCCACAATCAATAGGGAAAGTAACCAGAAATCCACTAGGGAGAGAGATCACGAAGGTTTCACCAAGGTCGGGAGCAAAAGGAAAGGGGGAAAACGTCCACACAAGAAGGTAAATGAGGATATACATACAAGACACGACAACTTCAAGATCCTGGAGGAAGAAGAGGGGAACAAGGAGACAGTCCAAGACATGGAGAATGTAACGAAGGAGCTGGATAAGGTAACTGACATGGAGGAAATCACAGTAAACAACCAGCAAAAGGAAGATGATACACCAAGTTTGATGGAGATTAGTAGGGACCAGGAGATGACTCCAAGTGAAGTGGGAACAGAGGACCACGAGCTACGGGAGATTCTGGATAAGAAAAATCTAGATCTAGAGAAATTTTCGGAACAAGGGAAAAACATAGGTGTGGACTCCCTGCCAAAAGAGGATTATGACAGGGTACAACAGCTCTTTCTATGGAGGTCACAAGCGAAGGGAGCTAGATTCAAAAGAAATCATGAAAGCCAGGAGCCAACTGGGGTCAAGATGATGGAGAATTTATAGGCACAATCTCCAAAGAACTTAGGTAGGAAAAGAGGAAGAAAGAGACAGAATGAGCTGCTGAATGAATGTGGAAAACTATTGATTAACTCAGGTAAGATGAAAGATCTTACCATTTATTCCTTTACTAACCTTTCTTAATTAAGCTTACAAGCTAGAACATTAGAGGCATTGGGAATAGAAGGAAACAAAGAAATCTTAGTAACAGAATGAAAGAAGAAAAACCATACATGGTTTTTATTCAGGAGACAAAATGTTTGATGGACAAGATAAGGAATATTCACAATAAGTGGTTAATAAAATGTGAGTATTTAGAGGTTAAGGCTAATAACTCGGCGGGGGGAATTCTCACATTGTGGGATCCATAGAAATTTGGAATCTTGGATGCTGAAGCATCCAGGAGCTACCTCTCCTTGATATTTCAACCTATAGGGGATAAGGAGAAATACATGATTACAAATGTCTATGGACCTCAAAAGAAAGCAGACAAACTCAAGCTTCTCACCTCCCTAGAGGATTTAAGAGCAAGACATCCCATCCTGCCCTGGATCGTTGCAGGAGATTTTGATATGATAAGATCTCTTTCAGAAAAAAAAAGGAGGCACTAGACAACTAGGCAGAGACTCCATGGCCTTTCAGAACTTCATTAAGAACATGGGACTAGTGGACACTGAAACAATTAATGGAACCTTCACTTGGAACAACAAAAGGGGAGGGGCTTCTCAAGTTTCTTCCAAACTTGATAGATTTATTATTTCAGAGGACCTCCTTCTCACAGGACCCACCATGACAACCTCCATTATGCCCTTTGGAGGATCATATCATTGGCCTGTACAGCTGGAAGCCACCTTCATGGGCACACCAAGAAACAGACCTTTCAGGTTTGAAAATGCCTGGCTCTCACACCCTAAATTCACTAGTAACATTGATAAATGGTGGAGAGAGGAGCTGAATATTCAGGGTACAAAAATGTTCATGCTCCAACAGAAACTTAAACATATCAAATCTCGTCTTAAAGCTTGGAACAAAAAGGAATTTGGAGATATCTTCAAAGCCAAAAGAGAAACTGAGCAGAAGCTCCAGGAGATCAATCAGATCAACATCACAGAGGGCTTCACTGAAGAGCGGCAAAAACTAACTGACTCTGTGCAAGAAGAATGAGAGGATTGATGCTTACAAGAGGAAATTTTCGAAAGGTAGAAATCAAGGATACAATGGATTAGAGAGGGAGAAAGAAATACAAAATTCTTCCACAAATCCACTATGGCTCACAGGGCACACAATAGAATCACTAAGATCAAAGATTCTCAAGGTATAGAGCTTGTATCTCACAATGATATGGAATCGATCCTGGTACAACACTTCTGCAATATTGCAAAGGAGCCACTGGAGGACAGATCTAGGTTCATTGACCATTTTATTCAGTATATCCCTCAGCTGGTTACCAGAGAGGACAACCATAATCTCAACAAGCCAGTATTGGAAGAGGAGGTTAGTGAAGTGATTAATGAAATGCAGAATGGCAAAGCACCAGGCCTGGATGGATTCAATGTAGACTTCTTCAAAGCCTGCTGGGAAACTGTCAAACATGACATCCTCGAGGTTGTGGAAGACTCAAGAAGATCCCAAAAGGTACTGAAGGCTCTGAATGCATCCTTCATAGCTCTTATCCCAAAGCAAGAAAATTCCATGACTCCAAAGGGTTTTTGGCCCATAGCCTTATGTAATGTGGTGTATAAAATTATTTCTAAAGTAATAGCCAACCGATTCAAACCACTTCTACCCTTTCTCATCTCAGAGGAGCAAATAGGCAATGTGGAGGGAAGACAAATCCTCAACAATATCATCCAAGCTCATGAGGTGGTACACTCTCTCAATAGCAACAAACGAGCTGGTATGATCATTTAATTGGACCTAGCGAAAGCCTACGATAAATTAAGCTGGTCTTACATAAGAGCAATTCTAAAAGCCTATGGTTTTGACCAGAATTGCAAAAGGTGGGTGATGGCATTAGTTACCACGACCAGTTTTTCCATACTGCTCAATGGAGCTCCATCTAGGACCTTCACACCCTCCAGAGGACTCAGACAAGGTGATCCGCTCTCACCGTTCCTCTTCGTCCTCATGATGGAAGGGCTAGGTAGAGCATTCAAAATGGAAAATGTTGAAGGACGAATTCAGGGTATCAAACTTACCGC
The DNA here is from genome assembly GCA_031772625.1 of Pinus tabuliformis. NCBI lineage: Eukaryota > Viridiplantae > Streptophyta > Pinopsida > Pinales > Pinaceae > Pinus > Pinus tabuliformis. The sequence goes on along the minus strand of CM062807.1, from coordinate 642,299,679 downwards.
GGATGGAGAGGTAAACACTCATCAACAATTTGTGGATGATACAATGTTGCAGGGCATACCCACAGTCAGGGAAGCCAGAGCAATCAAAAACATCTTAAATGACTTTGTTATGGCAGCAGGCACAGAGGTAAGCCTCAACAAGTCCAAAGATTTTTTCTTTAACACTAATATTACTATTCAGAGAAACATTACCAGAATTCTTGGATTTCAAAGGGAACAGCTACCATCCAAATATCTTGGCATTCCTCTTACTGACAAACCTCTAAGCAAGAAAGTGTGGGAGCCAATACTAAATAAACTTCAGGACAAGGTCAGAAAATGGACATGCAGGTCACTAAATTTGGCAGGGCGCCTTGTGCTCACACAGGCGGTCTTGTAGGCCATTCCCATTTTCATGTTTTCAGCTCTTCCTGCTCCTCAAGGTATTAAGCAATAGATAAGAAACATACAAAGGGGTTTTTTTGGGGCAGAGGGGAAGAGAAAATGAAGTGGGCTTTAGTAGTCTGGGACAAGCTCTGCAAGCCAAGAGCCATGGTGGATTATGGCTTCATGATCCTGAGACCCTCAGCAGAGTTTCGGGAGCCAAGCTTTGGTGGAGATGGATGAAGGAACCGAATGCCCCCCGGGCTAAGTTGTGGGAAAAGAATTATGCCAAGTACTGTAGGAGAAGGATCACATTAGAATGTCAGGGCAAATCAGGGGCTCCCATATTTGGAACCTTGCCTGGGATAATAAAAGTATTGTTCAGCAACATTGTTTTTGGGAAATTCGAGCAGGGGACCTTGCTCGATTTTGGGAGGACAACTTGCAACAAGAACCCAACCTTTATAGGGATGAACTTGCAGCTCTCAAAATTGACACAGATAGCAAAAGTATGGCTTTGGTAAAAGACTTTTGGGAACAAGGAAGGAATAAGGGAAAATGGAGGAAGTGGAAGGATCTAGGATACAGTGATGAAAACCCATTGAAGACCAAGGCAGAAGCTCTCAACCAGGATCTAGAGGATAGAAGGATTCTGGTATCTTCCTCACCAGATCAATTAAGATGGGGAAAGAATACCGAAGAAAACTTTAACCTCAAAGAGGCTAAACAGGAAGTCACAGGATTTAACTTTGTGAATCCTGATCAAGGCTGGAAGAAACTTTGGCAAAGTCCACATTGGATGAAAATAAAGTTATTCATCTGGCTAGTGCATCAAAGGAAGATCTTAACTTGGGAGAATCTCCTTAAGAAAGGCTTCATTTGGCCTTCCAAATGTCACCTATGTGGTGCTCATGAGGAGATGATTGAACACCTTCTCAACCTCTGTCCTTTCACTTCAAAGGTGTGGGATTGGGTGGCCTACATTTTTAGACAAACTAATAGGGATAGTCTCAGCATATCCAACACTCTGAAAAACTGGAGGAAAAACTTCTCAGGGAATGAGATTGTTAATAAAGCTTGGATTCTGGTTGCAGGCTTTGTCATCTGGAATATTTGGAAGGAGCGCAAGAGTCTGATCTTCAAAAACAAAACAAGCATGCCCCAACTCATAATTGATCAAATTCTAAGGTGGCTTAAAGACACAATAAGAAGCTTGTTGAGGACCCTTCCTAAAGATCCTACTCTGCCCCAAGAGGAGAGAATTATACTTCACTTGGGTCTCTAGTCTATCAGTCCTTTGGGAATAATAAAGGAAGTAAGCCTAATAAATAAAGGTAGGGTTGGAGTTGAAGATAGGGTTTTGGACTCAAGGTTCCATGGCGGGGAGCGCAGGGGGAGTGCTGCTCCCTTCTACAGTCAAGCAGTCACAGAAGGATGTAAGGACGTGGGAAAGAAGCATTTCAAGAAACCTCTGGAGAAGATTTCAGAAGCACAAAGCCAGGGGACATCTGGAAGAAGTGAACCTCAGGATCAAGAAGAGAACCAACAGGAAGCAAGTAAAGAAAAGGAGAATGGAGGGAGTAGTGAAAGACCCGCTTCCATAAGAACAACTGGGTTCTGCAAACCCAAGTCAGGCATTATTCCCAGGGTTGTATTGAGGGACCCAGCGATACAAGCACATAGGGATCATATGACGGAACATGCAATCATATGCAAGTTTATGGGGGTATGGCCGACGGAGAGGGCGTTACACGTCTAGATAAGGAGCCATTGGAAGCCAAAGGGAGAAATACATTTACATCTGGGTTCTAAGGGCTTTTTCACAGTAGTGTTCACAAGCCTAGAGGACAAAGACAAAGTGTTTGAAGGGGGGCCCTATTTCTATGCTGCGGCGGGACTCTACATCAGTACCGAAGTGGATCAGACTATACTCCCTTCCTCTGGATTATTGGCTACCAGAATCTTTGAAAACCATAGGCAACAAGCTGGGGCATTTTCTAAAGATCTCAGAGGCAACTCTGAAAGGAAGATATACCTCCTTTGCCCGAATATGTGTGGAAATGGATCTATCTGGAGCCCTTCCGGAAGCGATAATTTTAGAAGTATATGATGAAGAATGGGTGCAGACTGTGGACTATGAGCACATACCATTTAGGTGTTGCAAATTCCATGAATATGGGCATCTATATAGAGACTGCCCCACAATCAATAGGGAAGGTAACCAGAAATCCACTGGGGAGAGAGATCACGAGGGTTTCACCAAGGTTGGGAGCAAAAGGAAAGGGGGAAAACGTCCACACAAGAAGGTAAATGAGGACAGACATACAAGACACAACAGCTTCAAGATCCTGGAGGAAGAAGAGGGGAACAAGGAGACAGTCCAGGACATGGAGAATGTAACAAAGGAGGTGGATAAGGTAACTGACATGGAGGAAATCACAGTAAACAACCAGCAAAAGGATGATGATACACTAAGTTTGATGGAGATCAGTAGGGACCAGGAGATGACTCCAAGTTAAGCGAGAACAGAGGACCACGAGCTACAGGAGATTCTGGATAAGGAAAATCTAGATCTAGAGAAATTTCTGGAACAAGGAAAAAACATAGGTGTGGACTCTCTGCCAAAAGAGGATTATGACAGGGTACAACAGCTCTTTCTATGGAGGTCACAAGCAAAGGGAGCTAGAGTCAAAAGAAATCATGAAAGCCAGGAGCCAACTGGGGTCAAGATGATGGAGAATTTACAGGCACAATCTCCAAAGAACTTAGGTAGGAAAAGAGGAAGAAAGAGACAGAATGAGCTGCTAAACGAATGTGGAAAACTACTGATTAACTCAGGTAAGATGAAAGATCTTACCAGTTATTCCTTTACTAACCTTTCTTAATGAAGCTTACAACCTGGAACATTAGAGGCATTGGGAATAGAAGGAAACAAAGAAATCTTCGTAACAGAATGAAAGAAGAAAAACCAGACATGGTTTTTATTCAGGAGACAAAATGTTCGATGGACAAGATAAGGAATATTCATAATAAGTGGTTAATCAAATATGAGTATTTAGAGGTTAAGGCTGATAACTCGGCGGGGGGAATTCTCACGTTGTGGGATCCATAGAAATTTGGAATCTTGGATGCTGAAGCATCCAAGAACTACCTCTCCTTGATATTTCAACCTATAGGGGATAAGGAGATATACATGATTACAAATGTCTATGGACCTCAAAAGCAAGCAGAAAAACTCAAGATTCTCACCTCCCTGGAGGATTTAAGAGCAAGACATCCCATTTTTCCCTGGATCGTTGCAGGAGATTTCAATATGATAAGATCTCTTTCAGAAAAAAAGGAGGCACTAGATAGCTAGGCAGAGACTCCATGGCCTTTCAGAACTTCATTATGAACATGGGACTAGTGGACACTGAAACAATTAATGGAACCTTCACTTGGAACAACAAAAGGGGAGGGGCTTCTCAAGTTGCTTCCAAACTTGATAGATTTATTATTTCAGAGGACCTCCTTCTCACAAGACCCACCATGACAACCTCCATTCTGCCCTTTGGAGGATCGGATCATTGGCCTGTACAGCTGGAAACCACCTTCATGGGCACACCAAGAAACAGACCTTTCAGGTTTGAAAATGCCTGGCTCTCACACCCTAAATTCACTAGTAACATTGATAAATGGTGGAGAGAGGAGCTGAATATTCAGGGTACAAAAATGTTCATGCTCCAACAGAAACTTAAACATATCAAATCTCGTCTTAAAGCTTGGAACAAAAAGGAATTTGGAGATATCTTCAAAGCCAAAAGAGAAACTGAGCAGAAGCTCCAGGAGATCAATCAGATCAACATCACAGAGGGCTTCACCTAAGAGCGGCAAAAACTAACTGACTCTCTGCAGGAAGAATGGGAGGATCGATGCTTACAAGAGGAAATTTTTTGGAGGCAGAAATCAAGGATACAATGGATTAGAGAGGGAGAAAGAAATACAAAATTCTTCCACAAATCCACTATGGCTCACAGGGCACACAATAGAATCACTAAGATCAAAGATTCTCAAGGTATAGAGCTTGTATCTCACAATGATATGGAATCGGTCCTGGTACAGCACTTGCAATATTGCAAAGGAGCCATTGGCGGATAGATCTAGGTTCATTGACCATTTTATTCAGTATATCCCTCAGCTGGTTACCAGAGAAGACAACCATAATCTCAACAAGCCAGTATTGGAAGAGGAGGTTAGTGAAGTGATTAATGAAATGCAGAATGGCAAAGCACCAGGCCCGGATGGATTCAATGTAAACTTCTTCAAAGCCTGCTGGGAAACTGTCAAACATGACATCCTCGAGGTTGTGGAAGACTCAAGAAGATCCCAAAAGGTACTGAAGGCTCTGACTGCATCCTTCATAGCTCTTATCCCAAAGGAGGAAAATGCCATGAATCCAGAGGGTTTTCGGCCCATAGCCTTATGTAATGTGGTGTATAAAATTATTTCCAAAGTAATAGCCAATCGATTCAAACCACTTCTACCCTTTCTCATCCCAGAGGAGCAAACAGGCTATGTGGAGGGAAGACAGATCCTCAACAATATCATCCAAGCTCATGAGGTGGTACACTCTCTCAAAAGTAACAAACAAGCTGGTATGATCATTTAATTGGACCTAGCGAAAGCCTACGACAAATTAAGCTGGTCTTACATAAGAGCAATTCTAAAAGCCTATGGTTTTGACCAGAATTGCATAAGGTGGGTGATGGCATTAGTTACCACAACCAATTTTTCCATACTACTCAATGGAGCTCCATCTAGGACCTTCACACCCTCCAGAGGACTCAGACAAGGCGATCTGCTCTCACCGTTCCTCTTCGTCCTCATGATGGAAGGGCTAGGTAGAGCGTTCAAAATGGCAAATGCTGAAGGATGAATTCAAGGTATCAAACTTACCACGGATGGAGAGGCAAACACTCATCAACAATTTGTGGATGATACAATGTTGCAGGGCATACCCACAGTTAGGGAAGCTAGAGCAATCAAAAACATCTTAAATGACTTTGTTATGGCAACAGGCACAGAGGTAAGCCTCAACAAGTCCAAAGATTTTTTCTTTAACACTAATATTGCTATTCAGAGAAACATTACCAGAATTCTTGGATTTCAAAGGGAACAGCTACCATCCAAATATCTTGGCATTCCTCTTACTGACAAACCTCTAAGCAAGAAAGTGTGGGAGCCAATACTAAATAAACTTCAGGACAAGGTCAAAAAATGGACATTCAGGTCACTGAATTTGGCAGGGCACCTTGTGCTCACACAGGCGGTCTTGCAGGCCATTCCCATTTTCATGTTTTTAGCTCTTCCTGCTCCTCAAGGTATTAAGCAACAGATAAGAAGCATACAAAGGGACTTTCTGTGGGGTAGAGGGGAAGAGAAAAAGAAGTGGGCTTTAGTAGCCTGGGACAAGCTCTGCAAACCCAAGAGCCATGGTGGATTGGGGCTTCATGATCCTGAGACCCTCAACAGAGTTTCGGGAGCCAAGCTTTGGTGGAGATGGATTAAGGAACCGAATGCCCCCTGGGCTAAGCTGTGGAAACAAAAGTATGCCAAGTACTGGCAGGAGAAGGATCACATTAGAATGTCAGGGAAAATCAGGGGCTCCCATATTTGGAACCTTGCCTGGGATAATAAAAGTATTGTTCAGCAACATTGTTTTTGGGAAATTCGAGCAGGGGACCTTGCTCGATTTTGGGAGGATAACTGGCAACAAGAACCCAACCTTTATAGGGATGAACTTGCAGCTCTCAAAAGTGACACAAATAGCAAAGTATGGTTTTGGTAAAAGACTTCTGGGACCAAGGAAGGAATAATGGAAAATGGAGGAAGTGGAAGGATCTAGGATACAGTGATGAAAACCCACTGAAGACCAAGGCAGAAGCTCTCACCCAGGATCTAGAGCATAGAAGGATTCTGATATCTTCCTCACCAGATCAATTAAGATGGGGAAAGAATACCGAAGGTAACTTTAACCTCAAAGAGGCTAAACAGGAAGTCACAGGATTTAACTTTGTGAATCCTGATCAAGGCTGGAAGAAAATTTGGCAAAGTCCACATTGGATGAAAATAAAGTTATTCATCTGGCTAGTGCATCAAAGGAAGATCTTAAGTTGGGAGAATCTCCTTAAGAAAGGCTTCATTGGGCCTTCCAAATGTCACCTATGTGGCGCTCATGAGGAGATGATTGAACACCTTCTCAACCTTTTCCCTTTCACTTCAACGGTGTGGGATTGGGTGGCCTACATTTTTAGACAAACTCATAGGGATAGTCTCAGCATATCCAACACTCTGAAGAACTGGAGGAAAAACTTCTCAGGGAATGAGATTGTTAATAAAGCCTGGATTTTGGTTCCAGGCTTTGTCATCCGGAATATTTGGAAGGAGCGCAACAGTTGGATCTTCAAAGAAAAAAACAAGCATGCCCCAACTCATAATTGATCAAATTCTAAGGCAGCTCAAAGACACAATAAGAAGCTTGTTGAGGACCCTTCCTAAAGATCCTGCTCTGCCCCAAGAGGAGAGAATTATACTTCACTTGGGTCTCTAGTCTATCAGTCCTCTGGGAATAATAAAGAAAGTAAGCCTAATAAATAAAGGTGTTAACATCTGGAAGCCCCCTCGTTATGGTTTCTTAAAGGTTAATATTGATGGAGCAGCTAAGGGCAACCCGGGATTAGCGGGCTTTGGGATGCCATAAGAGATGATCAAGGACAAATACATAAAATCTTCCATGCCCACTTGGGGAAGGCCACTAATAACATGGCTGAGCTCATGGCATAAGAGAAATTCTTCAAAATCCTGGTGGATTCAAGTTCACACAATGTTATAATTGAAGTGGATTTGGAATTAATTATTAGAGCGGCTAAGAAAATCAGCAATGGAGCCTCTCCAGATAAAGTGTCGAAGCACTGGAAGCTTCTGCGGGTTTTTTACCGCATCTACTCTCACCTCCTTAAAACTGTCAGATTTATTCATGTGAAAATGAAAGCTAATATGTTAGCGGATCGTTTGGCAAATGAAGGAGTCACCAATCGGGACAGGGATTCTAGGTATGCTTGGGACTTGTTACCTCCAAGAAAATTATGGGAGGACTGTCTCAGTCAGGGAACCCAGGATATGGAACTATGGACTAACAGGATAGATCAAAGGGACTCAGAAGACCAGCGGGTGGATGGAGAACCCCACACGGTCTAACCCGCCTTGGTTCGACTGTTGCCCATAGTCTGGAATTCTTTTGATTGAATGATGAAAGGACTGATTTGGATAGCACCACAGGATGAGGTTTCCATTTTTGTTTTGCTTAGTTGGTGTTTGACTGAGAATTTAGGTGGACGGGATTGTCTCAAGATCTGCTCGCGGGATGGAATTGAAGGACAACACGTGGCAAAAGGAAGTGTTTGGTTTTTCTGTGCAACAACCATTCCAAAACCAAAAGTGGTATATCGGGCGGGGTCCGAATGGTTTATGGTATTTTTGAGATTGGATCTGATTCCACGCGTGGCAGGGTGAGGTGAGAGAAAACTGCCCTCATCGGCCAGTTAACTCTCGCGCTTCTCGACCTCTCGATATTCACGAAGACCGTTGGATCTTAGTCAGTTAATCAACGGCAGGGATTTGTTTATGCTAGTTGGTCAGACCCGAAAAAATATTAGAGTGGTATGCTTTTAATTTTCGTCGAGTCCATTTGATAGTTTTCAGCTTAGCTTGTGGTGAGACCTCTTGTGGACCCACGGCGAGTCATTTGTGGCCTTTTGTGACCTCCGGTTCGATGGACTAGTTCTCCAAGGATTTCTAGTTTCATTTGTTGCACAACAGCACTACTAGATGGCCTTGTGCCTTAACTGTCTGGTGGTTCTCCTCGGTTTTCCTGTTTAGGTTTCTCTTGGTTTTGGGTAATTGGTTTGGTTCGGCCTGCCCTGCTGACTGTTGAACTCTCACAGAGCGGGTGCGGCTTCTTGTAAATTATGTATTTTAGCTAAGCTTAATAGAAGGTCCTACTCTTACCTGATAAAAAAAACATCCTCTTAATTGAATTGGGAGGGAGCTCAGGAAATTCTATTTAGGTAGCATGGAGAATTGCATAAATTCATCGCTTAACTGACTGAGTGGCCAAGAAATATATATTTTCATTACCTAAATTATTGGTAATGATACTTTAACAAGAATAAAATTGTTTTGTTTAATTAAAAGAAACGGTTACCAAGAAATAGTTACCCTTTGCCTGGAAAGAAAAATATAGAGAGGGGAAGAGGAGCTACTGACTGTAACTGGATATAATCCAGTGTGAAATATAGAAAGTGCTCGAGGGAGAGTCTGGACGTGACTTTTAGACTCGTGGCTGGGATGAGAGACTTTCCGAAATATATTTTCATTGCAGGTTAACAGATAAGTAAGATAGAAAGCTTCTAAAGATTTAATACTGGACTGTAGATATTATTATTGACTTGCAGGTTAAACAAATAAGCAGGATAGAAGGCTTAATTCTGAACTAATAACCATGGAGCTTATGCTAATGCTTAATTGATAATGGATTAATTGAATGGTTACAACATAATTATTTGTTTTATAGAGTAGAAATAGGAATATGCTAATATAAATCCTAGAAAGTATCATTGCAAATATAACTTATCATTAAAATAAAGGGAATTGTAAATATCCTTTCTGGAAAACTTCATATTAACCATAAATATTAGTAGAACAAAAGATTAAAGTTCATCCAAATATTAAACAATTCCCTATTCTGAGTTAAGCAAAACAGCTAACCATAACATGGCAGTGAAACCTTTGGTAGAGCTTATCATCAAAGGTTATACGTAATGAATAAACACTATATAATGAATAGTAGGTAACGCTACAAGATTTTTTGGCAATAAACTATCACAACTGATTAAGTACAGTTTACATAACATAAATGTTGCATAACTGTCGCAGGATATCGATCCACAAGGAAATTGAGAACAATGTATTTACTTCATATTAACACAGTAATAAACTGAAAGCGTGTATTCCTAAACTAGGAGCAATCGATGAAGTGGTCGATGCTATCAGAAAAGCCAAATATAGGCATTCTTGGCCTCTCCTTCAAATAATTAAGAAAGTTATTACAATCCATCCTTCAAATCAAAATGGAAACAGTTTCATAGTCCTTCTTAATCAAACTACCGACAATTGCCAAGTATAAATATTCAACTCACATAGCTTTACATTTCAAAAAAAGGAACTATTGACAGTTGGAGCTTGTCATATGACCAGACAAAGCAAAAGAAACTAGTATATATATTAATAACTTAAACCCGTTTATAAGGAGAAAACCCTCCAAAGAAACCCTTAAACAATTAAGCCCAGAACAGTAACAACAAAAGATTTAGCTCCAACCTGTAAATCAACCGGGACACTGTGAGCTCTTAAGGGTTTAATGGCCATGGTCTTGAACTTCAAACCTTCCGAGAATTAGCGTACCTGTAATAGAGGTCGAAAGTCAGTAGATACAAATTGAGCTAGAACCTTTCATTCATATACATAAGCAGAATGATACTCTAGGAGGGTTCTTACCTGATTTAAGGACATATCCTCGGTGAATTGCCTACTTGTAGACCAACGATTGGACTCAGATATGAATTAAAAAGCTTAGATAAAAAAAAATGGATTAGAAGAAAAACCTTATCTAAATAGAGACTGGAATGAAAACTGTTGCTATGAAATTTCGCTGCGAAATGGTTACCTTTTTCAAATGGTTCATGGTGCTTTTTGTCTCCCATGACCTCCAGAACCTCTTGGGCCATCTATATATAATGGTGATGGACCTTTAGAACAAGTTTAAGGCAGAAACCCCAAACAAACATCAAACCCTCAAAACTGAGCAAATGAAACTCACTATCTACCAATCTCTATGGCATACCTGCGCCAGTAGGTTCAACTGTCTCTATTGTTTCAAACCACAAATTCAACTGTCTCTATTATTTCAAACCATAGAGAACGCAGCATACTGTTGGTAGCTTTTGACAGACCCGGCCATCGCAGAGCAGCGTGAGACACAGGAGCAATCGTAACAATTAAACATCCAAGGCTTGGGTGCGAAGAGTTGGTTAGAGGACCAAACCCTACCCTTACTTCGTCGTCAGATTGCCAGGGCTCTGCGAGACACAGGAGCAACCGTAACAATTAAACCTCCAAGGCTTGAGTGCAAAAAATTGGTTAGAGGACCAAACACTACCCTTACTTTGTTGTCAGATTTCCAGGTTAAGATCAACGGTGGTAGAACGAAATAGATGGCGAGATCGAACACGAGTATTGTCCCAGGGTCCAACTGCTCATTGCATGTTACCACGTACAAGAGCCAATACAACATAATATGCCCTGAATAAATGTGCACAATTAAGGAGGAGGGTCCCCATCTAGATTTCCTCACCTGTTCATTTAATTTAACATATATTGACATATAAGACTATCCAGATTCCATAAGTAAATTTAAATGATATTTATGTGTATCCGTTTGTTACCAGCGGTCATTACATAATGCCTAATAGTTGTATGTTAATGTAACTAATTTTCTTTTATTGATGTATTTTGTAATTCTTTTTTATAAAATTGTCATATAATTGTTACATGTGCTATACTCAAAGACACGATTTGGTTTGAAGGTGCTGAAACTATGCATGCAAGAAACGTTGTGATGAGCATGAAAAGTGCAGCGATAGTAAATATTGTGTTCATCATTTCCATCTTCTATGACTTCAATTTTGATGGAAACAGAAGATGGAGATGATGTTCGCATTATATGCTTTGCATATTATCCCGCGGAAAATTAAAAAAAACTAGTGTCAGGACTCTCAGCTTCAAATATCAAGAATCGCATAGATATCAAGAATGGCATAATTCATCCCAACCGTTGTTGTGCTCTACATTGATATTTAAGTTCAGTGGATTGATTGTATTTGTAAATTACAATACAACTAGATTGATTTTCGCTATGCGTACATATTATTATGTGAGCTTTTATGAAAAAAAAATTATTATGTTGGTTGTTTTTGTATTTTTTATTGTTTTTGTTTTTTTTTTCAATTAAAGTAATTTTGTTTGGAGTCGCTCTCAAGTATATATAGTCTTGTTTATAGACCATAAAATTTGTAAAGGCAAAATATCCCCACTTAACTATTACACCACATCTTATTTATTCATGTTATTTACTGGAATAGTCAAATCGTTTACAACTTAAACAACCTAAGCAACTCCAAGTTTGGTAGGCTAATGGCTCTTTTTCATTAGTAATTTTTAGGGCTCCCTTTCATTAGTTTTTATTTATCTATAAATCAAGAATTTCTTTTTAATTTCTCAATATATTTATATATATCAAATTTACTTTTTGATATATAAACATAGTTTTATTATAAACATGCTATATATATAAACACGTTTTCTTTCTTTTCTTTTTATTATATGTCCACAAGTTTGATGGACATGCTGTTACTCGTGGCAATGATTGTCCATGGGAGATTCTCGCATTTGACGGGAATTTTTCCCATCATAGGGCATTTTTTCCATATTTGACGTTCATAACTTTTTAATGACCATTTCTCTCGATGTGTTTGTAGTTGTGCAAAACATATTATTGACGGTTGATATTTTTATCAAAACGTCATTTATACTCTTTCCCATTAAACTAAGGAAATTTCCAATATATAGTCACAGTCGTAAATGTTAGCGAAGTCTAGCGGGTAGACTTGACCTGTCACGAATTTCGGGAGTTACTTAACTGCATATTCACCCACATAGCCTACATATGAATATCAGATACCTTGTAAATTTGGTTAATCTAGCTTTGCGTGCAAACAAAATGGTTAGGACTCAGAACAAGGGACCATGTCTAAACAAGTGAAATAAAATCATTGCAGGGGAACGATATGACATTCAATAGGTGCACAAACACCATAAATACATGATAATGAGAGGTGTGAGGGAGGCTCAATTCATTCATTTAACTCTGTTTTCCATGTCAATCCTGACGCAACCTACATGCAATCACAACCAACAAAATTGCTTCGAAATTACTATGTGGCTGCATTCAGAGCAAAATAGGATTATAAGATTTTTTCCACCAAAACAAAATTCCAATGATGTGAAAGGCCCCTGCATATTCCAACCATGCTTCTCCAAGATTTTGTAAGTTTTTAAAAGATTTATTGCCATCAGTTGACATGGACGATATGATCATCTCCCGTGAGGATTTTTAATCCATTGGCGAGTTGGTGTTGTGGATACCATATATGAAGATCATGAAGGAACCATTGTTCATCAAACTCTTTAGGGGATGCGATGAATAACACAGGCCACAATGGCAAGAATCTGGCTTTCCCCAATGGTGGCGCCTACATTTTACTAAAAAACGGCCATTATGACACTTCATATGCAGTTAGTCAAGATATTCTACGACGAAGCATCTGGTCATGGGGTGAAACCACATGGTTTCCAATAATTGTTATAGTGTACGATAAAGGCCACAGTTTCAAGATTGACAAGTTTATTTTCAGCTCAAAATGGACTGAATTTCAATTTCATTAAGTTGTTCTGAACACTAACTTTTTGTAATGCTGGAAACAAAATATTTTAACATCCTTATCTTTTGTTATTGTTTTGAATGGCTAGTTTCCCTTGGTTTCAAGAAGCAATTCCTTGAAGCGGCAACTAATAGAAGCTTGCTGTTATGGTTCCTCGATCCTCATGAATCCTTTCAGCATTGCTACTCTAAGATGCGCATCTGAGTTTTTGGATATGACAAAAGAGTATTGCAGAGGTTATCTTTGCAAACAAAGTGAGTTTTATTTCAATCAAGTAATACTAAAAAAATCCAGGAAGACGAGCTTGAAGTTCTCTGAAACTATAAAAAATTTCATCCCTTGTCTGAAGAGATGCGTACTGTAAACAACTGCATTGAGGCAATTTCTATGAGGATACTAATTGGTCTTTTTGAAACAAGATATCAGCTAAATGAAGGCATTTCTGTGGAAAGCTGTGAGGCCTCATGGATAAATGATCTGTGGACACTGCTGTTTGATTATTTTGGACAGATAATCGCCTTTATTCAAAGGTTGCGAATGAAGAGAAATTCATTGGTCGAGCACTATTTTTTTACGTAGAGATAAAAATCAGACTTGAATTGAAAAAGAAGGAGTTTCGGCTCACAGGTGAGTATTGCACCTAGAGACTGCACTCAAACAAAGAGAACTCTCTCCGTACACTCTACATCCATCAAATGAGAAATTACATCATTAAGTACATTACTAGAGATCAGGAAGTTGCAACCAAACTCCTAAACTTTAGGAACAAATCCTAAATTAAGGAGATACATTACAACTGGTGTAACCATTTCTCCATTAATAAACAATAATATTAATTATTTTCAACTCCCCCCCTTAATGGAGAAAGGATTATCCTGAACTCCTAACATCCCTCTGAACAATTCAAACTTTACACGCTCAAGAATCTTAGTAAAAATATCAGCCATGTTATCACAAGTTTTACAATATTCAACACATATCTCTTTTGACAGTAGTTTCTCTCGATGAAGCAGAGCTACAGTGCTCTGCTTTTTGCTGCTCCATGCTATGACCCTGGATCCAATGTTGAATGCATAAACTGTGATAGATCTTCGATCATCCAAGTTACCTACCTAATCAGAATCTGAAAAAACCTGCTAGAATAACATCAGAAGTGTCAGTGTACAAAATGCCATAATTACTAGTACCACTAAGATACCTCAACACACTTTTTGCTGCGACCTAGTGACTTTCGAGTTGTTTTGACATGAACTGGCTCAACACATTAACAAAATATTCCAAATCTGATCTAGTTGTAGTCAGATATATCAAACTGTCAACTAGGTGTCTGTACATGGTTGCATCCACCTCTTTAGTACCGTCGTCACTGCTCAACTTTAAGTTCTGCTGTAATGGTGTTGTTGTTGATCTGCACTGCTCCATTCCGAACCTTTCCAGCAAGCTTCTGGCATACTTCCCTTGAGTAAGAAAGGTTTGTCCAGAGTCTTTCCATACCTCCAATCCCAAGCAATAATGAAGGTTTCCGAGGTCTTTCCATCTCATACACTTGTGACATCTGATTTCTTGGATCATATTGTTAGCATTACCTATTATGATCATATCATCTACATACAAAGAAATCAAAATAATTTTCCTTTGTTTATTAAACTTGGTATATAGATTTGGATCATTCAAGCTCCTATAGAAGCCATGATGTACAAAAAATGAGTCAATTTTCTCATACCACAACCTGGGTTCTTGTTTTAAACCGTAAAGTACCTTTTTCAATTTACACACGAGATGTTCCTGCTCCTTTTTCACAAAACCTTCAGGCTGTACTAAATAAATTTCTTCCTTCAAGTCACCATTCAGAAATGCAGACTTAACATCTAGCTGGTGTAGCTGCCGTTTGTGTTTTGTTGCTAAGGAAATTAGCATTATAATGGTGTTTAATTTGGCTACAGGAGAAAAGGTGTCATCGAAATCTATTCTCTCTTGCTGTGAGTAACCCTTTGCTACCAGTCTAGCTTTAAGTTTCTCTATACTCCCATCTGCATTTATTTTTGGTTTATACAGCCATTTGCATCCTATGGGGGTTTTACCTTCAGGAAATTCAACCAAATCCCAAGTATGGTTTCTATTTATTGATTCTATTTCCTCATACATTGCAGCCCTCCATGCATCAGATTTACTTGCTTCCTCATAATTCTCAGGTTCTACAATGTTTAAAAACTTTGACATTAATGCATAATCTTTCAATTTAGAAGGTAACCGAGTATTCCTACTTGATCTCCTTGGTAGGGGACTTACCTCAAATCTGTCTATTTTAGCCTTTTCTGGGCTTGCATTATTGATTACATTTCCTGTTACTTCTTCTTCTTGTTTCTACTCCCGCTCTTCATCTTCCTTACTGTTTTCTTCCATTAGCAATGGAATGTCCCAATCACTGTTAGAGTCATCCTTTCCTTCTTCAACTTGTTCTAGTTCTAACATTGTAAATTCCCCAGGATTCCCAAGATTGAAAGGACCAACATGTTCTTCCTCCATAAGTCACATAAGGCCTTCAACCAGATCAGAAACGAACTGGAAGCTTCGCGTTTGTTCCCCATTTCCATAGACTGTCAAAGGCTCCTTGTGCCAAGCATGAGCAACAAAATTACTTGCAACCCAACCATCATCACGGCACATTCGCGGACCATATGTATTGAAAATTTGAGCAATCCGAACCTCAACATTTTCCCCAACATGCTTGGCAAGTTTGGATATGTTCAAGATTCCCACATCATTAGTTTTGATATTCTTCACAAGATTGTGTTTGTAATGCACAGGGGAAGCGGGGCAAGCCAAATGGTAGATCTGGTCAACCTCCAACAATAAGGGTTCCACAACATCATGCCTTATCCGTTCAAACCTCGGATTGCCAAAATGATGCAAAACATTCTCCTTCCTTCCTGTGAAGAAATTGTCAACAACAATAACACTGTCGCCCCTTGCCATGAGCCTGTCATGTAGATGACTGTCAACAAAGCCAGCTCCATGCGTCACGACAACTCGCAGGAACTTTCTCTTCAAACCTAGTGGCACTTTAGCCCCCGAATTCACCATCGAACCTGAATGATACTGCGCAAATCGAGAAACAGGCGTCTCATAAACAACCCGATGAGGTTTTTCAGGCACAAACCTTCCATTTTCATTAATATTAGAAGCCAAAAAACTAGGCTGAAGGATAAAGAAAGTCGATGCGATGGCAATTCCTATCAAAATAAACAGCATCCGTTGCTCCCTGAGCAAATAATCTACTGGCCTGATAATAGACCACGTCTTTTCTGGCTTAAGAGAGTATTCATCACTGTTATTCATATTGGACTGATAAAATTTCTGATCCTCTAATGAATAAGTCTGCAATGAGCCACCACTGGGAAAGTCCGATCTGCTGCCACCAAACAGATCAGGAACTCCAATGCGCCACCACCGGGCAAATCCGATCTACTACCACTAAACAGATTAGGAACTCCAATGCGCCACCACCGGGAAAATCCGATCTACTACCACCAAACAGGTCAGGAACTCCAATGCACCACCATCGGGAAAATCCGATTTGCTACCACCAAACAGATCAGGAACTCCAATGCGCCACCACGAGGTAAATCCGATTTGCTGCCACCGAGTAGATCAGGAACTCCAATGCACCACCACTGGGCAAATACGATCTGTTGTCGCCGAGTAGATCAGGAACTCCAATGCGCTACCACCAGGCAAATCCGATCTGCTACCGCCGAATAGATTAGGAACTCTAATGTGCCACCACTGGGCAAATCCGATCTGCTGCCACCGAACAGATCAGGAACTCCAATGCGCCACCACCGGGAAAAATCGATCTGCAAAAAAATTACAGATTTTCCAAAGAGAAAGAGGCTGGCGCTTCTCGACGGTGAAATACCCACGCCGAAAAAAAAGGCGATGCATCTTACGAAATTGGAGCGATTAAGGCTTGATTTTCCATGCCATTAGCACTTTCTGGCGCGCTTGCGCGACTATATCTCTCAAAACCACACCAAATGGCACTACTGTTTCTTAATAAATTGTGCCAACCCTTCATTCCGGTCAAAAATGGTGCGACTGTTCGCGACGAAACTACGGCAATCCTATTTTCCGCTCAGAGATGATCAGTCATCTGAGACCTGTCTTCAGGTGTTACTGTAGTCCACCTGATTCTACGAATGCTTCTATACACGCCACCGCCACTACAGTGCTGTAATCAATGATGCATCCTAAAAAAAAAATTAAGGCTATCCCTACTCTGTGCTCTGATACCAAGATAAAAATCAGGCTTGAATTGAAAAAGGAGTTGCAGCTCACAGGTGAGTACTACACCTAGAGACTGCACTCAAACAAAGAGAACTCTCTCCGTACACTCTACATCCATCAAATGAGCAATTACATCATTAAGTACATTACTAGAGATCGGGAAGTTGCAACCAAACTCCTAAACTCTAGGAACAAATCCTAAATTAAGGAGATACGTTACAACTGGTGTAACCATTTCTCCATTAATACCAAATAATATTAATTATTTTCAACTCGTAGATAGCTGGATCTTAGACATTTTGAGGGTCGGTGATTACAATAGTAATCTTCATGAAAAGTCTTTGGATTGCAGAGATCAGGTGTTTTCAAGATTCGAAAGGAAAGGCGTTATTGAGTCCATCGTCAGGGTTCAACCAGCAGACAATGATGTTCTTCCTATCAGCTTCTTATTTGTGATTATTCGTTGTGCGCTCGCTTGGACCTCCAGCTTCGGGTGCCGTGCTCAGCTGGGAGAAAGAATAGTTACACAATTGGAACAAGCTACAATCAAAGGAATAGTTACACAATTGGAACAAGCTACAATCACTTATTTCCTGCTTCCATTAAAAACATACTAAGAATAAGTTTTTGCTTCCAGGTCCGAAACTAACAATATGCAACATACTGTTTCTCATTATACAGCTAGTTGACAACAATCAAATATCAAAACATGCAACACGAATTCCTACGTTTAATAGAGAAACAATTTAGAAGATTCTTTCTTCAAAGAAGGGATCAAAGGCAGCCTCTGCAGCACGAATCCCTATGTTTCTGTCATCGCAAATATCTGGGATGAATACCTCGCCGAAATCACATTTGATGCTATGCTTTATCCATTTATATTTTTGAACCTTATTCAGACTGTATCGTCGTCAGCTCGCCTTTCGCATGATTGACCTCCATTTAAAAAAAAATTCAAAATTTCATCTAAATTTAAAAAAATCAAATTTCTTTTCACTTTACTTTCTTTATTTTGTTTTCGTGGTTAGATCTTTCACTGTCAAGATTCTTTTACTTGAAGATTTTAGAACAAGATGTTTTGTTTTTTTTTTCTTTAGCGTTTTCTTGTCTTAGTGGACGCTCCAATATTTGAAGTTCAAAATCTTAAAATCTATATTAAAGCTAATGCCATTGATAGATAGTTTTATAGTTTCTGGAATGCTCAAAAATGTCTTCTTGCATGGGTTTATCAAGCTCACAGAAAGTGAGATTCCCTGGAAGAGTTGTGTAAGATTCTATAATATTCCTCAACTACGCAATTTTCTGCGGGTAATGAATATCAATTCTGATCTCTCTTCTCTGATCGAGCTTCATAATGGAGGTGTGAAGCTCTAACTATTTCTGGCAATTAGCACAGACAAAGAATAAACTATACAGGGATTTTCCTTTTGCAGCGCTTGTCATCCACAATCGTACCACACGCTTTATTTTTCTATTTTCAATGTATATCTCAAAGTTCCTTTTATGGACTTGGCTACGAAAGCATCCGACTGGTCATATATATATATATATATATATATATATATATATACATGAATTTTAATACTTATTTTGTTTCTCTACTTTTGACATACATCTCAATGTTGTTTTTATGCACAATAGTCCATTCAAACCAATCGCTTCTATTTCTTTTATATAAAGAGTTATACGGGGAAATATATATATATATATATATATATATATATATATATTTGAATGTTTTAACATGTTTGGCACTGTAGTGTTTCCATTAATGTTAACAAATCTATGAGTTTTATGCTTTGTATGATGTTTACAGTTTTATGGTTATGAAGATGAGCTACAAATGGAGTTAAAGAAACACTTACGTGTGGTGACTCTCATGATTGGTTGAGGAAGGTTTACAGAGGATAGGGAGGTGTTATTGAGACTTTTCAAGGATTGGATAAGTTCGGTAGGTGTTGGAGAAGGTGTGTTAGATGTTTGGAGCAGATTCACTAGGGTTTGATTGAGTTTTGGGCTGAAAAATAGGGTAACTCACAATAGAGAAACCTTTGTTATAACTCACTTTGCCAATGGATAACTTGCGTTACTCCTATATTGAATTTCCTCGATTCTATGCACACTCTAGTGAATTCTAAGGGCATTTACTATGGTTTTTTCCCATGTCATTTGGTAGATAAATTTGACTTGAGTTAATCTTCATTCTTGAAGGTGATCAAGTCAAATATGATGAGGAGTATTATTGAGTATTGATTTCATCTTCCATTACTGATAGAGAGTGTGCAATACAGGGGTTGGATTGAGAGAGAATGTTAGCTATAGTATTACAAAGATAATGCGCATATCAGAGCTCAAATTTGAAGCATATTTTAGAGGATGATGGAGTTATTGTATTTCTATGTGCTTAACATGTTTGTGATGTATATTATATTGCTCCCAATATTATGTTGTTGATATAGAGAGGAGGATATTGTTGTAGTTGCTTTAGTAGAGACTTTGGATCAGAGTTCAGATTACTAATATGTGTGTGTTGCACTGGTTCCATTGGAGATTTTATTATTGTATTGTCTTTGGATATGTATTGTTTTTCTGCTAGAGTATGGCAGTGATGGCTGAGTGTGAAGTTTAGATTATTATTGTATGTTTCTGTGGTGTTTGACTTCCATAGGAGATTGACTGTGTTGAGGTGATGTATTGATTTTGGCTAAGATTCTGTTCCATAGTTTTGTATGCAGATTGGTTGTTGTATTATAGATTTCATTCGATTGTATGAGCATAGTGGTTAATGTGAGTCTAGTATGAAAATTTATGAAATGAACCTCAGAAGTGTTTGAATGAAGAAATTGTGGATCCAGTATGAAACGTTGTGAAACATGGTCAATGAAAGAGCTTGAAGGTTAGGGTCTTGAGTGAACAAGTGGTGTCTTGCATATTAAGGGTGTAGCAACACCCTTCACGTAGTATCCTAAGAACTTGGGAGTGGTGGCTTCCATTCAGTGGTGGTTGGGTAACACTTATTGGGAGTGGTGGGTTCCGATAAGTGGTTTCTTGCAAATTTGAGGGAGTCATGGCTTACTGCTGGTGGTGGCCTGCAAATTCCATACAGGTTGTTTCCTAGAGTGAGTAACATCTCACATGTTTGACAAGTTCGAGCTTGCGCACTAGTGGTTCCCGATGACTATGTAAAAGAAGAATTTTATAATAATAGAAGAGCAAAGGAAAACATTGGATGATGGTTTTCTCCCTTTGGGTTTCCACCTTACATCTGGTGCCCCTTATGTGTGATATTTTTTATGGTTGTTATTATGGTTACTTGCTTTGATGTTCTCATGGTTATGTGCTTAGGTCTTTTGTTTATGGCTCATACTTATGCATAGATCTTGTTATCTATTATGTTGCTAATGAATGCATGAATCAAGGTTTGTGATAAAAAATACAAAAAAATGGTAAAATTTGTCATAAGTCATAATAATGATTCATGACCTTCCCTGCGACACTTTGCCCCCTCCCTCTCTCAATATTGTTCAAGGTTTCCACCAATACTTAGGTATGGTTTTCAAGAATTTTTATTTTATATATATATATGAATGGTTTGGACTTAATAGTTTGTGAATATTTCTATTAGTATACACAATCTAACTTATGAAATTAAAAGTTTCCAAACACTTTTTCTATTCCAAAACTTATGTGGTGTTTGAGATCTCCACTCTCAACATTACATAAATTAAACTGTTATTGATAAATTAAATAGCACATAACCGTTTCTAATGACTATTAATATTTATTAATGAATTAATTTATATAACTATACTAGTTTTAAATATTTAAAACTATATTTAAAATTAATTATTAAATAATTTTTATATGTATTACTAAGGTACAAAATTTCTTCGCACTAGTAACGAAAAGTTACCAACAATGATAATGAATACACATATATCATTTTAACTAATCCTATTTTAAAATGTAAAAAGCATTTTCAATCCTAAATAATAAATTTTACAAAAATCACAACATATCCCTTTATAATAGCTTTATTATTTACCACCTTTAATAAGGAATGAATGCTTAATTTTCGAGATTATTCTAAAAATGAATAATCCCTAACCAATACAAGTGAAATTCATTATTATGATTATCAAGCAATATTTTTCTATGAGATCACATTAATAATTAACAAATTTTTCATTCTTCTGTAATATTTTATATATTCGCACACATTTTTCATTCTTCTGTAATATTTTATGTAGTTTTACCATAACAACACATCTGCAACAATGTACAGAGGACAAAATGTTTAAACATTTGTCAACCCGGAAACATTATTTTTAGCATATTTTGGTCTATAAGTATATACATTTGTCCAGCTGGAAACATTATTTTTAACTTATTCTAGTCTATACATATATTATATATGAAAATTTTCAATCTCCCCTCACTAAAATACTCGAATTCTATTTTTATTACAATTTCTAGATCCAAAAAAATAGAATGAGTTTGATTAAAATTAAAAAGAAATATTTGTTTTCCATTTTTTTAACTTAAGTAAATAAAAATGAACTAATCTAAGCATGAAATCTAATCTAGAGAGTACTAAATACTGTGTGAATTTGTAAATATAAAAGAACTCATTTTTTAATCTTTTTTCTTTATAGAAGATGGTTGGTTAGGCGAGACTGCGATGGCAGAAACCCTGGTTCAAAGCGGCACGAGGAAGGGGTTCACAGGCACAGGAACTGACAGTGCCTCCTTGACGGACCCCATAGGCACGACCCCAGACAAGTCGATCTTCCAGAGAGCCCCAACAAAGGACCTTGGGAAAACCCTCGGCAGAGTCTGATTGACTGTACGCAACCTGTCCAGGGCAAGGTTCTACCATCTGATGGCTACGATGCCCGATCTGGCCATGGGCAAGGCGAGTTCATTACTGTTGGGCTCATCCGGATCAGCCCCAAAGCTGCGCACCCCATCGACCTTGGAAAAACCGTCTCTGCCTCCTGCATGCACAGGACTACAGACGTTAAGGAGATCGGCCAGGAGCATAGCCCAGATCGGAGTTTCCAGACCCCTGGGGCAGATGTGAGGCAGGAGGAAATACTGATCGAGGACGAAGCCGAAGCAAGTAGACCTCAAGGCAACGTATCTGCGGTAAGGGTAATTCCATTCTTTACTTATCCTCCCTTTATACCAGATCTAGTACAAGAGGCGTCTGCAGGGCCGATTTATAGAGCTGGATCGGGCATCCTGACCACGGAAGGAGGTCAGACACTCAGATCCGCCATGATGCCCAATAAGCAGAACAGTCCACACCAAACCCAACTCTGGATGCCAGATAACAAAAAGTCTCCTTCAGATCGGGCTCACAATAGACAGATTGGCCAAGATCTTGCAGGTCTGACACCCCAGATGGAAAATCGCCATGGCAGATCTGCTCCCGGAAGCACAAGAAGCCCTGACACTGGGTCTAGGCTCTTCTTAGACTCCTTTCAGATCCAAATTTCTCAGCCTTCAGGCAGAACCATCCTGCATTGGGTCAGTTCTTCAGATCTGGTGCTGGATCTCAAACTGGATCTAGAACGGCGGATTGGGATCCCTTCAGGCCTTCAGAGACTTCTCTTTCAAGGCAAGCAACTTGAAGACCTTCTTCCCCTCTCTTCTTACAGCATTTCTAGGAACATCTCTTTGGTGGTAACCCTTCGTCTGAGAGGAGGTGTAGCGGGACAGTCATCCTCTGCTCCTCCTTTCTCATACAAAGATGCAGTACGCTCCGAGAATCCCAAACCCCCGTAGGTCTTTAAATCTAAGCCCTTTTTGGTTGATAAGATAGATGAAGCCCCCTCTGTTGAAATCACCCATGATGATCTTGCAACCCAACTTCAAGAATTTGCAGAAAGAGCCATCATTTGCAGATTTAACGGATTGTGGCCACAATCTCAGGATCTCTATGCATGGATCCATTCAAACTGGACTCATCATTGTAAGATCAGTTTTTTTTCAAAAGGTTACTTCATTGTTCTATTTGATAACAGTAAGCATTATAAAACAGCTTTAGAAGAAGGCCCTTGGTTCATGGGAACTGCAGGGCTCTTCTTGACTCCTTGGTTCCCAGATTTTGATCCAGCAACTGCAGTCATTACCAGGACACCTGTATGGATCAGGCTTCCAAATATACCTACCCACTTATGGCATACTATTGTATACAGAGCCATAGGCAACACCTTGGGTAGTTTCATTAGCGGAGATTTCTGGCGGGAAACCAAAGGTCTCCACACATACGCCACAATATGTGTGGAGCTGGATTTAAGCAAATGACTTCCAGACCAAATCATTCTCAAGATCAATGACTTTGTTTGGACCCAGCATCTGGATTACGAAAACACTGCCTTCCGCTGCCGCCACTGTCACCTAACAGGGCACCTGCAGAATTCTTGCCCATCGCTGCCTACGAAATCAAAAAAGGGCAACTTTGCAAAGAACAAACCCAAACGTTGGACCCCTTGTCCTCTGCCGCTAGCAGTGAGTTCTGATTCCTCAAGCTCGGAAGATGAGGAGAGCGATGTAGAACTGGACCAGGAGCCTCAGATGATGGATCCGTCCACTGATACTCCTGCGCACACCACTGTCACAGCAATCGCCCAGAAACGCGTCCATGAGACCTCCTCCTCTGAATCAGATAAGGAGATCCCCCTATTGGAGAACTCTAGTCTTCAAGTTTTTTTAGCTCATACTCCCCAGGATGGTTGGATAAAAGTCAATAAAAAGAAAGGGAAAAAACATCATGTTGAGAATTCTGCCCCTGTGGGGTAATTGTCAGTTTTTGCTCTCAAGTTAATTGATGTAGCTCCGTGATTGGTTCAACCCTTCTCCGGGACCGAGGTTGATAGTTTCATCATTTCCGGTCGGCGGGTTTCTTGTCACTCTTGATTGTACTATAGTTCACTCAATAGAAATAGTTTAATTTCACTTAGAAAAAAAAAAAAAAAAAAACTTAAGTAAATAAAAATAAAAATACAACTGACATTAGTTAGTTTTCAAACTAGTTTTATTATAATTTCTTGATCCAAAAAAATAAGATGCTTCACTAAAAATAGAAAACAAATATTTGGTTTTCATTTTTTTAACTTAATTAAATAAAAATAAAAATACAACACAACAATTAGTTTTTAATCAATCATGGGGATTTTAGGAGAAGTCATTTATTGTTGTGCACCTCACTACCATACTCAAACAAATGTAGCATTATAGAAGTCAACAAACAAAATAAATAGATTTAACATACCATGAATTTGGATATATTACTAAGTCTTGGGCAGGCTCCTTAGTTATGAAGTTCCTTATTTAACAAGGTTCTCAACCTAAAAATCTTCTTAAAACAATTGCGAGAACATCATGCAAAAAATTGGAGAGAAATCAAAGAAAATGTTTTTAAAATTTTGATTCATAAATAAATCTAATATCTTAGAAACCTTTTATCTATTCTAATTTTGAAAATTCAAAATCTTCAACTTTCCATTCTAGAAACTACCAAATAACATTAAACTTGTTTTGATCTATCCACTGCAATTTTGAAAATTCAAAATCCTCAACTTCCGAAAATTACCAAATAACATAAAACTACAAAACACATAATAGATTAGCTACTCGCCAAGCTGGTTGGAATAAATGACACCTTAATTTACCTCAAAATTTCTTTGGGGGCTCCCTAAGCTGGTTGGAAGAAATCACGCCTTAATTTACCTCAAAATTTCTTTGGGGTCTCCCTAAGCTGGTTGGAAAAAATCACGCCTTAATTTACTTCAAAATTTCGTGAAGGGTTGTATACCATATCAAAATTTACTTATAACTTGTAAGTATTTTTCAAGTTTACAATAACTAACTACATAAGTAAATAAAGCAACCACGCCTTAACTTACTTCAAAATTTCCTGAGGGACTGTATACCATATCAAATTTGACATAACTTGTATGTATTTTTCAGGTTTTACAATAAATAAAGAGTACATACCTCATAGCTTGATACCACTAGTATCACCAATTTAGTAGTTTTGAACGAGAAATCATGTCATATTCAGAGGCTAAAAAATTCAACACTGCAGTAGGGTAAAAATAAATTCAAAAGAAACCACGCCTTAATTTACTTGGGGTAAAAACGAATTCAAAAGCAACCACACCTTAATTTACTTCAAAATTTCCTGAGGGGTTGTATACAATATCAAATTTTACATAAATTGTAATTTCCTGAGGGGTTGTATACCATATCAAATTTTACATAAATTGTAAGTATTTTTCAGGTTTTACAATAAACTAATGACATCAATAAATAAAGAGTACATACCACGAATCTAGCAGTTTTGAACGAGAAAGCATGCCATATTCAGAGGCTAACAAATTCAACACTGCAGGATAAAAACAAAATCAAAACAACCACACCATAATTTACTTCAAAATTTCCCTAAGGCTGTATACCATATCAATTTTTACATAACTTGTAAGCATTTTTCAGGTTTTACAATAAACTTACGATAATTTGCTTCAAAATTTCCCAGGGCTGTATAGCATATCAAATTTTACATAACTTGTAAGAATTTTTGAGGTTTTACAATAAACTAACGGCATAAGTAAATAAAGAGTACATACCTCAGGCTGATACCACCAGTCTAGCAGTTTTTAAGCATGCCATATTCAGAGGCTAAGAAATTCAACACACACTGCAATAGTGTAAAAACAAATTCAACAGTGCAGTAGTGTAAATTAAAAGATTGCAGCTTTTCCAAATTAGCAAGAAAGAGCAATCACAGAGGAAAATGTAAGACCATAAAACACATAATTCATCAAACCACATATGGTTAGATGCCAAAGGCTAAAGTGGTAACTGGACCCTCGTAAATTCTAATGGCGAAAGTGGTAACTAGACCCTGGTAAATTCTAAAATTGTTTCGCAAGAGAGTGAAATCCAATGCTAGTAAATAGGTCATTAAATTATGTCATCAACAATCAGATCTTGAAAGAATAGAGCACCCTATCTAGTTGTGCAATGTGCCATAGCCCTGTAGTCCCCATTGCCCAATGCCCATAATTTTCCATTAATTCTCAACAACCAGATCTTCAAAGAATGCCCATAATGTTCCATTATTTCTCAACAACCAAATCTTGAAAGAATATAGCACGCTGGCCATAGCCCTGTCATAGCCCTCTAGTCCAGACTCCGTAGGTACAGAGCAATCCAATTGGATCACCCATGATTAGATTTCTGTAAACTCAACCTTAGTTATAATCAATAATTTTGGGG
Source organism: Pinus tabuliformis (assembly GCA_031772625.1). Lineage (NCBI taxonomy): Eukaryota > Viridiplantae > Streptophyta > Pinopsida > Pinales > Pinaceae > Pinus > Pinus tabuliformis. The sequence continues at coordinate 642,273,145 of CM062807.1, read as the reverse complement.
ACTAGTAAATTCCGGTACAATAGATTTTTATGGTTTGTATTTTTAATTAAACGTCAGAATGACGAGACCTCAATATATTTTAGACGTCAGATTTCATGTGCAAAAATTTTCACCAATTGTAAAATGCGTGCTGAAACTTAAAATACGTCTTGTAAAATGTCAATTTCCAGACGTCAATTTCCAGGCCTGATCAAAATTCAATGTCACTTTTTGTTGAAATCTTCTTTGTTTTGCAACATCAAATGTTCTATAAATGCATTTATTTGGGAATGTGGATTTTTCTTGGTGAACCATGTTGCTAGCGTTTCCTCTTAAATTTATTCATCACATCCATTGATAGTTGTTTGTCATAGATGGTATGGTTACATATCTTTCTAATCTCTTTCCATGCATTTTCTTTATTATGCTATCACTATGAATCTACTTACTTTTAATCTACTTAATTTTAGCCCATGAATTGAACTAGGATCCAACATTGTAGCCACTGTGACACCATGTGATCCGAATCATTGGGGGAAGCCACCAAGGTTAGAAAAATTGAAATGCTAGAAAAGGATAAGAACTAAGAAACTTTTTATTAAAATGAGTCAGAAAAATTGAAATGCCAGAAAAGGATGAGAACTAACAAACTTTCTATTAAAATGGAGAATAACTGTAAAAGCTACATTATGGTGGACAATTTGTCCTTTTAAAAAATGTAACTTGTTACTTATAGCTATGTTTTAGTCATAATACCACAATTAAATTCCATGGGTGAGTAAATATCATGGGTGAATGAATACCATGAGTGAGTGCCACTTACAATACCATGTGTAAATTCCATGGGTGGATGCCACTTATAATACCATGAATAAATACCATGGGTGAATGAACATCATGGGTGGACGCCACTTACAATACCATTGGTGCATAAATAATATGGGTGGATAAATACCATGGGTGGATGTCACTTTCCATTTAGATCATTATTCCCTCATTAAGAAGCAATGGTCCCCATTGCGTGAAGTTCCCTCCTGAGAAGCCTTTGTTGAATATGAAGAGCCACTGAAGGGGGGCCATTGTGTTATTAACTCATAACCGTGATGAATGAAGATACGATGATAGAGATACCCTATAATGCTTATGACCAACTGTAATTCTAACAATGTGCATCCTAGCAAATAGACTTCGATGAAGCATGAGTTTGTGGATGACCCATAATCGTGACAAATGATTTTATGAAGATAGAGATACATTGTAATCCTTGTGACCAACTGTGATACTAACATTATGAGGCCTAACAAATGGACTTCAATGACAAGGGTGTTGTGCGGTTCACTCATAACCTTGGCTTTGTGGGTGGTCCATAACCATGATGTTTGTCAATCTGCTTAGTAAAAGTATGGTGGCTTGTATAATATATTATCCTATCCATGAGATGTTGTAATGGCTTCTTTCACATTATTTTGTTTGTTTTTGAGTTATAAATCTCTTACTGCAACTTTGCTGATAACTTATGCTACATGTGATCAAATGAAATTCTGTCAAAGTCCTATTTGAGGTATTGAAGATATATTTCCATTGATATAAGACACTTGAACTTTGATGACCTGTGGAGTGAGAGAAATATTCCTAAAACTCATACTATGCACGTTTACGCAACAATACAGACATATGTAACTTCAATTGCTCATATCTCTCAAGCCGGGAAACAAAATCATTTTCTTAAAAAAACCATTTAAGCTAACAAAAAATCTTTTCAAACGAGCTATTTTTTTTACCTTCTAAAATTATATGTGGAGGTCGTAGCACTTGTATGAAGTTTGTTGAAGATTGTTGCTTTGTGTTTCATCCATCATTGCACTTCAAACCCTCATTCCCATGGAGCCATAACCTTCCCTTTCAAATGGGATTTGTCCCGTGGACGCACGAGCAATCCAACCCGTAGGATTCCCTTTTCCTTTTCCCATTCTCACTTCTGTAGGTTTACCAGTCGGATCATGGGGCCAAGCCCCCAAGTTCTAAAAAATTGAATTGCTATAAAAATATGAGAAAAAACTACCAAGAAACTTTTTATTAAAATACAAAAGAATTATAAAAACACCATTATGGTAGACAATATTTCTTTTTACAAAATGTGACTTGTTACTTATGGTTATTTTCTAGTTACAATACCACATGTAAATTCCATGGGTGGGTAAATACCATGGGTGAATGAATACCATGGGTGGATGCCACTTACAATACCACGGGTGGATGCCACTTAAAATACCATGGGTAAATTCTATAGGTGAATGAATACCATGGGTAAACTCTATAGGTGGATAAATACCATAATTTGATTACAATACCACGGGTGGATAAACACCATGGGTGGATGCCACTTTCAATTCATATCACCATGCAATATGTCAACTGAAAATTTGGTGATGAGTGGAAATGTATTATTTTCCTTGGGTTTCCCACATGGGGCATTCACTTCCTTTCCCCTTTTCTTCTTTTAATAATAGTTGGACAGTTAAAAAATCCATTTATGAACTAAAATCTCTCACACACAACCATCTCCACACAACATCATCATTGACACAACCACTTTTGGACCCAACAATGCCCTTCCATTAGCCATTGACATTTGAAACTAATATTAATAAATGTGGGTCCCATATATCATGGGAACTAAGGATTTGTTTAGAAATAAATGTTGGAAAAAATGCTACCTTCGGAAAACATTTTCCATTGTGTGCAAAAGGCTCTCAAGCTTTCATTGTATGCACTTCCGCATTCCACAAAATCTATTAATAACAAAATAAGAACTTCACTTGTGCACAGTATACTAATATGAAAAAGTAGTACAATTAAAATATCCCTCTACACTTCCCTCATTCCACACCAATTTTGCACATGCATTTTTTCTCCGCACAACTTCTGCACACAGAAAACCACCTCTACACAATTACTACCACACTTAGTAATGCCCTCAGTCATTGATATTCAAAATTGATATTAAATACGTCCCTAAATAAAAATTAAAAAAAGGATTTTTGTATTTATTATTTTAAAATTAAAAAAGGATTTGTTTATTTATTATTTTAATAACTTTGCACGAAGCTTTTACATAACATCCACACAAGCACAACGACCTCCGCACAACTTTGTCTGCAAAAGTACTTCCACACTCAATAATTCTCTTTGATCATTCATTTACATTCAAAGCTTCACACATGCTACCTCCGAACAACTAGCTTTGCACATCCACCTTCACACAACTACTTCTCTAGTTGCAAAAAACCTATTTTAATAAGCCTTCCATAAAGCCTTCCACAATTTTTCTTGAGTGAACAATGCATTGCCTTCATAGGGATTGGAAAAAAAATTATTTAGCACCCCCTTCTATGCAAAAGAACCCCAGTTTTCGCACACATACTCCTTAATAATATCAATAGCATATTTGTTCAATGCGATGCAAAAAAACCTTCAACCGCATCAATTCTCGCATCATTGACTAGAGCACTAACATACAAGCCCCCTCTACACCCCGTCAGTTCCATAGCACCCTCGTATATGCAAAAGACCCAAATTCTACTGTGCATACTCCTTCCTCTGCATAGTAAATGTTTAACATAATGAAACCGTACCAATTACCTCATCGTTCATAGTATCACAACACAACATTATAATATTAATTCAACATTGTTCACCTCCCCCACCCCCTATGGCCTATGCAAACAACTTGCAAGTGCATCAATTATCGCATCATTGAACAAAGCACTACCATAAAGGTGTCTTACAACTGCATCCATCCTTGCACCATTGAATACAGTGCTAAGATAATAGTGATAATGTCAAAGCAGTCACGAACGCAATGACCACTTACAAAATTACTTTTATTTTATTTTTAAAATGAATTGTCACGTATTGGAAAAAACAAAAATAAAAGACCTTACACTAGGGTAATTATTTCCCATTAGAGCTTCCTCATCCAATCAGAAATTACAAATAACATTTACTAAAAATATGAAAATTATTTTTGAATATGAAAATTATTTTTGAATTTATGCAAAAATATAAATATTAAGTGTTTTCTCGAAAATTTGGTTAAAATTGCAAAAACGTAGCCATGAAGTGAATAGTATAGTCCATGACGACGCAAAGGCTAATAAATAAAATACTCATTCATAATGTTAAATATAAACAACTATATGATAATATGAAACACCTTCATTATAACCTTCCAATACATTATTCTATGAAATAAAACTAGAGCTTTGAAAATATTACACCCTGGAGTTGAGTATGATTTCATGGAGACTAAATTAAACTCAAGAATGAATAATTAATATATCTCATCTTAGAATCATGAATCATTTCCTATCATCAACATTTTCAAAATAAACAATAAAACCCTTGGAATAACAAGGCCAACTCTCTTTCCAATTATCGATTATCTAATGAATGAGGGTTGTACTAATTGGCCATTGATTAATAAATATTTTAATTAAGGTATTTTATCTTAGGTTTTGAAGTTATATCGGACATCAGTGAAATTAACCTAAAAATTTTGAGTATTTCATTATGTTTTAATAGAAAATATTCTTATAACTGAAAATTTAGGGAGCTCCGAGATGTGTTGCAAATATTTGATTTTGACCACATTACATCGTTTCAGAAAAGATGCGATAGTGTCCCTCAAGGGAGGAGGGAATAAAAGTGGGAATATACTTTTATAATGATTTTATAATGTTTTAGACTAAATATCTATCCCATTTTGGGTGAGAACACTTTTTTTTTATCACTTATTAGTCCCTGCCATCTGGAAATGGCCAGGGACTATAGTAATCCGAATGGGTTGATTTAGCATTAATTTGAAGTGTTATTTTGGAGAATGCGGTGGTTAGAGCAAAGTTTTAAAATGCTCCATGCCAGGATGACCAAAGTCTTTTAGTTTTCCATCTTATTTGGCCTATTCCCGAGGCGGGAGAGGCTGGAGCTTAGGCTATTTTCCTTTGCCCGTCTTTATTATTGCTGACCGTCAGAGGATTTCGTATATTCATGTTAGAATTACTTAACATTAGTTTGGATTGTTTGCAGGTTGAATTATTTGCAGTTCTAGTTTGGGCGTATTGGTAGGCAGGTGTTCTGCATGCAGGTGCTGCAGCTGTCCGTGCATGGTGGAGCCGAATTGATTGAGACCGGGTTTTGAGCTGTCGATCTGAAAGGATGCCGGGATAAATTGCTTAATCTGGACCAGGTATCCACTTTCACTCTCGCTTTCTGCCTGCTTCACTCAATCTGCCTATTTCCCTCCTTCGATTGCCCTACCAGGAGGCCCTTCTGATTCAAAGAGATTCGAGTGCAGCTGGTTCTGGTTCAACTGGATCTACTCGACCAAGAAACACTTGTGCTGCTGTGCCTCGTGGATGCAGATTCAACACTCTTTCCGATGCCATGTTTTCAAGGAGCACAAGGGCTTCAATTCCCTTGATTCCCTGGAATTCTCTGAATCCCGTTTTCAGTGCCGTGCAAATCGGAAACACGACTCTGGTTGTAGGCCTTTCCAGGCTATCTTCTTTCTCCTCGTTCTTGGAACTTGCTTTAGGACTGTGTTTGTAATCCTCTATTCCCTCTGTTTGGATTCCACCTTGTTCTCATCGTCATCCATTCTCCTTGTGTTGAGGTCGTCTTTAAAACACTTACTAAAGCACGCTTCTGTAATACCTTTTCCTATTCCTGAGCTATCATGAGTTTAGAATCTTAATTAAGCTTTATCCGCTTCAATAATGTATTACACTAGCCTTACCAGCTACGTTGGAGGAGAAGTTCTAGCCGCTTCCACCCTTGCCTATCTTCCTGCTCTGCACTGCAAGTAGACCTCCTTGCAAACCATCCTTCCAGGTTAGTCTTCGTAAGAACAAAGCGTATGCTTTTGTAATCATGCTATTGGTTTGGGAAAGTTCCCTATCTTCTTTGGTCAGGGTGAAACTATGCTTTAACAGTAGACTTGGGTTGCAGGATTTCTTTCTTTCTGGCCACGTAGCCCCTTTGAATACCAGGAAATCGAAGATGCAGAGAATACGCTCTTGACTATACGGAGGATAAGGAATTAGGCAGGACTTATTTCCTTTCTTATCTTATTGTTGAGACAGGAAAGCAGTCAAGCGGGTCAGCGCATCTATTTGTAGTAGGAGTAGGACGTAGCGCATAAAAGGGTCTAAGGAATCGATCTAGATGCCCGGAATAGGATGCTATCGAGGCCATTGCTTTGCTTCAGACGAGATTGGGAATTGAACGAGAAAGGGTTTTAAAGGTTACAGAGAATACTATAACAAAATATCAGGTTGGTTCGTTGAAGGATAGGATAATAGGCCATAAATAGACGTGTCATACATGCAGGTGGGTCACAAATATGGCACTGGTGCATGGTGATCATGGCGACAAGTAAAATGGGGCCCGCAACAAGTGGAATGTTAATACCTTGTTCTCATCCTCATCCATTCTCCTTGTGTTGAGGTTGTCTTTAGAACACTTACTAAAGCACGCTTCTGTAATACCTTTTCCTATTCCTGAGCTATCATGAGTTTAGAATCTTAATTAAGCTTTATCCGCTTCAATAAGGTATTACACTAGCCTTACCAGCTACGTTGGAGGAGAAGTTCTAGCCGCTTCCACCCTTGCGTATCTTCCTGCTCTGCACTACAAGTAGACCTCCTTGGAAACCATCCTTCCCGGTTAGTCTTCGTAAGAACAAAGCGTATGCTTTTTTAATCATGTTATTGGTTTGGGAAAGTTCCCTATATTCATTGCTCAGGGTGAAACTATGCTTTAACAATAGACTCAGGTTGCAGGATTTCTTTCTTTCTGGCCGCGTAGCCCCTTTGAATACCAGGAAATCAAAGATGCAGAGAATACGCTCTTGACTATACGGAGGATAAGGAATTAGGCAGGACTTATTTCCTTTCTTATCTTATTGTTGAGAGAGGAAAGCAGTCAAGCGGGTCGGCGCATCTATTTGCAGTAGGAGTAGGACGTAGCACATAAGAGGGTCTTAGGAATCGATCTAGATGCCCAGAAGAGGATGCTATCGAGGCCATTGCTTTGCTTCAGATGAGATTGGGTATTGAATGAGAAAGGGTTTTAAAGGTTACAAAGAATATTATCACAACATATCAGGTTGGTTCGTTGAAGGATAGGATAATAGGCCGTGAATAGACGTGTCATAAATGCAGGTGGGTCACACATATAGCACTGGTGCATGGTGATCATGAAGACAAGTAAAATGGGGCCCGCGACAAGTGGAATGTTAAACTAATGATCATGGCGACAAGTAAAATGGGGCCCGCGACAAGTGGAATGGTAAACTAAATACCCCATGACAATACATATATGATTACTGCTTTTGGTGCTTTACTCGAGCGATAGTTTTATCCTTGGGAATTTTGGTGATTACTTATGTCTTTGGGGACTTTTGTGATTTGTAAATATGAAGCTGATGGTCATATCGAACATCTTCTGTATTTCCCCATCTTCGACTACACTCTGTTTTTCCTTGGGAAGACGATACCTTCAAAGTCTAGATTCTCAGATCACGGAGCACACATAGCTTCTACAGGGGCAGTCTACAAGTGTAGTTGTAGAGGTTTGAACTTCTGACATGCTGAGAGCTAGGAATTTCCAACCCACTAAAACTGAAGAACAGGTCATAACATTAAGGCAAAACCCAGAGGTGAGAATCATGTGGTTTCAATGTTCATTTATGTCCACTTTGGTATTAATCATATGTTTTTGTAGGTCTGCTTATCAATTCTGTGAAATCATAGAATATATCATACACACACTTTTGTTAAGTCAGAGTATGCAATCATTGTATATATGCTCTTTATGATTTTTTCATATATTATCTTCTTTTGTGTTGTGCAGGTGGTGGTGTTGAGAGTCTCATTGCACTGCGCTCATTGTGCCAGAAATATCAGTAAACACATATCAAAAATGGAAGGTGACCCTTTTTCAGCCTGCTTGCTTAATATTGTATGACCATCTGTCAATAGATACCCCAACATCATATATGTAAGCAATTTTTGTGACGGAATACACAAATCCTGGTGTCCAACTGTGTGAGGTGTGACAGTATTTGCTATAGATCTGGAGAAAAAGGAGGTCACATTGATGGGTAACATATCACCCATTGGAGTTTTGGAAAGTGTTTGCAATGTAAAAAATGTTGAGTTCTGGCCTAAGGAGAAGTTAAGCTAAAAGGCTGCAACAACATTTCTGTAATCTAACAGTCTCTATAACTAAAATTTTGTACTAAAACTGAAGAACAGGTCATAACATTAAGGAAAAACCCAGAGGTGAGAATCATGTGGTTTCAATGTTCATTTTTGTCCACTTTGGCATTAATCATATGTTTTCATAGGTCTATGGTAGAACACATTTTTTCTCTTTCAGTTCTGTTGTCTCTAGCTCTCCATTTAAAACCCATGTTGCAATTATATCCCAACTTGAAAGTGGATCTATGATCAAATGCAGCTTTCTCATAAACGTGTTCTTGTGTTTGTTTTGTTAATCCCCGGCTTCATGCTAGTTGAATCCCATGCTGCAACTACATCTCCACTTGAAAGTATGCATGATTGAGCATATTTCTCTCTCTATATTGTTTAGTTACACTGTTAGTGTGTTAATCCGTAGCTCTCGAGTTGCAAGCCTTTGTCACAATTATATCCCAACTTAAAGGTGTGTATGGTTGAGCTCAGTTGTCTCCCTTTCTCTCTTTCTCTGAGTTTCTTTGTTATGCTGCTAGCTTTGTTCATCTCCAGCTCTCCAGTTGAAGCCCATGCCACAATTATATTCCAAATCGTTAGTTTGTATGATTGAACTGTGACATTAAATATACTATCAATGAAAATACAATCTAATGATGTAGAGTTTAGTGGTTTGAGGACTGAATACTTTTTTGACCTTGTTTGAATGTTATTAGATCATTTGATTCAGTTATAAGATCAATGTCATAGTTGTCAATTGAAATAGTTGGAATGCACACTTTTGCACTTATTTTTGTTCTGGTATCTGTTATGTCTTTATAAATATATGATATCAGAGGGTTCATAGAGAAATCTTTGTTAGTTCTATGATATTTATTTCACTTCTTATATGAAGCTGCAATTGATGGGCTTGAGTTCTTAATATTATGTGTTTGTTGCAGACTCTTTACTTGGAGGACTTGAACAGCCTTGGCAACTTACTGAGCTGAAAAGTTGCTTCAGCCATGTTAACTGGGGAAAGAAGGTAACATTTAATTTTTTTGCTTTCACCTTGTTCACATTCATTTATTTCTGCAATAACTCTTTGGGGGCTGTTTGGTTTAATTTTGAATTGCTTGATTTTATGTTTAGTTTTTTTGCATAGTTCCCAATTTCTGTCTATTTTTTGTTGTTTGTTCATACGTTGAGGCTGCCCTGCCGGTTTTGCTTCTTTTACTATTGTTTTTCTCTGTAAGTTCTGTTTTGTTTACAATTTTCTTGCGCTAATTTAATTTAGCTAAAGATATCCAGGCTTTAAAAAATGTCTTATAAGACAATCTAATGATGTAGAGTTTTGCGGCTCAGATATAAATGAATGCAAAGAAAAGGTAGCTTGCCAGTGCTCAGAGTGCAGTTGCAAAAATACATGGGTGAGCTATGACTGTAGCTACAAAGGTGACCTTCTGTATATTAGAGACCATGATACCTGCATAAGTAAGTAGTTCAGTCATCTGCATCCTATGTTTAACAATCTATTCATATGACTGCTATGTTATTCAGGGTTTTATATTGATTAGTTTGCATTTTTTTTGAAGCTGAAGGTAAAGTAGGAAATAAAGTATAGCTTTCCAGTTAACCAGGGCTGAAGTACACTGGAATAAGTTGGTCATGTATTGTTCCATCCATAGCATAGGCCTCCCTGATTTTATATCATCTATGTCTCTTGTTTTGTCAATATTAGCTATCAGTTCTTTTATTGTTACAAAAAGAATGAAAGAAGAAGTCTTGTCGTTTCTGCAAGCTCTGGTAGGGGCTGTACATCATCAGCAAATCGGAAGCTGTGAATAATTATATGAAAAGAAGGCAATGACCATAATTTGGTCCTATATTTGCCTGAAGGTAATCCTCATGCTGATCTGTGTATAAGCTAAATTGAAGCAAAAATGCTTTCTGTGAACCCTCTCATTTTGTGATTTTTCACTGTGATTCTTGTAGAGTGACATGATGGCAATCTGAATCCTGTTTGGAGCCACCAACCTAATGCAACCTATCAAATAAAAGTTACCTAGGCAAACACTATCCACCATGCAGACTCTCCTAGTTTAGCTGCTTAGAGTTTCTAAACATCTGTAAATCTCTGCTATATTGTACTATAAAATACAGCTATAATGCGCATTAGTGAATTATTGATCTAAATCTGTATCTAGCCCTGTTTGAATAAAATTTTAATTTGATCTGCAGCTATTTCAACGCTGCAATGTATATCAATGTTCTAATCTTTGCTATTGGCGTGGTGGCCTGGATCGCAAATCAGCCAACTTGTTAACGGTGCCCTTCTTATATGAAAAGAAGGCAATGACCATAATTTGGTCCTATATTTGCCTGAAGGTAATCCTCATGCTAATCTGTGTATAAGCTAAATTGAAGAGGCGAGAGGAAACACCCATGTTATATTTCAGTGGTGCCAAAAATGTTTTCTGTGAACCCTCTCATTTTGTGATTTTGCACTGTGATTCTTGTAGAGTGACATGATGGCAATCTGAATCCTATCTGGAGCCCCCAACCTAATGCAACCTATCAAATAAAAGTTACCTAGGAAAACACTATCCACCCTGCAGACTCACCTAGTTTGGCTGCTTAGAGTTTCTAAACATCTATAAATCTCTGTTATACTGTACTATAAAATACAACTATAATGTGCATTAGTGAATTATTGATCTAAATCTGTGTCTAGTCCTATTTGAATAAAATTTTAATTTGATCTGCAGCTATTTCAACCCTGCAATGTATATCAATGTTCTAATCTTTGCTATTGGCGTGGCGGCCTGGATCGCAAATCAGCCAACTTGTTAACGGTGCCCTTCTTATATGTAATTACTAAATGAATTTTTGACAGAAATCCCATCCATTTCAATTGTCTTGCCCGATGAAGCTTGATCTAAGAACATGAGGCTCAAGGTGAAAAGGCTAAAGGCTGATTCCATCTGTTGGACTTGGCTTAAGGCAAAGGCATTTGTATTCTTTCAGAACGTTCAAGTTGAAAGGCAAAGGCTAGAGTTGAAAGGCCAGAGGGTAAAGGCATCTGGCTTCTGCTTCCTGCCTGGCTAAAGGTGAGAGGTTACAAGCTTCATCTTCTGCTGATAGATTACAGGCTAGCATCTGTGTTACTTGGTGATGAAGGCAGAAGTTGACAGGCTCCTTCATGGGTCAAGGCTTAGAAGCTCAATTGAATCAGCATCTAGTTCAGTTCTCAATGCAGGGACTTGCTGCCTCGCAGCCTCCCTTGTTTTTAATTCGGAATGGACTCTGGTTCTTGGAAATTGATATGCATGAAACATTACTCAAGCCAATAAAATTGTGATTGTGGTTAATATTGAGGAATGGAGGGGTGACTTTCATTTTTTCCAATTTTAATTTTCATGATAATACCATATATTTATCAAACAATTATTTGAATTTATTCCAAAATTCTCATTCTTTCTTGACTCATTTGATTATTCATCTTATACTTCAACATATAAGCACAAGCCTCACTTGTTTTGATCACTCATTTTTATTGTGAATGGACTATTAAAGCTATATCATTATTGGAAATTCATCTGCATGGAACAATACTCAAAACAATACTCAAGGCAAAAAAATAGAGTTATGGTTATAATTGAGGGAGTGAGAGGTAACTATACTTTTTGCTAATTTTAATTTTCATTGTCTTACTATATATAGATTACAAGATTGATAAGTGAAAGTATATTTGAATATATTCAAAAGCCTTCATTATTCCCTTATTCATCGGATTATTCATGTCATGCCTCAACTTCTAAACACTACCCTTGGTGGTTTCCACAACATTGGCCATGGTTTTCTACGCCTCATTTCGATAATACTTTTTAACTTTTTCTACACAAATTTTATATTGACAACTTATATTTTTGAAAAGGAAGAAGGTTATTCCATTGTTTAAGTTCATTACATAACACTATTTATAATTACAATAATGAGAGGAGTGGAAAAAAGCTCAGAAATTATGAAAATTGAATGCCCACCCACCCCATAACGAATTCTTGTGGGATCACCTCACGTATTTACAATATTCATATTAGCCATCATAGCCATGGGTGACCTAACACCACTCACCTAAATTCAAACCTCAAACAAACTAAAACATACATATAATTACAATCTTTTAGAGATATTAGCTACATGATTTAGTTTTTTTTGGTTCAGACTTGGTCAATTCAATATATAGATATATAAAGTGAAATATATTTATAAGTAACTGTAATATTTAAAAACTGCAATATAATAAGAAATATGTACTTAGTATTTTGAAATTTAAAAAGGGTGTAATAAAAATGATTTTTTTCTTATTCTTAAATGATGATAATTAACGTTCATTAAAAATTATCTTTAGTTTATTTACTCATGATTATGATGATAATTATTATCTATTACAATTTTAGTTTATTGGATCTAAAGAAAATAAATATTCAAATTAATTAATATAAACCAATTCTAGTTTACTTAATGATGATGACGACAACGATTATCATTCATTGGAAACCAATGAACCAAACATTCAAATTAATCAATATTTTATGAATTCCACATTTTCAGTATGAATTCCACATTTTCAGTATCTCAAAAATGTAATAAGTTAAAAGTGGAGCATTTTGTTATTTCAAATGAAGATTCTTCCCAAATCTACCATGAATTTTGTTAGAAGTTATAGTTCCAACTTCCACTATGTTGATAGGAGTTTTGACCATGGAACATCTCCTTTATGCGAATCATAATTACAACAAGTGGACCTTCTCTAAATAATAATGATAATAATTTAATTTTAATATTATGTAATTTCACATATCATATCAAATTGATGCATGAGAACTCCTTATTTAGAGTTATGTTTTTATATGTTTTTAGTGTTCACATAAAAATTCTCTAAAAATAGTTTTAATGAAGGACCACAATAACAACGAGTCCTAGAGATAATTTATAGTGCTGAATTTTTAATGGTTACATAGGTTATGTAATAGGGAAATTAGGGTTGTTAGGATTAATATAAATAGGATTCATATGGATTAGATATCATGGATTCATTCCATGATCAAATATGCATACATATACTAGGGATTAAGGATTTTAATGGACAAGTTATAGAGTAAAGTGATTTGAGGTTACAAGCATTAAAGGATATACACATTACATGTTAAAAAAAAAATAATGAATAGGGTTACCTGTCAAGTCTAAGGAGTTTAAGGGGATGTATTAGTTAATCATGGAAATGAGTTATGCATTGAGTGGTTAGTGGCTATAAATTTTGTAGGATAAATAAATTTGTGTCTATGTGGGCTAGGAGTTAAATGTGTCATTATGAGTTATACAAAAAGAGAGTTAAAATTATTAGGGGTTAAAGGGACTAGCTAATTCATATAGGCACTGGTGGTAATAGGCATTAAGGGCTATAAGTGCATGTAGGCTCAAATTTATAGGGTTTTGGGATTAGTTGAAAAAATTTGGAGTTATAAGGATTAACAATTGATGCTTCAAATAAAAATGTGATATAGCTATAAAACTCATAGATTTAAATGTTGGTGTTTATAATGGCTTGGGTTTCGGGAACAATTTTCCCACATACAATAATTAATTGGTATTTAATCAATGTTAAATATGTTGATAAATTGAAAACATAATTAATCATTATCAATTAATTTTTTTGGTGAAGTTAAAATTTGTATTTCTTGTTAATGTAGGTTTCAATTTATATTTGATATGGTTTTCCATTAGACAGGCTTGAACAAATGCAAAATTTCAATATTTTCAAGTGTCTTTGTCCAAAACTTAAACCGGTCAACTAAGTCTAGAAAACTAAAAAGAGTATTTGGATCTTGGGCTTTAGAAAATTGATACAAACAAAAATAATGCATGAAACTTAACAAAAAAATATTGGGGAGGTAGAATGAAAATCAAAACCTTCTACTGGGATGGTATCCTTGTTGTCTATGGGAGAGAAACCAAGGGCTGCCCTAGACCTAACTTTTAATTTTATTTCTTTAACGTTTTAATTTTATTTCAACTTTTTATTTTAATAATTTATTTCATATATTTTTTCTATATCTAATATTTCCACCAAATATAAGAAACTAAAATTATTATGCAAATAAACTAGGGTAAACCAATAGTAATATTTCATATAGTAATAAACTAAAATTGTCATGCAAATAAACTCACGTAAACCAGTAGTAACATAAACAAAAATTATTGTGCATATAAATTATATGTAAACTTGCGATGAAATGGGGCAATAAAATAAGTCTGAAAATAAAAAGAAACTGTAGTTAAACAACACCATATATCACTATCTATGACCTACGTGGCGACTAAAGAGAGGTAGACTAAGCATCTCACTGGAGTGCTGACTTCTCCCGCATTGCGTGGAACTAAAGTGCTCGGAGAGGAGAACCTTCCACAACGGGAAACTGCGGACATCAAGAAACTCCTGCTACGCGGGTAAACTCTATTTAGGTAGCCCGGGACATGGAGAATCGTAAAAATTCATCCCAACTGTTGTTGTGCTCTACTCAGAAACAGGATTTGGTTTGAAGGCGCTGCAACTATGCACGCAAGAGATGATGAGATGATCACTAAATATTGTGTTCATCATTTCCATCTTCTACGACTTCAATTTTCATTGACACAGATTGATTACAACCAGATTGATTGTCTCTAAGTACATTATTAAAAATATTATTATTGTGATGCACCTCCAATGGCTATTTTTAATTAGTAGTTTTTAGCGCTTCCTTTTATTAGTTTTTATTTATCTGAAAATCAAGATTTTTGTATTTATTTTTAATTGCTCTGTAAATCAAGATTTTTTATTTTTTTATTTTATATATATATATATATCCACAAGTCTGAGGACATGGTGCTAACCGTGGCAATAGTCGTGTATGGGAGATTCTTGCGTCTAGATGCAATCTTAATTATTATATAATCTTAATTTCCACAACAGAATTTTCCGTTCTTTTGATTAAGTTTGTGGGATGTTGCTTAATTAGTAATAGCCTTGTTATAAAGTAATAGATAAAGCATGAAATTAAAAATTCTAATTCACATAAATTAGATTAACAACCCAAAAAAATAAACATCCTATTGTTTTGATTAAAGATATTTTAAAAATTATCATTTATGCATTAGATATTGCATACATTAATCATTGGAAAATTGCTTACCACCTTTTCCCTTGAAATTTACTTTCAATCTTTCCCTAAACTATTACAATTAAAATATTATTATTATCAATATAACTAATAATAAGTAGTAATTATTGTTTAATATTAAATATTATTATTATCAATATAATTAATAATAAGTATTAATTATTATTTAATATTAAATGTAATTTAATATTTGTGTAATATCAATTACATAATTTAAAGAATATCTTACATTATTAATTCAATAATAATATTTATTTGATAATAGTAGTAATATTAATAAACAATAAAAATCTTAATAAGGAGCAAAGTATCAATAGTCACAGGGATCTGTTAATCTCAACCATGAGAACACTAGCATAATTAATCTCAGGGGGGGTTTCGAAGCAAGGAGCTAGGTGGGTGTAGGGGCAGGAAGGCCTGCAGGTGGAGGCCATCAGGCTTGGACAAGGATAGGGGCAAGTACGGGAGGTAGACGGCTGGATGCTGCATGAGAAGGGACATCAGAGCAGGGCACGAGGAAGGAGACAGCTGGAAAAGGACAGCGGATGAGCCTAACCCAAAACAGAGAAAAAAAATCCATGCACGGTGCAAGGAAACAGACATGGGCACCAAAACAGGGTTAACCAGCCAAGCTAGCAGCGCTGCCGCTCTCAGCCTGCAGCACGCAAATGGTGGAAGTTCGAACATAGGCGAATTTTACGGCCAGTAGTTACCAAGGTGCAACCAACAGTTACCAAGGAGCAGCCGAGAGGAGGATGGTCAACCCGAATGACACCGTTGATCTGGACCGCGAACCTAGCGACATCCTGATGGTCTAGGGTTTGGAGGTCACAGATCATAACATAGAATGGTATATTCGTCCAACTGGAAGTTTTGGGAAGGAACACGAGGCTTGGAGGAGGTTTGGGATTTGAAGGGAACCCTAGGGCGGCTGGAGGACAACCTAGGCCTGTCATTCCTAAACAGTTGAAAGGAGTTCCCTTTCATCCAAGAGGCGCAGACTCAGGAAGATTCGATCACAGTGGCAGCAAAAAACCCGCAAGTAAGTCAAGCAAACCCCCATCCCCTTGGCCTATTCTTTTCCGAAGGGTTATAAGACATCGTGATAAGCTGTGGGTTGGTAGGAATTGAAGGAAATAGCTCAGCTATGAAGCTGGAAGTGACCCAAGTAAGAAATGGACAGTCGAGTTGGAGCCTAGATTAGGTCGCGAAACCCCAAAATACATCCAGCTGTAGGCAAACGAAATAAAAAGTTCCGAGCCTGAGGTTTGGCTTTGCGGGGATCCTAAACCTAGAGGATGGGGTGGAGGAAGAGGATAAGACAATGAAGGGGGGTCTAAAGCAAGGGGAGGAATTAACACTCGAAGGGGCAGAGGGATGAAGTGAAAAGGGACAAACAGAAGGCAGTGCAAAAGACGGAAGAGGGTTCACCCAGGAAGAGAGAAGAACTAGCGCGCTCCAAGTAGAAGTGGCAGATGTGGAAATGACCGCTCAGGGCAGGGAGGAACGGTCATGACAAAGGCAGATGGGGGAGAAGAGGAAAAACCCCAAGATAATTAACAGAAAAGAATCAGTTGCAAACCTGATCCTGGGAATGGATGTGTCAATAGACGAAGCCATAGAAGTTGCGGATCTGACACTGGTTGGAAGGGTAAGAGGGAAAAAGCACTCAACAAATTTCATCTAGGAGTGGGATTCCCATAACTCAAAGGAAGCCACAGAATCAGCCTTCCAAGTTTCGACACTCGCAAAGGAATGGTTTATGGTTAAATTTGCAAAAAAAGAAGCGGTGGACTAGGTATTGGGCAGGAATTCGGCTTTTAGAAGGAACCCAATCCTATTCAAATGATGGAATCCTTTGTTTGACACCCAGAGGAAAAGAGACGATCAGTTACCAGCTTGGGTCCACTTTCCAGGGCTCCCACCATTCCTCTACGTTGAATCAGTCTTCAGGTCCATCGGGAACCATCTATGGAAATACATGGAAACGGACATGTCCTTCTTACAAACCAGGGATCTGGGGTTGGCTCGCATATTGGTAAGCCTCACCCCTCGAGCAGGATTGGCCGAAGAAATCCAGCTACATTACAAAGAGTTCAAATACCTACAACAACTCGACTATGAACACCTTCCATTTCGATGCCACGAGTGACACATCTATGGACACTTGGCAAAAGAATGCACGATGGCTTACAGATGTAGAGGAAAGAAAAAGAAGGCGGAGACATGGGGATCAGCATTGGAAATGCACCGAACCAACCCATCGAAAGGAAACAAGGGTAAGAGCCGATGGACATGGACATGGACAAACCCGAGAAGAATTCAGATGGGAAAAAAGGAGAGTAGCAAAAGGCCACCCAGGAGCAGCAGCCTCCCATCCTGATTGAAGGAAATGCAACGATCCAGGACTCTCAAGCTCACATTGAAGGAAGCCACACTATCGCTAAAGAGTGTATGGGTCTATCCTTAAACCCACCTTCTGTTTCTCTTGTAAATTATTTAAATATAGATGAATCAATGTCTAGTCCCTCCATGCATCAGAACATTGTTGCTCCTATTTTTCACTAAGAAAACATGCAAATTAAGAGTATAATTACCTCCATCTGCAACATAGATCTGAATCGTGAATATGCTCTAAACAATGCTGATGCTCTGAGAGAAGAAACCCTCCCTACCTCCAATCCTTGTAAACTTAGACCCCGAGAGAGAAAACCTCCCTTGCGGGGAACTTTGGAGGTAGTAGGAGAAATTGACATGCAATCCTCCCAGCTAGAAGATAGGAAGACAAGAGGGAGAAAAACAAACCTATCCAAGGTTGAGCTAAGAGCCAATATAGACATTGCAGATAGCAATCAAATGTCCATTTTTGAGGCGCTTAGAGTAGCAAAACCCTTTCCGGAGATTAACCAATGATCATTCTCTCCTGGAATTGCAGAGGTTTAGCCAGCAACCCAAAAAAGTTGGCCTTAAAAGAAGTAATCCAGAAATACAATCCGGATATACTTCTCCTTCAACAAACCCTGGGAGCAGGCAAAGAGGTCTCCAAATCATTATAAAAAATTCTACCAAGCTAGATTATCCAGGTCCTGGACGCCAAAGGCCATTCTAGGGGCCTAGCCATGGCATATAAGTAAGAGAAATTTAAAGCCCTAAACTCCTAGGGGATGGACCACGTTATGGGGATGGAATTCTACTCTCAAGAACTCTGCACCAATCTATTGACAGTAAACATTTATGGGCCCTGCTAGGGAAGAGCCCTCTTCTAGAAGACCCTCCTCTCTAAATCCTCTATGAACAACCCCAACTTGGTAATCGAGGGAGACTTAAACTTCTCCATAGGCTCCTCCAAAACCTGGGGCCCCTCGGCCAGAGAAGATCAACTATCAGACTCTTTCACCAACCTTTTCAGAGACAACAAATTACTGGAGATTAACTTGCTGAAGGTAAGACCTACCTGGAGAAATAGAAGAGCAGGGGAAGGCCGTGTGGCAAAAAGACTGGATTGTTTTCTCCTTCAGGAGGAAGCAGCAGCAAAAATTATAGCTTTTCGTCAGTGGGTGGGTGAAGGCGGGAACTCAGATCATATGCCAGTCTTGCTAGAACCATCCAAGCTCCCCAAAAAACCAGCAGGCCCCTTCAAATTCAATCCCGCCTGGCTTCAAGAGGATTCCTTCAACTTCGTCTTTGAGTCCACTTGGAGACCTGCAAGGACCAATGACGTTGATAATAAAGCCTTCCTCTTTATGGAGAACCTAAAACGCCTTAAAGAAGCCATAGTGAATTGGGCCGAGGAAAAAAAATCGAAAGAAGATGAAGACCTCATCGAAATAGGAAGGAATCTCCAAAGGCTTAAAAGCCCTGAAGCTGATGGCTATGAAACCCAAGATAAAAAGGAAAAAATCATGCAGCAGGAAGGCCAAAGGAATAAAATTCTCTTGGCAAGAGAAGAAGAATGTTGAATGAAAAGCAAAGCCATTTGGCTAAAGGCAGGGAATGAAAATACCAAACTCTTCCAAAAGTATGCTAGAGGAAGGAAGAACATAAACACCATCTGGCAGCTAAAAGAAGAAGGAGGCAAAGAGGCCCAATCCTTCTAGGATCTATCCCGGATGGGTATAGGACACTTTTAGAACCTGTTCTCTTACCAGCGCGAAATTTCCTTGGCAAAAGTAATCCAAACAACCTAGAATTTTCCTCGTTATGTGGAGGAAGAGGATTCACTAGAGCTAATGGGAGAAGTCACTAGGTGGGAGGTGGAAGGAATAGTAAAAGCAATGCCAAAATACAAAATCCCTGGCCCAGACGGCTGGATAGTGGAACTGTTCCAACATTTCTTCGAGCAATTAGGGCAAGATCTTATTGAAGTTGTTGAAGAATCTAGAAGGAAAGGGGTAATCTACCCACCCTTTAACTCAACCTTCATAGACCTCATTCCGAAAAAAGAAGACCCTTCCTATTTTGAGGACTTCCAATTGATCTCCCTCTGTAACTGTATCTATAAAATCATAGCAAAGGTGATAGCCCTCTGGGTTAAACCAATTTTATCTAGGAACATGTCAAGAGAACAGTTCAGCTTTCCGAATGGGAGGCAGATCCATGAAGCTATTGGAGTAGCCTAGGAATACATTCACAGTATCATCCAAAAAAAAATCTAAGGAGCAGTAGTGAAAATTGACTTATCTAAAGCATTTGACAGTGTCAGTTGGATGTACATTCAGATGCTTTTCATGCACCTGGGGTTCCATATAGACTTCATAAACTGGGTAATGGGATGCTTAACAAGTGTAAGCTTTGCAATTCTCATCAACGGAGCAGCCACCTCATTTTTTGAAAGGCAGAGAGGATTACGACAAGGATGGTCCATCTCTCCTCTCCTCTTCCTTCTAGCAGTAGAAGGCCTCAGTCAATTGATCATTGATGCCCAAAGGAAAGGAAATATTCAAGGGTTGTAAGTGGCAGTCAATCTAAAAATAACCTATCTCCTATTCGTGCATGACATCCTGTTATTCTCTAATGGAAGAAGATCTAAAACCCACGAATTAAAAAGGATACTAAATCTCTTCTTAAAGGAAACAGGCCTTCAAGTTAACAAAGGTAAGTCACAGCTTTTGCTGGAAGGATTCAACTGGCATGAAGTATTCCAAATCAAAGAGGACTTGCCCTTCGAGGATATGAGGCTCCAAGACTACTTCATATATTTTGGGTTCTACCTAATGCCTTGCTCATACAGGAAGTAGGATTAACACTGGATAATAGCAAAAATTGAATCAAGAGTCACCCACTAGAGCTTCAAATGGCTATCTAGAGTTGGCAGACTGACTCTAATCAAATCAGTCCTCCTGGCTATACCGGTCTACTGGGTTGCATTAACTTGGGATTCGAAAGGGACTCTAGAGAAAATCAGAAGAGTCTGCAGCAAATTCTTATGGGCAGGATCACAGGAAGACTCGGTACTCCCATGGGTGGCCTAGGAAAAGGTGGCAAAGCCAAAGGATTGGGGAGGATGGGGAATTAAAGATTTAACTGCCTTCGGATCATCACTGGCAGCAAAGTTGGGATGGAGGATTATCAAAATGGAGAACCTATATACTACGGTGGTTAAACGAAAATATATTGACCTAATGTCATTAGAAGGCTAGATCAGAAGCCCAACCAAAAAAGAGGGGAGTGTCTCAGCGGTGTGGAAAGCAACATTAGAAGGCTTTAAGATAATAGAGAAAGGTCTATCCTAGCAGGTAGGGAATGGCGAACATGTCCGAATAGGGAAGGGTCCTTGGGTAGGATGCAACGAAGGTTTCACACTATCCCTGAGCCTCATCAACCATCTTAACACAAGAGGCATTAATAACCTTAGTTAGATTGAGAACCATGGCCACTCCTCCATATGGGGCCAAGCATGGCTTACAGGATCAAACCTAAATCTCAGCCCTCGATGGAGAGGGGAGTGGATCACTTTCACCTCAAAGCTGTCTAGATCAAATTCTCGACTAAGAGATAGACCAGATCAGCTAGTATGGGTCCATGCAGACTCAAGAAAATACTCCCCAAAACAAGGTTACAAGTACCTAATGAAAAAGAAAGGTTGGGGAAATTAGGACTGGTGGGTAACCTCAATCTGGAAAATGCAATGCCTGGAAAAAGCCTGAATGTTCTTCTGGTGCATCCTAAAGGAGAAGGTTCCTACCTGGGACATCCTACAGAAAAGATACAAGTCAGGACTAGGGAGATGCACCCTTTCCAAAATGGCCTCTGAGTCAATTTTTCATCTCTTCATAGATTGTTCCTTCTCCAAAGCAGTCTGGAAAGCTGTCAGGGAACTAATCCACAAAAGAGTTTCATGGAATGGGCGGACGATAGAAGAAGCCTGGAAATCTTGATGGACCCATCATCCTGAAGGAAATCTGAGAACCCTCCCCTTATCATCTCCTGGGGGTTATGGCTCGCAAGGAATAAAAGTATTTTTCAAGATCAAATTCCCTTGGTGGAGAGCACAACTATCGGAAGTGTGTCTATCTTCACAAGCATCCCTGAACCCATCCATGTGGATTTACCTCCCCCGATCAAAGAAGAGAATATCAAGGAAGGGATTCCATGGACATATTTCGATGGGGCCTCCAACCAAGACAACAAATGCGGTGCTGGGCTAATCATTCACCTAAATCCCCAAAGATGCCTCAAAGCCTCAGTGGGCTTAGGGTTTGGAACTAATAACTTCATCAAGCTGACAGCATTAAAACTCCTTGTTGGCTCACCCAACTGGGCATATCCACAATTCAGATCTTCAGGGACTCTTTGAATATTATCGAATGGTTCAATGGAACAAGCAAATGTTAGAACTACATTTTCTCTACATTACCAGAAGAAACCATGCATTTAAAATATCATTTGAACATCATCTCTCTATGTCATATATACAGGGAACACAATGACTATGTGGACCAACTTTCTAAAGTGGGTTTGCAACAAAATATGGGTAGTTAGTGAATAGAGGACACAGAGATAGACGAGATCCGTGTGTCGAATCATCCACCCTATGCACAAAATCAATCTCTCTAAAGCCACAGCTTGGGCTATGGCATTTTCCTTCCTTTGCATTTTTTTTCTTTTTTCTTTCAATTTAGAACAATAGCTACTGGCACTCTTTAAACTCCTTGAAAATAAAAAAAACTCAATTTTTTTTAGCTAAATCATTCCTGTTTGGGTTGTTTTACCTTCTGAGGAGACCTTGGAATGCTTCATCCATAACAGTTAATTTTCACGACTGAAAACAGAGACCAATGATATGGTTATGATGCACAGGAAACTGATCAACAGCGGTTTCTCCTCTTTGAGGAGGCCTTGGGTTCAGAATTGATCAACGAATCAGAATCAGACATTCGAGATGGCAGAAGGGGGCATCCCTCAAGCAACATCTCCGCAACTCTATGACTAAAAATCATACAATCACCTGAATGCCTAACAACATATACAATGTAACTTTTTGTTTTCCAATGAAAAGTTTGATTTCTTTTCTCGGAAAAAAAAAGGTAATAATCTTAATAAAATTAATTATTTTAAAAGGATTATAATAATATTTAATTCATTATAATAATGATTCTAATAATTTTTAAATTAATAATTTATTTATTTATTAATTATAATTTACTAATTTATTAATATTAATTATTAATTATCTTTAAATTAATAATTTATTATTTATAATTAATAATATAATAATTAATGATTTAATAAAAAATGTTATTTTTTATATTATTAATTATAAATAATAAATTTATTTTGGAATATGGTTGGCCATAAGTGATTTTCATATTGAAACAAAATTTGCCACAATGGGACAATGGTTGATTTTCATATTGGAGAATGGTTGCCCATGATTTATTTTAATGTCAAGACAATATTTGTCAAAATGTAATGTTGGACCATGGTTGACCATGGTTAATATTCATATTGAGACTATTTGTCACAATGCCACATTGGAGCATGGTTGAGCATGATTGATATAGGCCACAACCACAAGCACATTAGTAAATGTAGATTACTTATAAACCTAAATGATTAATTCTAAAACCCCAAGGTATTATAAACCAAGAGAATAATATTAAACCTATTATAAACCAAGGTATATAAACCCTAAGATAAAAAAATTTAACCCAAGGGAGAAATATTATAAACCCAAGGTGTATAAACCCTAAATAAGCATGGTTGCCCATGGTTGACAAGGGGAAAGGACCATGAACTTGCGAGGAGAATCCTAGAGTTGGAGTTGTTTCCATATTGACACTATGAGTTGAGAGAGGGAGGAAAGAATTAGTATATGTGGATGTCTCCTTCCAAACTCTAGCTTCAAAAGTGATGGAGCTAAGAATGAGTGAGTGAGGTTTCAAGGTTCTACCAAATAATCCTAACAAAACGAGCCTAGTGTCAATTCACCGACAAATAGGAGGCAAGTACATATTATCCTCTAGGTACCAACCCATAAAACCATAGTCCTAGAGTGTCTCTACTAGAATGGAAATCATAGAGTCGAGGAGGAACCACTTCTTGGAGGGCTAATGAAATGAAAAGAACATTCTAGAGCCCCTCTAAAAACCAAGATAGAATAAAGGCTTCGAGCATTGTCACCATGCTAAATATTGTGATGAGCCCAAAAAGGAAAATAGCATTAATAAGCTGAGAAATGTGACTTGTTTCTAGGTCGAGCAGGTTGAGCAAAGGTTCATAGTGGATACAACATCAATTGAGTAAGTACAGGTATCTAGCATGCATATTGAACTTTAATGGCATTGCATGGCATACCAAGTGCCTTGGTGGGATGGTGGCAATCCACCTCCACGTTGTTGCTTATCTAACATCCCATCTTAGGAATAGTTATCTATTTTTAAAGAACTAACTCTCATGTTAAAAAATATTGAAATTATATATTAATAAATTGAATATATGCATTAATAATTCATGACAAAATTATATACAAATTAGAAAATACATAGTTACGTAATTGGAAAATTTAATGTATACTTGAAAAAATTTATGATACATTAAGAAATTTAAATGTTAAAAAAAATTGAATTCTATTTTAAATATTTGGTTTATATCATAAATATTTATTTGTTAAAATTGTGTATGTTAGTAATAAAATTACATAAAAACTAAAAGAAATGTTATGCTTAGGAGTATTTATTTATTTTATAAAAGCCAATAAAGCTAGATTTCTAATTAAATCTTGCATGTAATGGTGAATCTATTGATATAAAATATCCACGGAAGATTTGTTAGAATTTAACATAAATGAACTAGGAATTTAATATAAATGAACTAATCAACCCGAGTTGATTATATTTTCTTATAGGTAGATGTTACATTAGCATATTATCATAAAATTTTAAATGATTTTTTTTATCAGTTCAAGAATATACCCAAATACAAGTGCTTATTGTGTATTTGATATTGATGCATTATTCATTTTGTCCATTAATAATTAGATTTGATTACTAAAACTATTTTATCATTTCTTCTAACTTATGTCGATGTTATGTTAGGATATTCCGACACATAGGAAATAGTTAAGTTCAACTTGGTCTAGTATAGAGTTAGGAATAGAGTTAGGTAAAGTGTGTTTCTTTACCGTTGTACATTTTGTAACTTACAATCCGACGGTCACGATATGTAGTGATCCGACGGTTCACTCTCTCCTCGGTATTACTGACACTTGATCCGTGGCTTGACACCCGATTGGTCCATGAGTTCTATTTAAAGCGCATGGAGGGTCATTTTCTGGGTAATCCGTGCATGAGAGAAGCTTATGTAAATTTTCATTCTTTGATTAATAAATTGCCTGTAGTAGCCACGTTGGCGCAGGCCGTGGACTGTTTCCCTCTTTGAGGGTTTTAAACACGTCAAAAATACTGGTGTATTGATCTGTGATCTGGTTGTGAGCGGTGTCCTTTTGGTGTTCTTTCTGAGGAAATTACCCTGTAAATTCCTACATGGTATCAGAGCTATTTGAGGGCCGCGTCCGTTGGTGATCCAAATCTGAAGCCGGTAGAACTGCATGCGGCTGTCATTTCCTAGATCTGCTGTTTCTGACTGCTTTCGGGCCGAGAGGACTGCTCTGTTGCGTTCGGAGCATTTGTTCCAGTGAGGAACCCCTTTCGTTTCACGCGAAAAGGTTTCCGGTAGCCCTAGCTACGTCATTTTTCAGATCGGGAGGTATACAGTGTTTTTGCAGTTTACTGTTATTTTCTCTCTGCTTATTTCGGTTTCGGTTTATTTAGCCCTTTTTTTTAACCGGATCTATAACTTTCATTTCTGCGTATGCTCTTTGCCCTGCAACTTTGTGCGATCTAGGCAAATCAGAAACAGAAAGGAAGGATTTTTCTCATGTGTATGCTCTTTTCCCTGCACCTTAGTGTAATCTCAGAAAATCAGAAACATTGAGAAAAATATTTAGTTTTTCGGCTAAAGCTAACTTTGAGCCGCAAGGTTCATTTTTTTAAAATATCTAGTTTTTTGGCTAAAGCTAACTTCGAGCCACACGGTTCGTTTTTCTTTGCATATTCGTGTTGGGTTTTGTGTTTTGTGTTTTGTAGGGAAAAAGAGCTTTCTCAAGGCAAGCACGCAAACCAAGGCCCCCCCTCCCCCCCCCCCCCCCCCTCTCTCTCTCTCTCTCTCTCTCTCTCTCTCTCAAATTTTTTGTATAGATCAATTGGTTCAAAGCTATTTTAAGAGAGTAGAAGTCTTGGGTTCATGTCTCCATTTTGTGGGGGCGGATTTTTTCATTCCCGCACATTCGCGCACTTTGCCGGCAACTTCAACAATTTTTTTTTCAAAAAGCCATAACTTCTTCATCCAGAAGCCTTTTTCAGAGCCGTTGTTTTTAAAACAGCCTAATTTTTCGAGATCTATCCATTGGAACACTTACTTTCAGTGTCTTCAGCTTCAGTTTTTTTTTAAATGGAAAGTCCATGCCAAGTCATTCTTGACAGCACTAACTACTTCCAATGGATAGCCTACATGGAAGATTTACTTAGAAGTAAAGGTCTCTACAGAATAGCCACAGACCAAGAGAAGAAACCAAAAGATGAAGACAAGGCTGCAAAATGGGAAAATAGACAAGATCAAGCACGTGGTTTGATAGGGATGTCTATTTCTCCTGATCTTAGATTCCATATTGCAGAACTTGAGACTCCTCATGAAGCATTGGAAAAAATCACTAAAGTTTTTGGGATTAAAAATGAAATTAGAGCCCATCAACTTGAAAATGAGTTGCTTACTTTGGATCCTAATAATTTTTCTTGCATTGAAGATTTCTTGTCCAAATTCAAGACCCTTAGATATCTCTTGGAAGGTGTTAAGGTTAAGAAAGAAGATAGTAACCTTATTTATTCCATCCTTACTAAGTTGGGACCAACCTACTCTGTATTTGTTTCCACTTTCCATTCTACAAGGGAAGCTTTCATTTGTCAAGGAAAAGACTACAAGGCCCCTTCCTTTGACTCCTTTTGTGATTCCTTAATAAGAGAACAAGAAAAACTCTTACACCTTGGTCTTCTTAATCTTGGAAACTCTTCCAAGAAAGCATTAGCCACCCAACAGCAACCAAATTCAAAGAATCCTAAGAAGTCATATCCTAAAAAGAATGGTCCTAAACCAAACAAGGGTCCTAAGCAAACTCAACCTCAAAATGAAAGATCATTTCAGCAAAATGATAAGACCAATAAAAACAAATGGAAGAAGACTGATAGACATTGTAACTTTTGTAATCGAGATGGCCACTTAGAATCTAAATGCTTTAAGAAGATGGAAGCCTTGGAAGCCACAATGAAGAAACATAACATCCATGTGATGCATACTTCAACTTCAACTTCCGGAATGGAACTTTCTGCATGTCGTTGTCAATCATCTCAGTCTGGTTATGCATTAAATGTATCTTCTTCTTCTCCTTCTCATGAGTGGCTCATTGATTCTGGAGCCTCTTATCACATGGCCAAAAACCAAGCCATGTTTTCTTCTTTAAATGATTGTAACACCAAAAATATATATGTTGGTGATGATAGATCTCTTAATGTTGTAGGGACTGGAACTGTTCATCTAGACAATGGTCAGTTTAATGATGTATTATGTGTTCCAACCTTATCCTGCAACCTTCTATCTGTATATCAGATAACTCATTCGGGTGAAGGTAAAATTGTTGAATTTTCACCTCATGATGTTGTAATCAAGGATCTAAGAGATCCTAAACAGATTCTAGCTACTGATATTGTTGATGATTCCACAAGGTTGTATAAGTTTCACAACTTTGGGTCATCAAATCTTCCCTCAGTATTTGTTGCTCATAATGATGAAGTGAGCAAACTTTGGCATGAGCGATTTGGTCACTTAAACTATCGCTCCCTTCAGCATCTATGTAAAGAAAATATGGTGACAGGTCTTCCTATGGTATCTTGCAGAGATGGTGTTTGTTCCGGATGTGTACTCGGAAAACATCATCATGACAGTTTTGACAAACGTGCCTCTTGGCACGCCTCATCCCCTTTACAGCTTGTGCACAGTGATTTATGTGGTCCACTTCCTGTTGCTTCATTCTCTGGCTACAAGTATTTCTTAACTTTCATTGATGATTTCTCCAGACGCACTTGGGTATACTTCTTAAAACTCAAGAGCGGAGTATTTAACACATTTTTGGCCTTCAAAGCCTTTGTTGAAAAACAATCTAGACATCAAATTCTTAAGCTAAGAACTGATAATGGTGGAGAATATGTTAAAAACACATTCATCAACTTTTGCACTGAAAATGGAATTCAAATGCAACATACTGTTCCATACACTCCACAAAAAAATGGTGTAGCTGAAAGGAAAAATCGCACCTTAAAGGAAATGGCTAATTGTATGCTGCAATCTTAAGGAATCAGTCTTAGTTTTTGGGCTGAAGCAATTAATTGTGCAAATTATATAATCAATCGCACTCCTACTAAGGTTCTAAAGAATATCACTCCAGAAGAAGCTTGGAGTTCCATTAAACCAGATGTAAGTCACTTTCGTGTTTTTGGAAGTGAAGCATGGGCCCATATTCCAGATGAAAAGCATAAAGCTTTAGAACCTAAGAGTGAGAAATGTACTTTTTTTGGATATTATGAAGATGTAAAAGGTTGTAGACTTATTCCATTTAAGTCCAAAAATGTTATCATTAGAAGAGATGTAAAATTTGATGAAAATATATCGGCCTGCGAGCCTAGTCCGGCGGATGTGCCACCTCTTCCTATCTCTTCTACTTTTGAAAACATTTCTTCTTCAGATGATGAAAGTGAGGATGATAATCCTCCCCCACCCTCTCAGGATCCTCAACTTCCAATATGGGTCTGTGCTACTCGGGATGCAGTAGGTGATCTTGCCGGTGATCCTACAGATCAGCGACGTACACGTTCTTAGTTTGAAAGATCCTCTTCTTTACTGGCTCAAGCTCCAGTAAATCATGATCCTGACACTTTTGCAGAAGCTTCAGGCCATCCACATTGGGAAGCAGCTATGAATGAAGAATATCATTCATTGTTGACAAATGATACATGGGATCTTGTTCCTCTACCAAAGGGACACAAACTTGTTAGATGTAAATGGGTTTACAGAACCAAGTATGGACCAGATGGGAAAGTTGATAAACATAAAGCTCGTCTTGTCGCTAAGGGTTTTTCACAGGTTGAAGGCATTGACTACACTGAAACCTTCTCCCCTATTGCCAAAATGAACTCTATCCGCCTTGTTCTTTCCCTTGCTGCCTCTTTAAAATGGGAAGTCCATCAGATGGATGTTAAATCTACCTTCTTGCATGGGGACTTGCATGAAGAAATCTATATGGAACAACCCATTGGCTTCATCCAAACAGACTCCAGCCTTGTATGTCGACTTAAGAAATCTCTCTATGGTCTCAAGCAAGCTCCTTGGGCTTGGTATGCCAAAATGGATAGCTTTCTTTTAGAATCTGGCTTTTCTCGGTGTTATTCTGACAATACTGTCTACACCAAGAAAGTGGGCAACTCTCTTATTATCCTTGTTCTTTATGTTGATGATCTTATTCTTACTGGTAGTGATCCCAACCTTATCAACCATGTGAAGTCCAGCCTTAAAAAGAAATTTGAAATGACAGACTTAGGACACTTACACTATTTTCTCGGTCTTCAAGTCTTGCAATCCAAGGAGGGTATTTCCCTTTCCCAGTCCAAGTATGCTTGTGATATTCTTCGTCATTTTCACACAGAAGACTGTAAGCCAGCCCCTTCTCCCTTTCAGTCTGGAGTCAAACTTTCAGTCTCTTGTACTTCTCCTGAAGTTGATGCTACCTTATACCGTCAACTTGTAGGAAAACTCTTGTATTTAACCCATACTCGTCCTGATCTTTCCTTTGCTGTTGGCCTTGTTGCGCGTTTTATGCAAAACCCCCGTGAAAGTCATTGGAAAGCAGCCAAAAGAATACTTCGTTATGTTCGAGGTACAGTACAGTTTGGGATTCATTACAGTGCCAAAGCAACTCCTCTATTAGTTGGTTTCACTGATTCTGATTGGGCTGGTGACCCTGATGATCGGAAGTCTACTGTCGGTTATGTCTTCACTCTTGGTTCAGGACCTATTACATGGGCTTGTAAGAAACGGGTTGCCATTTCTCTTTCGTCAGCAGAAGTAGAGTATCGTGGTGCCGTGGAAGCTAGTAAGGAAGCCTTGTGGCTTCGTCAGATCCTATCAGAGTTTGGCTTTGAGCAGCAGCATCCAACCACACTTTGGTGTGATAATCAAAGTGCCATTCAGCTATGCAAAGATCCAGTCCAGCATCAGCGCAGTAAACACATTGAACTACACATGCACTTCATCAGAAAGCTCATTCATGACCATGTTCTTGAAGTGCAATATTGTTCAACAGATGATCAGGTTGCAGACATCTTCACAAAGGCTCTCACAGAGGCGAAGTTCACTAAACTTCGATATATCCTTGGAGTTCAGGAAGTTGTCACTAAGGGGGGATAGGCTCTAGTGCCTCCTTCCTTCTCCTATTGTGTCATATTTGTAAATCCTTCAATCGTATCCCAAGTTGTTCTTAAGGGGGGATGTTAGGATATTCCGACACATAGGAAATAGTTAAGTTCAACTTGGTCTAGTATAGAGTTAGGAATAGAGTTAGGTAAAGTGTGTTTCTTTACCGTTGTACATTTTGTAACTTACAATCCGACGGTCACGATATGTAGTGATCCGACGGTTCACTCTCTCCTCGGTATTACCGACACTTGATCCGTGGCTTGACACCCGATTGGTCCATGAGTTCTATTTAAAGCACATGGAGGGTCATTGTTTGGGTAATCCGTGCATGAGAGAAGCTTATGTAAATTTTCATTCTTTGATTAATAAATTGCCTGTAGTAGCCATGTTGGCGCAAGCCGTGGACTGTTTCCCTCTTTGAGGGTTTTAACCACGTCAAAAATACTGGTGTATTGATCTGTGATCTGGTTGTGAGCGGTGTCCTTTTGGTGTTCTTTCTGAGGAACTTACCCTGTAAATTCCTACATGTTATTATTCTTATCTAATTTTAAGGTCAAGATCAATAGAGACACCAAATTGGTATATAAACTATTGCTAAGTCTACGAAAGCATACTTGTAGATTTCATGTTATAAATTAATATCTCTTTAAGTATTTTTTTTAATTAAATAGTAAAAATGCAGTATACTTAAAGCTTACAAATATTAATATAAATCCCAAATTATCATATTCTAATTTTTAAATATGGTTTGGTATAATTTTTTAAATTCTTTATGATCAACTCATATACAACTTTTAAGATAATAAATAATATAAATGATATACATAATAAATTGATAAAAATCAATATAATAAATAATTTACTCTATATATATTAAAAAAACAAAAAAAACTGTTTCCACATATCAAAGCATAACTAGTCTAAATTACAAAATTAAAATATTGATAAATTTATAATTAAATATATATATATTAAAAATTAATTTTATTTATAATTAATATTAATTGATATCAACAAATTCATTTCCCATATCTTTTAATATATATGTTACTAAATGAATGAGCAGTGAGATTTTATTTTTAAGCTTGATTTAATAATTTATTTCCCTAACTCTTTTATTTTGATGATTTAACTCTTTTATTTTGATGATTTATTTAATATATTTTTTCTACTATGTAATATTTCCTGTAAATATATAAAATAATATTATTAGGCATATAAACTCACGTAAACTAGTAGTAAATGCAATGAAGTGAATCTAAAAATATCTAAAAGTAACAAATATCCCCACATAAAGTGAATCTGATCAAATGAGTACAATATTTGAGTACGAGTCATCAACTATCTGAAAATAATTATTACCGCTATTTTTTATTTACGACTACTGATTTTGACCTAATTTACACTGGGACGAAAATTTATCGTCAAGAAAATTTATCGCACTGATGCAATTTTGCAACATAATTTACATAACGAAATAAAGCTTCATAAACAGAGCATTAACCCTCATAATTCTGATACAATTATGTAATTTACATAAGAATCGTATCATTGGAAAGAAAGATGGCAATAGTATAGGTTGGTGCTCACAATGTGGAACTTGATGTGCTTACTAAAATAGCCAAAAGGAATAATTTAAACTAACACTTCATAGTTGCTTTTTCATTAATTATTAAATAAATTTCCTAAAATATTAAATTTTTAAAACATTTTTATTGGAAACCATTTAAACTAGCAGTTAATTATTGTTTCTTTTATTATTAAATAAACGTTAGATATGACTACAAATGACTAAACTAACTATTTGGTTTTTTATTATTAAATAAATTTTAAATATAATTTAGATTTGTTTAATATTAATATTGCCTAAAAATATTGTGATTTAAAATAATTTGAACTAACAATTAATTAACTGTCTTACTAATTTTTTAAAAACATTTGATTTAAAATAATTTGAACTAACAATTAACTTTTACTATTTAAATAAAAAATATTCTTTTCCTAAGAGATTAGGTTACAACATAAAAGTTCTTTAAACATCAACATCCTCTTAATTAATTGAAAATTTCTTTAATCATCAACATCCTCTTAATTGTCCATGTGATTCAAAGCTGGGGTTGCGGGCAGCTCTAAGAAGGTAGGGTTGGAGTTGAAGATAGGGTTTTGGACTCAAGGTTCCATGGTGGGGAGCACAGGGGGGAGTGCTGCTCCCTCCTACAGTCAAGCAGTCATAGAAGGAAGTAAGGACGTGGGAAAGAAGCGTTTCAAGAAACCTCTGGAGAAGATTTCACAATCACGAAGCCAGGGGACATCTGGAAGAAGCGAACATCAGGATCAGAAAGGGAACCAACGGGAAACATGTAAAGAAAAGGAGAATGGAAGGAGCAGTGAAAGACCTGCTTCCATAAGAACAACTGGATTCTGCAAACCTAAGTCAGACATTATTCCCAGGGTTGTATTGAACGACCCAGCGATACAAGCACATAGGGATCATATGACGGAACATGCAATCATATGCAAGTTTATGGGGGTATGGCCGACAGAGAGGGCGTTACATGTCTAGATAAGGAGCCATTGGAAGCCAAAGGGAGAAATACAATTACATATGGGTTCTAAGGGCTTTTTCATAGTAGTGTTCACAAGCCTAGAGGACAAAGACAAAGTGTTTGAAGGGGGGCCCTATTTCTATGCTGCGACAAGACTCTACATGCGGCCATGGATGATGAACTTTGTCCCGGAACGTGAAACATTTACATCAGTACCGGTGTGGATCAGACTATACTCCCTTCCTCTAGATTATTGGCTACCAGAATCTTTGAAAACCATAGGCAACAAGCTGGGGCATTCTCTAAAGATCTCAGTGGCAACTCTGAAAGGAAGATATACCTCCTTTGCCTGAATATTTGCGGAAATGGATCTATCTAGAGCCCTTCCGAAAGCGATAATTTTAGAACTATATGATTAAGAATGGGTGCAGACTGTGGACCATGAGCACATACCATTTAGGTGCTGCAAATGCCATGAACATGGGCATCTATATAGAGACTTCCCCACAATCAATAGGGAAGGTAACCAGAAATCCACTAGGGAGAGAGATCACGAAGGTTTCACCAAGGTCGGGAGCAAAAGGAAAGGGGGAAAACGTCCACACAAGAAGGTAAATGAGGATAGACATACAAGACATGACAACTTCAAGATCGTGGAGGAAGAAGAGGGGAACAAGGAGACAGTCCAAGACATGGAGAATGTAACGAAGGCGCTAGATAAGGTAACTGACATGGAGGAAATCACAGCAAACAACCAACAAAAGGATGATGATACACCAAGTTTGATGGAGATTAGTAGGGACCAGGAGATGACTCCAAGTGAAGTGGGAACAGAGGACCGCAAGCTACGGGAGATTCTGGATAAGAAAAATCTAGATCTAGAGAAATCTTCGGAACAAGGAAAAAACATAGGTGTGGACTCCCTGCCAAAAGAGGATGATGAAAGGGTACAACAGCTCTTTCTATGGAGGTCACAAGCGAAGGGAGCTAGATTCAAAAGAAATCATGAAAGCCAGGAGCCAACTGGGGTCAAGATGATGGAGAATTTACAGGCACAATCTCCAAAGAACTTAGGTAGGAAAAGAGGAAGAAAGAGACAGAATGAGCTGCTGAACGAATGTGGAAAACTATTGATTAACTCAAGTAAGATGAAAGATCTTACCATTTATTCCTTTACTAACCTTTCTTAATTAAGCTTACAAGCTAGAACATTAGAGGCATTGGGAATAGAAGGAAACAAAGAAATCTTAGTAACAGAATGAAAGAAGAAAAACCAGACATGGTTTTTATTCAGGAGACAAAATGTTCGATGGACAAGATAAGGAATATTCACAATAAGTGGTTAATAAAATATGAGTATTTAGAGGTTAAGGCTAATAACTCGGCGGGGGGAATTCTCACGTTGTGGGATCCATTTAAATTTGGAATCTTGGACGCTGAAGCATCCAGGAGCTACCTCTCCTTGATATTTCAACCTATAGGGGATAAGGAGAAATACATGATTACAAATGTCTATGGACCTCAAAAGCAAGCAGACAAACTCAGGCTTCTCACATCCCTGGAGGATTTAAGAGCAAGACATCCCATTCTTCCCTGGATCTTTGCAGGAGATTTCGATATGATAAGATCTCTTTTAGAAAAAAAAGGAGGCACTAGACAACTAGGCAGAGACTCCATGGCCTTTCAAAACTTCATTATGAACATGGGACTAGTGGACACTGAAACAATTAATGGAACCTTCACTAGGAACAACAAAAGGGGAGGGGCTTCTCAAGTTGCTTCCAAACTTGATAGATTTATTATTTCAGAGGACCTCCTTCTCACAGGACCCACCATGACAACCTCCATTATGCCCTTTGGAGGATCATATCATTGGCCTGTACAGCTGGAAGCCACCTTCATGGGCACACCAAGAAATAGACCTTTCAAGTTTGAAAATGCCTGGCTCTCACACCCTAAATTCACTAGTAACATTGATAAATGGTGGAGAGAGGAGCTGAATATTCAGGGTACAAAAATGTTCATGCTCCAACAGAAACTTAAACATATCAAATCTCGTCTTAAAGCTTGGAACAAAAAGGAATTTTGAGATATCTTCAAAGCCAAAAGAGAAACTGAGCAGAAGCTCCAGGAGATCAATCAGATCAACATCACAGAGGGCTTCACTGAAGAGCAGCAAAAACTAACTAACTGTCTGCAAGAAGAATGAGAGGATTGATGCTTACAAGAGGAAATTTTCGAAAGGCAGAAATCAAGGATACAATGGATTAGAGAGGGAGAAAGAAATACAAAATTCTTCCACAAATCCACTATGGATCATAGGGCACACAATAGAATCACTAAGATCAAAGATTCTCAAGGTATAGAGCTTGTATCTCACAATGATATGGAATCGATCCTGGTACAACAATTGTGCAATATTGCAAACGAGCCACTGGAGGACAGATCTAGGTTCATTGACCATTTTATTTAGTATACCCCTTAGCTGGTTACCAAAGAGGACAACCATAATCTCAACAAGCCAGTATTGGAAGAGGAGGTTAGTGAAGTGATTAATGAAATGCAGAATGGCAAAGCACCAGGCCCGGATGGATTCAATGTAGACTTCTTCAAAGCCTGCTGGGAAACTGTCAAACATGACATCCTCGAGGTTGTGGAAGACTCAAGAAGATCCCAAAAGGTACTAAAGGCTCTGAATGCATCCTTCATAGTTCTTATCCGAAAGCAAGAAAATTCCATGACTCCAAAGGGTTTTTGGCCCATAGCCTTATGTAATGTGGTGTATAAAATTATTTCTAAAGTAATAGCCAACCGATTCAAACCACTTCTACCCTTTCTCATCTCAGAGGAGCAAATAGGCAACGTGGAGTGAAGACAAATCCTCAACAATATCATACAAGCTCATGAGGTGGTACACTCTCTCAATAGCAACAAACGAGCTGGTATGATCATTTAATTGGAACTAGCGAAAGCCTTCGACAAATTAAGCTAGTCTTACATAAGAGAAATTCTAAAAGCCTATGGTTTTGACCAGAATTGCATAAGGTGGGTGATGGCATTAGTTACCACGACCAGTTTTTCCATACTGCTCAATGGAGCTCCATCTAGGACCTTCACACCCTCTAGAGGACTCAGACAAGGTGATCCGCTCTCACCGTTCCTCTTCGTCCTCATGATGGAAGGGCTAGGTAGAGCGTTCAAAATGGAAAATGTTGAAGGATGAATTCAGGGTATCAATCTTACTACGGATGGAGAGGTAAACACTCATCAGCAATTTGTGGATGATACAATGTTGCAGGGCATACCCACAGTCAGGGAAGCGAGAGCAATCAAAAACATCTTAAATGACTTTGTTATGGTAGCAGGCACAGAGGTAAGCCTCAACAAGTCCAAAGATTTTTTCTTTAACACTAATATTACTATTCAAAGAAACATTACCAGAATTCTTGGATTTCAAAGGGAACAGCTACCATCCAAATATCTTGGCATTCCTCTTACTGACAAACCTCTAAGCAAGAAAGTGTGGGAGCCAATACTAAATAAACTTCAGGACAAGGTCAGAAAATGGACATGTAGGTCACTAAATTTGACAGGGCACCTTGTGCTCACACAGGCGGTCTTGTAGGCCATTCCCATTTTCATGTTTTCAGCTCTTCCTGCTCCTCAAGGTATTAAGCAATAGATAAGAAACATACAAAGGAACTTTTTGTGGGGCAGAGGGGAAGAGAAAATGAAGTGGGATTTAGTAGTCCGGGACAAGCTCTGCAAGCCAAGAGCCATGGTGGATTATGGCTTCATGATCCTGAGACCCTCAGCAGAGTTTCGGGAGCCAAGCTTTGGTGGAGATGGATTAAGGAACCGAATGCCCCCTGGGCTAAGCTGTGGGAAAAAACTTATGCCAAGTACTGTAGGAGAAGGATCACATTAGAATGTCAGGGCAAATCAGGGGCTCCCATATTTGGAACCTTGCCTGGGATAATAAACGTATTGTTCAGCAACATTGTTTTTGGGAAATTCGAGCAGGGGACCTTGCTCGATTTTGGGAGGACAACTTGCAACAAGAACCCGACCTTTATAGGGATGAACTTGCAGCTCTCAAAATTGACACAGATAGCAAAAGTATGGCTTTGGTAAAAGAATTTTGGGAACAAGGAAGGAATAAGGGACAATGGAGGAAGTGGAAGGATCTAGGATACAGTGATGAAAACCCATTGGAGACCAAGGCAGAAGCTCTCAACCAAGATCTAGAGGATAGAATAATTCTGGTATCTTCCTCACCAGATCAATTAAGATGGGGAAAGAATACCGAAGAAAACTTTAACCTCAAAGAGGCGAAACAGGAAGTCATAGGACTTAACTTTGTGAATCCTGATCAAGGCTGGAAGAAACTTTGGCAAAGTCTACATTGGATGAAAATAAAGTTATTCATCTGGTTAGTGCATCAAAGGAAGATCTTAACTTGGGAGAATCTCCTTAAGAAAGGCTTCATTTAGCCTTCCAAATGTCACCTATGTGGTGCTCATGAGGAGATGATTGAACACCTTCTCAACCTCTGTCCTTTCACTTCAAAGGTGTGGGATTGGGTGGCCTACATTTTTAGACAAACTCATAGGGATAGTCTTAGCATACCCAACACTTTGAAGAACTGGAGGGAAAACTTCTCAGGGAATGAGATTGTTAATAAAGCCTGGATTTTGGTTCTAGACTTTGTCATCCGGATTATTTGGAAGGAGCGCAACAGTGGGATCTTCAAAGAAATAAACAAGCATGCCCCAACTCATAATTGATCAAATTCTAAGGCAGCTCAAAGACACAATAAGAAGCTTCTTGAGGACCCTTCCTAAAGATCCTGCTCTGCCCCAAGAGGAGAGAATTATACTTCGCTTGGGTCTCTAGTCTATCAGTCCTCTGGGAATAATAAAGGAAGTAAGCCTAATAAATAAAGGTAGGGTTGGAGTTGAAGATAGGGTTTTGGACTCAAGGTTCCATGGCAGGGAGCGTAGGGGGGAGTGCTACTCCCTCCTACAGTCAAGCAGTCACAGAAGGACGTAAGGACATGGGAAAGAAGCATTTCAAGAAACCTCTAGAGAAGATTTCAGAAGCAGAAAGCCAGGGGACATCTGGAAGAAGTGAACCTCAGGATCAAGAAGGGAACCAACAGGAAGCAAGTAAAGAAAAGGAGAATGGAGGGAGTAGTGAAAGACCCGCTTCCATAAGAACAACTGGGTTCTGCAAACCCAAGTCAGGCATTATTACTAGGGTTGTATAGAGCGACCCAACAATACAAGCACATAGGGATCATATGATGGAACATGCAATCATATGCAAGTTTATGGGGGTATGGCCGACGGAGAGGGCATAACACGTCTGGATAAGGAGCCATTGGAAGCCAAAGGGAGAAATACATTTACATCTGGGTTCTAAGGGCTTTTTCACAGTAGTGTCCACAAGCCTAGAGGACAAAGACAGAGTGTTTGAAGGGGGTCCCTATTTCTTGCTACGGCGGGACTCTACATGCGGCCGTGGATGATGAACTTTATCCCAGAACGTGAAACACTTACATCAGTACCGCTGTGGATCAGACTATACTCCCTTCCTCTGGATTATTGGCTACCAGAATCTTTGAAAACCATAGGCAACAAGTTGGGGTATTTTCTAAAGATCTTAGAGGCAACTCTGAAAGGAAGATATACCTCCTTTGCCCGAATATGTGTGGAAATGAATCTATCTGGAGCCCTTCCAGAAGCGATAATTTTAGAAGTATATGATGAAGAATGGGTGCGGACTGTGGACTATGTGCACATACCATTTAGGTGTTGCAAATTCCATGAATATGGGCATCTATATAGAGACTGCCCCACAATCAATAGGGAAGGTAACCAGAAATCCAGTGGGGAGAGAGATCACGAGGGTTTCACCAAGGTTGGGAGCAAAAGGAAAGGGGGAAAACGTCCACACAGGAAGGTAAATGAGGACAGACATACAAGACACAACAGCTTCAAGATCCTGGAGGAAGAAGAGGGGAATAAGGAGACAGTCCAGGACATGGAGAATGTAACAAAGGAGGTGGATAAGGTAACTGACATGGAGGAAATCATAGTAAACAACCAGCAAAAGGATGATGATACACTAAGTTTGATGGAGATCAGTAGGGACCAGGAGATGGCTCCAAGTTAAGTGAGAACAGAGGACCATGAGCTACAGGAGATCCTGAATAAGAATAATCTAGATCTAGAGAAATTTCTGGAACAGGGAAAAAACATAGGTGTGGACTCTCTGCCAAAAGAGGATTATGACAGGGTACAACAGCTCTTTCTATGGATGTCACAAGCGAAGGGAGCTGGAGTCAAAAGAAATCATGAAAGCCAGGAGCCAACCAGGGTCAAGATGATGGAGAATTTACAGGCACAATCTCCAAAGAACTTAGGTAGGAAAAGAGGAAGAAAGAGACAGAATGAGCTGCTAAACGAATGTGGAAAACTATTGATTAACTCAGGTAAGATGAAATATCTTACCAGTTATTCCTTTACTAACATTTCTTAATGAAGCTTATAACCTGGAACATTAGAGGCATTGGGAATAGAAGGAAACAAAGAAATCTTAGTAACAGAATGAAAGAAGAAAAACCAGACATGGCTTTTATTAAGGAGACAAAATGTTCGATGGACAAGATAAGGAATATTCATAATAAGTAGTTAATCAAATATGAGTATTTAGAGGTTAAGGCTAATAACTCGGCGGGGGGAATTCTCACGTTGTGGGATCCATAGAAATTTGGAATCTTGGATGCTTCAACCTCTCCTTGATATTTCAACCTATAGGGGATAAGGAGATATACATGATTACAAATGTCTATGGACCTCAAAAGCAAGCAGAAAAACTCAAGATTCTCACCTCCCTGGAGGATTTAAGAGCAAGAGATCCCATTTTGCCCTGGATCGTTGCAGGAGATTTCAATATGATAAGATCTCTTTCAGAAAAAAAAGGAGGCACTAGATAGCTAGGCAGAGACTCCATGGCCTTTCAGAACTTCATTATTAACATGGAACTAGTGGACACTGAAACAATTAATGGAACCTTCACTTGGAACAACAAAAGGGGAGGGGCTTCTCAAGTTGCTTCCAAACTTGATAGATTTATTATTTCAGAGGACCTCCTTCTCACAAGACCCACCATGACAACCTCCATTCTACCCTTTGGAGGATTGGATCATTGGGCTGTACAACTGGAAGCCACCTTCATGGGCACACCAAGAAACAGACCTTTCAGGTTTGAAAATGCCTGGCTCTCACACCCTAAATTCACTGGTAACATTGATAAATGGTGGAGAGAGGAGCTAAATATTCAGGGTACAAGAATGTTCATGCTCCAATAGAAACTTAAACATATCAAATCTCGTCTTAAAGCTTGCAACAAAAAGGAATTTGGAGATATCTTCAAAGCCAAAAGAGAATCCGAGTAGAAGCTCCAGGAGATCAATCAGATCAACATCACAGAGGGCTTCACCTAAGAGCGGCAAAAACTAACTGACTCTCTGCAGGAAGAATGGGAGGATCGATGCTTACAAGAGGGAATTTTCTGGAGGCAAAAATCAAGGATACAATGGACTAGAGAGGGAGAAATAAATACAAAATTCTTCCACAAATCCACTATGGCTCACAGGGCACACAATAGAATCACTAAGATCAAAGATTCTCAAGGTATAGAGCTTGTATCTCACAATGATATGGAATCGGTCCTGGTACAACACTCCTTCAATATTGCAAAGGAGCCATTGGAGGAAAGATCTAGGTTCATTGACCATTTTATTCAGTATATCCCTCAGTTGGTTACCAGAGAAGACAACCATAATCTCAACAAGCCAGTATTGGAAGAGGAGGTTAGTGAAGTGATTAATGAAATGTAGAATGGCAAAGCACCAGGTCCGGATGGATTCAATGTAAACTTCTTCAAAGCCTGTTGGGAAACCGTCAAACATGACATCGTCTAGGTTGTGGAAGACTCAAGAAGATCCCAAAAGGTACTGAAGGCTCTGACTGCATCCTTCATAGCTCTTATCCCAAAGGAGGAAAATGCCATGACTCTAGAGGGTTTTCAGCCCATAGCCTTATGTAATGTGGTGTATAAAATTATTTCCAAAGTAATAGCCAATCGATTCAAACCACTTCTACCCTTTCTCATCCCAGAGGAGCAAACAGGCTATGTGGAGGGAAGACAAATCCTCAACAATATCATCCAAGCTCATGAGGTGGTACACTCTCTCAAAAGCAACAAAAAAGCTGGTATGATCATTTAATTGGACCTAGAGAAAGCCTACGACAAATTAAGCTGGTCTTACATAAGAGAAATTCTAAAAGCCTATGGTTTTGACCAGAATTGCATAAGGTGGGTGATGGCATTAGTTACCGCGACCAATTTTTCCATACTACTCAATGGAGCTCCATGTAGGACCTTCACACCCTCCAGAGGACTCAGACAAGGCGATCTGCTCTCACCGTTCCTCTTCGTCCTCATGATGGAAGGGCTAGGTAGAGCTTTCAAAACGGAAAATGCTGAATGACGAATTCCAGGTATCAAACTTACCACGGATGGAGATGCAAACACTCATCAACAATTTGTGGATGATACAATGTTGTAGGGCATACCCACAGTTAGGGAAGCTAGAGCAATCAAAAGCATCTTAAATGATTTTGTTATGGAAACAGGCACAGAGGTAAGCCTCAACAAGTCCAAATATTTTTTCTTTAACACTAATATTACTATTCAGAGAAACATTACCAGAATTCTTGGATTTCAAAGGGAACAACTACCATCCAAATATCTTGGCATTCCTCTTACTGACAAAGCTCTAAGCAAGAAAGTGTGGGAGCCAATACTAAATAAACTTCAGGACAAGGTTAGAAAATGGACATTCAGGTCACTGAATTTGACAGGGCACCTTGTGCTCACACAGGCGGTCTTGCAGGCCATTCCCATTTTCATGTTTTTAACTCTTCCTGCTCCTCAAGGGATTAAGGAACAGATAAGAAAGATACAAAGGGACTTTCTCTGGGGTGGAGGGGAAGAGAAAAAGAAGTGGGCTTTAGTATCCTAGGACAAGCTCTGCAAACCAAGAGCCATGGTGGATTGGGGCTTCATGATCCTGAGACCCTCAACAAAGTTTCGGGAGCCAAGCTTTGGTGGAGATGGATTAATGAACCGAATGCCCCCTAGGCTAAGATGTGGAAAAAAAAGTATGCCAAGTACTAGCAGGAGAAGGATCACGTTAGAATGTCTGGGCAAATCAGGGGCTCCCATATTTGGAACCTTGCCTGGGATAATAAAATTATTGTTCAGCAACATTGTTTTTGGGAAAT
The DNA here is from genome assembly GCA_031772625.1 of Pinus tabuliformis. Lineage (NCBI taxonomy): Eukaryota > Viridiplantae > Streptophyta > Pinopsida > Pinales > Pinaceae > Pinus > Pinus tabuliformis. The sequence goes on along the minus strand of CM062807.1, from coordinate 642,230,789 downwards.
TTGAGCAGGGGACGTTGCTCGATTTTGGGAGGACAACTGGCAACAAGAACCCAACCTTTATAGGGATGAACTTGCAGCTCTCAAAAGTGACACAAATAGCAAAAATATGGCTTTGGTAAAAGACTTCTGGGACTAAGGAAGGAATAAGGGAAAATGGAGGAAGTGGAAGGATCTAGGGTACAATGATGAAAACCCACTGAAGACCAAGGCAGAAGTTCTCACCCAGGATCTAGATCATAGAAGGATTCTGATATCTTCCTCACCAGATCGATTAATATGGGGAAAGAATACCGAAGCTAACTTTAACCTCAAAGAGGCTAAACAGGAAGTCACAGGATTTAACTTTGTGAATCCTGATCAAGGCTGGAAGAAACTTTGCAAAGTCCACATTGGATGAAAATAAAGTTATTCATCTGGCTAGTGCATCAAAGGAAGATCTTAAGTTGGGAGAATCACCTTAAGAAAGGCTTCATTGGGCCTTCCAAATGTCACCTATGTGGCGCTCATGAGGAGATGATTGAACACCTTCTCAACCTTTTTCCTTTCACTTCAACGGTGTGGGATTGGGTGGCCTACATTTTTAGACAAACTCATAGGGATAGTCTCAGCATATCCAACACTCTGAAGAACTGGAGGAAAAACTTCTCAGGGAATGAGATTGTTAATAAAGCCTGGATTTTGGTTCCAGGCTTTGTCATCCGGAATATTTGGAAGGAGCGCAACAGTTGTATCTTCAAAGAAAAAAACAAGCATGCCCCAACTCATAATTGATCAAATTCTAAGGCAGCTCAAAGACACAATAAGAAGCTTGTTGAGGACCCTTCCTAAAGATCCTGCTCTGCCCCAAGAGGAGAGAATTATACTTCACTTGGGTCTCTAGTCTATCAGTCCTATGGGAATAATAAAGAAAGTAAGCCTAATAAATAAAGGTGTTAACATCTGGAAGCCCCCTCGTTATGGTTTCTTAGAGGTTAATATTGATGGAGCAGCTAAGCACAACCCGGGATTAGCGGGCTTTGGGATGCCATAAGAGATGATCAAGGACAAATACATGAAATCTTCCATGCCCACTTGGGGAAGGCCACTAATAACATGGCTGACCTCGTGGCATAAGAGCAATTCTTCAAAATCCTGGTGGATTCAAGTTCACACAATGTTATAATTGAAGTGGATTTGGAATTAATTATTAGAGCGGCTAAGAAAATTAGCAATGGAGCCTCTCCAGATAAAGTGTCGAAGCACTGGAAGCTTCTGTAGGTTTTTTACCGCATCTACTCTCACCTCCTTAAAACTGTCAGATTTATTCATGTGAAAATGAAAGCTAATATGTTAGCGGATTGTTTGGCAAATGAAGGAGTCACCAATCAGGACAGGGATTCTAGGTATGCTTGGGACTTGTTACCTCTAGGCAAATTATGGGAGGACCATCTCAGTTAGGCAACCCAGGATATGGAACTATGGACTAATAGGATAGATCAAAGGGACTCAGAAGACCAGTGGGTGTATGGAGAACCCCACATGGTCTAACCCGCCTTGGTTCGACTGTTGCCCATAGTCTGGAATTCGGATAGCACCACAGGATGAGGTTTCCATTTTTGTTTTTCTTAGTTGGTGTTTGACTGAGAATTTAGGTGGACGGGATTGGCTCAAGATCTGCTCGCGGGACGGAATTGAAGGACAACACGTGGCAAAAGGAAGTGTTTGGTTTTTCCATGCAACAACCATTCCAAAACCAAAAGTGGTATATCGGGCAGGGTCCGAATGGTTTATGGTATTTTTGAGATTGGATCTGATTCCACGCGTGGCAGGGTGAGGTGAGAGAAAACTGTCCTCATCGGGCAGTTAACTCTCGCGCTTCTCGACCTCCTGATATTCACGAAGACCATTGGATCTTAGTCAGTTAATCAATGGCGGGGATTTGTTTATGCTAGTTGGTCAGACCAGAAAAAATATTAGAGTGGTATGCTTTTAATTTTCGTCGAGTCCATTTGATAGTTTTTAGCTTAGCATGTGGTGAGACCTCTTATGGACCCACGACGAGTCATTTGTGGCCTTTTGTGACCTCCGGTTCGATGGACTGGTTCTCCAAGGATTTCTAGTTTCATTTGTTGCACAGCAGCACTACAAGATGGCCTTGTGCCTTAACTGTCTGGCGGTTCTCCTCGGTTTTCCTGTTTAGGTTTCTCTTGGTTTTGGGTAATTGGTTTGGTTCGGCCTGCCCTACTAACTGTTGAACTCTCACAGAGTGGGTGCGGTTTCTTGCAAATTATGTATTTTAGCTAAGCTTAATAGAAGGTCCTACTCTTACATGATAAAAAAAAACATCCTCTTAATTGAATTGGGAGGGAGCTCAGGAAATTCTATTTATGTAGCATGGAGAATTTCATAAATTCATCGCTTAACTGACTGAGTGGCCAAGAAATATATATTGTCATTACCTAAATTATTGGTAATGATACTTTAACAAGAATAAAACTATTTTGTTTAATTAAAAGAAACGGTTACCAAGAAATAGTTACCCTTTGCCTGGAAAGAAAAATATAGAGAGGGGAAGAGGAGCTACTGACTGTAACTGGATATAATCCAGTGTGAAAGATAGAAAGTGCTCGAGGGAGAGGCTAGATGTGAAGTTTAGACTCGTGGCTGGGATGAGAGACTTTCTGAAATATATTTTCATTGCAGGTTAACAGATAAGTAAGATAGAAAGCTTCTAAAGATTTAATATTGCACTATAGATATTATTATTGGCTTGTAGGTTAAAAAAATAAGTAGGATAGAAGGCTTACTTCTGAACTAATAACCATGGAGCTTACGCTAATGCTTAACTGATAATGGATTAATTGAATGGTTACAACATAATTATTTGTTTTATAGAGTAGAAATAGGAATATGCTAATATAAATTCTAGAAAGTATCATTGCGAATATAACTTATCATTAAAATAAAGGGAATCATAAATATCCTTTCTGGAAAACTTAATATTAACCATAAATATTAGTAGAACAGAAGATTAAAGTTCATCCAAATATTAAACAATTCCCTATTCTGAGTTAAGAAAAACAGCTAACCATAACATGGCAGTGAAACCTTTGGTAGAGCTTATCATCAAAGGTTATACGTAATGAATAAACACTATATAATGAATAGTAGGTAACACTACAAGAATTTTTGGCAATAAACTATCACAACTGATTAAGTACAGTTCACATAACATAAATGTTGCATAACTGTCGCAGGATATCGATCCACAAGGAAATTGAGAACAATGTATTTACTTCATATTAACACAGTAATAAACTGAAAGCGTGTATTCCTAAACTAGGAGCAATCGATGAAGCGGTTGATGCTATCCGAAAATCCAAATATAGGCATTCTTGGCCTCTCCTTCAAATAATTAAGAAATTTATTACAATCCATCCTTCAAATCAAAATGGAAACAATTTCATAGTCCTTCTTAAACAAACTACCAACAATTGCCAAGTATAAATATTCAACTCACATAGCTTTACATTTCAAAAAAAGGAACTATTGACAGTTGGAGCTTTTCATATGACCAGACAAAGCAAAAGAAACTAGTATATATATTAATAACTTAAACCGATTTATAAGGAGAAAACCCTCCAAAGAAACCCTTAAACAATTAAGCCCAGTAACAACAAAAGATTTAGCTCCAACGTGTAAATCAACCAGGACACTGTGAGCTATTAAGGGTTTAATGGCCATGGTCTTGAACTTCAAACCTTCTGAGAATAAGCGTACCTGTAATAGAGGTCGAAAATTAGAAGATACAAATTGAGCTAGAACCTTTCATTCATATACATAAGCATAATGATACTCTAGGAGGGTTCTTACCTGATTTAAGGACATATCATCGGTGAATCGCCTACCTGTAGACCAACGATTGGACTCAGTTTCAAATTAAAAAGCTTAGTGAAAAAAAAAATGGATTAGAAGAAAAACCTTATCTAAATAGAGACTGGAATGAAAACTGTTGCTATGAAATTTCGCTGCGAAAGGGTTACCTTTTTCAAATGGTTCATGGTGCTTTTTGTCTCCCATGACCTCCCGAACCTCTTGGGCCATCTATGTATAATAGTGATGGTCCTTTAGAACAAGTTTGAGGAAGAAACCCCATACAAACGTCAAACCCTCAAAACTGAGCAAACAAAACTCACTGTCTACCAATCTCTATGGCATACCTGCGCCAGTAGGTTCAACTGTCTCTATTGTTTCAAACCACAAATTCAACTGTCTCTATTATTTCAAACCATAGAGAACGCAGCATACTGTTGGTGGCTTTTGACGGACCCGGCCATCGCAGAGCAGCACGAGACACAGGAGCAATCGTAACAATTAAACCTCCAAGGCTTGGGTGCGAAGAGTTGGTTAGAGGACCAAACCCTACCCTTACTTCGTCGTCAGATTGCTAGGGCTCTATGAGACATAAGATCAACCGTAACAATTAAACCTCCAAGGCTTGAGTGCAAAAAATTGGTTAGAGGACCAAACCCTACCCTTACTTTGTTGTCAGATTTCCAGGTTAAGATGAACGGTGGTAGAATGAAATAGATGGCGAGATCGAACACGAGTATTGTCCCAAGGTCCAACTGCTCATTGCATGTTACCACGTACAAGAGCCAATACAACATAATATGCCCTGAATAAATGTGCACAATTAAGGAGGAGGGTCCCCATCTAGATTTCGTCACCTGTTCATTTAGTTTAACATATATTGACATATAAGACTATCCGGATTCCATAAGTAAATTTAAATGATATTTATGTGTATCCATTTGTTACCAGCGGTCATTACATAATGCCTAATAGTTGGATGTTAATGTAACTAATTTTTTTTTATTGATGTATTTTGTAAATCTTTTTTATAAAATTGTCATATAATTGTTACATGTGCTCTACTCAAAGACACGATTTGGTTTGAAGGTGTTGAAACTATGCATGCAAGAAACGTTGTGATGATCATGAAAAGTGCAACAGTAGTAAATATTGTGTTCATCATTTCCATCTTCTATGACTTCAATTTTGATGGAAACAGAAGATGGAAATGATGTTCACATTATTTGCTTTGCATATTATCCCGCGGAAAATTAAAAAAAACTAGTGTTAGGACTCTCAGCTTCAAATATCAAGAATCGCATAGATATCAAGAATGGCATAATTCATCCCAACCGTTGTTGTGCTCTACATTGATATTTAAGTTCAGTGGATTGATTGTATTTGTAAATTACAATACAACTAGATTGATTGTCGCTATGCGTACATATTATTATGTGAGCTTTTATGAAAAAAAAATTATTATGTTGGTTATTTTTGTATTTTTTATTATATTTTTTTTTTTTTTCAATTAAAGTAATTTTGTTTGGAGTCACTCTCAAGTATATATAGTCTTGTTTATAGACCATAAAATTTGTAAAGGCAAAATATCCCCACTTAACTATTACACCACATCTTATTTATTCATGTTATTTACTCGAATAGTCAAATCGTTTACAGCTTAAACAACCTAAGCAACTCCAAGTTTGGTAGGCTAATGGCTCTTTTTCATTAGTAATTTTTAGGGCTCCCTTTCATTAGTTTTTATTTATCTGTAAATCAAGAATTTCTTTTTAATTTCTCAATATATTTATATATATCAAATTTTCTTTTTGATATATGAACATAGTTTATTATAAACATGCTATATATATATATATATAAACACGTTTTCTTTCTTTTCTTTTTATTATATGTCCACAAGTCTGATGGACATGCTGTTACTCGTGGAAATGATTGTCCATGGGAGATTTTCGCATTTGATGGGAATTTTGCCCATCATAGGGCATTTTTTCCGTATTTGACGTTCATAATTTTTTAATGACCGTTTCTCTCGACGTGTTTGTAGTTGTGCAAAACATATTATTGACGATTGATATTTTTATCAAAACGTCATTTATACCCTTTCCCATTAAACTAAGGAAATTTCCAATATATAGTCACAGTCGCAAATGTCAGCGAAGTGTAGCGGGTAGACTTGACCTGTCACAAATTTCGGGAGTTACTTAACTGCATATTCACCCACATAGCCTACATATGAATATCAGATACCTTGTAAATCTGGTTAATCTAGCTTTGCGTGCAAAAAAAAAGGTTAGGACTCAGAACAAGGGACCATGTCTAAACAAGTGAAATAAAATCATTACAGGGGAACGATATGACATTCAATAGGCGCACAAACGCCATAAATACATGATAATGAGAGGTGTGAGGGAGTGGCTCAATTCATTCATTTAACTCTGTTTTCCATGTCAATCCTGATGCAACCTACATGCAATCACAACCAACTAGAATAAGCTTCGAAATTGCTATGTGGCTGCATTCAGAGCAAAATAGGATTATAAGATTTTTTCCACCAAAACAAAATTCCAACAATGTGAAAGGCCCCTGCATATTGCAACCATGCGTCTCCAAGATTTTGTACGTTTTTAAAAGATTTATTGCCATCAGTTGACATGGACGATATGATCATCTCCCGTGAGGATTTTTAATCCATTGGCGAGTTGGTGTTGTGGATACCATATATGAAGATCATGAAGAAACCATTGTATATCAAACTCTTTAGGGGATGCGATTAATAACACAGGCCACAATGGCAAGAATCTTGCTTTCCCCAATGGTGGCGCCTACATTTTACTCAAAAATGACCATTATGACACTTCATATGCAGTTAATCAAGATATTCTACGATGAAGCGTCTAGTCATGGGGTGAAACCACAGGGTTTCCAATAATTGTTATAGTGTACAATAAAGGCCATAGTTTCAAGATTCACAAGTTTATTTTCAGCTGAAAATGGACTGAATTTCAATTTCATTAAGTTGTTCTGAACACTAACTTTTTGTAATGCTGGAAACAAAAGATTTTAACGTCCTTATCTTTTGTTATTGTTTTGAATGGCTAGCTTCCCTTGGTTTCAAGAAGCAATTCCTTGAAGTGGAAAATAATAGAAGGGAATGAGATTTATCTCCCAGAAGCCTTCCCCAGCGAGGCGAAATTTTTTGAAACGATAGAAGCTTACTGTTATGGTTCCTCGATCCTCATGAATCCTTTCAGCATTGCTACTCTAAGATGCACATCTGAGTTTTTGGATATGACAAAAGAGTATTGCAGAGGTTATCTTTGCAAACAAAGTGAGTTTTATTTCAATCAGGTAATACTAAAAAAAACCAGGAAGACGAGCTTGAAGTTCTCTGAAACTATAAAAAATTTCATCCCTTGTCTAAAGAAGTGCATATTGTAAACAACTGCATTGAGGCTATTTCTATGAGGATACTAATGGGTCTTTTTGAAACAAGATATCAGCTAAACGAAGGCATTTCTGTGGAACGCTGTGAGGCCTCGTGGATAAATGATCTGTGGACACTGCTGTTTGATTATTTTGGACAGATAATCGCCTTTATTCGAAGGTTGCGAATGAAGAGAAATTCATTGGTCGAGCGCTATTGTTTTACGTAGAGATAAAAATCAGACTTGAATTGAAAAAGAAGGAGTTGCACCTCACATGTGAGTATTGCACCTAGAGACTGCACTCAAACAAAGAGAACTCTCTCTGTACACTATACATCCATCAAATGAGAAATTACATCATTAAGTACATTACTAGAGATCAGGAAGTTGCAACCAAACTCCTAAACTCTAGGAACAAATCCTAAATTAAGGAGATACGTTACAATTGGTGTAACCATTTCTCCATTAATACAAAATAATATTAATTATTTTCAACGCCCCCCCTTAATGGAGAAAGGATTATCCTGAACTCCTAACATCCCTCTAAACAATTCAAAGTTTACACGCCCAAGAGGCTTAGTAAAAATATCAGCCACGTTATCACAAGTTTTACAATATTCAACACATATCTCTTTTGACAGTAGTTTCTCTCAATGAAGCAGAGCTACAGTGCACTGCTTTTTGCTGCTCCATGCTATGACCCTAGATCCAATGCTGAATGCATAACCTGTGATAGATCTTTGATCATCCAAGTTACCTACCTAATCAGAATCTGAAAAACCTGCTAGAATAGCATCAGAAGTGTCAGTGTACAAAATGCCATAATTACTAGTACCACTAAGATACCTCAACACAATTTTTGCTGCGACCTAGTGACTTTCGAGTGGTTTTGACATGAACTAGCTCAACACATTAACAGAATATGCCAAATATGGTCTAGTTGTAGTCAGATATATCAAACTGCCAACTGGTTGTCTGTACATGGTTGCATCGACCACTTTAGTACCGTCGTCACTACTCAACTTTAAGTTCTGTTGTAATGGTGTTGTTGTTGATCTGCATTTCTCCATTCCGAACCTTTCCAGCAAGCTTCTGGCATACTTCCCTTGAGTAAGAAAAGTTTGTCCAGAGTCTTTCCATACCTCCAATCCCAAGCAATAATGAAGGTTTCCGAGGTCTTTCCATCTCATACACTTGTGACATCTGATTTCTTTGATCAGATTGTTAGCATTACCTGTTATGATCATATCATCTACATACAAAGAAATAAAAATAATTTTCCTCTGTTTATTAAACTTGGTATACAGATTTGGATCATTCAAGCTCCTATGAAAGCCATGCTGTACAAAAAATGAGTCAATTTTCTCATAGCACAACCTGGGTGCCTGTTTTAAACCATAAAGTACCTTTTTCAATTTACACACAAGATGTTCCTTCTCCTTTTTCACAAAACCTTCAGGCTATACTAAATAAATTTCTTCCTTCAAGTCACCATTCAGAAATGCAGACTTAACGTCTAGCTGGTGTAGATGCCATTTGTGTTTTGTTGCTAAGGAAATTAGCATTCTAATGGTTTTTAATTTGGCTACAGGAGCAAAGGTGTCATCGAAATCTATTCCCTCTTGCTGTGAGTAACCCTTTGCTACCAGTCTAGCTTTAAGTTTTTCTATACCCCCATCTGCATTGATTCTATTTCCTCATACATTGCAGCCCTCCATGCATCAGATTTACTTGCTTCCTCATAATTTGCAGGTTTTACAATGTTTAAAAACTTTGACATTAATGCATAGTCTTTCAATTTAGAAGGTAATCGAGTATTCCTACTTGATCTCCTTCGTAGGGGACTTACCTCAAATCTGTCTATTTCAGCCTTTCCTGGGCTTGCATTATTGATTACATTTCCTGTTACTTCTTCTTCTTGTTTCTGCTCTTGCTCTTCATCTTCCTTACTGTTTTCTTCCATTAGCAATGGAATGTCCCAACCACTGTTAGAGTCATCCTTTCCTTCTTCAACTTGTTCTAGTTCTAACATTGTAAATTCCCCAGGATTCCCAAGATTGAAAGGACCAACATGTTCGCCCTCCATAAGTCGCATAAGGCCTTCAACCAGATCAGAAACGAACTGGAAGCTTCGTGTTTGTTCCCCATTTCCATAGACTGTCAAAGGCTCATTGTGCCAAGCATGAGAAACAAAATTACTTGCAACCCGACCATCATCACGGCACATTCGCGGACCATATGTATTGAAAATTTGAGCAATCCGAACCTCAACATTTGCCCCAACACGCTTGGCACATCTGGATATGTTCAAGATTCCCACATCATTAGTTTTGACATTCTTCACGGGATTGTGTTTGTAATGCACAGGGGAAGTGGGGCAAGCCTCCAACAATAAGGGTTCCACAAAATCATGCCTTATCCGTTCAAACCTCGGATTGCCAAAATGATGCAAAACATTCTCCTTCCTTCCTGTGAAGAAATTGTCGACAACAATAACACTGTCGCCCCTTGCCATGAGCCTGTCATGTAGATGACTGCCAACAAAGCCAGCTCCACGCGTCACGACAACTCGCAGGGACTTTCTCTTCAAACCTAGGGGCACTTTAGCCCCCGAATTCACCATCGAACCTGAATGATACTGCGCAAACCGAGAAACAGGCATCTCATAAACAACCTGATGAGGTTTTTCGGGAACAAACCTTCCATTTTCATTAACATTAGAAGCCAAAAAACCAGGCTGAAGGATAAAGAAAGTTGATGCGATGGCGATTCCTATCAAAATAAACAGTAGCCGCTGCTCCCTGAGCAAATAATCTACTAGCCTGATAATAGACCACGTCTTTTCTGGCTTAAGAGAGTACTCATCACTGTTATTCATATTGGACTGATAAAATTTCTGATCCTCTAATGAATAAGTCTGCAATGAGCCACCACTGGGAAAGTCCGATCTGCTGCCACCAAACAGATCAGGAACTCCAATGCGCCACCACCGGGCAAATCCGATCTGCTACCACCGAACAGATTAGGAACTCCAATGCGCGGCTACCGTGCAAATCCGATCTGCTACCACCAAACAGATCAGGAACTCCAATGCGCCACCACCAGGCAAATCTGATCTATTGCCACCGAACAGATCAGGAACTCCAATGCGCCACCACCAGGCAAATCTGATCTGCTACCACCGAGTAGATCAGGAACTCCAATGCACCACCACTGGGCAAATCCGATCTGCTGCCACCGAGTAGATCAGGAACTCCAATGCACTACCACTGGGCAACTCCGATCTGCTACCACCGAACAGATCATGAACTCCAATGTGCCACCACCGGGCAAATCCGATCTGCTGCCACTGAACAGATCAGGAACTCCAACGCGCCACCACCGAGCAAAATTGATCTGCAAAAAAATTACAGATTTTCCAAAGAGAAAGAGGCTGGCGCTTCTCGATGGCGAAATACTCGCTCCAAAAAAAAAACGATGCATCTTACGAAATTGGCGCGATTAAGACTTGACTTTCTGCGCCAATAGCACTTTCTAGCGCACTGGCACGATTATATCTCTCAAAATCGCGCCAAATGGCACTACTGTTTCTTAATAAATCATGCCAACCCTTCGTTCCGCTCAAAAATGGCGCGACTGTTCGCGACGAAACCGCGCCAACCCTATTTTCCACTCAGAGATGATCAGTCATCTGAGACCTGTCTTCAGGTGTTACTGCAGTCCACCTAATTCTATGAATGCTTCTATACACTGCACTGATGAGCCCCAAATTTGGTAACATTTTGGGCTCATTTGGCCTAACTACCCTTGTTCAATCCTTCATTTTTCATAACTTATGCATTGTTTTCTAGTATGTTTATGTCATTTGTACAAATAAGGGTAGTCACTATTCCTAGGTGGCTAACACGTGCTCATTGTAGGATTTTTTGACACATGTTGAAGCAAAACCGAGCAGACATGGGCTAGGAGACAGCCAAGCTTGGGTTGAGGATTCGTAGGGGGTTTGTCTATGGCATTAAATAACCTCCCTCGGGATCTTCACCCCCAACTCCGAGCTCCAAAGGTCACCAAAACCGAATCTAGAAGGCAGCCAAGCAGATTTCTTGGAAGGAGCTGTTCACTCACAGTTTGGGCAGCCAAGTCCCATAAACTTAGGACGCCAACCAGGGCCTCGTAGTGTATAAATGATAAGGCTCCAGCCTTCAAAAAGGACTTTTGAAAAATTCTTGCACATTCTGCACTATGTGCTGCTAGCTCTGTTTTGTTCTTTTGTAGCCATTATTGGCATAACTCTTAACTTATGATTATTTTTTGATAATGGGAAGCAGTCAGATTTGATATCAGCTCTGAGGTTTTTATAGGAGCCATAGCTCTCAGGGTTGGGCCCAACCTAAGAGCCTAGGGCCTCCTTATTTGTATTGTTATCTTTCCTTTCCGCACTATGATTTTCCTTTTATTCATCTGAACGAAGTTTGTTGAGCTAAGATTTAGTTGTGTTGGTTAAGTAGGATACTGTTGATGAATAGAATTACTTCGGACGTATAGAATAGATTGATAAGACAAACAAGTCGTGCAATTCCACGATTCCTCTAGCCCAGAAACTTATTGAGGGTAACCCCATCACTCCTAGGATTTATGGTCTTCCTAAAATCCATAAGGATGGGGTCCCCCTGAGACCCATTGTCAATACCATTGGTGGTCCGACTTACCTCCTGGCCAAGTTCCTCGCTGCTAAGTTGAGACCCTTGGTTGGGCAGACTGAGTCCTTTGTCAAAGACTCAGCTTCTTTTATTGAGGATCTTAAGAGGATTAAACTTGAGCCCGAGGACATTCTGGTAAGTTTCGACGTAGTCTCTCTTTATACTTGTATTCCTATCAATGAGGCTATGGTGGTAATTAATAAGCTGACCGACCCTGATACGGCTAAGTTGGTTGAGCTTTGCCTTACCTCTACCTTTTTCAGCTTCGAAGGAGAATTCTATGAGCAGACTTGTGGAGTTGCCATGGGCTCCCCCTTGTCCCCGGTGGTCGCTAATCTCTTCATGGAGGATTTTGAGTCTAAGGCTTTGGCCTCCTCTCGTCTCTTACCAAAGCTGTGGAAAAGATTTGTCGATGATACTGGTGTTGTCTGGTCTCATGGTCTGGACGAGCTGGATCGTTTCTTTTGTCACCTCAATAACCAATCCGCCGCCATTAAATTCACGATGGAAAAAGAAGAGAATGGTTGTCTTCCGTTCTTGGATGTTCTCATCTCGAAGAAGGTGGATGGTTCCTTTTCTCATCAGGTGTTTAGAAAGAAGACGCATACTGAGCAATACTTGCATGCTTCGTCGCATCATTTCCCCGCTCAGAAGTTAGGGGTTCTGAGCACTCTTGCCACCCGTGCTGTGAGAATTTCGGATAAGGAGAGCCTGGAAACGGAGAAGGCTCACCTCCTAGAAGTTTTTGAGAAGAATGGTTACAATAGACACCTCGGTCAAAAAGCCTTCCTCAAGGCCAAGAAGGAGCCTTCAACCCGAAGGGTTCCTAAAGATCATGTCCTGGGTGTGAACCTTCCTTACATCCAAGGGACCACGGACAGGATTGCGAGGATTCTAAGGAAGTATGATGTATCCACAACTTTCAGACCTTTCAATACTATCCGTGGCTCCCTCAGGTCTGTAAAAGACCCGGTTGACCCTAAGAGCATGAAGGGTGTCTATGTCATTCCCTGTTCCTGTGGGACCCCTTATATTGGTGAAACTGGTCGGTCTATCAATCAGCGGATCAGCGAGCATTCGGCTGACTTAAGACATGGTAGGACCAAGTCCTCAGCCCTGGCTGAGCATGCGGGGAAGACTATGCATCATATATGCATAGAGGATGCTCAAGTCATTGCCAAAATTCCGCAGTTTCACCATCGCAAATTTAGAGAGGCCCTGGAGATTGAGAAAAGGCCGAACAATCTTAATAGGGATGATGGTTGGAAGATTAGCCGTTGCTGGGTCCCAGCCCTGTCTTCCTAGCCTCCTCATTCCTCTTTGGGTTAGGTCTTAGTTGTTTCTGTCTTCCTCCTCCTTTAATTTCTCTTTTGGCAGGTTTGTCCTTTGAATGTAGAGTGAATATAAATCATTAAGTTGAATTTAAATTTATTTGTTATATATAAGTTTATTATATTTTATATAAAGTTAATATATTGTTAAATTATAATAATATAAATTTATTTTATATTAATTTAATATAATTTTGTTATATAGAATATAAATTCAATATTAATTTATTTGGTATATATAATATAAATTTATTTGTATATTAATCTATTTAATATAGATTAAAATTTATTTGTTATATATAATATAAGTTTAATATATTTTATATAAAGTTAATATATTTGTTAAATTATAATAATATAAATTTATTTTATATTAATTTAATATATTTTTGTTACATAGAATATAAATTCAATATTAATTTATTTGTATATTAATCTGTTTAATATATATTAAATATAAATATATGGCAGATTTAATATATTTGTTATATTATAATAATATAATTAATTTATATAAAATTAATTAATTTATTTGTTTTATATAATATAAATTCAATATAGTTTTTGTGTATATTATTTAATATGTATTAAATTGAAATATATAACTAATTTTTATAATTAATAATGTTCATATATATTAGTCTAAGAATGGTAATAGGGATTTTATTTGTTTGTTTTTTAATATTGAATTAAGAATTTTAGTAAATATAGATTTATTAATAAACTTATTTTATTAGATTGGACCATTATATAATGTAGAATAGTATATCTTAAAGAATAAATTACCTAATATAACTAAATTTAAGAATGACATAATATTTAAATAATAATAATTATAGACATATGACCATTATAGTTAATATGATATTATATTATATACTAAAAATATCAAATCGATTCTAATTTTAGATATAAATTAACAAGTTTACCTGTTGTAGCTATTTATAGTATTGTTAGGGGTTTGACTAGGATCCTTAGGTCAAATTTAGCAGTTGGCAATATAGCCGTTGGAGTCTCTGCACTCTCTATTTATTCAGCTTAGCCGGATTGGTTCTTCAACTTGTCATGACGATGAACCACACTGGTTGGTTCGAAAAGCGTCGACAAAAGATTGATTATGTGATTTTGCTGAAGATTATCTAAACAATGTTATGGATCACAGAAGTCTAAATTCCTTAAGACAAACATTAATAAAAGCTCTATAAAAGGGTTGCCTGCACTCTCAGTTTCACCTCTCCCTTATTGGATCAGGGGCTGGAATTGTGGAGCCAGTGCTGCTCAACAAAAACACTAGTTTGCTTGGCCATGCAATCATTGGTGTAATGTTTTTCATTTGTAGAAATTAGTCATGCGTTTAGACCTTTTTAGATGTTCCTTTGATTAAGTGTTGTACATGGTTTTCTTTGGGAATAAAGCTGTTGTTCATTCGTTTCATTGATAGTTCGAATAGATTAGCTAAGATTTCGGTTGTATACAGGATTTGGTTGATTCAGTTAAGTGCTCACCGTGCAGGGCTTATCCATCTTTCTCTCATCCACCTAAGCTTCGTCCAGGCCAGCTGCTCCATCTCCTAGTCAGCTTCCTCGTCTCACAACTCCTCTTCTGTCCATGTAACCCTACCTTCTTGCTCTTCCATTGCCTTAGTCTTCCTTAAGACAAGTTAGCTCTCCACACCCTCTCATCACTTCATCCATCAGTTTCTGGGTCATCTCAGACCCCTACCCTACCTCCCTATCCATTCATGCACCTTACCTCACTCACCCATCCTCCAAAATCCAATTTTAAAATATCCTGTAGAAATTTCTGAACATCCTGTAGAAACTCCTGAAACATCCTGTAGAACCCCTGCAGACTTCCTGTAGAAGCTCACAAACAAGGTTTTTTGGCAACCAAACTTTGTGAAACTCTCTGGAAGAGTGTTAGGGGCTCCTTATACCCTCTCTGTACCATCCCAACCTTTTCCAAGCATTTCTCCTCCTTGATCCACCCCTGCACAGTGAAAAGCTAGTTAAAAGCACAAGCATGATAATTCTAATAACTTAGTCAAAAATACAAAAAGATGTTTTCTTCAATCAGAGGTAGTCTAGACACATGTATTTTACCTTCATAGAAGTAATGGCATCTCTTTCAGTAGTTTGCATGCTCTCCTTTGCGTCAGTAGGCCTAGCTGGTAGAATTAGGGTTTGCTAGGGTTTGCATCTCTTTTTTGGCTTTCAGTTCTTTCCACAAGTAGATTAGCTTCCTTTGAGTTAGCTTCCATCCATCAGTTAAAAAGATTCTTCTAAGAGCTCATAGAAGTTGGCTTGAGCCCCTAGCAGACTTGTGTCAGTTGACCAAGTGACAGCTGTGGCAAGAGCTAGTACTTGTGCATACAGCACCGTCGCTTCCAAGTTTGTTACGAACTACCGGGTTGATAAAATTAAAGAAGGGAGTTCCAGGAGTTGTAGCATTATTGCTACAATACTGGGGCCCACCATATTTTTGGCGTCGTTGCCGGGGAAGCGTCAGAGTATTGGTGATTGTTTCTTTTCTTCTATTTTTCCACACTCGCCTTCTGCCAAATAGTTCATTTCATTTCCATTCTGTAATTTCATTTCTACAAAAGTAAAATAGATATTTCCTGCTTTCATAGATTAGCAATTTCAATTCTGCAAGCATATATTAGCAATTTCAATTCTACAAGCGTAGACTAGCAATTTCAATTCTGCAAGCATAGATCAGCATTTCAATTCTGCAAGTGTAGATTAGCATTTCATTCCTGCAATTTCATTTGAGAAAAATAGATTAGTCCTTTCCTACTTTAATTTCAATTCCGCATTTTCATTTTAGCAAGATAGTTAGTTGCAATTCAATCTATTTCAGTTTTGCAGGTACAAGCAGAAAAAGAAAAAAGCAATCAAAAGCCTTTCCATTTCATGCCTCGTAGGAACAGAGATAAAATTGGCAAATTCCTACCCAACACCCCCACCACTTCACTGAGTCACCCTTCTCTCTTCTTTGGTGACAGTGATCCAGAAGAACTTATAGGCGAGCCTCCTGAGACATACGAAGATCCTATACCAGAAGAAGAGTTAGAAACCATCCCACCTGAAGCCATGGCTGAAGATGGAAGAGAAGATGAGAGAATAGAAGGTGCCTTTCCCATCTGAGAGACCAATGGAGACATGAAAATGAAAAACATAAGCCCCTCCGCTTTACCTCACTTCCATGGATTGACTACTGAAGACCCTGATACCTTCCTGTTTGAGTTTGTTGTCCTTTGTCGAACCTATGACTATACAGAAGATGAGCAAAAACTGAAACTCTTTCCCTCTACTCTCAAGGATGCAGCATTACGCTGGTTCATGGGATTACCTGGAAACAGTATCACCACTTGGGCTCAGATGCAGCAAGCTTTCAATACCAAATACTGGGATTACTGTAGGTCCAAGGAAGCCAAGGGAGAGATCTTTTGGATGACCATGGGAAATGAGGAGTCTTTAGAAGATTATGAGGAAAGATTCCAACTTAGCTATAAAAGGGCCATGTGCACACTTGACCCTGAATCTCTCAAGTTGGTCCTGCTCCGAGGAGTCCCTGAAGACCTCCTAGATACCCTTCACATGCTAGCTGGAGGAGACATCTACCAACTACCTTACGAGGATATAAAGATTGTGTTTAGAAATCACTCTAGGGCAGCCCGGAAAAGAGGTAGGGGAAACCCCCTTTCAGCTAGTACTACTTTCTCCAAGCATGAGTTTGTTAATCAGCTAGAGGACCTCAAAAGTGAGGTGAGACAGACCATTGCCATGCAACTTGATACATTCCAGATCCAGCAAAAGAAAGAGGAAGCTGAGAGGGCTTTGGCCATCTTCTGTCCTAGGTGTACAAGGAAGCACCGTAAGAACGAGTGTCCCTTACACTCGGTAGAGGTATGCTTCGTTTGTGAGGAGAACCACCCCACAAACCAATGCCCAACCTTACCTGGGTTTAAGGCCGTGTACCAAGGAACTGAGGTACCCACTGAACCTCTCTACCTCCTCAATCAAAGAAGGCCGCATGGACCTAGACCCTACCAGCAGGATATGCAAGGGACATCCCAAGCTTATTATAACCCCAACCAATCTGCTCCTATGCCCTCTTGGGGGCCCCCTGCTCATCCTCCCTGGTTTGTGTCTCCTCCATGGTATTACCCACCTCAATACCATACTCAGCCCACTACTCATTCGTTTCACTCACATGTCCAGCCACAGCCTCATTAGAATGCACCTCAACTGGGGTGGAGGCCCCAGTACAACACTCCTCCCGCCATTTTGCCTCTACCACCAGCTCAACCACAACCATTACCTCCTGCTCCTCTGAGACAACCCCAAATGCCTGCTCAACTGAACCTGAACCCCAACAACCGACAGGCCCAGCATGTATATACCGGGGAAACAACCTGCCCTACCTATGTTGTGGAGATCTAGGAGATCGGGTGACGTGCTCAGCTGGGAGAAAGAATAGTTACACAATTGGAACAAGCTACAATCAAAAGAATAGTTACACAATTGGAACAAGCTACAATCACTTATTTCCTGCTTCCATTAAAAACATACTAAGAATAAATTTTTTCTTCCAGGTCCGAAATTAACAGTATGCAACATACTGTTTCTCACTATACAACTAGTTCACAGCAATCAAATATCAAAACATGCAGCACAAATTCCTACGTTTAATAGAGAAACAATTTAGAAGATTCTTTCTTCAAAGAAGGGATCAAAGGCAGCCTCTGCAGTACGAATCCCTACGTTTCTGTCATCGCAAATATCTCGGATGAATACCTCGCCGAAATCACCTTTGATCCTATGCTTTATCCATTTATATTTTTGAACCTTATTCAGACTGTACCATCATCAGCTCGCCTTTCGCATGATCGATCTCCATTTAAAAAAATTAAAAATTTCACCTCCATTTAAAAAAAAATCAAATTTCTTTTCACTTTACTTTCTTTATTTTGTTTTCGTGGTTATATCTTTCAGTGTCAAGATTCTTTTACTTGAAGATTTTAGAACAAGATGTTTTGTTTTTTTTTTCTTTAGCGTTTTCTTGTCTTAGTGGAAGCTCCAATATTTGAAGTTCAAAATCTTAAAATCTATATTAAAGCTAATGCCATTGACAGATAGTTTTATAATTTCTGCAATGCTCAAAAATGTCTTTTTGCATGGGTTTATCAAATTCACAGAAAGTGAGATTCCCTGGAAGAGTTGTGTAAGATTCTATAATATTCCTCAACTGCGCAATTTTCTGTGGGTAATAAATATCAATTCCGGTCTGTCTTCTCTGATCGAGCTTCATAATGGAGGTGTGAAGCTCTAACTATTTCTGGCAATTAGCACAAACAAAGAATAAAGTATATATAGATTTTCCTTTTGCAGCGCTTGTCATCCACAATCGTACCACACGCTTTATTTTTCTATTTCAACGTATATCTCAAAGTTCCTTTTATGGACTTGGCTACGAAAGCATCCGACTCGTCATATATATATATATATATATATATATATATATATATATATATATATATATATATATATATATATATATATATATATATATATATATATATATATATATATATATATATATATATATATATATATATATATATATATATATATACACATGAATTTGTATACTTATTTTGTTTCTCTACTTTTGACATACATCTCAATGTTATTTTTATCCACAATAGTCCATTCAAACCAATCGCTTCTATTTCCTTTATATACAGAGTTATACGGGGAAATTATATATATATATATATATATATATATATATATATATATATATATATTTGTGAATATTTTAACACAATTGGCATTGTAGAGTTTCCATTAATGTTAATAAATGTATGAGTTTTATGCTTTGTATGATGTTTACAATTTTATGGTTATGAAGCTGAGCTACAAATGGAGTTAAAGAAACACTTACATGTGGTGACTCTCATGATTGGTTGAGGAAGGTTTACAGAGAATAGGGAGGTGTTATTGAGACTTTTCAAGGATTGGATAAGTTTGGTAGGATTGGATAAGTTCGGTAGGTGTTGGAGAAGGTGTGTTAGATGTTTGGAGAAGATTCACTAGGTTTTGATTAAGTTTTGGGCTGAAAAATAGGGTAACTCACAATAGAGAAACCGTTGTTATAACTCACTTTGCCAATGGACAACTTGTGTTACTCCTAGATTGAATTTCCTCGATTCTATGCACACTCTAGTGAATTCCAAGGGCATTTACTATTGTTTTTGCCCATGTCATTTGGTAGATAAATTCGACTTGAGTTAATCTTCATTCTTGAAGGTGATCAAGTCAAATATGATGAGGAGTATTATTGAGTATTGATTTCATCTTCCATTACTGATAGAGAGTGTGCAATACAGGGGTTGGATTGAGAGAGAATGTTAGCTATAGTATTACAGAGATAATGCGCATATCAGAGCTCAAATTTGAAGCATATTTTAGAGGATGATGGAGTTATTGTATTTCTATGTGCTTAACATGTTTGTGATGTAGACTATATTGCTCCGAATATTATGTTGTTGATATGGATAGGAGGATATTGTTGTAGTTGCTTTAGTAGAGACTTTGGATCAGAGTTCAGATTACTAATATGTTTGTGTTGCACTGGTTCCATTGGAGATTTTATTATTGTAGTGTCTTTGGATATGTATTATTTGTCTGCTAGAGTATGGCAGTGATGGTTGAGTGTGAAGTTTAGATTATTATTGTATGTTTCTATGGTGTTTGATTTCCATAGGAGATTGACTGTGTTGAGGTGATGTATTGATTGTGGCTGAGATTGTGTTCCATAGTTTTATATGCAGATTGGTTGTTGTATTATAGCTTTCATTCGATTGTATGAGCATAGTGGTTAATGTGAGTCTAGTATGAAAATTTATGAAATGAGCCTCATAAGTGTTTGAATGAAGAAATTGTGGATCGAGTATGAAATGTTGTGAAACATGGTCAATGAAAGAGCTTGAAGGTTAGGGTCTTGAGTGAACAAGTGGTGGCTTGCATATTAAGGGTGTAGCAACATCCTTCACATAGTATCCTAAGAACTTGGGAGTGGTGGCTTCCATTCAGTGGTGGTTGGGTAACACTTATTGGGAGTGGTGGGTTCCGATAAGTGGTTTCTTGCAAAGTTGAGGGAGTCATGGCTTACTGCTGGTGGTGGCCTGCAAAGTCCATACAGGTTGTTTCCTAGAGTGAGTAACATCTCACATGTTTGACAAGTTCTAGCTTGCGCACTAGTGGTTCCCGATGACTATGTAAAAGAAGAATTTTATAATAATAGAAGAGCAAAGGAAAACATTGGATGATGGTTTTCTCCCTTTGGGTTTCCACCTTACATCTGGTGCCCCTTATGTGTGATATTTTTTATGGTTGTTATTATGGTTACTTGCTTTGATGTTCTCATGGTTATGTGCTTAGATCTTTTGTTTATGGTTCATACTTATGCATAGATCTTGTTATTTGTTATGCTGCTAATGAATGCATGAATCAAGGTTTCTGATAAAAAATACAAAAAAATGGTAAAATAGGTCATAAGTCACAATAATGATTCATGACCTTCCCCGCCACACTTTGCCCCCTCCCTCTCTCAATATTGTTCAAGGTTTCCAACAATACTTAGGTATGGTTTTCAAGAATTTTTATTTGATATATATATGAATGGTTTGGACTTAATAGTTTGTGAATATTTCTATTAGTATACACATTCAAACTTATGAAATTAAAAGTTTCCAAACACTTTTTCTATTCCAAAACTTATGTGGTGTTTGAGATCTCCACTCTCAACATTACATAAATTAAACTGTTATTGATAAATTAAATAGCACATAACCATTTTTAATGACTATTAATATTTATTAATGAATTAATTTATATAACTATACTAGTTTGAAATATTTAAAACTATATTTAAAATTAATTATTAAATAATTTTTATATGTATTACTAAGTTACAAAATTTCTTCGCACTAATAATGAAAAGTTACCAACAATGATAATCATAATGAATACACATATATCATTTTAACTAATCCTATTTTAAAATGTAAAAAGCATTTTCAATCCTAAATAATAAATTTTACAAAAATTACAACATATCCCTTTATAATAGCTTTATTATTTACCGCCTTTAATGAGGAATGAATGCTTAATTTTCCAGATTATTCTAAAAATGAATAATCCCTAACCAATACAAGTGAAATTCATTATTATGATTATCAAGCAATATTTTTCTATGAGATCACATTAACAAATTTAACGATTAACAATTAACAAATTTTTCATTCTTGTGTAATATTTTATGTAATCGCGCACATTTTTCATTTTTCTGTAATATTTTATGTAGTTTTACCATAACAACACATCTGCAACAATGTACAGAGGACAAAATGTTCAAACATTTAACCGGAAACATTATTTTTAGCATATTTTGGTCTATAAGTATATACATTTGTCCAGCTGGAAACATTATTTTTAACTTATTCTAGTCTATACATATATTATATATGAAATTTTTCAATCTCCCCTCACTAAAATACTCGAATTATATTTTTATTACAATTTCTAGATCCAAAAAAATAGAATGAGTTTGATTAAAATTAAAAAGAAATATTTGTTTTCCATTTTTTTAACTTAAGTAAATAAAAATAAAAATACAACTGACATTAGTTAGTTTTCAAACTATTTTTATTATAATTTCCAGATCCAAAAAAATAAGATGCCTCACTAAAAATAGAAAACAAATATTTGGTTTTCATTTTTTTAAATTAATTAAATAAAAATAAAAATACAACACAACAATTAGTTTTTAATCAATCATGAGGATTTTAGGAGAAGTCATTTATTGTTGTGCACCTCACTACTATACTCAAACAAATCTAGCATTATAGAGATCAACAAACAAAATAAATAGATTTAACATACCATGAATTTGGATATATTACTAAGTCTTGGGCAGGCTCCTTAGTTATGAAGTTCCTTATTTAACAAGGTTGTAAACCTAAAAATCTTCTTAAAACAATTGGGAGAACATCATGCAAAAAATTTGAGAGAAATCAAAGAAAATGTTTTTAAAATTTTGGTTCATAAATAAATCTAATATCTTAGAAACCTTTTATCTATTCTAATTTTGAAAATTCAAAATCTTCAACTTCCCATTCTAGAAAACTACCAAATAACATTAAACCTATTTTGATCTATCCACTGCAATTTTGAAAATTCAAAATCCTCAACTTCCGAAAATTACCAAATAACATAAAACTACAAAACACATAATAGATTAGCTGCTCGCCAACCTGGTTGGAAGAAATCACGTCTTAATTTACCTCAAAATTTCCTTGGGGGCTCCCTAAGCTGGTTGGAAAAAATCACGCCTTAATTTACTTCAAAATTTCGTGAAGGGTTGTATACCATATCAAAATTTACGTATAACTTGTAAGTATTTTTCAAGTTTTACAATAACTAACTACATAAGTAAATAAAGCAACCACGCTTTAACTTACTTCAAAATTTCCTGAGGGACTGTATACCATATCAAATTTGACATAACTTGTATGTATTTTTTAGGTTTTACAATAAATAAAGAGTACATACCTCATAGGTTGATACCACTAGTATCACCAATTTAGTAGTTTTGAACGAGAAATCATGTCATATTCAGAGGCTAACAAATTCAACACTGCAGTAGAGTAAAAATAAATTCAAAAGAAACCACGCCTTAATTTACTTGGGGTAAAAGCTAATTCAAAAGCAACCACACCTTAATTTACTTCAAAATTTCCTAAGGGGTTGTATACCATATCAAATTTTACATAAATTGTAAGTATTTTTCAGGTTTTACAATAAACTAATGACATCAATAAATAAAGAGTACATACCACGAGTCTAGCAATAAATAAAGAGTACATACCACGAGTCTAGCAGTTTTGAACGAGAAAGCATGCCATATTCAAAGGCTCACAAATTCAACGCTCCAGGATAAAAACAAAATCAAAACAACCACACCATAATTTACTTCAAAATTTCCCCAGGGCTGTATACCATATCAAATTTTACATAACTTGTAAGCATTTTTCAGGTTTTACAATAAACTAACGATAATTTACTTCAAAATTTCCCAGGGCTGTATACCATATCAAATTTTACATAACTTGTAAGCATTTTTGAGGTTTCAACACACACTGCAATAGTGTAAAAACAAATTCAACAGTGCAGTAGTGTAAATAAATTAAAAGATTGCAGCTTTTCCCAATTAGCAAGAAAGAGCAATCCCAGAGGAAAATGTAAGACCATAAAACACGTAATTCATCAAACCACATATGGTTAGATGCGAAAGGCTAAAGTGGTAACTGGACCCTCGTAAATTCTAATGGAGAAAGTGGTAACTAGACCCTGGTAAATTCTAAAATTGTTTCGCAAGAGAGTGAAATCCAATGCTAGTAAATAGGTCATTAAATTATGTCATCAACAATCAGATCTTGAAAGAATAGAGCACCCTATCCAGTTGTACAGCGTGCCATAGCCCTGTAGTCCCCATTGCCCAATGCCCATAATTTTCCATTAATTCTCAACAACCAGATCTTCAAAGAATGCCCATGATGTTCCATTATTTCTCAACAACCAAATCTTGAAAGAATATAGCACGCTAGCCATAGCCCTGTCATAGCCCTCTAGTCCAGAGCAATCCAATTGGATCACCCATGATTAGATTTTTGTAAACTCAACCTTTGTTATAATAAATAATTTTGGGGACTAGTAAATTCCAGTACAATAGATTTTTATGGTTTGTATTTTCAATTAAACGTCAGAATGATGAGACCTCAATATATTTTAGACGTCAGATTTCACGTGCAAAAATTTTCACCAACTGTAAAATACATGCTGAAACTTAAAATACGTCTTGTAAGATGTCAATTTCCAGGCCTGATCAAAATTCAATGTCACTTTTTGTTGAAATCTTCTTTGTTTTGCAACATCAAATGTTCTATAAATGCATTTATTTGGGAATGTGGATTTTTCTTGGTGAACCATGTTGCTAGCTTTTCTTCTTAAATTTATTCATCACATCCATTGATAGTTGTTTATCATAGATGGTATGGTTACATATCTTTTTAATATCTTTCCGTGCATTTTATTTATTATGCTATCACTATGAATCTACTTACTTTTAATCTACTTAATTTTAGCCCATGAATTGAACTGGATCCAACATTGTAGCCACTGTGAAACCATGTGATCCAGATCATTGGGGGAGGCCACCAAGGTCAGAAAAATTGAAATGCTAGAAAAGGATAAGAACTAAGAAACTTTTTATTAAAATGAGTCAGAAAAATTGAAATGCGAGAAAAGGATGAGAACTAACAAACTTTCTATTAAAATGGAGAATAGCTTTAAAAGCTACATTATGGTGGACAATTTGTCCTTTTAAAAAATGTGACTTGTTACTTATAGCTATGTTTTAGTCATAATACCACAATTAAATTCCATGGGTGAGTAAATATCATGGGTGAATGAATACCATGAGTGAGTGTCACTTACAATACCATGTGTAAATTCCATGGGTGGATGCCACTTACAATACCATGGATAAATACCATGGGTGAATGAACATCATGGGTGGACGCCACTTACAATACCATTGGTGCATAAATAATATGGGTGGATAAATACCATGGGTGGATGTCGCTTTCCATTTAGATCATTATTCCTTCATTAAGAAGCAATGGTCCCCATTGCGTGAAGTTCCCTCCTGAGAAGCCTTTGTTGAATATGAAGAGCCACTGAAGGGGGGCCATTGTGTTATTAACTCATAACCGTGATGAATGAAGATAGGAGGATAGAGATACCCTATAATGCTTATGACCAACTGTAATGCTAACAATGTGCATCCTAGCAAATAGACTTCGATGAAGCATGAGTTTGTGGATGACCCATAATCGTGACAAATGATTTTATGAAGATAGAGAGACATTTTAATCCTTGTGACCAACTGTGATACTAACAGTATGAGGCCTAACAAATAGACTTCAATGACAAGGGTGTTGTGCGGTTCACTCATAACCTTGGCTTTGTGGGTGGTCCATAACCATGATGTTTGTCAATCTGCTTAGTAAAAGTATGGTGGCTTGTATAATATATCATCCTATCCAATGAGATGTTGTAAAGGCTTCTTTCACATTATTTTGTTTGTTTTTGAGTTATAAATCTCTTACTGCAACTTTGCTGATAACTTATGCTACATGTGATCAAATGAAATTCTCTCAAAGTCCTATTTGAGGTATTGAAGATATATTTCCATTGATATAAGACACTTGAACTTTGATGACCTGTGGAGTGAGAGAAAGATTCCTAAAACTCATACTATGCACGTTTGCGCAACAATACAGACATATGTAACTTCAATTGCTCATATCTCTCAAGCCGGGAAACAAAATCATTTTCTAAAAAAAACCATTTAAGCTTTAACAGAAAATCTTTTCAAACGAGCTATTTTTTTACCTTCTGAAATTATATGTGGAGGTCGTAGGACTTGTATGAAGTTTGTTGAAGATTGTTTCTTTGTGTTTCATCCATCATTGCACTTCAAACCCTCATTCCCATGGAGCCATAACCTTCCCTAATACCATTGACTCGGATCATGGGGCCAAGCCCCCAAGTTCTAAAAAATTGAATTGCTATAAAAAGATGAGAAAAAACCACCAAGAAACTTTTTATTAAAATACAAAATAATTATAAAAACACCATTATGGTGGACAATATTTCTTTTTACAAAATGTGACTTGTTACTTATAGTTATTTTCTAGTTACAATACCACATGTAAATTCCATGGGTGGGTAAATACCATGGGTGAATGAATACCATGGGTGGATGCCACTTACAATACCACGGGTGGATGCCACTTAAAATACCATGGGTAAATTCTATAGGTGAATGAATACCATGGGTAAACTCTATAGGTGGATAAATGCCATAATTTGATTACAATACCATGGGTGGATAAACACCATGGGTGGATTCCACTTTCAATTCATATCACCATGCAATATGTCAACTGACAATTTGGTGATGAGTGGAAATGTATTATTTTCCTTGGGTTTCCCACATGGGGCATTCCCTTCCTTTCCCCTTTTCTTCTTTTAATAATAGTTGGACAGTTAAAAAATCCATTTATGAACTAAAATCTCTCACACACAACCATCTCCACACAACGTCATCGTCGACACAACCACTTTCGGACCCAACAATTCCCTTCCATTAGCCATTGACATTTGAAACTAATATTATAAATGTGGGTCCCATATATCATGGATACTAAGCATTTGTTCAGAAATAAATGTTGGAAAAAATACTACCTTCGGAAAACATTTTCCATTGTGTGCAAAAGGTTCTCGAGCTTTCATTGTATGCACTTCCGCATTCCAAAAAATCTATTAATAACAAAATAAGAATTCTCTTGTGCACAATATACTAATATCAAAATGCAGTACAATTAAAATATCCCTCTACACTTCCCTCATTCCACACCAATTTTGCACATGCATTTGTATTTCTTGTTAATGTAGGTTACAATTTATATTTGATATGGTTTTCCATTAGACAGGCTTGAACAAATGCAAAATTTCAATATTTTCAAGTGTCTTTGTCCAAAACTTAAACTGGTCAACTAAGTCTAGAAAACTAAAAAGAGTATTTGGATCTTGGGCTTTAGAAAATTGATACAAACAAAAATAATGCATGAAACTTAACAAAAAAAATATTGGGGAGGTAGAATGAAAATCAAAACCTTCTACTGGGATGGTATCCTTGTTGTCTATGGGAGAGAAACCTAGGTCTAAGGGGCTGCCTTAGACCTAACTTTTAATTTTATTTTTTTAACATTTTAATTTTGTTTCAACTTTTTACTTTGATAATTTATTTCATATATTTTTTCTATATCTAATATTTCCACCAAATATAAGAAACTAAGCAAATAAACTACGCTAAACTAATAGTAATATTTCATATATTTTTTTTATATCTAATACTTCCTTCAAATATAAAAAACTAAAATTGTCATGCAAATAAACTCACGTAAACCAATAGTAACAAAAACTAAAATTATATGTAAACTAGTAGTAAATGCGATGAATGGGGCAATAAAATTGCTTTCTATCTTAAAGATATCTAAAAGTAACAAATATGCGGAGAGAAGGTGACTGTGAAAATAAAAAGAAACTGTAGTTAAACAACACCACATATCACTATCTATGACCTACGTGGCAACTAAAGAGAGGTAGACTAAGCATCTCACTGGAGTGCTGACTTCTCCCGCATTGCGTGGAACTAAAGTGGTCGGAGAGTCGGTTCTCCTATAAACTGCGGACATCAAGAAACTCAAGCCCGGGACATGGAGAATCGTATAAATTCATCCCAACTGTTGTTGTGCTCTACTCAGAAACAGGATTTGGATTTGGTTTGAAGGCGCTGCAACTATGCACGCACGCAAGAGATGATGAGATGATCACTAAATATTGTGTTCATCATTTCCATCTTCTACGACTTCAATTTTCATTGACACAGAAGATGGAAATGATGATCACATTATTTGCATCGCATATTATCCAGCTGAAAAACTAGTGCCAGGAATCTCAGATTTAGATATCAAAAATCGCACAATTCATCCCAAACTGTTACTAAATGATTTAACTTCAGCCGATTGATTGTGTTTTCTAAATTACAATACAACCAGATTGATTGTCTCTCAGTATATTATTAAAAATATTATTATTGTGATCATTATAATATTTCTTATTAATTGAATTTTGCTTTTTTTAACCATTAGAGCATATCGTCGAGACTATTTATTTGCGTTCTCTACGAAAAGAATTAAGGTTTTTATAGCCCGGGCAACCTCAGCACCTCCAATTCTGGTAGGCTAATGGCCATTTTTCGGCTATACCTCAGCACCTCCAATTCTGGTAGGCTAATGGCCATTTTTCATTAGTTTTTATCTGAAGATCAAGATTTTGGTATTTATTTTTAATTGCTCTGTAAATCAAGATTTTTTAATTTTTAATTTCTCATATACTTGTATATATCAAATTTATTATTTTATATATATATATATCCACAAGTCTGAGGACATGGTTAACGACATGGTGTTAACCGTGGCAATGGTCGTGGGAGATTCTCGCGTCTAGATGCTCGCCGCCGACCAAATTCTCCCATACACGAGAATAACCAAAAATAATATTAATTACTTATGTTCCATTCGCATGAAAGCAATAATAAGCACCAAAACATTCTATTTTCAGTATTTTCCTGAGCATGCAATGTCAATTTTTATAACTATTGAAGGTGATAAAAATAATTAGGTCTGGAACCACTCACACAGATTGAGGGTGAATCTAACTGTGCATGCAATGCAATGCAAACTAGGTCACGCCTATTCTTTCACTAATCGAAATCTCATAGAACGAACAAAGGAAAGCCTCTGCATGTTTTTCTTTTTGCACGCACGCCACTTCCGTACGGCTGCATACATTCGCCCTCAGCGCAAATTGATTTCACATGTCTATAATAGTGAGATCGTCTTCCAGGGATACCTATAGAGAAATGGGTTTTACAGAGATTGGTCCGTAACTGATAATTGCTTCTTTTCATTCTTATTGGAAGAGGAGGAACCTCAACCCACGCGCTTCTCTGTGACTCTCTTATGTTGGTTTATTCATGCAGAAGAAAAAGCGCACCAACTCATCCCTTTCCTCGTTGAAGGAAGTTCGACCTTCGACCTGCTCTATAAACCCAACATGTTAAAGATAAAGATAATATGCAAAGTCTGAAACGCGCAATTCGAACAACACCCATATCACAGTAAATTCAAAATGTTAAAGATAAAGATAATATGCAAAGTCTGAAACGCGCAATTCAAAGTCCTGGCATGTCACGTCGCTTCGCTTCGCCCTCAGATAAAGATATGACGACCTCAGATAAAGATAATATGCAAAGTAAACCGTGCACCCACAGTTTCCATAATCTGTGTACAGCTGAAGGTGTAGTGTCGCAGATGATGTAAACTGTGGGAACAATGTTTACTTATTGTGTGCCCATCATCATCAAACTGTTGGAAACTGCTTTCATGATTATCTTTTCCGATTTAATTTCATGTCAGCGGCTCCATGAATGCGTGAATGAATTATGCGTGTTGTGTGGAATGTTTATAGACATTGGTCATTCTCCTCTTCCATATCAATATTTATTAACTTAATCATCATATATTAAACTAATAAATAACATTTTTCAAAACATATTTAAATTTTACAATCTTAACTTCCACAACAGAATTTTAAAAATTATAATTTATGCATTAGATCTCTATATATTAATCATTGGAAAATTTCTTGTCACCTTTTCACTAGAAAATTGGTTTCAACCTTTCACTAATAATGTATATAGTTATACTAATATATTAACTAGCACAACCACATTAATATTTATGTGCTTGATATAAGCTAAAAACTTCATTTGTATATACCTTTAATGAATATATAATAATAGAAATAATATTTTAAAAAAACTATTCCAATAAAACTATTCCACCTCATTTTTTGAAAGGCAGAGAGGATTACGACAAGGATGTCCCATCTCTCCTCTCCTCTTCCTTCTAGCAGTAGAAGGCCTAAGTCAATTGATCATTGATGCCCAAAGGAAAGGAAATATCCAAGGGTTGGAAGTGGCAGTCAATCTAAAAATAACCTATCTCCTATTCGTGGATGACATCCTGCTATTCTCTAATGGAAGAAGATCTAAAACCCACGAATTAAAAAGGATACTAAATCTCTTCTTAAAGGAAATAGGCCTTCAAGTTAACAAAGGTAAATCATAGCTTCTGCTGGAAGGATCACTACAACAAAACCAGCCATTAGCGTCCCTTTTTACTTCTTTTTTTGCATCTAGAGCCCATTTTTGGTGCTATTTGCATCCATTTATCAAATATGGTGCAAAACTTGACACAAAATTTGCATCAAGTTTTGCACCAAATCTTACACCAAGTTTAGCACCAGGTATTGCAATAGGTTTTGCACCACGTTTTGCACCAAATTTTATGCCAAGTTTTGTGTCATCCTTTGCACCAGGTTTTGTTCCAGGTTTTGCATCAATTTTGGTATCTATTTTTGTTTGACATACTTTTGCATCCTCATTTGCATCCACTTTTTGCACCTACACTTGCATCAACTTTTGCATCCTTTTTTAAATCATTTTTTGCATCCATTTTTTCATCCATTTGTGCATCACTTTTGCGCCACGTTTTACATCGAGTTTTGTGTCTAGTTTTGCATATAATTTTGCATCTACTTTTCCATCTTGTTTGGCATCCATATTTACATCCTCTTTTGCATCTATTATTGTACCCACTATTGCATCTAATATTTTTGTGCCACAATTGGTGCCTAGTTTGGCACCTCCTTTTGCACCCACTTTTGATTATAATTTTGCATCCACGTTTGCATCCTTATTTGCATCTAGGTTTTCATCAACTACTACATCTATTTTTGCATCCCTTTTTGTATCCAATTTTGGACCAGGATTTGCATCGGGTTTTGTGTCTCGTTTTGCATCTACTTTTGCATCGACTTCTATTGCATCCACTTTTGCATACAATTTTGCATCCACTGTTACACCCTTTTTAAATTTCACTTTTTGCATCCCCTTTTACATCTTCATTTGCATCATACTTTGATTCTTTTTTTTCATCTATCATTACATCCACTTTTGTTATGCCATAATTTGCACCATGTTTTGCACTCACTATTGTATCCACGTTTGCTTCCAATTTTGCATCCATGTTCACATCCTCTTTTGCATCAAATATTGCATCTATTTTTGCATCCACTTTTGTGTCAGGTTTATGCATTGGGTTTTGCATCTCGTTTTGTATCTACTTTTGCATCTACTTCCATTGTATCCATTTTTTTCATCCAATTTTGTTTTGCCTGTTGCATCAATGTTTGCTTCCACTTTTACATCCATTTTTGCATCTTATTTTGCATATTTTTTTGTCTATTGTTACATCCACTTTTGTTGCACCATATTTTGCGCCTACCATTGCAACCACATTTGCTTCCACGTTTGCATCCACATTTGCATCCTCTTTTGTGTTCAAGTTTGCATCAGATATTGTGTATGTTTTTGCATCCCCTATTGTATCCACTTTTGTTTCATCCATTTTTGCATCTACTTTTGTGTCCGTTGTTGCATCCACATTTGTTTCACCACAGTTTGTGCCAAGTTTTACACCTACCATTGGACCCATGTTTGCTTCCACTTTTGCCTTCATGTTTGCATCCAAGTTTGCATTGACAACTGCATCTACTTTTGCATCCACTTTTGTGTTAGGTTTTTCATGTTGTTGTGCATCTACTTATGTTGTATCCACTTTTCATCCAATTTTACTTCTATTGTTGCACCCATTTCTATGTTCGCTTTTGCATCCCTTTTCCAACACTCATCATATTTTCTGCAATGATGATATTCCTTATGCCATTGACAATTATGAAGAATTGATGACAATGTCAATAATATTGACAATGATGAAAATGAAGATGATGGCGATGACATGAATTGTGATTATGATGATAAAGACGATAGTGGTTACAATGACATTAATGATGATGATGGCAATGATTATGATGATGACGACGCTAATGACCTTGGCGAATCTTCCCAATTTTAGATGTTGTCATTGTCATAATCATAAGCATTATCTTTGGTGTCATCATCATCATTTTCATCTAGGTCATCATCAAAAACAATAATGGCATGAATGATGATGATGATTACAACAATGTTGATAGAAATTACATTAATGATGATGATGGGGATGATAAAAATGACAATGACGATGATAATGGTGGTGATGATGATGATCATCGATCATCTCTCAAAAATAGAGTTGTTATTTCTCTTACGTATATCAATGTGTCCTAAACAACCCTTTTCTAGCACTGATCACATTTTTTGGGTTGATGATATTTCTTACAACGTCTATAATTATAAACAATTGCAAACAATGTCCATAATGATGATGATGATGGAGCTGATGATGATGGCATGAATGGTGATTATGATGATAATGTAATGATGGCAATAACGATGACAAGGATGAGGGTGATGATGATGACAATGATTATGATAATGAGAATGAACAATTACTAGTTTCACTAACATCTTCTGGATACATATTACTATCATACTTTTTAAATTTTCTGTCTCTCTTGAGTTATCTTACTATAATGGTGTTGTCAACACTAGAAAGATATCTTGTTGTAATGGTGGTTCTAATGTTAGCACTAGCAAAGTTTTTGTTAAATTTTGGTTTAAAAAAATCGATTTATGCAATTATTTTGACAATCTATGTAAAAAAGTAAATAAAATCCAATTATTTTGACTGTAGTCCCATTGATTATCATGAATTCACCAGTCTGAAGACCATCTTCTACATACATATTATTATTAAACTTTTTGCATTATATCCCTCTTATATCTTGTTGTAATGGCAGTATTAGCACTAAAAAAATATCTTGTTGTAATGGTGATGTTAGTATTAGCACTAAAAAAATCACTAAATTTTGGTAAAAAAAAGTTTATCCTTTATTTATTTTTAATTTGGGAAATTTTTGTTTTTATTTTTTTTGTTTTTAATTCTATTTTTATGCAGTGATATTTTTTTTGGTTGAATTTTGGTAGTAACTAGTTTTTGGTCGAATCACATGTATTAACCATGTTCTTTATGCTACAAGTCTAATTGTTGGGACAAAATTGCTCTTTCAAATAAGTTGCAAAAGCTATTTTACATCCATTGTTGCACCCATGTTTACACCCACTTTTACATCCCTTTTTGCATCCTATTTTTCATCTTCATTTGCTTCTTTTTCTGCATCTATCATTACATCTACTTTTGTTGTGACAAAATTTGTTCCATGTTTTGCACATACTGTTGTACCCACGTTTGCTTCCAATTTTGCATCCATCTTCACATCCTCTTTTGCATAAAATATTTCATCTATTTTTGCATCCACTTTTGTGTTGGGTTTTGCATCTCATTTTGTAGCTTCTTTTGCATGTACTTCCATTTCATCCATATTTTGCATCCAATTTTGTTTCTCATGTTGCACCCGTGTTTGCATCCACTTTTACATCCCTTATAGCATCTTGTCTTGCATCTAAGTTTGCATATTTTTTTGTGTCTATTATTACATCCACCTTTTTTGTGCTATTATTTGTGCCATATCTTATGCCTATCATTGCAACCCACATTTTCTTCCACTATTGCATCCATATTTGCATCCTCTTTTGTGTCCAAGTTTGCATCAAATATTGTTTATGTTTTTTGCTTCCCATTTCGAATTTACTTTTACATCCACTTTTGATTTGTCTAGTTTTGCAACTAATTTTATGTTCACTATTGCACCCATGTTTGGCCCATGTTTACATCCCTTTTTTCATCCAAGTTTTCCTCCTTTTTGCATTCAAGTTTGTGTCCCTTTTTTTTTACATTCATTAGAGTATCCACATTTGTTTCACCACAATTCATGCTAAGTTTTATGCCTACTATTGTGCCCATGTTTTCTTCCACTTTTTCATCCATGTTTGAGTCCTATTTTGTGTTCAAGTTTGTATGAACTATTGCATCTACTTTTTCATCCACTTTTGTTCAATTTTTATGTCTTGTTCTGCATCTACTTATGTTGTGTCCACTCTTCATCCAAATTTACGTCTATTTTTACCCCCATTTTTTGTTTACTTTTGCATCCATTTTCCAACACACATCATATCTTTTGCACTGATTATATTTCTTATGACATTGAAAATTATGAACAACTGATGACAATGTCAATAATTATAACGATGATGATAATGAAGATGATGACGATGACATGAATTGCGATTGTTATGATAATGAAAATGATGATAAAGACGATGGGAGTTACAATGACAATGATGATGATGCTAATGACCTTGGCCATTCCTCCCAATTTTTAAATGTTATCACGGTAAAAATCATAATAATTATCTTTGGCGTCATCTTCCAAGTCATCATCATCTGATCATCATTATCATTATTTTCATCTTGGTCATAATCAAGAACAATAATGGCATGAATGATGATTATGATGTTCATGATGAAGATGACAAAAATTATGATAAAACTTATATTAGTTATGATGATGGGGATGATGACAATTATAATGACGATGATAATGGTAGTGATGTTGATGATCATCAATCATTTCTAAAAAATAAAGTGGTTATTTTTCTTTCATATATCATGTGTCCTAAGGTTGGTGATATTTCTTATGATACCTATAATTATGAACAATTGACGACAATATACAAAATCATGATGATGATGATGATCATGAAGAAGACATGAATGGTGATTATGGTGATAATGAAATGATGACAATAATGATCACAGTGATGGTGGTGATGATGGCAATAACGAAGATGATGACCCTCCCTCTAAACTAGCGAGGTACACATAATGAGACAAAAAAGTACTCTCAAGTTGAAATATTCATATAAGAAGGGATCTAGATTGATAAGCATCAATGATGATTTACATCATCATAGCCAAAATTTTCAAAATAGTAAGGCCTTGACTAACAAGTTTATCTCTCCATTAGATCAGAGCACAATGTTGGGAGGCATAAATTTGGACACCACTGCCTTTCAAGGCACTTACCCCACCAAGATGTTTACCATGTATGTCCTCACATGATCATTTCCTAATCCACTATCATAATATTTGACACCAGAAAATGTCAATCCTCATGACTATTCTTATCTTGGATTAATGTACTTGACTTTTGGTGATTAGTCCTAGTCAATGTCCAAATTCTCAAAGAATATTGGTCCCAGATGTTTATCCAATCCACCATTATCCCTACTAGTGCCTTTACTAGGCTTACGATTGTTAATCCTAGCCATAGTACATGACACATGGATAACATGGTGTCTACCCTCACTCCCTTTCAACCAGGGAGGAAACATCCACAAGCATAAGATTTTCTCAAGAATACCCATCATTTTCGTAGAGAATAACAGCATTAATTTGTTTTCATCACATGACGACTTTATGATTAAGCATTCATAGATTTGTGGCAAAATATTTCCCCTTTTGTATTTGTGATGAAATACAATAAAAAAGTGAAAGCCAAAATCATTAAACATACACTATATTGATTTATCTAAGTCTAAACTCTAAGGTTGAAGTGAAAATTCATGTAAATCTTATATCTATGAGTTGTGCCAAACTTATGAAAACCTTATTCCCTAAGTCCTATATATAAGAAAATGAAAAAGAAAGAAAAATAAGGGCCAGTAAATGGTAACTCATGTATTCACTCCCTCTTTGGAAAATATACGAATATATACACTCCTAGTCACACTTGATCACATGTATGTGATGCTTAAATCATGAATTCTTCTTTTCTCCTTGCATTTTCACTTCATCATTTAAGCACCTAATTGAGGATCTAAGGAATGTTTGTTTCCTAAGGCTTTCATGTCTACTCTTGGTTTACTTATGTCACACTACTGTCAATTTATGTGACAGAGTGAAATACATAAGTTTGTGGAGTTATTATAGAGGTGTATTGAGTTCGTAACCACACACACATGTATTACATCTCATTGATCCACATGTGTGGGTTGGAGACTCATTTCTTGACAACTTTAATGGAGACTACTTTGTGGCTTTAATGGTATAGCTTACAAAATATCTTGTTAAACATTTCGATTCATTCTTTCTTTTCCTCGAGACACTTATAATATTGAAGTCACTCCCAACAATCCATGGAGATGGGGAGTATAAATTACTTGTGCTAGAAATAGAATTGAGAAATAGAGGTTTTCCATTTGGGATATTGGAGTCATAGACATTGCATACATGGTAGTAGTCCTCAATGTCAATTAACTAAAATTGTATTGTCATAATGCGAAAAGAGGTAAACATATTGGTAACCTTGATGTCTTAATCATTTCAAATAATAACCATTCCACCCAAGTATCTCTAAGCATGAATCACTACTACTTGGAAATTCCTCCCCCATTTTCTAATTATATGAGGTTGAACCTCACTTAATATTTTTGCTTCTTATATCAACATTATTTATGGGTGCTTTGCATACAATTTTTCTTTTAGGAGTTTGTTTTCGCTTACTATTGACGCCCCTCATGTTCCAAGACTATTTTCATCAAAAATTTACATAGAAAGAAAGAATAAAGTGACTAAAAAGAAACATGTCTCAAGATTTAAGTGCTTGGACAATTCCACTTCATGACTCCTATATTTCCTTAACCTGGGACCAAATGGTGAACTTGATGGCCTTAAGGGAAATTGATCAATGAGAATCTAAAAAAGAGGTGATTTTTGACTTTATCACATACAATTTAATATACTAAAAAAAAATATCCATAACAATTTCATCAATCAATGAATCATTAAAAAAAATATCCAAAACAATTTCATCAAGCAAAGAATCATTGCATTATAAAATACAATCTATAAACATTTTGGGAAAGTTTTGCTAAAACATGCTTAAAAATCAGCATATTTAATATTAATATTTAACAATAATATGGACAATAACACATTTTGATAAATTAAATAACATATTATCAAGCCTAAAAAATGTCACTAACTGAAAACTACAAAGCATGCAACTAATGGAAGTGACCACTCAAGGCCACCACAAGACAATTAATCTACTAAGACCAAGATTAATGGGGACAAAGATCTATAAAGGACAAAGGAAAACCTATTTTAACTTTATTGTTTTATTAGCCTGGTTCAAGATGAACATTTCAAGATATCATGAAGAACATAATTAGTTTTCTTGCATTAAGAAAACCCAAGCACATTCTATAACTTAGCAAGAAAGAGATGTATAACACCCATCTCAGCAACACGACACATGACATTAAGTTACTTTACTATATATAATTTAAACTCCTATCATAAAATCACAAATTTAGCACGAATGGAATGTTTAAAATCCATTTTTATAAAAACAAAATATAATTTTTCTTATAGAAAAATATACCAAAAACTAAATATATTTTTCTAGAAAAAAAAATACTAAAACTAAATATATATTTAAAAAAAAACTAAAACATAAGCAAACTAGAATTTGAATTTGACATTCTTGGTCACTTTCGGAAACATATGGTGGAATGTAATATCTTTATCCTCATCTTTAACTTTTTCCTAAAAAATAAAAGCATACAAAAGTGGGAAAGAGCCATAAAGCATGGGGAAGCTTTTTCCTAAGCACAAAAGCATCTAAAAAGTGGAAAATTCCTTTTTTATATGAGGAAACGTTATTCACCCAAAAGATTTTTCCCAAATTGAACTAATGAGGAATTTTTGAAATCTTCATAGCCTCCACTTTCCTATATATTAGAGGCTTGGCCATTGAAAAAATGATGGGAATTTTGTATTGTCACGCTCTTGAGATCTGTCTTGAGAGGGAGAGTTTTGGAGCTATGAGTTGGGGGAGGTGATTTTTGCAACTATATCTGATTGTTGTAACT
This sequence comes from Pinus tabuliformis, assembly GCA_031772625.1. Lineage (NCBI taxonomy): Eukaryota > Viridiplantae > Streptophyta > Pinopsida > Pinales > Pinaceae > Pinus > Pinus tabuliformis. The sequence continues at coordinate 642,192,872 of CM062807.1, read as the reverse complement.
TTCCTCCAACTCCTTTATTCATATCGATCAGTTGTTCTTCCTTCCATATGTTTCTATTCATTCTTTACTTCTTCTATTTAACTAATGTATGCATGGGTTTTTGGTTTATATTTATTTATTCAATAATATTTATATGTTTTTTATAGTTTTGATTATTAAGATATTATGTTGTGAAGGTTGCTTTATTCTCTCTCTTATGTGTAGGACCAAGCTTTGGAGCTAGCTAGGAGCGCTTCTTGGCTATACGAAAAACTCCAAGAAGACCTGCATGCGAGGACTCACAAGAATTCACTCTCTTTTTCTTAATCTATACTCTACATCTTGATCTACTAAGAATCCTAAGCCTTAGAACAACCTTTCTCTTAATTGGTTTGTCCTAGGTTTCTGAGATAAACTGAGAGGGTTTTGTTTTCATCTAACCATGCATTAAATCCTACAGCAAAATGATATTTAGAAAATTTAATATATTTCACTATGTAAATGAACTTAGTAAAATGAACCCATAGAGGTGGTCATAAATGGAAATAAAAGTAAAACTATAAACAAGAAGACAAAAGTGGATTTAACCATGGATGAAAAATTGGGAGTAGAATTGGATGTTAAGCTAGCCATCAAAACAATATGCAAACAATGACACAAAAAGGTTTTTAAAGTAAAATTAAAAAAGGGTGCAACACTAGACACAAAGAAGGGAACAAAATAGGGCATATGAAAGGATACCGAATTGGGTGCAAACAAGGATGCAAAAATGGACACCAAAATGAGGATGCAAAGAATGGTGTAAAATTAGGATGCAAAAAGGATGTAAGAAAAGACACAAAACAAGATGCAAAATGGGACTAAAAAATGGTGAAACCAAGGATGTCAAAGATGATGCATAACTAGATGAAAATTCCAACTAAAATCTAGGTGCAAAATGAGATGCAAATGTGGACACAAAATGTGGCAGAAAAAAGGATGCAAATTTGGAAGCCAAAAAGGATGAAAAACTAGATACCAAAAAGGATGTAAATTTGGACATAAAAAATGGTGCAAAATTGGACACAAAAGAAGAAAAAATGGTGCAAAAATGGGCATAAAAATGGCTCAATTTTGGATGCAAATTGAGATGCAACATTGGATGTAAAATGATGCAACAAATCATTCAAAACTTGGTGCAAAAACAAATGCAAAAGTAGACGAAAAAATGGCTCAAAAGTGAACATAACAATAGACACAAAAAGGGATGCAAAGGTGGATGCAATATATGGTTCAACATAGGATGCAAATTTAGATGCTCAAAAGCATGAAAAATTGGATGCAAGAAATGGTGTTAAAAATGATGCTAAATTGGATGCAACAAATGATACAAAATTAAATGCAAAATATGGTGCAAAATAGGATGCAAAAAAGGGAGATAAATAAAATGCAAAAGTGGATGCAAAAAATGGTGCAAAAATGCATGCAAAATTTGGCTCTAAATCAGATTCAACATATGGTGCAAAATTGGATGGAAAAGATGGTGTAAGAAAAGGCAGAAAAATTGGCACAAAAATAGATGTAAAAATAAGTACAAAATTAGAAGCAAAAGATGGCATAAGACGAGATGCAAAAATTGGCACAAATTGGATGTAAAAAAATGCGCTAAATAAGATGTCAAAGATGGTGTAAAAATCGATGCAAATTATGACACAAAAATAGAAGCAAAGAATTCCACAAAAGAGGAAGCAAAAAATGATGCAAAAATAGATGCAAAAAAAGGCACAAAACTAGAAGCAAAACCTGTTGTAAAACCAAATGAAAATCTTGATGCAAAATATGATGCAGAAAATGATGGAAAATTTGGCGTAAAAAAGATGTAAAATTTGGTGCAAAAAAGGACGCTTTAAAAATTGTACAATAGAGCCAGATTTAGCGCCAGGTTTCTCATCCCAATTGAGAAAAAAATGCACTAGAATCTGGTGCTAAATCTGGCGCAAATTGCATGTTTTGTTGTAGTGGATTCAACTGGCATGAAGTATTCCAAATCAAAGAGGACTTGCCCTTCGAGGATATGAGGCTCCAAGACTACTTCATATATTTTGGGTTCTACCTAATGCCTTGCTCATACAGGAAGTAGGATTAGCACTGGATAATAGCAAAAATTGAATCAAGAGTCACCCACTGGAGCTTCAAATGGCTATCTAGAGTTGGCATACTGACACTAATCAAATCAGTCCTCCTGGCTATACCGGTCTACTGGGTTGCATTAACCTGGGTTTCGAAAGGGACTCTAGAGAAAATCAGAAGAGTCTACAACAAATTATTATGGGCAGGATCACAGAAAGACTCGGTACTCCCATGGGTGGCCTAGGAAAAGGTGGCAAAGCTAAAGGATTGGGTAGGATGGGGAATTAAAGATTTAACTGCCTTCGGATCATCGATGGCAGCAAAGTTGGGATGGACGATTATCAAAATGGAGAACCTCTAGACTACGGTGGTTAAATGAAAATATATTGACCCAATGTCGTTAGAAGACTAGATCAGAAGCCCAACCAAAAAAAAGGGGAGTGTCTCAGTGGTGTGGAAAGCAACATTAGAAGGCTTTAAGATAATAGAGCAAGGTCTATCCTAGCAGGTAGGGAATGGCGAACATGTCCGAATAGGGAAGGGTCCTTGGGTAGGATGCAACGAAGATTTCACACTATCCCTGAGCCTCATCAACCATCTTAACACAAGAGGCATTAATAACCTTAGTTAGATTGAGAACCATGGCCACTCCTCCATATGGGGCCAAGCATGGCTTACAGGATCAAACCTAAATCTCAGCCCTCGATGGAGAGGGGAGTGGATCACTTTCACCTCAGAGTTGTCTAGATCAAATGCTCGACTAAGAGATAGACCAGATCAGGTAGTATGGGTCCATGTAGACTCAAGAAAATACTCCCCAAAACAAGGTTACAAGTACCTAATGAAAAAGAAAGGCTGGGGAAATCAGGACTGGTGGGTAACCTCAATCTGGAAAATGAAATGCCTGGAAAAAGCCTGAATGTTCTTCTGGTGCATCCTAAAGGAGAAGGTTCCTACCTGGGACATCCTACAGAAAAGATACAAGTCAGGACTAGGGAGATGCACCCTTTGCAAAATGGCCTATGAGTCAATATTTCATCTCTTCATAGATTGTTCCTTCTCCAAAGCAGTCTGGCAAGATGTCAGGGAACTGATCCACAAAAGAGTTTCATGGAATGGGCGGATGATAGAAGAAGCCTAGAAATCTTGGTGGACCCATCATCCTGAAGGAAATCTGAGAACCTTCCCCTTATCATCTCCTGGGGGTTATGGCTCGCAAGGAATAAAAGTATTTTTCAAGATCAAATTCCCTTGGTGGAGAGCACAACTATCGGAAGTGTGTCTATCTTCACAAGCATCCCTGAGCCCATCCATGAGGATTTACCTCGCCCGATCAAAGAAGAGAATATCAAGGAAGGGATTCCATGGGCATATTTCAATGGGGCCTCCAGCCAAGACAACAAATGCGGTGTTGGGCTAATCATTCACCTAAATCCCCAAAGATGCCTCAAAGCCTCAGTGGGCTTAGGGTTTGGAACTAATAACTTCGTCAAGCTGACAGCCTTAAAACTCCTTTGCTGGCTCACCCAACTGGGCATATCCACGATTCAGATCTTCAGGGACTCTTTGAATATTATCAAATGGTTCAATGGAACAAGCAGATGTCAGAACTACATTTTCTCTACATTACCAGAAGAAGCCATGCATTTAAAATCTCATTTGAACATCATCTCTCTATGTCATATATACAGGGAACACAATGACTATGTGGACCAACTTTCTAAAGCGGGTTTGCAACAAAATATGGGCAGTTAGTGAATAGAGGACACAGAGATAGACGAGATCCGTGTGTCGAATCATCCACCCTATGCACAAAATCAATCTCTCTAAAGCCACAACTAGGGCTGTGGCATTTTCCTTCCTTTGCATTTTTTTTCTTTTTTCTTTCAATTTAGAACAACAGCTACTAACACTCTTTAAACTCCTCGAAAATAAAAAAACTCAAAAATTTTTAGCTGACTCATTCCTGTTTGGGTTGTTTTCCCTTCTGAGGAGACCTAGGAATGATTCAGCCATAACAGTTAATTTTTACGACTGAAAACAGAGACCAATGATGTGGTTATGATGCACAGGAAACTAATCAACATGGGTTTCTCCTCTTTGAGGAGGCCTTCGGTTCAGAATTGATGAACGAATCAGAATCAGACATTTGAGATGGCAGAAGGGGGCATCCCTCAAGCAACATCTCCGCAACTCTATGACTAAAAATCATACAATCACCTGAATACCTAACAACATATACAATGTAACTTTTTGTTTTCCAATGAAAAGTTCGATTTCTTTTCTCGGAAAAAAAAGAGAAGTAATAATCTTAATAAAATTAATTATTTTAAAAGGATTATAATAATATTTAATTCATTATAATAATGATTCTAATAATTTTTAAATTAATAATTTATTTATTTATTAATTATAATTTACTAATTTATTAATATTAATTATTAATTATCTTTAAATTAATAATTTATTATTTATAATTAATAATATAACAATTAATGATTTAATAAAAAATGTTATTTTTTATATTATTAATTATAAATAATAAATTTATTTTGGAATATGGTTGGCCATAAGTGATTTTCATATTGAAACAAAATTTGCCACAATGGGACAATGGTTGATTTTCATATTGGACAATGGTTGACCATGATTTATTTTAATGTCAAGACAATATTTGTCAAAATGTGATGTTGGACCATGGTTGACCATGGTTAATATTCATATTGAGACTATTTGTCACAATGTCACATTGGACCATGGTTGAGTATGATTGATATGGACCACAATGTGGTACTTGATGTGCTTACTAAAATAGCCAAAAGGAATAATTTAAACTGACAGTTCATTATTGCTTTTTCATTAATTATTAAATAAATTTCCTAAAATATTAAATTTTTAAAACATTTTTATTAGAAACCATTTAAACTAGCAGTTAATTGTTGTTTCTTTTATTATTAAATAAATGTTAGATACGACTAGAAATGACTAAACTAATTATTTGGGTTTTTATTTTTAAATAAATTTTAAATATAATTTAGATTGGTTTAATATTAATATTTTCTAAAAATATTGCCTAAAACTATTGTGATTTAAAATAATTTGAACTAACAATTAATTAACTGTCTTACTAATTTCTTAAAAACATTTTGATTTAAAATAATTTGAACTAACAATTAACTCTTACTATTTAAATAAAAAATATTCTTTTCCTAAGAGATTTAGTTACAACAGAAAAGTTCTTTAAACATCCACATCCTCTTAATTAATTGAAAATTTCTTTAACCATCAACATCCTCTTAATTGTCCATGTGATTCAAAGATGGGGTTGCGGGCAGCTCTAAGAAGGTAGGGTTGGAGTTGAAGATAGGGTTTTGGACTCAGGGTTCCATGGTGGGGAGCACAGGGGGGGAGTGCTGCTCCCTCCTACAATCAAGCAGTCATAGAAGGAAGTAAAAACGTGGGAAAGAAGCATTTCAAGAAACCTCTGGAGAATATTTCACAAGCACGAACCCAGGGGACATCTGGAAGAAGCGAACCTCAGGATCAGAAAGGGAACCAACAGGAAAAAAGTAAAGAAAAGGAGAATGGAAGGAGCAGTGAAAGACCTACTTCCATAAGAACAACTGGATTCTGCAAACCCAAGTCAGACATTATTCCCAGGGTTGTATTGAACGACCCAGCGATACAAGCACATAGGGATCATATGACAGAGCATGCAATCATATGCAAGTTTATTGGGGTATGGCCGACAGAGAGGGCATTACATGTCTAGATAAGGAGCCATTGGAAGCCAAAGGGAGAAATACATTTACATCTGGGTTCTAAGGGCTTTTTCACAGTAGTGTTCACAAGCCTAGAGGACAAAGACAAAGTGTTTGAAGGGGGGCCCTATTTCTATGCTGCGACAGGACTCTACATGCGGCCATGGATGATGAACTTTGTCCTGGAACGTGAAACATTTACATCAGTACCGGTGTGGATCAGACTATACTCCCTTCCTCTAGATTATTGGCTACCAGAATCTTTGAAAACCATAGGCAACAAGCAGGGGCATTCTCTAAAGATCTCAGTGCCAACTCTGAAAGGAAGATATACCTCCTTTGCCTAAATATTTGTGGAAATGGATCTATTTGGAGCCCTTCCGGAAGCGATAATTTTAGAACTATATGATTAAGAATGGGTGCAGACTTTGGACCATGAGCACATACCATTTAGGTGCTGCAAATGCCATGAACATGGGCATCTATATAGAGACTGCCCCACAATCAATAGGGAAAGTAACCAGAAATCCACTAGGGAGAGAGATCACGAAGGTTTCACCAAGGTCGGGAGCAAAAGGAAAGGGGAAAAATGTCCACACAAGAAGGTAAATGAGGATATACATACAAGACACGACAACTTCAAGATCCTGGAGGAAGAAGAGGGGAACAAGGAGATAGTCCAAGACATGGAGAATGTAACGAAGGAGCTGGATAAGGTAACTGACATGGAGGAAATCACAGTAAACAACCAGCAAAAGGAAGATGATACAACAAGTTTGATGGAGGTTAGTAGGGACCAGGAGATGACTCCAAGTGAAGTGGGAACAGAGGACCATGAGCTACGGGAGATTCTGGATAAGAAAAATCTAGATCTAGAGAAATTTTCGAAACAAGGGAAAAACATAGGTGTGGACTCCTTGCCAAAAGAGGATTATGACAGGGTACAAAACTCTTTCTATGGAGGTCACAAGCGAAGGGAGCTAGATTCAAAAGAAATCATGAAGGCCAGGAGCCAACTGGGGTCAAGATGATGGAGAATTTATAGGCACAATCTCCAAAGAACTTAGGTAGGAAAAGAGGAAGAAAGAGACAGAATGAGTTGCTGAACGAATGTGGAAAACTATTGATTAACTCAGGTAAGATGAAAGATCTTACCATTTATTCCTTTACTAACCTTTCTTAATTAAGCTTACAAGCTAGAACATTAGGGGCATTGGGAATAGAAGGAAACAAAGAAATCTTAGTAACAGAATGAAAGAAGAAAAACCATACATGGTTTTTATTCAGGAGACAAAATGTTTGATGGACAAGATAAGGAATATTCACAATAAGTGGTTAATAAAATGTGAGTATTTAGAGGTTAAGGCTAATAACTCGGCGGGGGGAATTCTCACGTTGTGGGATCCATAGAAATTTGGAATCTTGGATGCTGAAGCATCCAGGAGCTACCTCTCCTTGATATTTCAACCTATAGGGGATAAGGAGAAATACATGATTACAAATGTCTATGGACCTCAAAAGCAAGCAGACAAACTCAAGCTTCTCACCTCCCTAGAGGATTTAAGAGCAAGACATCCCATCCTGCCCTGGATCATTGCAGGAGATTTTGATATGCTAAGATCTCTTTCAGAAAAAAAAGGAGGCACTAGACAACTAGGAAGAGACTCCATGGCCTTTCACAACTTCATTAAGAACATGGGACTAGTGGACACTGAAACAATTAATGGAACCTTCACTTGGAACAACAAAAGGGGAGGGGCTTCTCAAGTTGCTTCCAAACTTGATATATTTATTATTTCAGAGTACCTCCTTCTCACAGGACCCATCATGTCAACCTCCATTATGCCCTTTGGAGGATCATATCATTTGCCTGTACAGCTGGAAGCCACCTTCATGGGCACACCAAGAAATAGACCTTTCAGGTTTGAAAATGCCTGGCTCTCACACCCTAAATTCACTAGTAACATTGATAAATGGTGGAGAGAGGAGCTGAATATTCAGGGTACAAAAATGTTCATGCTCCAAAAGAAACTTAAATATATCAAATCTCGTCTTAAAGCTTGGAACAAAAAGGAATTTGGAGATATCTTCAAAGCCAAAAGAGAAACTGAGCAGAAGCTCCAGGAGATCAATCAGATCAACATCACAGAGGACTTCACTGAAGAGCGGCAAAAACTAACTGACTCTCTGCAAGAAGAATGGGAGGATTGATGCTTACAAGAGGAAATTTTCGAAAGGAAGAAATCAAGGATACAATGGATTAGAGAGGGAGAAAGAAATACAAAATTCTTCCACAAATCCACTATGGCTCAAAGGGCACACAATAGAATCACTAAGATCAAAGATTCTCAAGGTATAGAGCTTGTATCACACAATGATATGGAATCGATCCTGGTACAACACTCCTGCAATATTGCAAAGGAGCCACTGGAGGACAGATCTAGGTTCATTGACGATTTTATTAAGTATATCCCTCAGCTGGTTACCAGAGAGGACAACCATAATCTCAACAAGCTAGTATTGGAAGAGGAGGTTAGTGAAGTGATTAATGAAATGCAGAATGGCAAAGCACTAGGCCCGGATGGATTCAATGTAGACTTCTTCAAATCCTGCTGGGAAACTGTCAAACATGACATCCTCGAGGTTGTGGAAGACTCAAGAAGATCCCAAAAGGTACTGAAGGCTCTGAATGCATCCTTCATATCTCTTATCCCAAAGCAAGAAAATTCCATGACTCCAAAGGGTTTTTGGCCCATAGCCTTATGTAATGTGGTGTATAAAATTATTTATAAAGTAATAGCCAACCGATTCAAACCACTTCTACCCTTTCTCATCTCAGAGGAGCAAATAGGCAATGTGGAGGGAAGATAAATCCTCAACAATATCATCCAAGCTCATGAGGTGGTACACTCTCTCAATAGCAACAAACGAGCTAGTATGATCATTTAATTGGACCTAGAGAAAGCCTACGATAAATTAAGCTGGTCTTACATAAGAGCAATTATAAAAGCCTATGGTTTTGACCAGAATTGCAAAAGGTGGGTGATGGCATTAGTTACCACGACCAGTTTTTCCATACTGCTCAATGGAGCTCCATCTAGGACCTTCACACCCTCCAGAGGACTCAGACAAGGCGATCTGCTCTCACCGTTCCTCTTCGTCCTCATGATGGAAGGGCTAGGTAGAGCGTTCAAAATTGAAAACGTTGAAGTACGAATCCAGGGTATCAAACTTACCGCGGATGGAGAGGTAAACACTCATCAACAATTTGTGGATGATACAATGTTGCAGGGTATACCCACAGTCAGGGAAGCCAGAGCAATCAAAAACATCTTAAATGACTTTGTTATGGCAGCAGGCACAGAGGTAAGCCTCAACAAGTCCAAAGATTTTTTCTTTAACACTAATATTACTATTCAGAGAAACATTACCAGAATTCTTGGGTTTCAAAGGGAACAACTACCATCCAAATATCTTGGCATTCCTCTTACTGACAAACCTCTAAGCAAGAAAGTGTGGGAGCCAATACAAAATAAACTCTAGGACAAGGTCAGAAAATGGACATGCAGGTCACTAAATTTCGCAGGGCGCCTTGTGCTCACACAGGTGGTCTTGTAGGCCATTCCCATTTTCATGTTTTCAGCTCTTCCTGCTCCTCAAGGTATTAAGCAATAGATAAGAAACATACAAAGGGACATTTTGTGGGGCAGAGGGGAAGAGAAAATGAAGTGGGCTTTAGTAGTCTGGGACAAGCTCTGCAAGCCAAGAGCCATGGTGGATTATGGCTTCATGATCCTGAGACCCTCAGCAGAGTTTCGGGAGCCAAGCTTTGGTGGAGATGGATTAAGGAACCGAATGCCCCCTGGGCTAAGCTGTGGGAAAAAAATGATGCCAAGTACTGTAGAAGAAGGATCACATTAAAATGTCAGGGAAAATCAGGGGCTCCCATATTTGGAACCTTGCCTGGGATAATAAAAGTATTGTTCAACAACATTGTTTTTGGGAAATTCGAGCAGGGGACCTTGCTCGATTTTGGGAGGACAACTTGCAACAAGAACCCAACCTTTATAGGGATGAACTTGCAGCCCTCAAAATTAACACAGATAGGAAAAGTATGGCTTTGGTAAAAGACTTTTGGGAACAAGGAAGGAATAAGGGAAAATGGAGGAAGTGGAAGGATCTAGGATACATTGATGAAAACCCATTGAAGACCAAGGCAGAAGCTCTCAACTAGGATCTAGAGGATAGAAGGATTCTGGTATCTTCCTCACCAGATCAATTAAGATGCGGAAAGAATACCAAAGAAAACTTTAACCTCAAAGAGGCTAAACAAGAAGTCACAGGATTTAACTTTGTGAATCTGATCAAGGCTGGAAGAAACTTTGGCAAAGTCCACATTGGATGAAAATAAAGTTATTCATCTGGCTAGTGCATCAAAGGAAGATCTTAACTTGGGAGAATCTCCTTAAGAAAGGCTTCAATTGTTCTTCCAAATGTAACCTATGTGGTGCTCATGAGGAGATGATTGAACACCTTCTCAACCTCTGTCCTTTCACTTCAAAGGTGTGGGATTGGGTGGCCTACATTTTTAGACAAACTGATAGGGATAGTCTCAGCATATCCAATACTCTGAAAAACTGGAGGAAAAATTTCTCAGGGAATGAGATTGTTAATAACGCTTGGATTATGGTTGCAGGCTTTGTCATCTGGAATATTTGGAAGGAGCGCAAGAGTCTGATCTTCAAAAACAAAACAAGCATGCCCCAACTCATAATTGATCAAATTCTAAGGCGGCTTAAAGACACAATAAGAAGCTTGTTGAGGACCCTTCCTAAAGATCCTGCTCTGCCCCAAGAGGAGAGAATTATACTTCACTTGGGTCTCTAGTCTATCAGTCCTCTGGGAATAATAAAGGAAGTAAGCCTAATAAATAAAGGTAGGGTTGGAGTTGAAGATAGGGTTTTGGACTCAAGGTTCCATGGCGGGGAGCGCAGGGGGGAGTGCTGCTCCCTTCTACAGTCAAGCAGTCACAGAAGGATGTAAGGACGTGGGAAAGAAGCATTTCAAGAGACCTCTGGAGAAGATTTCAGAAGCACAAAGCCAGGGGACATCTGGAAGAAGTGAACCTCAAGATCAAGAAGAGAACCAACAGGAAGCAAGTAAAGAAAAGGAGAATGGAGGGAGTAGTGAAAGACCCGCTTCCATAAGAACAACTGGGTTCTGCAAACCCAAGTCAGGCATTATTCACAGGGTTGTATTGAGGGACCCAGCAATACAAGCACATAGGGATCATATGACGGAACATGCAATCATATGCAAGTTTATGGGGGTATGGCCGACGGAGAGGGCGTTACACGTCTAGATAAGGAGCCATTGGAAGTCAAAGGGAGAAATACATTTACATCTGGGTTCTAAGGGCTTTTTCACAGTAGTGTTCACAAGCCTAGAGGACAAAGACAAAGTGTTTGAAGGGGGGCCCTATTTCTATGCTGCGGCGGGACTCTACATGCGGCCGTGGATGATGAACTTTGTCCTAGAACGTGAAACATTTACATCAGTACCGCTGTGGATCAGACTATACTCCCTTCCTTTGGATTATTGGCTACCAGAATCTTTGAAAACCATAGGCAACAAGCTGGGGCATTTTCTAAAGATCTCAGAGGCAACTCTGAAAGGAAGATATACCTCCTTTGCCCAAATATGTGTGGAAATGAATCTATCTGGAGCCCTTCCGGAAGCGATAATTTTAGAAGTATATGATGAAAAATGGGTGCAGACTATGGACTATGAGCACATACCATTTAGGTGTTGCAAATTCCATGAATATGGGCATCTATATAGAGACTGCCCCACAATCAATAGGGAAGGTAACCAAAAATCCACTGGGGAGAGAGATCACGAGGGTTTCACCAAGGTTGGGAGCAAAAGGAAAGGGGGAAAACGTCCACACAAGAAGGTAAATGAGGACAGACATACAAGACACAACAGCTTCAAGATCCTGGAGGAAGAAGAAGGGAACAAGGAGACAGTCCAGGACATGGAGAATGTAACAAAGGAGGTGGATAAGGTAACTAACATGGAGGAAATCACAGTAAACAACCAGCAAAAGGATGATGATACACTAAGTTTGATGGAGATCAGTAGGGACCAGGAGATGACTCCAAGTTAAGTGAGAACAGAGGACCACGAGCTACAAGAGATTCTGGATAAGGAAAATCTAGATCTAGAGAAATTTCTGGAACAAGGAAAAAACATAGGTGTGGACTCTCTGCCAAAAGAGGATTATGACAGGGTACAACAACTCTTTCTATGGAGGTCACAAGCAAAGGGAGCTAGAGTCAAAATAAATCATGAAAGCCAGGAGCCAACTAGGGTCAAGATGATGGAGAATTTACAGGCACAATCTCCAAAGAACTTAGGTAGGAAAAGAGGAAGAAAGAGACAGAATGAGTTGCTAAACGAATGTGGAAAACTACTGATTAACTCAGGTAAGATGAAAGATCTTACCAGTTATTCCTTTACTAACCTTTCTTAATGAAGCTTACAACTTGGAACATTAGAGGCATTGGGAATAGAAGGAAACAAAGAAATCTTCGTAACAGAATGAAAGAAGAAAAACCAGACATGGTTTTTATTCAGGAGACAAAATGTTCGATGGACAAGATAAGGAATATTCATAATAAGTGGTTAATCAAATATGAGTATTTAGAGGTTAAGGCTGATAACTCGGCGGGGGGAATTCTCACGTTGTGGGATCCATAGAAATTTGGAATCCTGGATGCTGAAACATCCAAGAACTACCTCTCATTGATATTTCAACCTATAGGGGATAAGGAGATATACATGATTACAAATGTCTATGGACCTCAAAATCAAGCAGAAAAACTCAAGCTTCTCACCTTCCTGGAGGATTTAAGAGCAAGACATCCCATTTTTCCCTGGATCGTTGCGGGAGATTTCAATATGATAAGATCTATTTCAGAAAAAAAGGAGGCACTAGATAGCTAGGCAGAGACTCCATGGCCTTTCAGAACTTCATTATGAACATGGGACTAGTGGACACTGAAAAAATTAATGGAACCTTCACTTGGAACAAAAAAGGGGAGGGGCTTCTCAAGTTGCTTCCAAACTTGATAGATTTATTATTTCAGAGGACCTCCTTCTCACAAAACCCACCATGACAACCTCCATTCTGCCCTTTGGAGGATCGGATCATTGGCCTGTACAGCTGGAAACCACCTTCATGGGCACACCAAGAAACAGACCTTTCAGGTTTGAAAATGCCTGGCTCTCACACCCTAAATTCACTAGTAACATTGATAAATGGTGGAGAGAGGAGCTGAATATTCAGGGTACAAAAATGTTCATGCTCCAACAGAAACTTAAACATATCAAATCTCGTCTTAAAGCTTGGAACAAAAAGGAATTTGGAGATATCTTCAAAGCCAAAAGAGAAACTGAGCAGAAGCTCCAGGAGATCAATCAGATCAACATCACAGAGGGCTTCACCGAAGAGCGGCAAAAACTAACTGACTCTCTGCAGGAAGAATGGGAGGATCGATGCTTACAAGAGGAAATTTTCTGGAGGCAGAAATCAAGGATACAATGGATTAGAGAGGGAGAAAGAAATACAAAATTCTTCCACAAATCCACTATGGCTCACAGGGCACACAATAGAATCACTAAGATCAAAGATTCTCAAGGTATAGAGCTTGTATCTCACAATGATATGGAATCGGTCCTGGTACAACACTTCTGCAATATTGCAAAGGAGCCATTGGCAGATAGATCTAGGTTCAGTGACCATTTTATTCAGTATATCCCTCAGCTGGTTACCAGAGAAGACAACCATAATCTCAACAAGCCAGTATTGGAAGAGGAGGTTAGTGAAGTGATTAATGAAATGCAGAATGGCAAAGCACCAGGCCCGGATGGATTCAATGTAAACTTCTTCAAAGCCTGCTGGGAAACTGTCAAACATGACATCCTCGAGGTTGTGGAAGACTCAAGAAGATCCCAAAAGGTACTGAAGGCTCTGACTGCATCCTTCATAGCTCTTATCCCAAAGGAGGAAAATGCCATGAATCCAGAGGGTTTTCGGCCCATAGCCTTATGTAATGTGGTGTATAAAATTATTTCCAAAGTAATAGCCAATCGATTCAAACCACTTCTACCCTTTCTCATCCCAGAGGAGCAAACAGGCTATGTGGAGGGAAGACAGATCCTCAACAATATCATCCAAGCTCATGAGGTGGTACACTCTCTCAAAAGTAACAAACAAGCTGGTATGATCATTTAATTGGACCAAGGGAAAGCCTATGACAAATTAAGTTGGTCTTACATAAGAGCAATTGTAAAAGCCTATGGTTTTGACCAGAATTGCATAAGGTGGGTGATGGCATTAGTTACCACGACCAATCTTTCCATACTACTCAATGGAGCTCCATCTAGGACCTTCACACCCTCCAGAAGACTCAGACAAGGCGATCTGCTCTCACCGTTCCTCTTCGTCCTCATGATGGAAGGGCTAGGTAGAGCGTTCAAAATGGCAAATGCTGAAGGATGAATTCAAGGTATCAAACTTACCACGGATGGAGAGGCAAACACTCATCAACAATTTGTGGATGATACAATGTTGCAGGGCATACCCACAGTTAGGGAAGCTAGAGCAATCAAAAACATCTTAAATGACTTTGTTATGGCAACAGGCACAGAGGTAAGCCTCAACAAGTCCAAAGATTTTTTCTTTAACACTAATATTGCTATTCAGAGAAACATTACCAGAATTCTTGGATTTCAAAGGGAACAGCTACCATCCAAATATCTTGGCATTCCTCTTACTGACAAAGCTCTAAGCAAGAAAGTGTGGGAGCCAATACTAAATAAACTTCAGGACAAGGTCAAAAAATGGACATTCAGGTCACTGAATTTGACAGGGCACCTTGTGCTCACACAGGCGGTCTTGCAGGCCATTCCCATTTTCATGTTTTTAGCTCTTCCTGCTCCTCAAGGTATTAAGGAACAGATAAGAAACATACAAAGGGACTTTCTGTGGGGTGGAGGGGAAGAGAAAAAGAAGTGGGCTTTAGTAGCCTGGGACAAGCTTTGCAAACCAAGAGCCATGGTGGATTGGGGCTTCATGATCCTGAGACCCTCAACGGAGTTTCGGGAGCCAAGCTTTGGTGGAGATGGATTAAGGAACCGAATGCCCCCTAGGCTAAGCTGTGGAAAAAAAAGTATGCCAAGTACTGGCAGGAGAAGGATCACGTTAGAATGTCTGGGCAAATCAGGGGCTCCCATATTTGGAACCTTGCCTGGGATAATAAAAGTATTGTTCAGCAACATTGTTTTTGGGAAATTCGAGCAGGGGACCTTGCTCGATTTTGGGAGGACAACTGGCAACAAGAACCCAACCTTTATAGGGATGAACTTGCAGCTCTCAAAAGTGACACAAATAGCAAAAGTATGGCTTTGGTAAAAGACTTCTGGGACCAAGGAAGGAATAAGGGAAAATGGAGGAAGTGGAAGGATCTAGAATACAGTGATGAAAACCCACTGAAGACCAAGGCAGAAGCTCTCACCCAGGACCTAGATCATAGAAGGATTCTGATATCTTCCTCACCAGATCAATTAAGATGGGGAAAGAATACCGAAGGTAACTTTAACCTCAAAGAGGCTAAACAGGAAGTCACAGGATTTAACTTTGTGAATCCTGATAAAGGCTGGAAGAAAATTTGGCAAAGTCCACATTGGATGAAAATAAAGTTATTCATCTAGCTAGTGCATCAAAGGAAGATCTTAAGTTGGGAGAATCTCCTTAATAAAGGCTTCATTGGGCCTTCCAAATGTCACCTATGTGGCGCTCATGAGGAGATGATTGAACACCTTCTCAACCTTTGTCCTTCCACTTCAACGGTGTGGGATTGGGTGGCCTACATTTTTAGACAAACTCATAGGGATAGTCTCAGCATATCCAACACTCTGAAGAACTGGAGGAAAAACTTCTCAGGGAATGAGATTGTTAATAAAGCCTGGATTTTGGTTCCAGGCTTTGTCATCCGGAATATTTGGAAGGAGCGCAACAGTTGGATCTTCAAAGAAAAAAACAAGCATGCCCCAACTCATAATTGATCAAATTCTAAGGCAGCTCAAAGACACAATAAGAAGCTTGTTGAGGACCCTTCCTAAAGATCCTGCTCTGCCCAAAGAGGAGAGAATTATACTTCACTTGGGTCTCTAGTCTATCAGTCCTCTGGGAATAATAAAGAAAGTAAGCCTAATAAATAAAGGTGTTAACATCTGGAAGCCCCCTCGTTATGGTTTCTTAAAGGTTAATATTGATGGAGCAGCTAAGGGCAACCCAGGATTAGCGGGCTTTGGGATGCCATAAGAGATGATCAAGGACAAATACATAAAATCTTCCATGCCCACTTGGGGAAGGCCACTAATAACATGGCTGAGCTCATGGCATAAGAGCAATTCTTCAAAACCCTGGTGGATTCAAGTTCACACAATGTTATAATTGAAGTGGATTTGGAATTAATTATTAGAGCGGCTAAGAAAATGAGCAATGGAGCCTCTCCACATAAAGTGTCGAATCACTGGAAGCTTCTGCGGGTTTTTTACCGCATCTACTCTCACCTCCTTAAAACTGTCAGATTTATTCATGTGAAAATGAAAGCTAATATGTTAGCGGATCGTTTGGCAAATGAAGGAGTCACCAATCGGGACAGGGATTCTAGGTATGCTTGGGACTTGTTACCTCCAGGCAAATTATGGGAGGACTGTCTTAGTCAGGGAACCCAGGATATGGAACTATGGACTAACAGGATAGATCAAAGGGACTCAGAAGACCAGCGGGTGGATGGAGAACCCCACACGGTCTAACCCGCCTTGGTTCGACTGTTGCCCATAGTCTGGAATTCTTTTGATTGAATGATGAAAGGACTGATTCGGATAGCACCACAGGATGAGGTTTCCATTTTTTTTTTGCTTAGTTGGTGTTTGACTGAGAATTTAGGTGGACGGGATTGTCTCAAGATCTGCTCGTGGGACGGAATTGAAGGACAACACGTGGCAAAAGGAAGTGTTTGGTTTTTCCGCGCAACAACCATTCCAAAACCAAAAGTGGTATATCGGGCGGGGTCCGAATGGTTTATGGTATTTTTGAGATTGGATCTGATTCCATGCGTGGCAGGGTGAGGTGAGAGAAAACTGCCCTCATCGGGCAGTTAACTCTCGCGCTTCTCGCCCTCCCGATATTCACGAAGACCGTTGGATCTTAGTCAGTTAATCAACGGCAGGGATTTGTTTATGCTAGTTGGTCAGACCCGAAAAAATATTAGAGTGGTATGCTTTTAATTTTCGTCGAGTCCATTTGATAGTTTTCAGCTTAGCATGTGGTGAGACCTCTTGTGGACCCACGGCGAGTCATTTGTGGCCTTTTGTGACCTCCGGTTCGATGGACTGGTTCTCCAAGGATTTCTAGTTTCATTTGTTGCACAACAGCACTACAAGATGGCCTTGTGCCTTAACTGTCTGGCGGTTCTCCTCGGTTTTCCTGTTTAGGTTTCTCTTGGTTTTGGGTAATTGGTTTGGTTCAGCCTGCCTTGCTGACTGTTGAACTCTCACAGAGCGGGTGCGGTTTCTTGTAAATTATGTATTTTAGCTAAGCTTAATAGAAGGTCCTACTCTTACCTGATAAAAAAAACATCCTCTTAATTGAATTGGGAGGGAGCTTAGGAAATTCTATTTAGGTAGCATGGAGAATTGCATAAATTCATCGCTTAACTGACTGAGTGGCCAAGAAATATATATTTTCATTACCTAAATTATTGGTAATGATACTTTAACAAGAATAAAACTGTTTTGTTTAATTAAAAGAAACGGTTACCAAGAAATAGTTACCCTTTGCCTGGAAAGAAAAATATAGAGAGGGGAAGAGGAGCTACTGACTGTAACTGGATATAATCCAGTGTGAAATATAGAAAGTGCTTGAGGGAGAGTCTGGACGTGACTTTTAGACTCGTGGCTGGGATGAGAGACTTTCCGAAATATATTTTAATTGCAGGTTAACAGATAAGTAAGATAGAAAGCTTCTAAAGATTTAATACTGGACTGTAGATATTATTATTGACTTGCAGGTTAAACAAATAAGTAGGATAGAAGGCTTAATTCTGAACTAATAACCATGGAGCTTATGCTAATGCTTAATTGATAATGGATTAATTGAATGGTTACAACATAATTATTTGTTTTATAGAGTAGAAATTGGAATATGCTAATATAAATCCTAGAAAGTATCATTGCAAATATAACTTATCATTAAAATAAAGGGAATTGTAAATATCCTTTCTGGAAAACTTCATATTAACCATAAATATTAGTAGAACAGAAGATTAAAGTTCATCCAAATATTAAACAATTCCCTATTCTGAGTTAAGCAAAACAGCTAACCATAACATGGCAGTGAAACCTTTGGTAGAGCTTATCATCAAAGGTTATACGTAATGAATAAACACTATATAATGAATAGTAGGTAACGCTACAAGATTTTTTGGCAATAAACTATCACAACTGATTAAGTACAGTTTACATAACATAAATGTTGCATAACTGTCGCAGGATATCGATCCACAAGGAAATTGAGAACAATGTATTTACTTCATATTAACACAGTAATAAACTGAAAGCGTGTATTCCTAAACTAGGAGCAATCGATGAAGTGGTCGATGCTATCAGAAAAGCCAAATATAGGCATTCTTGGCCTCTCCTTCAAATAATTAAGAAAGTTATTATAATCCATCCTTCAAATCAAAATGGAAACAGTTTCATAGTCCTTCTTAATCAAACTACCGACAATTGCCAAGTATAAATATTCAACTCACATAGCTTTACATTTCAAAAAAAGGAACTATTGACAGTTGGAGCTTGTCATATGACCAGACAAAGCAAAAGAAACTAGTATATATATTAATAACTTAAACCCGTTTATAAGGAGAAAACCCTCCAAAGAAACCCTTAAACAATTAAGCCCAGAACAGTAACAACAAAAGATTTAGCTCCAACGTGTAAATCAACCAGGACACTGTGAGCTATTAAGGGTTTAATGGCCATGGTCTTGAACTTCAAACCTTCCGAGAATTAGCGTACCTATAATAGAGGTCGAAAATCAGTAGATACAAATTGAGCTAGAACCTTTCATTCATATACATAAGCAAAATGATACTCTAGGAGGGTTCTTACCTGATTTAAGTACATATCCTCGGTGAATCGCCTACTTGTAGACCAACGATTGGACTCAGCTACGAATTAAAAAGCTTAGAGAAAAAAAAATGGATTAGAAGAAAAACCTTATCTAAATAGAGACTGGAATGAAAACTGTTGCTATGAAATTTCGCTGCGAAAGGGTTACCTTTTTCAAATGGTTCATGGTGCTTTTTGTCTCCCATGACCTCCAAAACCTCTTGGGCCATCTATATATAATGGTGATGGACCTTTAGAACAAGTTTAAGGCAGAAACCCCAAACAAATGTCAAACCCTCAAAACTGAGCAAATGAAACTCACTATCTACCAACCTCTATGGCATACCTGCGCCAGTAGGTTCAACTGTCTCTATTGTTTCAAACCACAAATTCAACTGTCTCTATTATTTCAAACCATAGAGAACGCAGCATACTGTTGGTGGCTTTTGACAGACCGGCCATCGCAGAGCAGCGCGAGACACAGGAGCAATCGTAACAATTAAACATCCAAGGCTTGGGTGCGAAGAGTTGGTTAGAGGACCAAACCCTACCCTTACTTCGTCGTCAGATTGCCAGGGCTCTGGGAGACACAGGAGCAACCGTAACAATTAAACCTCCAAGGCTTGAGTGCGAAAAATTGGTTAGAGGACCAAACACTACCCTTACTTTGTTGTCAGATTTCCAGGTTAAGATCAACGGTGGTAGAACGAAATAGATGGCGAGATCGAACACGAGTATTGTCCCAGGGTCCAACTGCTCATTGCATGTTACCACGTACAAGAGCCAATACAACATAATATGCCCTGAATAAATGTGCACAATTAAGGAGGAGGGTCCCCATCTAGATTTCCTCACCTGTTCATTTAATTTAACATATATTGACATATAAGACTATCCGGATTCCGTAAGTAAATTTAAATGATATTTATGTGTATCCGTTTGTTACCAGCGGTCATTACATAATGCCTAATAGTTGTATGTTAATGTAACTAATTTTTTTTTATTGATGTATTTTGTAAATCTTTTTTATAAAATTGTCATATAATTGTTACATGTGCTCTACTCAAAGACACGATTTGGTTTGAAGGTGCTGAAACTATGCATGCAAGAAACGTTGTGATGATCATGAAAAGTGCAGCAATAGTAAATATTGTGTTCATCATTTCCATCTTCTATGACTTCAATTTTGATGGAAACAGAAGATGGAAATGATGTTCGCATTATTTGCTTTGCATATTATCCCGCGGAAAATTAAAAAAAACTAGTGTCAGGACTCTCAGCTTCAAATATCAAGAATCGCATAGATATCAAGAATGGCATAATTCATCCCAACCGTTGTTGTACTCTACATTGATATTTAAGTTCAGTGGATTGATTGTATTTGTAAATTACAATACAACTAGATTGATTGTCGCTATGCGTACATATTATTATGTGAGCTTTTATGAAAAAAAAATTATTATGTTGGTTATTTTTGTATTTTTTGTTATTTTTGTTTTTTTTCAATTAAAGTAATTTTGTTTGGAGTCGCTCTCAAGTATATATAGTCTTGTTTATAGACCATAAAATTTGTAAAGGCAAAATATCCCCACTTAACTATTACACCACATCTTATTTATTCATGTTATTTACTGGAATAGTCAAATCGTTTACAGCTTAAACAACCTAAGCAACTCCAAGTTTGGTAGGCTAATGGCTCTTTTTCATTAGTAATTTTTAGGGCTCCCTTTCATTAGTTTTTATTTATCTGTAAATCAAGAATAAATTTTTAATTTCTCAATATATTTATATATATCAAATTTACTTTTTGATATATAAACATAGTTTTATTATAAACATGCTATATATATATAAACATGTTTTCTTTCTTTTCTTTTTATTATATGTCCACAAGTCTGATGGACATGCTGTTACTCGTGGCAATGATTGTCCATGGGAGATTCTCGCATTTGACGGGAATTTTGCCCATCATAGGGCATTTTTTCCGTATTTGACGTTCATAATTTTTTAATGACCATTTCTCTCGATGTGTTTGTAGTTGTGCAAAACATATTATTGACGGTTGATATTTTTATCAAAACGTCATTTATACCCTTTCCCATTAAACTAAGGAAATTTCCAATATATAGTCACAGTCGCAAATGTTAGCGAAGTCTAGCGGGTAGACTTGACCTGTCACGAATTTCGGGAGTTACTTAACTGCATATTCACCCACATAGCCTACATATGAATATCAGATACCTTGTAAATTTGGTTAATCTAGCTTTGCGTGCAAACAAAATGGTTAGGACTCAGAATAAGGGACCATGTCTAAACAAGTGAAATAAAATCATTGCAGGGGAACAATATGACATTCAATAGGCGCACAAACGCCATAAATACATGATAATGAGAGGTGTGAGGGAGGCTCAATTCATTTATTTAACTCTGTTTTCCATGTCAATCCTGACGCAACTTACATGCAATCACAACCAACTAGAATAAGCTTCGAAATTGCTATGTGGCTGCATTCAGAGCAAAATAGGATTATAAGATTTTTTCCACCAAAACAAAATTCCAACGATGTGAAAGGCCCCTGCATATTCCAACCATGCTTCTCCAAGATTTTGTAA
Organism: Pinus tabuliformis; assembly: GCA_031772625.1. NCBI lineage: Eukaryota > Viridiplantae > Streptophyta > Pinopsida > Pinales > Pinaceae > Pinus > Pinus tabuliformis. The sequence continues at coordinate 642,171,166 of CM062807.1, read as the reverse complement.
GTTTTTAAAAGATTTATTGCCATCAGTTGACATGGACGATATGATCATCTCCCGTGAGGATTTTTAATCCATTGGCGAGTTGGTGTTGTGGATACCATATATGAAGATCATGAAGAAACCATTGTTCATCAAACTCTTTAGGGGATGCGATGAATAACACAGGCCACAATGGCAAGAATCTAGCTTTCCCCAATGGTGGCGCCTACATTTTACTCAAAAACGACCATTATGACACTTCATATGCAGTTAGTCAAGATATTCTACGACGAAGCATCTGGTCATGGGGTGAAACCACAGGGTTTCCAATAATTGTTATAGTGTACGATAAAGGCCACAGTTTCAAGATTCACAAGTTTATTTTCAGCTCAAAATGGACTGAATTTCAATTTCATTAAGTTGTTCTGAACACTAACTTTTTGTAATGCTGGAAACAAAATATTTTAACGTCCTTATCTTTTGTTATTGTTTTGAATGGCTAGTTTCCCTTGGTTTCAAGAAGCAATTCCTTGAAGCGGAAACTAATAGAAGGGAATGAGATTTATCTCCCACAAGCCTTCCCCGGCGGGGCGAAATTTTTTGAAACGATAGAAGCTTACTGTTATGGTTCCTCGATCCTCATGAATCCTTTCAGCATTGCTACTCTAAGATGCGCAGCTGAGTTTTTGGATATGACAAAAGAGTATTGCAGAGGTTATCTTTGCAAACAAAGTGAGTTTTATTTCAATCAAGTAATACTAAAAAAATCCAGGAAGACAAGCTTGAAGTTCTCTGAAACTATAAAAAATTTCATCCCTTGTCTGAAGAGATGCGTATTGTAAACAACTGCATTGAGGCAATTTCTATGAGGATACTAATGGGTCTTTTTGAAACAAGATATCAGCTAAATGAAGGCATTTCTGTGGAAAGCTGTGAGGCCTCGTGGATAAATGATCTGTGGACACTGCTGTTTGATTATTTTAGACAGATAATCGCCTTTATTCAAAGGTTGCGAATGAAGAGAAATTCATTGGTCGAGCGCTATTGTTTTACATAGAGATAAAAATCAGACTTGAATTGAAAAAGAAGGAGTTGCAGCTCACAGGTGAGTATTGCACCTGGAGACTGCACTCAAACAAAGAGAACTCTCTCCGTACACTCTACATCCATCAAATGAGAAATTACATCATTAAGTACATTACTAGAGATCAGGAAGTTGCAACTAAACTCCTAAACTCTAGGAACAAATCCTAAATTAAGGAGATACGTTACAACTGGTGTAACCATTTCTCCATTAATACAAAATAATATTAATTATTTTCAACTCCCCCCCTTAATGGAGAAAGGATTATCCTAAACTCCTAACATCCCTCTAAACAATTCAAACTTTACACGCCCAAGAAGCTTAGTAAAAATATCAGCCATGTTATCACAAGTTTTACAATATTCAACACATATCTCTTTTGACAGTAGTTTCTCTCGATGAAGCAGAGCTACAGTGCTCTGCTTTTTGCTGCTCCATGCTATGACCCTGGATCCAATGCTGAATGCATAACCTGTGATAGATCTTTGATCATCCAAGTTACCTACCTAATCGGAATCTGAAAAAACCTGCTAGAATAACATCAGAAGTGTCAGTGTACAAAATGCCATAATTACTAGTACCACTAAGATACCTCAACACACTTTTTGCTGCGACCCAGTGACTTTCGAGTGGTTTTGACATGAACTGGCTCAACACATTAACAGAATATGCCAAATCTGATCTAGTTGTAGTCAGATATATCAAACTGCCAACTAGGTGTCTGTACATGGTTGCATCCACCTCTTTAGTACCGTCGTCACTGCTCAACTTTAAGTTCTGCTGTAATGGTGTTGTTGTTTATCTGCACTGCTCCATTCTGAACCTTTCCAGCAAGCTTCTGGCATACTTCCCTTGAGTAAGAAAGGTTTGTCCAGAGTCTTTCCATACCTCCAATCCCAAGCAATAATGAAGGTTTCCGAGGTCTTTCCATCTCATACACTTGTGACATCTGATTTCTTTGATCAGATTGTTAGCATTACCTGTTATGATCATATCATCTACATACAAAGAAATCAAAATAATTTTCCTTTGTTTATTAAACTTGGTATACAGATTTGGATCATTCAAGCTCCTATGAAAGCCATGTTGTACAAAAAATGAGTCAATTTTCTCATACCACAACCTGGGTGCCTGTTTTAAACCATAAAGTACCTTTTTCAATTTACACACAAGATGTTCCTGCCCCTTTTTCACAAAACCTTCAGGCTGTACTAAATAAATTTCTTCCTTCAAGTCACCATTCAGAAATGCAGACTTAACATCTAGCTGGTGTAGCTGCCATTTGTGTTTTGTTGCTAAGGAAATTAGCATTCTAATGGTGTTTAATTTGGCTACAGGAGAAAAGGTGTCATCGAAATCTATTCCCTCTTGCTGTGAGTAACCCTTTGCTACCAGTCTAGCTTTAAGTTTCTCTATACTCCCATCTGCATTTATTTTTGGTTTATACAGCCATTTGCATCCTATGGGGGTTTTACCTTCAGGCAATTCAACCAAATCCCAAGTATGGTTTCTGTTTATTGATTCTATTTCCTCATACATTGCAGCCCTCCATGCATCAGATTTACTTGCTTCCTCATAATTTGCAGGTTCTACAATGTTTAAAAACTTTGACATTAATGCATAATCTTTCAATTTAGAAGGTAACCGAGTATTCCTACTTGATCTCCTTGGTAGGGGACTTACCTCAAATATGTCCTTACTATTTTCTTCCATTAGCAATGGAATGTCCCAATCACTGTTAGAGTCATCCTTTCTTTCTTCAACTTGTTCTAGTTCTAACATTGTAAATTCCCCAGGATTCCCAGGATTGAAAGGACCAACATGTTCGCCCTCCATAAGTCACATAAGGCCTTCAACCAGATCAGAAACGAACTGGAAGCTTCGTGTTTGTTCCCCATTTCCATAGACTGTCAAAGGCTCCTTGCGCCAAGCATGAGCAACAAAATTACTTGCAACCCGACCATCATCACGGCACATTCGCGGACCATATGTATTGAAAATTCGAGCAATCCAAACCTCAACATTTTCCCCAACACGCTTGGCAAGTTTGGATATGTTCAAGATTCCCACATCATTAGTTTTGATATTCTTCACAGGATTGTGTTTGTAATGCACAAGGGAAGCGGGGCAAGCCAAATGGTAGATCTGGTCAACCTCCAACAATAAGGGTTCCACAACATCATGCCTTATCCGTTCAAACCTCGGATTGCCAAAATGATGCAAAACATTCTCCTTCCTTCCTGTGAAGAAATTGTCAACAACAATAACACTGTCGCCCCTTGCCATGAGCCTGTCATGTAGATGACTGCCAACAAAGCCAGCTCCATGCGTCACGACAACTCGCAGGGACTTTCTCTTCAAACCTAGGGGCACTTTAGCCCCCGAATTCACCATCGAACCTGAATGATACTGCGTAAACTGAGAAACAGGCGTCTCATAAACAACCCGATGAGGTTTTTCGGGCACAAACCTTCCATTTTCATTAACATTAGAAGCCAAAAAACTAGGCTGAAGGATAAAGAAAGTCGATGCGATGGCGATTCCTATCAAAATAAACAGCATCCGCTGCGCCCTGAGCAAATAATCTACTGGCCTGATAATAGACCACATCTTTTCTGGCTTAAGAGAGTATTCATCACTGTTATTCATATTGGACTGATAAAATTTCTGATCCTCTAATGAATAAGTCTGCAATAATCCACCACTGGGAAAGTCCGATCTGCTGCTACCAAACAGATCAGGAACTCCAATGCGCCACCACCGGGCAAATCCGATCTACTACCACCGAACAGATTAGGAACTCTAATGCGCCACCACCGGGAAAATCCGATCTGCTACCACCAAACAGATCAGGAACTCTAATGCGCCACCACCAGGAAAATCCGATCTGCTACCACCGAACAGATCAGGAACTCCAATGCGCCACCACCAGGTAAATCCGATCTGCTGCCACCGAGTAGATCAGGAACTCCAATGCACCACCACTGGGAAAATCCGATCCGCTGCCACCGAGTAGATCAGGAACTCCAATGCGCTACCACCGGGCAAATCCGATCTGCTACCACCGAATAGATCAGGAACTCCAATGTGCCACCACTGGGCAAATCCGATCTGCTGCCACCGAACAGATCAGGAACTCCAATGCGCCACCACCGGGCAAAATCGATCTGCAAAAAAATTACAGATTTTCCAAAGAGAAAGAGGCTGGCGCTTCTCGACGGCGAAATACCCGTGCCGAAGAAAAAGCAATGCGTCTTACAAAATTGGAGCGATTAAGGCTTGATTTCCATGCCAATAGCACTTTTTGGCGTGCTTGCGCGACTATATCTCTCAAAACCGCGCCAAATGGCACTATTGTTTCTTAATAAATTGTGCCAACCCTTCGTTCCGGTCAAAAATGGCGCGACTGTTCGCGACGAAACCGCGCCAACCCTATTTTCCGCTTAGAGATGATCAGTCATCTGAGACCTGTCTTCAGGTGTTACTGCAGTCCACCTGATTCTACGAATGCTTCTATACACTCCACCGCCACTACAGTGCTGTAATCAATGATGCATCCTAAAAAAAAAGTTAAGGCTATCCCTACTCTGTGCTCTGATACCAAGATAAAAATCAGACTTGAATTGAAAAAGGAGTTGCAGCTCATAGGTGAGTACTGCACCTGGAGACTGCACTCAAACAAAGAGAACTCTCTCCGTACACTGTACATCCATCAAATGAGCAATTACATCATTAAGTACATTACTAGAGATCAGGAAGTTGCAACCAAACTCCTAAACTCCAGGAACAAATCCTAAATTAAGGAGATACGTTACAACTGGTGTAACCATTTCTCCATTAATACAAAATAATATTAATTATTTTCAACTCGTAGATAGCTGGATTGTAGACATTTTGAGGGTCAGTGATTACAATAGTAATCTTCATGAAAAGTCTTTGGATTGCAGAGATCAGGTGTTTTCAAGATCCGAAAGGAAAGGCGTTATTGAGTCCATCGTCAGGGTTCAACCAGCAGACAATGATGTTCTTCCTATCAGCTTCTTATTTGTGATTATTCGTTGTGCGCTCGCTTGGACCTCCAGCTTCGGGTGCCGTGCTCAGCTGGGAAAAAGAATAGTTACACAAATGGAACAAGCTACAATCAAAAGAATAGTTACACAATTGGAACAAGCTACAATCACTTATTTCCTGCTTCCATTAAAAACATACTAAGAATAAGTTTTTTCTTTCAGGTCCGAAATTAACAGTGTGCAACACACTGTTTCTCATTATACAACTAGTTGACAACAATCAAATATCAAAACATGCAGCACGAATTCCTACGTTTAATAGAGAAACAATTTAGAAGATTCTTTCTTCAAAGAAGGGATCAAAGGCATCCTTTGCAGCACGAATCCCTACGTTTCTGTCATTGCAAATATCTGGGATGAATACCTCGCCGAAATCACCTTTGATCCTATGCTTTATCCATTTATATTTTTGAACCTTATTCCGAATGTATCGTCATCAGCTCGCCTTTCGCATGATCGACCTCCATTTAAAAAAAAATTCAAAATTTCACCTCCATTTAAAAAAAATCAAATTTCTTTTCACTTTACTTTCTTTATTTTGTTTTCGTGGTTAGATCTTTCACTGTCAAGATGCTTTTACTTGAAGATTTTAGAACAAGATGTTTTGTTTTTTTTTCTTTAGAGTTTTCTTGTCTTAGTGGAAGCTCCAATATTTGAAGTTCAAAATCTTAAAATCTATATTAAAGCTAATGCCATTGACAGATAGTTTTATAGTTTCTGCAATGCTCAAAAATGTCTTTTTGCATGGGTTTATCAAGCTCACAGAAAGTGAGATTCCCTGGAAGAGTTGTGTAAGATTCTATAATATTCCTCAACTACGCAATTTTCTGTGGGTAATGAATATCAATTCCGATCTCTCTTCTCTGATCGAGCTTCATAATGGAGGTGTGAAGCTCTAACTATTTCTGGAAATCAGCACAGACAAAGAATAAACTATATAGGGATTTTCCTTTTGCAGCGCTTGTCATCCACAATCGTACCACACACTTTATTTTTCTATTTTCAACGTATATCTCAAAGTTCCTTTTATGGACTTGGCTATGAAAGCATCCGACTGGTCATATATATATATATATATATATATATATATATATATATATATATATATATATATATATATATATATATCTATATATATAGATATACACTTGAATTTTTATACTTATTTTGTTTCTCTACTTTTGACATACATCTCAATGTTATTTTTATCCACAATAGTCCATTCAAACCAATCGCTTCTATTTCTTTTATATACAGATTTATACGGGGAAATTATATATATATATATATATATATATATATATATATATATATATATATATATATATATATATATATATATATATATATTTGAATGTTTTAACATGTTTGGCATTGTAGTGTTTCCATTAATGTTAACAAATCTATGAGTTTTATGCTTTGTATGATGTTTACAGTTTTATGGTTATGAAGATGAGCTACAAATGGAGTTAAAGAAACACTTACATGTGGTGACTCTCATGATTGGTTGAGGAAGGTTTACAGAGGATAGGGAGGTGTTATTGAGACTTTTCAAGGATTGGATAAGTTCGGTAGGATTGGATAAGTTCGGTAGGTGTTGGAGAAGGTGTGTTAGATGTTTGGAGCAGATTCACTAGGGTTTGATTGAGTTTTGGGCTGAAAAATAGGGTAACTCACAATAGAGAAACCTTTGTTATAACTCACTTTGCCAATGGACAACTTACGTTACTCCTATATTGAATTTCCTCGATTCTATGCACACTCTAGTGAATTCCAAGGGCATTTACTATGGTTTTTGCCCATGTCATTTGGTAGATAAATTTGACTTGAGTTAATCTTCATTCTTGAAGGTGATCAAGTCAAATATGATGAGGAGTATTATTGAGTATTGATTTCATCTTCCATTACTGATAGAGAGTGTGCAATACAGGGGTTGGATTGAGAGAGAATGTTAGCTATAGTATTACAGAGATAATGCGCATATCAGAGCTCAAATTTGAAGCATATTTTAGAGGATGATGGAGTTATTGTATTTCTATGTGCTTAACATGTTTTGATGTATATTATATTGCTCCCAATATTATGTTGTTGATATAGAGAGGAGGATATTGTTGTAGTTGCTTTAGTAGAGACTTTGGATCAGAGTTCAGATTACTAATATGTGTGTGTTGCATTGGTTCCATTGGAGATTTTATTATTGTATTGTCTTTGGATATGTATTGTTTGTCTGCTAGAGTATGGCAGTGATGGCTGAGTGTGAAGTTTAGATTATTATTGTATGTTTCTGTGGTGTTTGAGTTCCATAGGAGATTGACTGTGTTGAGGTGATGTATTGATTGTGGCTGAGATTGTGTTCCATAGTTTTGTATGCAGATTGGTTGTTGTATTATAGATTTCATTCGATTGTATGAGCATAGTGGTTAATGTGAGTCTAGTATGAAAATTTATGAAATGAACCTCATAAGTGTTTGAATGAAGAAATTGTGGATCCAGTATGAAACGTTGTGAAACATGGTCAATGAAAGAGCTTGAAGGTTAGGGTCTTGAGTGAACAAGTGGTGTCTTGCATATTAAGGGTGTAGCAACATCCTTCACATAGTATCCTAAGAACTTGGGAGTGGTGGCTTCCATTTAGTGGTGGTTGGGTAACACTTATTGGGAGTGGTGGGTTCCGATAAGTGGTTTCTTGCAAAGTTGAGGGAGTCATGGCTTACTGCTGGTGGTGGCCTGCAAAGTCCATACAGGTTGTTTCCTAGAGTGAGTAACATCTCACATGTTTGACAAGTTCTAGCTTGCACACTAGTGGTTCCCGATGACTATGTAAAAGAAGAATTTTATAATAATAGAAGAGCAAAGGAAAACATTGGATGATGGTTTTCTCCCTTTGGGTTTCCACCTTACATCTGGTGCCCCTTATGTGTGATATTTTTTATGGTTGTTATTATGGTTACGTGCTTTGATGTTCTCATGGTTATGTGCTTAGATCTTTTGTTTATGGTTCATAGTTATGCATAGATCTTGTTATCTGTTATGCTGCTAATGAATGCATGAATCAAGGTTTGTGATAAAAAATACAAAAAAATGGTAAAATTTGTCATAAGTCACAATAATGATTCATGACCTTCCCCGCCACACTTTGCCCCCTCCCTCTCTCAATATTGTTCAAGGTTTCCAACAATACTTAGGTATGGTTTTCAAGAATTTTTATTTTATATATATATGAATGGTTTGGACTTAATAGTTTGTGAATATTTCTATTAGTATACACAATCTAACTTATGAAATTAAAAGTTTCCAAACACTTTTTCTATTCCAAAACTTATGTGGTGTTTGAGATCTCCACTCTCAACATTACATAAATTAAACGGTTATTGATAAATTAAATAGCACATAACCGTTTCTAATGACTATTAATATTTATTAATGAATTAATTTATATAACTATACTAGTTTTAAATATTTAAAACTATATTTAAAATTAATTATTAAATAATTTTTATATGTATTACTAAGGTACACAATTTCTTCGCACTAATAATGAAAAGTTACCAACAATGATAATGAATACACATATGCCATTTTAACTAATCCTATTTTAAAATGTAAAAAGCATTTTCAATCATAAATAATAAATTTTACAAAAATTACAACATATCCCTTTATAATAGCTTTATTATTTACCACCTTTAATGAGGAATGAATGCTTAATTTTCGAGATTATTCTAAAAATGAATAATCCCTAACCAATACAAGTGAAATTCATTATTATGATTATCAAGCAATATTTTTCTATGAGATCACATTAACAATTAACAAATTTTTCATTCTTCTGTAATATTTTATATAATCGCACACATTTTTCATTTTTCTGTAATATTTTATGTAGTTTTACCATAACAACACATCTGCAACAATGTACAGAGGACAAAATGTTTAAACATTTGTCAACCCGGAAACATTATTTTTAGCATATTTTGGTCTATAAGTATATACATTTGTCCAGCTAGAAACATTATTTTTAACTTATTCTAGTCTATACATATATTATATATGAAATTTTTCAATCTCCCCTCACTAAAATACTCGAATTCTATTTTTATTACAATTTCTAGATCCAAAAAAATAGAATGAGTTTGATTAAAATTAAAAAGAAATATTTGTTTTCCATTTTTTTAAATTAAGTAAATAAAAATAAAAATACGTTAGTTTTCAAACTAGTTTTATTATAATTTCCAGATCCAAAAAAATAAGATGCTTCACTAAAAATAGAAAACAAATATTTGGTTTTCATTTTTTTAACTTAATTAAATAAAAATAAAAATACAACACAACAATTAGTTTTTAATCAATCATGAGGATTTTAGGAGAAGTCATTTATTGTTGTGCACCTCACTACCATACTCAAACAAATGTAGCATTATAGAAGTCAACAAACAAAATAAATAGATTTAACATACCATGAATTTGGATATATTACTAAGTGTTGGGCAGGCTCCTTAGTTATGAAGTTCCTTATTTAACAAGGTTGTCAACCTAAAAATCTTCTTAAAACAATTGCAAGAACATCATGCAAAAAATTGGAGAGAAACCAAAGAAAATGTTTTTAAAATTTTGATTCATAAATAAATCTAATATCTTAGAAACCTTTTATCTATTCTAATTTTGAAAATTCAAAATCTTCAACTTTCCATTCTAGAAAACTACCAAATAACATTAAACCTGTTTTGATCTATCCACTGCAATTTTGAAAATTCAAAATCCTCAACTTCCAAAAATTACCAAATAACATAAAACTAAAAAACACATAATAGATTAGCTGCTCGCCAAGCTGGTTGGAAGAAATCACGCCTTAATTTACCTCAAAAATTTTTTGGGGGCTCCCTAAGTTGGTTGGAAGAAATCATGCCTTAATTTACCTCAAAATTTCTTTGGGGGCTCCCTAAGCTGGTTGGAAAAAATCACGCCTTAATTTACTTCAAAATTTCGTGAAGGGTTGTATACCATATCAAAATTTACTTATAACTTGTAAGTATTTTTCAATTTTACAATAACTAACTACATAAGTAAATAAAGCAACCACGCCTTAACTTACTTCAAAATTTCCTGAGGGACTGTATACCATATCAAATTTGACATAACTTGTATGTATTTTTCAGGTTTTACAATAAATAAAGAGTACATACCTCATAGGTTGATACCACTAGTATCACCAATTTAGTAGTTTTGAACGAGAAATCATGTCATATTCAGAGGCTAACAAATTCAACACTGCAGTAGGTAAAAATAAATTCAAAAGAAACCACGCCTTAATTTACTTGGGGTAAAAACGAATTCAAAAGCAACCACACCTTAATTTACTTCAAAATTTCCTGGGGGGTTGTATACCATATCAAATTTTACATAAATTGTAATTTCGTGAGGGATTGTATACCATATCAAATTTTACATAAATTGTAAGTATTTTTCAGGTTTTACAATAAACTAGTGACATCAATAAATAAAGAGTACATACCATGAGTCTAGCCGTTTTGAATGAGAAAGCATGCCATATTCAGAGGCTAACAAATTCAACACTGCAGGATAAAAACAAAATCAAAACAACCACACCATAATTTACTTCAAAATTTCCCCAGGGCTGTATACCATATCAAATTTTACATAACTTGTAAGCATTTTTCAAGTTTTACAATAAACTAACGATAATTTACTTCAAAATTTCCCAGGGCTGTATAGCATATCAAATTTTACATAACTTGTAAGCATTTTTGAGGTTTTACAATAAACTAACGGCATAAGTAAATAAAGAGTACATACCTCAGGCTGATACCACCAGTCTAGCAGTTTTTAAGAATGCCATATTCAGAGGCTAAGAAATTCAACACACACTGCAATAGTGTAAAAACAAATTCAACAGTGCAGTAGTGTAAATTAAAAGATTGCAGCTTTTCCCAATTAGCAAGAAAGAGCAATCACAGAGGAAAATGTAAGACCATAAAACACATAATTCATCAAACCACATATGGTTAGATGCCAAAGGCTAAAGTGGTAACTGGACCCTCGTAAATTCTAATGGCGAAAGTGGTAACTAGACCCTAGTAAATTCTAAAATTGTTTCGCAAGAGAGTGAAATCCAATGCTAGTAAATAGGTCATTAAATTATGTCATCAACAATCAGATCTTGAAAGAATAGAGCACCCTATCCAGTTGTGCAGCGTGCCATAGCCCTGTAGTCCCCATTGCCCAATGCCCATAATTTTCCATTAATTCTCAACAACCAGATCTTCAAAGAATGCCCATAATGTTCCATTATTTCTCAACAACCAAATCTTGAAAGAATATAGCATGCTAGCCATAGCCCTGTCATAGCCCTCTAGTCCAGACTCCGTAGGTACAGAGCAATCCAATTGGATCACCCATGATTAGATTTTTGTAAACTCAACCTTAGTTATAATCAATAATTTTGGGGACTAGTAAATTCCGGTACAATAGATTTTTACGGTTTGTATTTTTAATTAAACGTCAGAATGACGAGACCTCAATATATTTTAGACGTCAGATTTCACGTGCAAAAATTTTCACCAATTGTAAAATACGTGCTGAAACTTAAAATACGTCATGTAAGACGTCAATTTCCAGGTCTTATCAAAATTCAATGTCACTTTTTGTTGAAATCTTCTTTGTTTTGCAACATCAAATGTTCTATAAATGCATTTATTTGGGAATCTGGATTTTTCTTGGTGAACCATGTTGCTAGCTTTTCCTCTTAAATTTATTCATCACATCCATTGATAGTTGTTTATCATAGATGGTATGGTTACATATCTTTCTAATCTCTTTCCATGCATTTTCTTTATTATGCTATCACTATGAATCTACTTACTTTTAATCTACTTAATTTTAGCCCATGAATTGAACTAGGATCCAACATTGTAGCCACTGTGACACCATGTGATCCGGATCATTAGGGGAGGCCACCAAGGTCAGAAAAATTGAAATGCTAGAAAAGGATAAGAACTAAGAAACTTTTTATTAAAATGAGTCAGAAAAATTGAAATGCCAGAAAAGGATGAGAACTAACAAACTTTCTATTAAAATGGAGAATAACTGTAAAAGCTACATTATGGTGGACAATTTGTCCTTTTAAAAAATGTGACTTGTTACTTATAGCTATGTTTTAGTCATAATACCACAATTAAATTCCATGGGTGAGTAAATATCATGGGTGAATGAATACCATGAGTGAGTGTCACTTACAATACCATGTGTAAATTCCATGGGTGGATGCCACTTACAATACCATGGATAAATACGATGGGTGAATGAACATCATGGGTGGACGCCACTTACAATACCATTGGTGCATAAATAATATGGGTGGATAAATACCATGGGTGGATGTCACTTTCCATTTAGATCATTATTCCCTCATTAAGAAGCAATGGTCCCCATTGCGTGAAGTTCCCTCCTGAGAAGCCTTTGTTGAATATGAAGAGCCACTAAAGGGGGGCCATTGTGTTATTAACTCATAACCGTGATGAATGAAGATACGATGATAGAGATACCCTATAATGCTTACGACCAACTGTAATGCTAACAATGTGCATCCTAGCAAATAGACTTCGATAAAGCATGAGTTTGTGGATGACCCATAATCATGACAAATGATCTTATGAAGATAGAGATACATTGTAATCCTTGTGGCCAACTGTGATGTTAACAGTATGAGGCCTAACAAATGGACTTCAATGACAAGGGTGTTGTGCAGTTCACTCATAACCTTGGCTTTGTGGGTGGTCCATAACCATGATGTTTGTCAATCTGCTTAGTAAAAGTATGGTGGCTTGTATAATATATTATCCTATCCAATGAGATGTTGTAATGGCTTCTTTCACATTATTTTGTTTGTTTTTGAGTTATAAATCTGTTACTGCAACTTTGCTAATAACTTATGCTACATGTGATCAAATGAAATTCTGTCAAAGTCCTATTTGAGGTATTGAAGATATATTTCCATTGATATAAGACACTTAAAATTTGATGACCTGTGGAGTGAGAGAAGGTTTCCTAAAACTCATACTATGCACGTTTGCCCAACAATACAGACATATGTAACTTCAATTGCTCATATCTCTCAAGCCGGGAAACAAAATCATTTTCTAAAAAAAACCATTTAAGCCAACAAAAAATCTTTTCAAACGAGCTATTTTTTTTACCTTCTGAAATTATATGTGGAGGTCGTAGGACTTGTATGAAGTTTGTTGAAGATTGTTGCTTTGTGTTTCATCCATCATTGCACTTCAAACCCTCATTCCCATGGAGCCATAACCTTCCCTAATACCATTGACTCAGATCATGGGGCCAAGCCCCCAAGTTCTAAAAAATTGAATTGCTATAAAAAGATGAGAAAAAACCACCAAGAAAATTTTTATTAAAATACAAAAGAATTATAAAAACACCATTATGGTGGACAATATTTCTTTTTACAAAATGTGACTTGTTACTTATAGTTATTTTCTAGTTACAATACCACATGTAAATTCCATGGGTGGGTAAATACCATGGGTGAATGAATACCATGGGTGGATGCCACTTACAATACCACGGGTAGATGCCACTTAAAATACCATGGGTAAATTCTATAGGTGAATGAATACCATGGGTAAACTCTATAGGTGGATAAATACCATAATTTGATTACAATATCATGGGTGGATAAACACCATGGGTGGATGCCACTTTCAATTCATATCACCATGCAATATGCCAACTGAAAATTTGGTGATGAGTGGAAATGTATTATTTTCCTTGGGTTTCCCACATGGGGCATTCCCTTCCTTTCCCCTTTTCTTCTTTTAATAATAGTTGGATAGTTAAAAAATCCATTTATGAACTAAAATCTCTCACACACAACCATCTCCACACAACATCATCATTGACACAACCACTTTCGGACCCAACAATGCCCTTCCATTAGCCATTGACATTTGAAACTAATATTAATAAATGTGGGTCCCATATATCATGGGCACTAAGCATTTGTTTAGAAATAAATGTTGGAAAAAATGCTACCTTCGGAAAACATTTTCCATTGTGTGCAAAAGGCTCTTAATCTTTCATTGTATGCACTTCTGCATTCCACAAAATCTATTAATAACAAAATAAGAACTTCTCTTGTGCACAATATACTAATATCAAAATGCAGTACAATTAAAATATCCCTCTACACTTCCCTCATTCCACACCAATTTTGCACATGCATTTGTTCTTCGCACAACTTCTGCACACAGAAAACCACCTCTACACAATTACTACCACACTTAGTAATGCCCTCAGTCATTGATATTCAAAATTGATATTAAATGCATCCCTAAATAAAAATTAAAAAAAGGATTTTTGTATTTATTATGTTAAAATTGAAAAAAGGATTTGTGTATTTATTATTTTAATAACTTTGCGCGAAGCTTTTACATAACATCCACACAAGCACAACCACCTCCGCACAACTTTGTCTGCAAAAGTACTTCCACACTCAATAATTCTCTTTGATCATTCATTTACATTCAAAGCTTCACACATGCTACCTCTGAACAACTAGCTTTGCACATCCACCTTCACACAACTACTTCTCTAGTTGCAAAAAACCTATTTTAATAAACCTTCCATAAATCCTTCCACAATTTTTCTAGAGTGAACAATGCTTTGCCTTCATAGGGATTGGAAAAAAATATTTAGCACCCCCTTCTATGCAAAAGAACCCCAGTTTTCCCACACATACTCGTTAATAATATCAATAGCATATTTGTTCAATGCGATGCAAAAAAACCTTCAACCGCATCAATTCTCGCATCATTGACTAGAGCACTAACATACAAGCCCCCTCTACACCCCGTCAGTTCCATAGCACCCTCGTTTATGTAAAAGACCCAAATTCTACTGTGCATACTCCTTCCTCTGCATAGTAAATGTTTAACATAATGAAACCGTACCAATTACCTCATTGTTCATAGTATCACAACACAACATTATAATATTAATTCAACATTGTTCACCTCCCCCACCCCCTATGGCCTATGCAAACAACTTGCAAGTGCATCAATTATCGCATCATTGAACAAAGCACTACCATAAAGGTGTCCTACAACTGCATCCATCCTTGCACCATTGAATATAGTGCTAAGATAACAGTGATAATGTCAAAGCAATCACGAACGCAATGACCACTTATAAAATTACTTTTATTTTATTTTTAAAATGAATTGTCAGGTATTGGAAAAAAAAAAAAAAAAAGACCCTACACTAGGGGAATTATTTCCCATTAGAGCTTCCTCATCCAATCAGAAATTACAAATAACATTTACTAAAAATATAAAAAATATTTTTGAATTTATGCAAAAATATAAATATTAAGTTTAAGTATGGGGGATTTACGCAGTGCATTATATTAGATATCATTTTTGGGATTCAACTGCGTTAAGTAAGTCATTCAAACGTATGACCATTTCCATGAGAGGTAGTCGTAACTGACTAATTTCTCATGATTTTTGAATAGTTCACTTAGCACTCATTGCATCGGGTGATGCTCACAGGGGTGAAGAAGTGGGATTGAAACTAGTGAAATGTGGAGAACGAATCACATAGCATCAATCATCACTTCCGGGGCTTGCACCCAGTAACCAGGACTTCCCAGGAGGTCACCCATCCCAGAACTCCTCTGGCTCAAGCGCGCTTAACTATTAAGTGTTTTCTCGAAAATTTGGTTAAAATTGCAAAAACGCAGCCATGAAGTGAATAGTATAGTCCATGACGACGCAAAGGCTAATAAATAAAATACTCATTCATAATGTTAAATATAAACAACTATATGATAATATGAAACACCTTCATTATAACCTTCCAATACATTATTCTATGAAATAAAACTAGAGCTTTGAAAATATTACACCCTGGAGTTGAGTATGATTTCATGGCGACTAAATTAAAATCAAGAATGCATAATTAATATATCTCATCTTAGAATCATGAATCATTTCCTATCATCAACATTTTCAAAATAAACAATAAAACCCTTGGAATAACAAGGCCAACTCTCTTTCCAATTATCGATTATCCAATGAATGAGGGTTGTACTAATTGGCCATTGATTAATAAATATTTTAATTAAGGTATTTTATTTTAGGTTTTGAAGTTATATCGGACATCATTGAAATTAACCTAAAAATTTTGAGTATTTCATTATGTTTCAATAGGAAATATTCTTATAACTGAAAATTTAGAGAGCTCCGAGATGTGTTGCAAATATTTGATTTTGACCACATTACATCGTTTCAGAAAAGATGCGATAGTGTCCCTCAAGGGAGGAGGGAATAAAAGTGGGAATATACTTTTATAATGATTTTATAATGTTTTAGACTAAATATCTATCTCATTTTGGATGAGAACACCTTTTTTTATCACTTATTAGTCCCTGCCATATGGAAATGGCCAGGGACTATAGTAATCCGAATGGGTTGATTTAACATTAATTTGAAGTGTTATTTCGGAGAATGCGGTGGTTAGAGCAAAGTTTTAAAATGCTCCATGCCAGGATGACCAAAGTCTTTTAGTTTGTCATCTTATTTGGCCTCTTCCCGAGACGGGAGAGGTTGGAGCTTAGGCTATTTTCCTTTGCCCGTGTTTATTATTGCTGACCATCAGAGGATTTCGTATATTAATGTTAGCATTACTTAACATTAGTTTGGATTGTTTGCAGGTTGAATTATTTGCAGTTCTAGTTTGGGCATATTGGCAGGCAGGTGTTCTGCATGCAGGTGCTGCAGCTATCCGTGCATGGCGGAGCCGAATTGACTGAGACTGGCTTTTGAGCTGTCGATCTGAAAAGATGCTGGGATAAATTGCTTAATCTGGACCAGGTACTCACTTTCGCTCTCACTTTCTGCCTGCTTCACTAAACCCGCCTATTTTCCTCCTTCGATTTCCCTACCAGCAGGCCCTTCTGATTCAAAGAGATTCGAGTGCAGCTGGTTCTGGTTCAACTGGATCTACTCGACCAAGAAACACTTGTGCTACTGCGCCTCATGGATGCAGATTCAGCACTCTTGCCAACGCCATGTTTTCAAGGAGCACAAGGGCTTCAATTCCCTTGATTCCCTGGAATTCTCTGAATCCCGTTTTCAGTGCCGTGCAAATCGGAAACACGACTCTGGTTGTAGGCCTTTCCGGGCTATCTTCTTTCTCGTCGTTCTTGGAACTTGCTTTAGGACTGTGTTTGTAATCCTCTATTACCTCTGTTTGGATTCCACCTTGTTCTCATCGTCATCCATTCTCCTTGTGTTGAGGTCGTCTTTAAAACACTTACTAAAGCACGGTTCTGTAATACCTTTTCCTATTCCTGAGCTATCATGAGTTTAGAATCTTAATTAAGCTTTATCCGCTTCGATAAGGTATTACACTAGCCTTACCAGCTACGTTGGAGGAGAAGTTCTAGCCGCTTCCACGCTTGCCTATCTTCCTGCTCTGCACTGCAAGTGGACCTCCATGCAAACCATCCTTCTCGGTTAGTCTTCGTAAGAACAAAGTGTATGCTTTTGTATTCATGCTATTGGTTTGGGAAAGTTCCCTATCTTCATTGCTCAGGGTGAAACTATGCTTTAACAATAGACACGGGTTGTAGGATTTCTTTCTTTCTGGCCACGTAACCCCTTTGAATACCAGGAAATCGAAGATGCAGAGAATACGCTCTTGACTATACGGAGGATAAGGAATTAGGCAGGACTTATTTCCTTTCTTATCTTATTGTTGAGACAGGAAAGCAGTCAAGCGGGTCAGCGCATCTATTTGTAGTAGGAGTAGGACGTAGCGCATAAAAGGGTCTAAGGAATCGATCTAGATGCCCGGAAGAGGATGCTATCGAGGTCATTGCTTTGCTTCAGACGAGATTGGGTATTGAACGAGAAAGGGTTTTAAAGGTTACAGAGAATATTATCACAACATATCAGGTTGGTTCGTTGAAGGATAGGATAATAGGCCGTAAATAGACGTGTCATACATGCAGGTGGGTCACACATATGGCACTGGTGCATGGTGATCATGGCGACAAGTAAAATGGGGCCCGCAACAAGTGGAATGTTAATACCTTTTTCTCATCGTCATCCATTCTCCTTGTGTTGAGGTCATCTTTAGAACACTTACTAAAGCACGCTTCTGTAATACATTTTCCTATTCCTGAGCTATCATGAGTTTAGAATCTTAATTAAGCTTTATCCACTTCAATAAGGTATTACACTAGCCTTACCAGCTATGTTGGAGGAGAAGTTCTAGCCGCTTCCACCCTTGCCTATCTTCCTGCTCTGCACTACAAGTAGACCTCCTTGCAAACCATCCTTCCCGGTTATTCTTCGTAAGAACAAAGTGTATGCTTTTGTAATCATGCTATTGGTTTGGGCAAGTTCCCTATCTTCATTGCTGAGGGTGTAACTATGGTTTAACAATAGACTCAGGTTGCAGGATTTCTTTCTTTCTAGCCGCGTAGCCCCTTTGAATACCAGGAAATCAAAGATGCAGAGAATATGCTCTTGACTATACGGAGGATAAGGAATTAGGCAGGACTTATTTCCTTTCTTATCTTATTGTTGAGAGAGGAAAGCAGTCAAGCGGGTCGACGCATCTATTTGCAGTAGGAGTAGGACGTAGCACATAAGAGGGTCTTAGGAATCGATCTAGATGCCCAGAAGAGGATGCTATCGAGGCCATTTCTTTGTTTTAGATGAGATTGGGTATTGAATGAGAAAGGGTTTTAAAGGTTACAGAGAATATTATCACAACATATCAGGTTGGTTCGTTGAAGTATAGGATAATAGGCCGTGAATAGACGTGTCATAAATGTAGGTGGGTCACACATATAGCACTGGTGCATGGTGATCATGAAGACAAGTAAAATGGGGCCCGCGACAAGTGGAATGTTAAACTAATGATCATGGCGACAAGTAAAATGGGGCCCGCAACAAGTGGAATGGTAAACTAAATACCCCATGACAATATATATATGATTACTGCTTTTGGTGCTTTACTCGAGCGATAGTTTTATCCTTGGGAATTTTGGTGATTACTTCTATCTCTGGGGACTCTTGTGATTTGTAAATATGAAGTTGATGGTCATATCAAACATCTTCTGTATTTCCCCATCTTCGACTACACTCTGTTTTTCTGTGGGAAGACGATACCTTCAAAGTCCAGATTCTCAGATCACGGAGCACACATAGCTTCTACAGGGGCAGTCTACAAGTGTAGTTGTAGAGGTTCGAACTTCTGACATGCTGAGAGCTAGGAATGTCCAACCCACTAAAACTGAAGAACAGGTCATAACATTAAGGCAAAACCCAGAGGTGAGAATCATGTGGTTTCAATGTTCATTTATGTCCACTTTGGTATTAATCATATGTTTTCATAGGTCTGCTTATCAATTCTGTGAAATCATAGAATATATCATACACACACTTTTGTTAAGTCAGAGTATGCAATCATTGTATATATGCTCTTTATGATTTTTGCATATATTATCTTCTTTTGTGTTGTGCAGGTGGTGGTGTTGAGAGTGTCATTGCACTGCGCTCGCTGTGCCAGAAATGTCAGTAAACACATATCAAAAATGGAAGGTGACACTTTTTCAGCCTGCTTGCTTAATATTGTATGTCCATCTGTCAATAGATACCCCAACATCATATATGTAAGCAATTTTTGTGACGGAATACACAAATCCTGGTGTCCAACTGTGTGAGGTGTGACAGCATTTGCTATAGATCTGGAGAAAAAGGAGGTCACAGTGATGGGTAACATATCACCCATTGGAGTTTTGGAAAGTGTTTGCAAAGTAAAAAATGCTGAGTTATGGCCTAAGGAGAAGTTAAGCTAAAAGGCTGCAACAACATTTCTGTAATCTAATAGTCTCTATAACTAAAATTTTGTACTAAAACTGAAGAACAAGTCATAACATTAAGGAAAAACCCAGAGGTGAGAATCATGTGGTTTCAATGTTCATTTATGTCCACTTTGGCATTAATCATATGTTTTCATAGGTCTATGGTAGAACACATTTTTTCTCTTTCAGTTTTGTTGTCTCTAGCTCTCCATTTGAAACCCATGCTGCAATTATATCCCAACTTGAAAGTGGATCTATGATCAAATGCAGCTTTCTCATAAACGTGTTCTTGTGTTTGTTTTGTTAATCCCCGACTTCTTGCTAGTTGAATCCCATGCTGCAATTACATCTCCACTTGAAAGTATGCATGATTGAGCATATTTCTCTCTCTATATTGTTTAGTTACGCTGTTAGTGTGTTAATCCGTAGCTCTCGAGTTGCAAGCCTTTGTCACAATTATATCCCAACTTAAAGGTGTGTATGATTGAGCTCAGTTGTCTCCCTCTCTCTCTTTCTCTCAGTTGCTTTGTTATGCTGCTAGCTTTGTTCATCTCCAGCTCTCCAGTTGAAGCCCATGCCACAATTATATTCCAAATCGTTAGTTTGTATGATTGAACTGTGACATTAAATATACTATCAATGACAGTACAATCTAATGATGTAGAGTTTAGTGGTTTGAGGACTGAATACTTTTTTGACCTTGTTTGAATGTTATTAGATCATTTGATTCAGTTATAAGATCAGCGTCATAGTTGTCAATTGAAATAGTTGGAATGCACACTTTTGCACTTATTTTTGTTCTGGTATCTGTTATGTCTTTATAAATATATGATATCAGAGGGTTCATAGAGAAATCTTTGTTAGTTCTATGATATTTATTTCACTGCTTATATGAAGCTGCAATTGATGGGCTTGAGTTCTTAATATTATGTGTTTGTTGCAGACTCTTTACTTGGAGGACTTGAACAGCCTTGGCAACTTACTGAGCTGAAAAGTTGCTTCAGCCATGTTAACTGGGGAAAGAAGGTAACATTTAATTTGTTTGCTTTCACCTTGTTCACATTCATTTATTTCTGCAATAACTCTTTGGGGGCTGTTTGGTTTAATTTTGAATTGCTTGATTTTATGTTTAGTTTTTTTGCATAGTTCCTAATTTCTGTCTATTTTTTGTTGTTTGTTCATACGTTGAGGCTGCCCTGCCTGTTTTGCTTCTTTTACTATTGTTTGTCTCTGTAAGTTCTATTTTGTTTACACTTTTCTTGCGCTAATTTAATTTAGCTAAAGATATCTAGGCTTTAAAAAATGTCTTATAAGACAATCTAATGATGTAGAGTTTTGCGGCTCAGATATAAATGAATGCAAAGAAAAGGTAGCTTGCCAGTGCTCAAAGTGCAGTTGCAAAAATACATGGGTCAGCTATGACTGTAGCTGCAAAGGTGACCTTTAGTATATTAGAGACCATGGTACCTGCATAAGTAAGTAGTTCAGTCATCTGCATCCTATGTTTAACAATCTATTCATATGACTGCTATGTTATTCAGGGTTTTATATTGATTAGTTTGCATTTTTTTTTTGAAGCTGAAGGTAAAGTAGGAAATAAAGTATAGCTTTCCAGTTAACCAGGGCTGAAGTACACTGGAATAAGTTGGTCATGTATTGTTCCATCCATAGCATAAGCCTCCCTGATTTTATATCATCTATCTCTCTTGTTTTGTCAATATTGGCTATCAGTTCTTTTATTGTTACAAAAAGAATGAAAGAAGAAGTCTTGTTGTTTCTGCAAGCTCTGGTAGGGGCTGTACATCATCAGCAAATCGGAAGCTGTGAATAATTATATGAAAAGAAGGCAATGACCATAATTTGGTCCTATATTTGCCTAAAGTTAATCCTCATGCTGATCTGTGTATAAGCTAAATTGAAGGAAAAATGCTTTCTGTGAACCCTCTCATTTTGTGATTTTGCACTGTGATTCTTGTAGAGTGACATGATGGCAATCTAAATCCTGTCTGGAGCCACCAACCTAATGCAACTTATCAAATAAAAGTTACCTAGGCAAACACTATCCACCATGCAGACTCACCTAGTGAGTTTCTAAACATTTGTAAATCTCTGCTATATTGTACTATAAAATACAGCTATAATGTGCATTAGTGAATTATTGATCTAAATCTGTATCTAGCCCTGTTTGAATAAAATTTTAATTTGATCTACAGCTATTTCAACGCTGCAATGTATATCAATGTTCTAATCTTTGCTATTGGCGTGGTGGGCTCGATCGCAAATCAGCCAACTTGTTAACAGTGCCCTTCTTATATGAAAAGAAGGCAATGACCATAATTTGGTCCTATATTTGCCTGAAAGTAATCCTCATGCTAATCTGTGTATAAGCTAAATTGAAGAGGGGAGAGGGAACACCCCTATTCTATTTCAGTGGTGCCAAAAATGTTTTCTGTGAACCCTCTCATTTTGTGATTTTGCATATATGTAGTAAACTCACGTAAACCAGTAGTAACAGAAACTAAAATTATATGTAAACTAGTAGTAAATGCGATGAATGGGGCAATAAAATTGCTTTCTATCTTAAAGATATCTAAAAGTAACAAATATGCGGAGAGGAGAGAAAGTGAATGTGAAACTAAAAAGAAACTGTAGTTAAACAACACCATATCACTATCTATGACCTACGTGGCAACTAAAGAGAGGTAGACTAAGCATCTCACTGGAGTGCTGACTTCTCCCGCATTGTGTGGAACTGAAGTGCTCGGAGAGTCGGTTCTCCTACTGCTGTAAACTCTATTTATGTAGCCCGGGACACGGAGAATCCGTGCTCTACTCAGAAACAGGATTTGGATTTGGTTTGAAGGCGCTGCAACTATGCACGCAAGAGATGATGAGATGATCACGAAAAGCGCAGCACTAAATATTGTGTTCATCATTTCCATCTTCTACGACTTCAATTTTCATTGACGCAGAAGATGGAAATGATGATCACATTATTTGCATCGCATATTATCCACCTGAAAATTTAAATATCAAGAATCGCACAATTCATCCCCAACTGTTACTGTATTCGTCGAGACTATTTATTTGCGTTCTCTACAAAAAGAGTTAAGGCTTTTATAGCCCGGGCATCCTCAGCACCTCCAATTCTGGTAGGCTAATGGCTATTTTTCATTACTAGTTTTTAGCGCTCCCTTTTATTAGTTTTTACTTATCTGAAAATCAAGATTTTTGTATTTATTTTTAATTGCTCTGAAAATCAAGATTTTTGTATTTATTTTTAATTGGTTTTTTCATGACTAAATAAATTTTATTAAAATAGCCAAAAGGAATAATTTAAACTAACAATTCATTGTTGCTTTTTCATTAATTATTAAATATTAATTAAATATATTAAAAAATTAAATTAAATTCCAAAAGAAAGTATTAAGATTTTTTTTAATTAGTTTAATTATATAAGTTAAATGATTGGTAAATAACTAACGGTTCAACTGTTTAGGGTAAATAGTTTAATTATATAAGTTAAATGATTGGTAAATGATTGGTATTGTTGTGATTAAAGTTATTTTAAAAATTATAATTTATGCATTAGATCTGGTCTATATTAATCATTGGAAAATTGTTTGCCACCCTTTCACTCTAAATTTTGCTTCAACCTTTCACCAATGATATATATAGTTATACAAATATATTAAGTAGCACAACCACATTAAAAATATTAATGTGGTTAATATAAGTTGAAGGCTTCATTTGTATATATCATTAATAAATATATAATAATAGCCATAATATTTAAAAAAATTGTTACAATAAAAATATTATTATTATCAATATAACTAATAATAAGTATTAATTATTATACAATCTTAATTTCCACAACAGAATTTTCGGATGTTGCTTAATTAGTAATAGCCCTGTTATAAAGTAATATATAAAGCATGAAATTAAAAATTCTAATTCACATAAATTAGATTAACAACCCAAAAAAATAAACATCCTATTGTTTTGATTAAAGATATTTTAAAAATTATAATTTATGCATTACATTTTGCATACATTAATCATTGGAAAATTGCTTACGACCTTTTCCCTCGAAATTTACTTTCAATCTTTCACTAAACTATTACAATTAAAATATTATTAATATCAATATAACTAATAATAAGTAGTAATTATTGTTTAATATTAAATATTATTATTATCAATATAATTAATAATAAGTTTTAGTTATTATTTAATATTAAATATAACTAATAATAAGTATTAATTATTATTTAATATTAAATGTAAATTAATATTTGTGTAATATCAATTACATAATTTAAAGAATATCTTACATTATTAATTCAATAATAATATGTATTTGATAATAGTAGTAATATTTTTTATTTTTTTTTCTAAGTTAAGACTAACCTAAGCACCCACGGGGGATTTGAACCAGTGGCCTGTCGCAAGGAGTGCCTTAACAAGGCACCCATTCACTGTCAATCCAAAGTACCGTGGGCGATAATAGTAGTAATATTAATAAACAATAAAAATCTTAATAAGGAGAAAAGTATCAATAGTCACAGGGATCTGTTAATCTCAACCATGAGAACACTAGCATAATTAATCTCAGGGGTTTGGAAGCAAGGAGCTAGGTGGGTGTAGGGGCAGGAAGGCCTGCAGGTGGAGGCCATGAGGCTTGGACAAGGATAGGGGCGAGTACGGGAGGCAGACGGCTGGATGCTGCACGAGAAGGGACATCAGAGCAGGGCACGAGGAAGGAGACAGTTGGAAAAGGACAACGAATGAGCCTAACCTAAAATAGAGAAAAAAAATCCATGCGCGGTGCAAGGAAACGGACATGGGCACCAAAACAGGGTTAACCATCCAAGCTAGCAGCGCTGTCGCTCTCAGCCCGTAGCACGCAAATGGTGGAAGTTACCAAGGTGCAACCAACAGTTACCAAGGAGCAACCGAGAGGAGGATGGTCAACCCGAACGACACCGTTGATCTGGACCCCGAACCTAGCGACATCCTGACGGTCTGGGGTTTGGAGGTCACAAATCATAACATAGAATGGTATATTCGTCCAACTGCAAGTTTTGGGAAGGAAACGCAAGGTTTGGAGGAGGTTTGGGATTTGAAGGGAACCCTAGGGCGGCTGGAGGACAACCTAGGCCTGTCATTCCTAAACAGTCGAAAGGAATTCCCTTTCATCCAAGAAGCACAGACTAAGGAAGAATCGATCACAGTGGCAGCAAAAAACCCGCAAGTAAGTCAAGCAAACCCCCATCCCCTTGGCCTATTCTTTTCCAGAGGGTTATAAGACATCGTGATAAGCTGTGGGTTGGGAGGCATTGAAGGAAATAGCTCAGCTCTAAAGCCGGAAGTAACCCAAGTAAGAAATGGACAGTCGAGTTGGAGCCTCGATTAGGCCGCGAAACCCCAAAATACATCCAGCTGTAGGCAGACGAAATAACAAGTTCCAAGCCTGAGGTTTGGCTTTGCATGGATCCTAAACCTAGCGGATGGGGTGGAGGAAGAGGAGAAGACAATGAAGGGGGGTCTAAAGCAAGGGGAGGAATTAACACTCGAAGGGGCAGAGGGAAGAAGTGAAAAGGGACAAACAGAAGGTAGTGCAAAAGACGGAAAAACGTCCACACAAGAAGGTAAATGAGGATATACATACAAGACACGACAACTTCAAGATCCTGGAGGAAGAAGAGGGGAACAAGGAGACAGTCCAAGACATGGAGAATGTAATGAAGGAGCAGGATAAGGTAACTGACATGGAGGAAATCATAGTAAACAACCAGCAAAAGGAATATGATACACCAAGTTTGATGGAGATTAGTAGGGATCAGGAGCTGACTCCAAGTTAAGCGAGAACAGAGGACCATGAGCTACAGGAGATTCTGGATAAGAAAAATCTAGATCTAGAGAAATTTCTAGAACAAGGAAAAAACATAGGTGTGGACTCTCTGCCAAAAGAGGATTATGACAGGGTACAACAACTCTTTCTATGGAGGTCACAAGTGAAGGGAGCTGGAGTCAAAATAAATCATGAAAGCCAGGAGCCAACTGGGGTCAAGATGATGGAGAATTTACAGGCACAATCTCCAAAGAACTTAGGTAGGAAAAGAGGAAGAAAGAGACAGAATGAGCTGCTGAATGAATGTGGAAAACTATTGATTAACTCAGGTAAGATGAAAGATCTTACCATTTATTCCTTTACTAACCTTTCTTAATTAAGCTTACAAGCTAGAACATTAGAGGCATTGGGAATAGAAGGAAACAAAGAAATCTTAGTAACAGAATGAAAGAAGAAAAACCAGACATGGTTTTTATTCAGGAGGCAAAATGTTCGGTGGACAAGATAAGGAATATTCACAATAAGTGGTTAATAAAATATGAGTATTTACAGGTTAAGGCTAATAACTCGGCGGGGGGAATTCTCACGTTGTGGGATCCATAGAAATTTGGAATCTTGGATGCTGAAGCATCCAGGAGCTACCTCTCCTTGATATTTCAACCTATAGGGGATAAGGAGAAATACATGATTACAAATGTCTATGGACCTCAAAAGCAAGTAGACAAATTCAAGCTTCTCACCTCCCTGGAGGATTTAAGAGCAAGACATCCCATTCTGCCCTGGATCATTGCAGGAGATTTCGATATGATAAGATCCCTTTTAGAAAAAAAAGGAGGCACTAGACAACTAGGCAGAGACTCCATGGCCTTTCAAAACTTCATTATGAACATGGGACTAGTGCACACTGAAACAATTAATGGAACCTTCACTTGGAACAACAAAAGGGGAGGGGCTTCTCAAGTTGCTTCCAAACTTGATAGATTTATTATTTCAGAGGACCTCCTTCTCACAGGACCCACCATGACAACCTCCATTATGCCCTCTAGAGGATCATATCATTGGCCTGTACAGCTGGAAGCCACCTTCATGGGCACACCAAGAAACAGACCTTTCAGGTTTGAAAATGCCTGGCTCTCACACCCTAAATTCACTAGTAACATTGATAAATGGTGGAGAGAGGAGCTGAATATTCAGGGTACAAAAATGTTCATGCTCCAACAGAAACCTAAACATATCAAATCTCATATTAAAGCTTGCAACAAAAAGGAATTTTGAGATATCTTCAAAGCCAAAAGAGAAACTGAGCAGAAGCTCCAGGAGATCAATCAGATCAACATCACAGAGGGCTTCACTGAAGAGCGGCAAAAACTAACTGACTCTCTACAAGAAGAATGGGAGGATTGATGCTTACAAGAGGAAATTTTCGAAAGGTAGAAATCAAGGATACAATGGATTATAGAGGGAGAAAGAAATACAAAATTCTTCCACAAATCCACTATGGCTCACAGGGCACACAATAGAATCACTAAGATCAAAAATTCTCAAGGTATAGAGCTTGTATCTCACAATGATATGGAATCGATCCTGGTACAACACTTCTGCAATATTGCAAAGGAGCCACTGGAGGATAGATCTAGGTTCATTGACCATTTTATTCAGTATATCCCTCAGCTGGTTACCAGAGAGGACAACCATAATCTCAACAAGATAGTATTGGAAGAGGAGGTTAGTGAAGTGATTAATGAAATGCAGAATGGCAAAGCACCAGGCCCGGATGGATTCAATGTAGACTTCTTCAAAGCCTGTTGGGAAACTGTCAAACATGATATCCTCGAGGTTATGGAAGACTCAAGAAGATCCAAAAAGGTACTGAAGGCTCTGAATGCATCCTTCATAGCTCTTATCCCAAAGCAAGAAAATTCCATGACTCCAAAGGGTTTTTGGCCCATAGCCTTATGTAATGTGGTGTATAAAATTATTTCTAAAGTAATAGCCAACCAATTCAAACTACTTCTACCCTTTCTCATCTCAGAGGAGCAAATAGGAAATGCGGAGGGAAGACAAATCCTCAACAATATCATCCAAGCTCATGAGGTGGTACGCTCTCAGAATAGAAACAAACGAGCTGGTATGATCATTTAATTGGACCTAGCGAAAGCCTACAACAAATTAAGCTGGTCTTACATAAGAGCAATTCTAAAAGCCTATGGTTTTGACCAGAATTGCATAAGGTCGGTGATGGCATTAGTTACCACGACCAGTTTTTCCATACTACTCAATGGAGCTCCATCTAGGACCTTCACACCCTCCAGAGGACTTAGACAAGGCGATCCGCTCTCACTGTTCCTCTTCGTCCTCATCATGGAAGGGCTAGGTAGAGCGTTCAAAATGGAAAATGTTGAAGGACGAATTCAGGGTATCAAACTTACCGCGGATGGAGAGGTAAAAACTCATCAACAATTTGTGGATGATACAATGTTGCAGGGCATACCCACAGTCAGAGAAGCCAGAGCAATCAAAAACATCTTAAATGACTTTGTTATGGCAGCAGGCACAGAGGTAAGCCTCAACAAGTCTAAAGATTTTTTCTTTAACACTAATATTACTATTCAGAGAAACATTACCAGAATTCTTGGATTCCAAAGGGAACAACTACCATCCAGATATCTTGGCATTCCTCTTACTGAAAAACCTCTAAGAAAGAAAGTGTGGGAGACAATACTAAATAAACTTCAGGACAAGGTCAGAAAATGGACATGCAGGTCACTAAATTTGGCAGGGCACCTTGTGCTCACACAGGCGGTCTTGTAGGCCATTCCCATTTTCATGTTTTCAGCTCTTCCTGCTCCTCAAGGTATTAAGCAATAGATAAGAAACATACAAAGGGACTTTTTGTGGGGCAGAGGGGAAGAGAAAATGAAGTGGGCTTTAGTAGTCTAGGACAAGCTCTGGAAGCCAAGAGCCATGGTGGATTATGGCTTCATGATCCTGAGACCCTCAGCAGAGTTTTAGGAGCCAAGATTTGGTGGAGATGGATTAAGGAACCAAATGCCCCCTGGGCTAAGCTGTGGGAAAAAAATTATGCCAAGTACTGTAGGAGAAGGATCACATTAGAATGTCAGGGCAAATCAGGGTCTCCCATATTTGGAACCTTGCTTGGGATAATAAAAGTATTGTTCAGCAACATTGTTTTTGGGAAATTCGAGTAGGGGACCTTGCTCAATTTTGGGAGGACAACTTTCAACAAGAACCCAGCCTTTATAGGGATGAACTTGCAGCTCTCAAAATTGACATAGATAGAAAAAGTATGGCTTTGGTAAAATACTTTTGGGAACAAGGAAGGAATAAGGGAAAATGGAGGAAGTGGAAGGATCTAGGATACAGTGATGAAAACCCATTGAAGACCAAGGCAGAAGCTCTCAACCAGGATCTAGAGGATAGAAGGACTCTGGTATCTTCCTCACCAGATCAATTAAGATTGGGAAAGAATACTGAAGAAAACTTTAACCTCAAAGAGGCTAAACAGGAAGTCACAAGAGTTAACTTTGTGAATCCTCATCAAGGCTGGAAGAAACTTTGGCAAAGTCCACATTGGATGAAAATAAAGTTATTCATCTGGCTAGTGCATCAAAGGAATATCTTAACTTGGGAGAATCTCCTTAAGAAAGGCTTCATTTGGCCTTCCAAATGTCACCTATGTGGTGCTCATGAGGAGATTATTGAACACCTTGTCAACCTCTGTCCTTTCACTTCAAAGGTGTGGGATTGGGTGGCCTACATTTTTAGACAAACTGATAGGGATAGTCTCAGCATATCCAACACTCTGAAAAACTGGAGGAAAAACTTCTCAGGGAATGAGATTGTTAATAAAGCTTGGATTTTGGTTGTAGGCTTTGTCATCTGGAATATTTGGAAGGAGCGCAAGAGTCTGATCTTCAAAAACAAAACAAGCATGCCCCAACTCATAATTGATCAAATTCTAAGGCGGCTTAAAGACACAATAAGAAGCTTGTTGAGGACCCTTCCTAAAGATCCTACGCTGCCCCAAGAGGAGAGAATTATACTTCACTTGGGTCTCTAGTCTATCAGTCCTCTGGGAATAATAAAGGAAGTAAGCCTAATAAATAAAGGTAGGGTTGGAGTTGAAGATAGGGTTTTGGACTCAAGGTTCCATGGCGGGGAGTGCAGGAGGGAGTGCTGCTCCCTCCTACAGTCAAGCAGTCACAGAAGGACGTAAGGATGTGGGAAAGAAGCATTTCAAGAAACCTCTGGAGAAGATTTCAGAAGCACAAAGCCAGGGGACATCTGGAAGAAGTGAACCTTAGGATCAAAAAGGGAACCAACAGGAAGCATGTAAAGAAAAGGAGAATGGCGGGAGTAGTGAAAGACCCGCTTCCATAAGAACAACTGGGTTCTGCAAACCCAAGTCAGGCATTATTCCTAGGGTTGTAATGAGCGACCCAACAATACAAGCACATAGGGATCATATGACGGAACATGCAATCATATGCAAGTTTATGGGGGTATGGCCGATGGAGAGGGCGTTAGACGTCTGGATAAGGAGCCATTAGAAGCCAAAGGGAGAAATACATTTACATATGGGTTCTAAGGAATTTTTCACAGCAGTGTTCACAAGCCTAGAGGACAAAGACAAAGTGTTTGAAGGGGGGCCCTATTTCTATGTTGCGGCGGGACTCTACATGCGGCCGTGGATGATGAACTTTGTCCCAGAACGTGAAACATTTACATCAGTACTACTGTGGATCAGACTATACTCTCTTCCTCTGGATTATTGGCTACCAGAATCTTTGAAAACCATAGGCAACAAGCTGGGGCATTTTCAAAAGATCTTAGAGGCAACTCTGAAAGGAAGATATACCTCCTTTGCCAGAATATGTGTGGAAATGAATCTATCTAGAGCCCTTCCGGAAGCGATAATTTTAGAAGTATATGATGGAGAATGGGTGCGGACTGTGGACTATGAGCACATACCATTTAAGTGTTGCAAATTCAATGAATATGGGCATCTATATAGAGACTGCCCCACAATCAATAGGGAAGGTAACCAGAAATCCAGTGGGGAGAGAGATCACGAGGGTTTCACCAAGGTTGGCAGCAAAATGAAAGGGGGAAAACGTCCACACAAGAAGGTAAATGAGGACAGACATACAAGACACAACAGCTTCAAGATCCTGGAGGAAGAAGAGGGGAACAAAGAGACAGTCCAGGACATGGAGAATGTAACAAAGGAGGTGGATAAGGTAATTGACATGGAGGAAATCACAGTAAACAACCAGCAAAAGGATGATGATACACTAAGTTTGATGGAGATCAATAGGGACCAGGAGATGACTCCAAGTTAAGCGAGAACAGATTACCACCAGCTACAGGAGATTCTGGATAAGAAAAATCTAGATCTACAGAAATTTCTGGAACAAGGAAAAAACATAGGTGTGGACTCTCTGCCAAAAGAGTATTATGACAGGGTACAACAACTCTTTCTATGGAGGTCACAAGCGAAGGCAGCTAGAGTCAAAAGAAATCATGAAAGCCAGGAGCCAACTGGGGTCAAGATGATGGAGAATTTACAGGCACAATCTCCAAAGAACTTAGGTAGGAAAAGAGGAAGAAAGAGATAGAATGAGCTGCTAAATGAATGTGGAAAACTACTGATTAACTCAGGTAAGATGAGAGATCTTACCAGTTATTCCTTTACTAACCTTTCTTAATGAAGCTTACAACCTGGAACATTAGAGGCATTGGGAATAGAAGGAAACAAAGAAATCTTAGTAACAGAATTAAAGAAGAAAAGCAGACATGGTTTTTATTCAGGAGACAAAATGTTCGATGGACAAGATAAGGAATATTCATAATAAGTGGTTAATCAAATATGATTATTTAGAGTTTAAGGCTAATAACTCAGCGGGGGGAATTCTCACGTTGTGGGATCCATAGAAATTTGGAATCTTGGACGTTGAAGCATCCAGGAGCTACCTCTCCTTGATATTTCAACCTATAGTATAGGGGATAAGGAGAAATACATGATTACAAATGTCTATGGACCTCAAAAGCAAGCAGACAAACTCAAGCTTCTCACCTCCCTGAAAGATTTAAGAGCAAGACATCCCATTCTGCCCTGGATTGTTCCAGGAGATTTCGATATGATAAGATCTCTTTCAGAAAAAAAAGGAGGCACTAGACAACTAGGCAGAGACTTCATGGCCTTTCATAACTTCATTATGAACATGGGACTAGTGGACACTGAAAAAATTAATGGAACCTTCACTTGGAACAACAAAAGGGGAGGGGCTTCTCAAGTTGCTTCCAAACTTGATAGATTTATTATTTCAGAGGACCTCCTTCTCACAGGACCCACCATGACAGCCTCCATTATGCCCTTTGGAGGATCATATCATTGGCCTGTACAGCTGGAAGCCACCTTCATGGGCACACCAAGAAACAGAACTTTCAGGTTTGAAAATGCCTGGCTCTCACACCCTAAATTCACTAGTAACATTGATAAATGGTGGAGAGAGGAGCTGAATATTCAGGGTACAAAAATGTTCATGCTCCAATAGAAACTTAAACATATCAAATCCCATCTTAAAGCTTGGAACAAAAAGGAATTTGGAGATATCTTCAAAGCCAAAAGAGAAACTGAGCAGAAGCTCCAGGAGATCAATCAGATCAACATCACAGAGGGCTTCACTGAAGAGCGGCAAAAACTAACTGACTCTCTGCAAGAAGAATGGGAGGATTGATGCTTACAAGAGGAAATTTTTGAAAGGCAGAAATCAAGGATACAATGGATTAGAGAGGGAGAAAGAAATACAAAATTCTTCCACAAATCCACTATGGCTCACAGGGCACACAATAGAATCACTAAGATCAAAGATTCTCAAGGTATAGAGCTTGTATCTCACAATGATATGGAATCGGTCCTGGTACAACACTTCTGCAATATTGCAAAGGAGCCATTGGAGGACAGATCTAGGTTCATTGACCATTTTATTCAGTATATCCCTCAGCTGGTTACCAGAGAAGACAACCATAATCTCAACAAGCCAGTATTGGAAGAGGAGGTTAGTGAAGTGATTAATGAAATGCAGAATGGCAAAGCACCAGGCCCGGATGGATTCAATGTAAACTTCTTCAAAGCTAGCTGGGAAACTGTCAAACATGACATCCTCGAGGTTGTGGAAGACTCAAGAAGATCCCAAAAGGTACTGAAGGCTTTGACTGCATCCTTCATAGCTCTTATCCCAAAGGAGGAAAATGCCATGACTCCAGAGGGTTTTCGGCCCATAGCCTTATGTAATGTGGTGTATAAAATTATTTCCAAAGTAATAGCCAATCGATTCAAACCACTTCTACCCTTTCTCATCCCAGAGGAGCAAACAGGCTATGTGGAGGGAAGACAAATCCTCAACAATATCATCCAAGCTCATGAGGTGGTACACTCTCTCAAAAGCAACAAACAAGCTGGTATGATCATTTAATTGGACCTAGCGAAAGCCTACGACAAATTAAGCTGGTATTACATAAGAGCAATTCTAAAAGCCTATGGTTTTGACCAGAATTGCATAAGGTGGGTGATGGCATTAGTTACCACGACCAATTTTTCCATACTACTCAATGGAGCTCCATCTAGGACCTTCACACCCTCCAGAGGACTCAGACAAGGCGATCTGCTCTCACCGTTCCTCTTCATCCTCATGATGGAAGGGCTAGGTAGAGCGTTCAAAATGGCAAATGCTGAAGGACGAATTCAAGGTATCAAACTTACCACGGATGGAGAGGCAAACACTCATCAACAATTTGTGGATGATACAATGTTGTAGGGCATACCCACAATTAGGGAAGCTAGAGCAATCAAAAACATCTTAAATGACTTTGTTATGGCAACAGGCACAGAGGTAAGACTCAACAAGTCCAAATATTTTTTTTTTAACACTAATATTGCTATTCAGAGAAACATTACCAGAATTCTTGGATTTCAAAGGGAACAACTACCATCCAAATATCTTGGCATTCCTCTTACTGACAAAGCTCTAAGCAAGAAAGTGTGGGAGCCAATACTAAATAAACTTCAGGACAAGGTCAGAAATGGACATTCAGGTCACTAAATTTGGCAGGGCACCTTGTGCTCACACAGGCGGTCTTGCAGGCCATTCCCATTTTCATGTTTTTAGCTCTTCCTGCTCCTCAAGGTATTAAGGAACAGATAAGAAACATACAAAGGGACTTTCTGTGGGGTGGAGGAGAAAAGAAAAAGAAGTGGGCTTTAGTAGCCTAGGACAAGCTCTGCAAACCAAGAGCCATGGTGGATTGGGGCTTCATGATCCTGAGACCCTCAGCGGAGTTTTGGGAGCCAAGCTTTGGTGGAGATGGATTAAGGAACCGAATGCCCCCTAGGCTAAGCTGTGGAAAAAAAAGTATGCCAAGTATTGGCAGGAGAATGATCACGTTAGAATGTCTGGGAAAATCAGGGGCTCCCATATTTGCAACCTTTCCTGGGATAATAAAAGTATTGTTCAGCAACATTGTTTTTGGGAAATTCGATCAGGGGACCTTGCTCGATTTTTGGAGGAAAACTGGCAACAAGAATCCACCCTTTATAGGGATGAACTTGCAGCTCTCAAAAGTGACACAAATAGCAAAAGTATGGCTTTGGTAAAAGACTTCTGGGACCAAGGAAGGAATAAGGGAAAATGGAGGAAGTGGAAGGATCTAGGACACAGTGATGAAAACCCACTGAAGACCAAGGCAGAAGCTCTCACCCAGGATCTAAATCATAGAAGGATTCTGATATATTCCTCACCAGATCAATTAAGATGGGGAAAGAATACCGAACGTAACCTTAACCTCAAAGAGGCTAAAAAGTAAGTCCTAGGATTTAACTTTGTGAATCCTGATCAAGGCTGGAAGAAACTTTGGCAAAGTCCACATTGGATGAAAATAAAGTTATTCATCTGGCTAGTGCATCAAAGGAAGATCTTAAGTTGGGAGAATCTCCTTAAGAAAGGCTTCATTGGGCCTTCCAAATGTCACCTATGTGGCGCTCATGAGGAGATGATTGAACACCTTCTCAACCTTTGTCCTTTCACTTCAATGGTGTGGGATTGGGTGGCCTACATTTTTAGACAAACTCATAGGGATAGTCTCAGCATATCCAACACTCTTAAGAACTGGAGGAAAAACTTCTCAAGGAATGAGATTGTTAATAAAGCCTGGATTTTGGTTCCAGGCTTTGTCATCTGGAATATTTGGAAGGAGTGCAACAGTTGGATATTCAAAGAAAAAAACAAGCATGCCCCAACTCATAATTGATCAAATTCTAAGGCAGCTCAAAGACACAATAAGAAGCTTGTTGAGGACCCTTCCTAAAGATCCTGCTCTGCCCCAAGAGGAGAGAATTATACTTCACTTGGGTCTCTAGTCTATTAGTCCTCTGGGAATAATAAAGAAAGTAAGCCTAATAAATAAAGGTGTTAACATCTGGAAGCCCCCTCGTTATGGTTTCTTAAAGGTTAATATTGATGGAGCAGCTAAGGGCAACCTGGGATTAGCGGGCTTTGGGATGCCATAAGAGATGATCAAGGACAAATACATAAAATCTTCCATGCCCACTTGGGGAAGGCCACTAATAACATGGCTGAGCTCATGGCATAAGAGAAATTCTTCAAAATCCTGGTGGATTCAAGTTCACACAATGTTATAATTGAAGTGGATTTGGAATTAATTATTAAAGCGATTAAGAAAATCAGCAATGGAGCCTCTCCAGATAAAGTGTCGAAGAAATGGAAGCTTCTGCGGGTTTTTTACCGCATGTACTCTCACCTCCTTAAAACTATCAGATTTATTAATGTGAAAATGAAAACTAATATGTTAGTGGATCGTTTGGAAAATGAAGGAGTCACCAATCGGGACAGGGATTCTAGGTATGCTTGGGACTTGTTACCTCCAGGCAAATTATGGGAGGACTGTCTCAGTCAGGCAACCCAGGATATGGAACTATGGACTAATAGGATAGATCAAAGGGACTCAGAAGACCAGCAGGTGGATGGAGAACCCCACATGGTCTAACCCGCCTTGGTTCGACTGTTGCCCATAGTCTGGAATTCTTTTGATTGAATGATGAAAGGACTGATTCGGATAGCACCACAGGATGAGGTTTCCATTTTTGTTTTGCTTAGTTGGTGTTTGACTGAGAATTTAGGTGGACGGGATTGGCTCAAGATCTGCTCGCGGGACGGAATTGAAGGACAACACGTGGCAAAAGGAAGTGTTTGGTTTTTCCGCGCAACAACCATTCCAAAACCAAAAGTGGTATATCGGGTGGGGTCCGAATGGTTTATGGTATTTTTGAGATTGGATCTGATTCCACGTGTGGCAGGGTGAGGTGAGAGAAATTTGATTCCACGCATGGCAGGGTGAGGTGAGAGAAAACTAACCTCATCGGGCAGTTAACTCTCGCGCTTCTCGACCTCCTAATATTCATGAAGACCGTTGGATCTTAGTCAGTTAATCAACTGTGGGGATTTGTTTATGCTAGTTGGTCAGACCTGAAAAAATATTAGAGTGGTATGCTTTTAATTTTCGTCGAGTCCATTTGATAGTTTTCAGCTTAGCATGTGGTGAGACCTCTTGTGGACCCACGATGAGTCATTTGTGGCCTTTTGTGACCTCCGGTTCGATGGACTGGTTCTCCAAGGATTTCTAGTTTCATTTGTTGCACAACAGCACTATAAGATGGCCTTGTGCCTTAACTGTCTGGCGGTTCTCCTCGGTTTTCTTGTTTAGGTTTCTCTTGGTTTTGGGTAATTGGTTTGGTTCGGCCTGCCCTGCTAACTGTTGAACTCTCACAGAGCGGGTGCGGTTTCTTGTAAATTATGTATTTTAGCTAAGCTTAATAGAAGGTCCTGCTCTTACCTGATAAAAAAAGACATCCTCTTAATTGAATTGGGAGGGAGCTCAGGAAATTCTATTTAGGTAGCATGGAGAATTGCATAAATTCATCGCTTAACTGACTGAGTGGCCAAGAAAGATATATTGTCATTACCTAAATTATTGGTAATGATACTTTAACAAGAATAAAACTGTTTTGTTTAATTAAAAGAAACGGTTACCAAGAAATAGTTACCCTTTGCCTGGAAAGAAAAATATAGAGAGGGGAAGAGGAGCTACTGACTGTAACTGGATATAATCCAGTGTGAAAGATAGAAAGTGCTCAAGGGAGAGTCTGGATGTGATTTTTAGACTCGTGGCTGGGATGGGAGACTTTCCGAAATATATTTTCATTGCAGGTTAACAGATAAGTAAGATAGAAAGCTTCTAAAGATTTAATATTGGACTGTAGATATTATTATTGACTTGTAGGTTAAACAAATAAGTAGGATAGAAGGCTTACTTCTGAACTAATAACCATGGAGCTTACGCTAATGCTTAATTGATAATGGATTAATTGAATGGTTACAACATAATTATTTGTTTTACAGAGTAGAAATAGGAATATGCTAATATAAATCCTAGAAAGTATCATTGCGAATATAACTTATCATTAAAATAAAGGGAATCGTAAATATCCTTTCTGGAAAACTTCATATTAACCATAAATATTAGTAGAACAGAAGATTAAAGTTCATCCAAATACTAAACAATTCCCTATTCTGAGTTAAGCAAAACAGCTAACCATAACACGACAGTGAAACCTTTGGTAGAGCTTATCATCAAAGGTTGTACGTAATGAATAATCACTATATAATGAATAGTAGGTAACACTACAAGAATTTTTGGCAATAAACTATCACAACTGATTAAGTACAGTTTACATAACATAAATGTTGCATAACTGTCGCAGGATATCGATCCACAAGGAAATTGGGAACAATGTATT
The DNA here is from genome assembly GCA_031772625.1 of Pinus tabuliformis. Lineage (NCBI taxonomy): Eukaryota > Viridiplantae > Streptophyta > Pinopsida > Pinales > Pinaceae > Pinus > Pinus tabuliformis. The sequence goes on along the minus strand of CM062807.1, from coordinate 642,133,369 downwards.
TACTTCATATTAACACAGTAATAAACTGAAAGCGTGTATTCCTAAACTAGGAGCAATCGATGAAGCGGTCGATGCTATCAGAAAAGCCAAATATAGGCATTCTTGGCCTCTCCTTCAAATAATTAAGAAAGTTATTACAATCCATCCTTCAAATCAAAATGGAAACAATTTCATAGTCCTTCTTAAACAAACTACTGACAATTGCCAAGTATAAATATTCAACTCACATAGCTTTACATTTCAAAAAAAGGAACTATTGACAGTTGGAGCTTGTCATATGACCAGACAAAGCAAAAGAAACTAGTATATATATTAATAACTTAAACCCGTTTATAAGGAGAAAACCCTCCAAAGAAACCCTTAAACAACTAAGCCCAGAACAGTAACAACAAAAGATTTAGCTCCAACGTGTAAATCAACCAGGACACTGTGAGATATTAAGGGTTTAATGGACATGGTCTTGAACTTCAAACCTTCCGAGAATAAGCGTACCTGTAATAGAGGTCGAAAATCAGTAGATACAAATTGAGCTAGAACCTTTCATTCATATACATAAGCAGAATGATACTCTAGGAGGGTTCTTACCTGATTTAAGAACATATCGTCGGTGAATTGCCTACCTGTAGACCAACGATTGGACTCAGTTACGAATTAAAAAGCTTAGTGAAAAAAAAATGGATTAGAAGAAAAACCTTATCTAAATAGAGACTGGAATGAAAACTGTTGCAATGAAATTTTGCTGTGAAAGGGTTACCTTTTTCAAATGGTTCATGGTGCCTTTTGTCTCCGATGACCTCGCGAACCTCTTGGGCCATCTATGTATAATAGTGATGGACGTTTAGAACAAGTTTAAGGTAGAAACCCCATACAAACGTCAAACCCTCAAAACTGAGCGAATGAAACTCACTGTCTACCAATCTCTATGGCATACCTGCGCCAGTAGGTTCAACTGTCTCTATTGTTTCAAACCACAAATTCAAATGTCTCTATTATTTCAAACCATAGAGAATGCAGCATACTATTGGTGGCTTTTGAAAGACCCAGCCATCGCAGAGCAGCACGAGACACAGGAGCAATCGTAACAATTAAACCTCCAAGGCTTGGGTGCGAAGAGTTGGTTAGAGGACCAAACCCTACCCTTACTTCGTCGTCAGATTGCCAGGGCTCTACAAGACACAGGAGCAACCGTAACAATTAAACCTCCAAGGCTTGAGTGCGAAAAATTGGTTAGAGGACCAAACCCTACCCTTACTTTATTGTCAGATTTCCAGGTTAAGATCAACGGTGGTAGAATGAAATAGATGGCGAGATCGAACACGAGTATTGTCCCAGGGTCCAACTGCTCATTGCATGTTACCACGTACAAGAGCCAATACAACATAATATGCCCTAAATAAATGTGCACAATTAAGGAGGAGGTCCCCATCTAGATTTCCTCACCTGTTCATTTAATTTAACATATATTGACATATAAGACTATCCGGATTCCATAAGTAAATTTAAATGATATTTATGTGTATCCGTTTGTTACCAGCGGTCATTACATAATGCCTAATAGTTGTATGTTAATGTAACTAATTTTTTTTTATTGATGTATTTTGTAAATCTTTTTTATAAAATTGTCATATAATTGTTACATGTGCTCTACTCAAAGACACGATTTGGTTTGAAGGTGCTGAAACTATGCATGAAAGAAACGTTGTGATGATCATGAAAAGTGCAGCAGTAGTAAATATTGTGTTCATCATTTCCATCTTCTATGACTTCAATTTTGATGGAAACAGAAGATGGAAATAATGTTCGCATTATTTTCTTTGCATATTATCCCGCGGAAAATTAAAAAAAACTAGTGTCAGGACTCTCAGCTTCAAATATCAAGAATCGCATAGATATCAAGAATGGCATAATTCATCCCAACCGTTGATATGCTCTACATTTATATTTAAGTTCAGTGGATTGATTGTATTTGTAAATTAAAATACAATTAGATTGATTGTCGCTATGCGTACATATTATTATGTGAGCTTTTATGAAAAAAAATTTATTATGTTGGTTATTTTTGTATTTTTTATTATTTTTGTTTTTTTTTCAATTAAAGTAATTTTGTTTGGAGTCGCTCTCAAGTATATATAGTCTTGTTTATAGACCATAAAATTTGTAAAGGCAAAATATCCCCACTTAACTATTACACCACATCTTATTTATTCATGTTATTTACTCGAATAGTCAAATCGTTTACAGCTTAAACAACCTAAGAAACTCCAAGTTTGGTAGGCTAATGGCTTTTTTTCATTAGTAATTTTTAGGGCTCCCTTTCATTAGTTTTTATTTATCTGTAAATCAAGAATTTCTTTTTAATTTCTCAATATATTTATATATATCAAATTTACTTTTTGATATATAGACATAGTTTTATTATAAACATGCTATATATATATATATATATATATATATATATATATATATATATATATATATATATATATATATATATATATATATCTATATATAAACATGTTTTCTTTCTTTTCTTTTTATTATATGTCCACAAGTCTGATGGACATGCTGTTACTCGTGGAAATGATTGTCCATGGGAGATTCTCGCATTTGACGGGAATTTTGCCCATCATAGGGCATTTTTTCCATATTTGACGTTCATAATTTTTTAATGACCGTTTCTCTCAACGTGTTTGTAGTTGTGCAAAACATATTATTGACGGTTGATATTTTTATCAAAACGTCATTTATACCCTTTCCCATTAAACTAAGGAAATTTCCAATATATAGTCACAGTCGCAAATGTCAGCGAAGTCTAGCGGGTAGACTTGACCTGTCACAAATTTCGGGAGTTACTTAACTGCATATTCACCCACATAGCCTACATATGAATATCAGATACCTTGTAAATCTGGTTAATCTAGCTTTGCGTGCAAAAAAAATGGTTAGGACTCAGAATAAGGGACCATGTCTAAACAAGTGAAATAAAATCATTGCAGGGGAACGATATGACATTCAATAGGCGCACAAACGCCATAAATACATGATAATGAGAGGTGTGAGGGAGTGGCTCAATTCATTCATTTAACTCTGTTTTCCATGTCAATCCTGATGCAACCTACATGCAATCACAACCAACTAGAATAAGCTTCGAAATTGCTATGTGGCTGCATTCAGAGCAAAATAGGATTATAAGATTTTTTCCACCAAAACAAAATTCCAACGACGTGAAAGGCCCCTGCATATTCCAACCATGCTTCTCCAAGATTTTGTATGTTTTTAAAAGATTTATTGCCATCAGTTGACATGGACGATATGATCATCTCCTGTGAGGATTTTTAATCCATTGGCGAGTTGGTGTTGTGGATACCATATATGAAGATCATGAAGAAACCATTGTTCATCAAACTCTTTAGGGGATGCGATTAATAACACAGGCCACAATGGCAAGAATCTGGCTTTCCCCAATGGTGGCGCCTACATTTTACTCAAAAACGACCATTATGACACTTCATATGCAGTTAATCAAGATATTCTACGACGAAGCGTCTGGTCATGGGGTGAAACCACAGGGTTTACAATAATTGTTATAGTGTACGATAAAGGCCACAGTTTCAAGATTCACAAGTTTATTTTCAGCTCAAAATGGACTGAATTTCAATTTCATTAAGTTGTTCTGAACACTAACTTTTTGTAATGCTGGAAACAAAAGATTTTAACGTCCTTATCTTTTGTTATTGTTTTGAATGGCTAGTTTCCCTTGGTTTCAAGAAGAAATTCCTTGAAGCGGCAACTAATGGAAGGGAATGAGATTTATCTCCCACAAGCCTTCCCCGACGGGGCGAAATTTTTTGAAATGATAGAAGCTTACTGTTATGGTTCCTCGATCCTCATGAATCCTTTCAGCATTGCTACTCTAAGATGCACAACTGAGTTTTTGGATATGACAAAAGAGTATTGCAGAGGTTATCTTTGCAAACAAAGTGAGTTTTATTTCAATCAAGTAATACTAAAAAAAACCAGGAAGACGAGCTTGAAGTTCTCTGAAACTATAAAAAATTTCATCCCTTGTCTGAAGAAATGCGTATTGTAAACAACTGCATTGAGGCTATTTCTATGAGGATACTAATGGGTCTTTTTGAAACAAGATATCAACTAAACAAAGGCATTTCTATGGAAAGCTGTGAGGCCTCGTGGATAAATGATCTGTGGACACTGCTGTTTGATTATTTTGGACAGATAATCGCCTTTATTCGAAGGTTGCGAATGAAGAGAAATTCATTGGTCGAGCGCTATTGTTTTACGTAGAGATAAAAATCAGACTTGAATTGAAAAAGAAGGAGTTGCACCTCACAGGTGAGTATTTCACCTGGAGACTGCACTCAAACTCCTAAACTCTAGGAACAAATCCAAAATTAAGGAGATACGCTACAACTGGTGTAACCATTTCTCCATTAATACAAAATAATATTAATTATTTTCAACTCCCCCCCTTAATGGAGAGAGGATTATCCTGAACTCCTAACATCCCTCTAAACAATTCAAACTTTACACGCCCAAGAGGCTTAGTAAAAATATCAGCCATGTTATCACAAGTTTTACAATATTCAACACATATCTCTTTTGACAGTAGTTTGTCTCGATGAAGCAGAGCTACAGTGCTCTGCTTTTTGTTGCTCCATGCTATGACCCTGGATCCAATGCTGAATGCATAACCTGTGATAGATCTTCGATCATCCAAGTTACCTACCTAATCGGAATCTGAAAAAACCTGCTAGAATAACATCAGAAGTGTCAGTGTACAAAATGCCATAATTAGTAGTACCACTAAGATACCTCAACACACTTTTTGCTGCGACCCAGTGACTTTCGAGTGGTTTTGACATGAACTGGCCCAACACATTAACAGAATATGCCAAATCTGGTCTAGTTGTAGTCAGATATATCAAACTGCCAACTAGCTGTCTGTACATGGTTGCATCCACCTCTTTAGTACCGTCGTCACTAGTCAACTTTAAGTTCTGTTGTAATGGTGTTGCTGTTGATCTGCACTGCTCCATTTGGAACCTTTCCAGCAAGCTTCTGGCATACTTCCCTTGAGTAAGAAAGGTTTGTCTAGAGTCTTTCCATACCTCCAATCCTAAGCAATAATGAAGGTTTCCGATGTCTTTCCATCTCATACACTTTTGACATCTGATTTCTTTGATCAGATTGTTAGCATTGCCTGTTATGATCATATCATCTACATACAAAGAAATCAAAATAATTTGCCTCTGTTTATTAAACTTGGTATACAGATTTGGATCATTCAAGCTCCTACGAAAGCCATGCTGTACAAAAAATGAGTCAATTTTCTCATACCACAACCTGGGTGCCTATTTTAAACCATAAAGTACCTTTTTCAATTTACACACAAGATGTTCCTGCTCCTTTTTCACGAAACCTTCAGGCTATACTAAATAAATTTCTTCCTTCAAGTCACCATTCAAAAATGCAGACTTAACATCTAGCTGGTGTAGATGCCATTTGTGTTTTGTTGCTAAGGAAATTAGCATTCTAATGGTGTTTAATTTGGCTACAGGAGCAAAGGTGTCATCGAAATCTATTCCCTCTTGTTGTGAGTAACCCTTTGCTACCAGTCTAGCTTTAAGTTTTTCTATACTCCCATCTGCATTTATTTTTGGTTTATACAACCATTTTCATACTATGGGGGTTTTACCTTCAGGCAATTCAACCAAATACCAAGTATGGTTTCTATTTATTGATTCTATTTCCTCATACATTGCAGCCCTCCATGCATCAGATTTACTTGCTTCCTCATAATTTGCAGGTTCTACAATGTTTAAAAACTTTGACATTAATGCATAGTCTTTCAATTTAGAAGGTAATCGAGTATTCCTACTTGATCTCCTTGGTAGGGGACTTACCTCAAATCTGTCTATTTCAGCCTTTTCTGGGCTTGCATTATTGATTACATTTCCTGTTACTTCTTCTTCTTGTTTCTGCTCTTGCTCTTCATCTTCCTTACTGTTTTCTTCCATTAGCAATGGAATGTCCCAATCACTGTTAGAGTCATCCTTTCCTTCTTCAACTTGTTCTAGTTCTAACATTGTAAATTCCCCAGGATTCCCAAGATTGAAAGGACCAACATGTTCGCCCTCCATAAGTTGCATAAGGCCTTCAACCAGATCAGAAATGAACTGGAAGCTTCGTGTTTGTTCCCCATTTCCATAGACTGTCAAAGGCTCCTTGCGCCAAGCATGAGCAACAAAATTACTTGAAACCCGACCATCATCACGGCACATTCGCGGACCATATGTATTGAAAATTTGAGCAATCCGAACCTCAACATTTGCCCCAACACGCTTGGCAAGTCTGGATATGTTCAAGATTCCCACATCATTAGTTTTGACATTCTTCACAGGATTGTGTTTGTAATGCACAGGCGAAGTGGGGCAAGCCTCCAAAAATAAGGGTTCCACAACATCATGCCTTATCCGTTCAATCGGATTGCCAAAATGATGCAAAACATTCTCCTTCCTTCCTGTGAAGAAATTATCGACAACAATAACACTGTCGCCCCTTTCCATGAGCCTGTCATGTAGATGACTGCCAACAAAGCCAGCTCCACGCGTCATGACAACTCACAGGGACTTTCTCTTCAAACCTAGGGCACTTTAGCCCCGAATTGACCATTGAACCTGAATGATACTGCGCAAACCGAGGAACAGGCGTCTCATAAACAACCCGATGAGGTTTTTCGGGCACAAACCTTCCATTTTCATTAACATTAGAAGCCAAAAAACCAGGCTGAAGGATAAAGATAGTCGATGCGATGGCGATTCCTATCAAAACAGCAGCCGCTGCTCCCTGAGCAAATAATCTACTGGCCTGATAATAGACCACGTCATTTCTGGCTTAAGAGAGTACTCATAACTGTTATTCATATTGGACTGATAAAATTTCTGATCCTCTAATGAATAAGTCTGCAATGAGCCACCACTGGGAAAGTCCGATCTACTGCCACCAAACAGATCAGGAACTCCAATGCGCCACCATCGAGAAAATCTGATCTGCTACCACCGAATAGATTAGGAACTCCAATGCGCCGCCACCGGGAAAATCCGATCTGCTACCACCAAACAGATGAGGAACTCCAATGCGCCACCACCGGGCAAATCCGATCTGCTGCCACCGAACAGATCAAGAACTCTAATGCGCCACCACCGGGTAAATCCGATCTGCTGCCACCGAGTAGATCAGGAACTCCAATGCACCACCACTGGGCAAATCCGATCTGCTGCCACCGAGTAGATCAGGAACTCCAATGCGCTACCACCGGGCAAATCCGATCTGCTACAACCGAACAGATCAGGAACTCCAATGCGCCACCACCGGGCAAATCGGATCTGCTGCCAGTGAACAGATCAGGAACTCCAATGCGCCACCACCGAGCAAAATCGATTTGCAAAAAAATTACAGATTTTCCAAAGAGAAAGAGGCTGGTGCTTCTCGATGACGAAATACTCGCATCTTATGAAATTGGCGCGATTAAGGCCTGATTTTCCACGCCAATAGCACTTTCTGGCGCACTGGCGCGACTATATCTCTCAAAACCACGCCAAATGGCACTACTGTTTCTTAATAAATCACGCCAACCCTTCGTTCCGCTCAAAAATGGCGCGACTGTTTGCGACGAAACCTTCCATTTTCATTAACATTAGAAGCCAAAAAACCAGGCTGAAGGATAAAGAAAGTCGATGCGATGGCGATTCCTATCAAAATAAAGAGTAGCCGCTGCTCCCTGAGCAAATAATCTACTGGCTTGATAATAGACCACGTCTTTTCTGGCTTAAGAGAGTACTCATCACTGTTATTCATATTGGACTGATAAAATTTCTGATCCTCTAATGAATAAGTCTGCAATGAGCCACCACTAGGAAAGTCCGATCTGCTGCCACCAAACAGATTAGGAACTCCAATGTGCCACCACCTAGCAAATCCGATCTGCTACCACCGAACAGATTAGGAACTCCAATGCACTGCCACCGGGCAAATTTAATCTGCTACCACCAAACAGATCAGGAACTCCAATGCGCCACCACCGGGCAAATCCGATCTGCTGCCACCGAACAGATCAGGAACTCCAATGCGCCACCACCAGGTAAATCCGATCTGCTGCCACCGAGTAGATCAGGAACTCCAATGCACCACCACTGGGCAAATCCGATCTGCTGCCACCGAGTAGATCAGGAACTCTAATGCGCTACCACCGGGAAAATCTGATTTGCTACCACCGAACAGATCAGGAACTCCAATGCGCCACCACCGGGAACTCCAATGCGCCACCACCGAGCAAAATTGATCTGCAAAAAAATTACAGATTTTCCAAAGACAAAGAGGCTGGTGCTTCTCGACGGCGAAATACTCGTGCCGAAAAAAAAGCGATGCATCTTACAAAATTGGCGCGATTAAGGCTTGATTTTCTGCGCCAATAGCACTTTCTGGCACACTGGCACGACTATATCTCTCAAAACCATGCCAAATGGCACTACTGTTTCTTAATAAATAACTCCAACCCTTCGTTCCGCTCAAAAATGGCGCAACTGTTTGCGACAAGACCGCGCCAACCCTATTTTCCGCTGAGAGATGATCAGTCATCTGCGACCTGTCTTCAGGTGTTACTGCAGTCCACCTAATTCTACGAATGCTTCTATACACTCCACCGCCACTACAGTGCTGTAATCAATGATGCATCCTAAAAAAAATTAAGGCTATCCCTACTCTGTGCTCTGATACCAAGATAAAAATCAGACTTGAATTGCAAAAGGAGTTGCAGCTCACAGGTGAGTACTGCACCTGGAGACTGCACTCAAACAAAGAGAACTCTCTCCGTACACTCTACATCCATCAAATGAGAAATTACATCATTAAGTACATTACTATAGATCAAGAAGTTACAACCAAACTCCTAAACTCTAGGAACAAATCCTAAATTAAAGAGATACGTTACAACTGGTGTAACCATTTCTCCATTAATACAAAATAATATTAATTATTTTCAACTCGTAGATCACTGGATCATAGACATTTTGAGGGTCGGTGATTACAATAGTAATCTTCATGAAAAGTCTTTGGATTGTAGAGATCAAGTGTTTTCAAGATCCGAAAGGAAAGGTGTTATTGAGTCCATCGTCAGGGTTCAACCAGCAGACAATGATGTTCTTCCTATCAGCTTCTTATTTGTGATTATTCGTTGTGCGCTCGCTTGGACCTCCAACTTCGGGTGTCGTGCTCAACTGGGAAAAATAATAGTTACACAACTGAAACAAGCTACAATCAAAAGAATAGTTAAACAATTGGAACAAGCTACAATCAAAAGAATAGTTACACAATTGGAACAAACTACAATCACTTATTTCCTGCTTCCATTAAAAACATACTAAGAATAAGTTTTTGCTTCCAGGTTCGAAATTAACAGTATGCAACATATTGTTTCTCATTATACAGCTAGTTCACAGCAATCAAATATCAAAACATGCAACACGAATTCCTACGTTTAATAGAGAAACAATTTAGAAGATTCTTTCTTCAAAGAAGGGATCAAAGGCAGCCTCTGCAGCACGAATCCCTACGTTTCTGTCATCGCAAATATTTGGGATGAATACCTCGCCGAAATCACCTTTGATCCTATGCATTATCCATTTATATTTTTGAAACTTATTCAGACTGTACCGTCATCAGCTCGCCTTTTGCATGATCGACCTCCATTTAAAAAAAAATCAAAATTTCACCTCTATTTAAAAAAAATCAAATTTCTTTTCACTTTACTTTCTTTATTTTGTTTTCATGGTTAGATCTTTCATTGTCAAGATTATTTTACTTGAAGATCTTAGAAAAAGATGTTTTGTTTTTTTTTTTATTTAGCGTTTTCTTGTCTTAGTGGAAGCTCCAATATTTTAAGTTCAAAATCTTAAAATCTATATTAAAGCTAATGCCATTGACAGATAGTTTTATAATTTCTGCAATGCTCAAAAATGTCTTTTTGCATGGGTTTATCAAATTCACAGAAAGTGAGATTCCCTGGAAGAGTTGTGTAAGATTCTATAATATTCCTCAACTACGCAATTTTCTGCGGGTAATGAATATCAATTCCGATCTGTCTTCTCTGATAGAGCTTCATAACGGAGGTGTGAAGCTCTAACTATTTCTGGAAATCAGCACAGACAAAGAATAAAGTATATATAGATTTTCCTTTTGCAGCGCTTGTCATCCACAATCGTACCACATGCTTTATTTTTCTATTTTCAACGTATATCTCAAAGTTCCTTTTATGGACTTGGCTACGAAAGCATCCGACTAGTCATATATATACATACATACATATATATATATATATATATATATATATATATATATATATATATATATATATATATATATATATATATATATATATATATATATATAGATATATATATACATGAATTTTTATACTTATTTTGTTTCTCTACTTTTGACATACATCTCAATGTTATTTTTATCCACAATAGTCCATTCAAACCAGTCGCTTCTATTTCTTTTATATACAGAGTTATACGGCGAAATTATATATATATATATATATATATATATATATATATATATATATATATATATATATATATATATATATATATATATATATATATATATATATCTTTGTGAATGTTTTAACACAATTGGCATTGTAGTGTTTCCATTAATGTTAACAAATGTATGAGTTTTATGCTTTGTATGATGTTTACAGTTTTATGGTTATGAAGCTGAGCTACAAATGGAGTTAAAGAAACACTTACATGTGGTGACTCTCATGATTGGTTGAGGAAGGTTTACAAAGAACAGGGAGGTGTTATTGAGACTTTTCAAGGATTGGATAAGTTTGGTAGGATTGGATAAGTTCGGTAGGTGTTGGAGAAGGTGTGTTAGATGTTTGGAGCAGATTCACTAGGGTTTGATTGAGTTTTGGGCTGAAAAATAGGGTAACTCACAATAGAGAAACCTTTGTTATAACTCACTTTGCCAATGGACAACTTGCGTTACTCCTAGATTGAATTTCCTCGATTCTATGCACACTCTAGTGAATTCCAAGGGCATTTACTATGGTTTTTGCCCATGTCATTTGGTAGATAAATTCGACTTGAGTTAATCTTCATTCTTGAAGGTGATCAAGTCAAATATGATGAGGAGTATTATTGAGTATTGATTTCATCTTCCATTACTGATAGACAGTGTGTAATACAGGTTGGATTGAGAGAGAATGTTAGCTATAGTATTACAGAGATAATGCGCATATCAGAGCTCAAATTTGAAGCATATTTTAGAGGATGATGGAGTTATTGTATTTCTATGTGCTTAACATGTTTGTGATGTAGATTATATTGCTCCGAATATTATGTTGTTGATATGGAGAGGAGGATATTGTTGTAGTTGCTTTAGTAGAGACTTTGGATCAGAGTTCAGATTACTAATATGTTTGTGTTGCACTGGTTCCATTGGAGATTTTATTATTGTAGTGTCTTTGGATATGTATTGTTTGTCTGCTAGAGTATGACAGTGATGGCTGAGTGTGAAGTTTAGATTATTATTGTATGTTTCTGTGGTGTTTGAGTTCCATAGGAGATTGACTGTGTTGAGGTGATGTATTGATTGTGGCTGAGATTGTGTTCCATAGTTTTGTATGCAGATTGGTTGTTGTATTATAGCTTTCATTCGATTGTATGAGCATAGTGGTTAATGTGAGTCTAGTATGAAAATTTATGAAATGAACCTCAGAAGTGTTTGAATGAAGAAATTGTGGATCCAGTATGAAATGTTGTGAAACATGGTCAATGAAAGAGCTTGAAGGTTAGGGTCTTGAGTGAACAAGTGGTGTCTTGCATATTAAGGGTGTAGCAACATCCTTCACGTAGTATCCTAAGAACTTGGGAGTGGTGGCCTCCATTCAGTGGTGGTTTGGCAACACTTATTGGGAGTGGTGGGTTCCGATAAGTGGTTTCTTGCAAAGTTGAGGGAGTCATGGCTTACTGTTGGTGGTGGCCTGCAAAGTCCATACAGGTTGTTTCCTAGAGTGACATGTTTGACAAGTTCTAGCTTGCGCACTAGTGGTTCCCGATGACTATGTAAAAGAAGAATTTTATAATAATAGAAGAGCAAAGGAATACCAAAATTACCAAATAACATAAAACTACAAAACACATAATAGATTAGCTGCTCGCCAAGCTGGTTGGAAGAAATCACGCCTTAATTTACCTCAAAATTTCTTTGGGGGCTCCCTAAGCTGGTTGGAAAAAATCACGCCTTAATTTACTTCAAAATTTCGTGAAGGGTTGTATACCATATCAAAATTTACGTATAACTTGTAAGTATTTTTCAAGTTTTACAATAACTAACTACATAAGTAAATAAAGCAACCACACTTTAACTTACTTCAAAATTTCCTGAGGGACTGTATACCATATCAAATTTGACATAACTTGTATGTATTTTTCAGGTTTTACAATAAATAACGAGTACATACCTCATAGGTTGATACCACTAGTATCACCAATTTAGTAGTTTTGAACGAGAAATCATGTCATATTCAGAGGCTAACAAATTCAACACTGCAGTAGGGTAAAAATAAATTCAAAAGAAACCACGCCTTAATTTACTTGGGGTAAAAACGAATTCAAAAGCAACCACACCTTAATTTACTTCAAAATTTCCTGAGGGGTTGTATACCATATCAAAGTTTACATAATTTGTAAGTATTCTTCAGGTTTTACAATAAACTAATGACATCAATAAATAAAGAGTACATATCATGAGTCTAGCAGTTTTGAACGAGAAAGCATGCCATATTTAGAGGCTAACAAATTCAACACTACAGGATAAAAACAAAATCAAAACAACCACACCATAATTTACTTCAAAATTTCCCCAGGGTTGTATACCATATCAAATTTTACATAACTTGTCAGCATTTTTCAGGTTTTACAATAAACTAACGATAATTTACTTCAAAATTTCCCAGGGCTGTATACCATATCAAATTTTACATAACTTGTAAGCATTTTTGAGGTTTTACAATAAACTAACGGCATAAGTAAATAAAGAGTACATACCTCAGGCTGATACCACCAGTCTAATAGTTTTTAAGCATGCCATATTCAGAGGCTAAGAAATTCAACACACACTGCAATAGTGTAAAAACAAATTCAACAGTGCAGTAGTGTAAATTAAAAGATTGCAGCGTTTCCCAATTAGCAAGAAAGAGAAATCACAGAGGAAAATGTAAGACCATAAAACACATAATTCATCAAACCACATATGGTTAGATGCCAAAGGCTAAAGTGGTAACTGGACCCTCGTAAATTCTAATGGCGAAAGTGGTAACTAGACCCTGGTAAATTCTAAAATTGTTTCGCAAGAGAGTGAAATCCAATGCTAGTAAATAGGTCATTAAATTATGTCATCAACAATTAGATCTTGAAAGAATAGAGCACCCTATCTAGTTGTGCAGCGTGCCATAGCCCTGTAGTCCCCATTGCCCAATGACCATAGTTTTCCATTAATTCTCAACAACCAGATCTTCAAAGAATGCCCATAATGTTCCATTATTTCTCAACAACCAAATCTTGAAAGAATATAGCACACTAGCCATAGCCCTGTCATAGCCCTCTAGTCCAGACTCCGTAGGTACAGAGCAATCCAATTGGATCACCCATGATTAGATTTTTGTAAAATCAACCTTAGTTATAATAAATAATTTTGGGGACAAGTAAATTCCGGTACAATAGATTTTTACGGTTTGTATTTTTAATTAAACGTCAGAATGACGAGACCTCAATATATTTTAGACGTCAGATTTCACGTGCAAAAATTTTCACCAATTGTAAAATACGTGCTGAAACTTAAAATACGTCTTGTAAGACGTCAATTTCCAGACGTCAGTTTCCAGGCCTGATCAAAATTCAATGTCACTTTTTGTTGAAATCTTCTTTGTTTTGCAACATCAAATGTTCTATAAATGCATTTATTTGGGAATGTGGATTTTTCTTGGTGAACCATGTTGCTAGCTTTTCCTCTTAAATTTATTCATCACATCCATTGATAGTTGTTTATCATAGATGGTATGGTTACATATCTTTCTAATCTCTTTCCATGCATTTTCTTTATTATGCTATCACTATGAATCTACTTACTTTTAATCTACTTAATTTTAGCCCATGAATTGAACTAGGATCCAACATTGTAGCCACTGTGACACCATGTGATCCGGATCATTGGGGGAGGCCACCAAGGTCAGAAAAATTGAAATGCTAGAAAAGGATAAGAACTAAGAAACTTTTTATTAAAATGAATCAGAAAAATTGAAATGCCAGAAAAGGATGAGAACTAACAAACATTCTATTAAACTGGAGAATAACTGTAAAAGCTACATTATGGTGTACAATTTGTCCTTTTAAAAAATGTGACTTGTTACTTATAGCTGTGTTTTAGTCATAATACCACAATTAAATTCCATGGGTGAGTAAATATCATGGGTGAATGAATACCATCAGTGAGTGTCACTTACAATACCATGTGTAAATTCCATGGGTGGATGCCACTTACAATACCATGGATAAATACCATGCGTGAATGAATATCATGGGTGGACGCCACTTACAATACCATTGGTGCATAAATAATATGGGTGGATAAATACCATGGGTGGATGCCACTTTCCATTTAGATCATTATTCCCTCATTAAGAAGCAATGGTCCCCATTGCATGAAGTTCCCTCCTGAGAAGCCTTTGTTGAATATGAAGAGCCACTGAAGGTGGACCATTATGTTATTAAATCATAATCGTGATGAACGAAGATACGAGGATAGAGATACCCTATAATGCTTATGACCAAGTGTAATGCTAACAATGTTCATCCTAGCAAATAGACTTCGATGAAGCATGGGTTTGTGGATGACCCATAACCGTGAAAAATGATTTTATGAAGATAGAGATACATTGTCAATATGAGGCCTAACAAATGGACTTGAATGACAAGGGTGTTGTGTGGTTCACTCATAACCTTGGGTTTGTGGGTGGTCCATAACCATGATGTTTGTCAATCTGCTTAGTAAAAGTATGGTGGCTTGTATAATATATTCTCCTATCCAATGAGATGTTGTAAAGGCTTCTTTCACATTATTTTGTTTGTTTTTGAGTTATAAATCTCTTACTGTAACTTTGCTAATAACTTATGCTACATGTGATCAAATGAAATTCTGTAAAAGTCCTACTTGAGGTATTGAAGAGATATTTCCATTGATATAAGACACTTGAACTTTGATGACCCGTGGAGTGAGAAAAATATTCCTACAACACATACTATGTGCATTTGCGCAACAATACATACATATGTAACTTCAATTGCTCATATCTCTCAAGCCGGGAAACAAAATCATTTTCTAAAAAAAACCATTTAAGCTAACAAAAAATCCTTTCAAACGAGCTATTTTTTTTACCTTCTGAAATTATATGTGGAGGTTGTAGGACTTGTATGAAGTTTGTTGAAGATTGTTGCTTTGCGTTTCATCCATCATTGCACTTCAAACCCTCATTCCCATGGAGCCATAACCTTCCCTAATACCATTGACTCTGATCATGGGGGCAAGCCCCCAAGTTCTAAAATATTGAATTGAAGATGAGAAAAAACCACCAAGAAACTTTTTATTAAAATACAAAATAATTATAAAAACACCATTATGGTGGACAATGTTTCTTTTTAAAAAATGTGACTTGTTACTTATAGTTATTTTTTAGTTACAATACCACATGTAAATTCCATGAGTGGGTAAATAACATGGGTGAATGAATACCATGGGTGGATGCCACTTACAATACCATGGGTGGATGCCACTTAAAATACCATGGGTAAATTCTATAGGTGAATGAATACCATGGGTAAATTCTATAGGTGGATAAATACCATAATTTGATTACAATACCATGGGTGGATGCCACTTTCAATTCATATCACCATGCAATATGTCAACTGACAATCTGGTGATGAGTGGAAATGTATTATTTTCCTTGGGTTTCCTACATGGAGCATTCCCTTCCTTTCCCCTTTTCTTCTTTTAATAATAGTTGGACAGTTAAAAAATCCATTTATGAACTAAAATCTTTCACACACAACCATCTCCACACAACATCATCGTCGACACAACCACTTTCGAACCCAACAATGCCCTTCCATTAGCCATTGACATTTGAAACTAATATTAATAAATGTGGGTCCCATATATCATAGGGACTAAGCATTTGTTCATAAATAAATGTTGGAAAAAATACTACCTTCGGAAAACATTTTCCATTGTGTGGAAAAGGCTCTCAAGCTTCACACAACTACTTCCCTAGTTGTGAAAAACCTATTTTAATAAACCTTCCATAAAGCCTTCCACAATTTTTTCTTGTTTGAACAATGCTTTGCCTTCATAGGGATTGGAAAAAAAAAAATCGTGCCCCCTTCTATGCAAAAGAACCCCAGTTTTCCCACACATAGTCCTTAATAATATCAATAGCATATTTGTTCAACACGATACAAAAAAACCTTCAACCGCATCAATTCTCACATCATTGACTAGAGCACTAACATACAAGCCTCCTCTACACCCCGTCAGTCCCGTAGCACCCACGTATATGCAAAAGACCCCAATTCTACTGTGCATACTCTTTCCTCCACATAGTAAATGTTTAACATAATGAAACCGTACCAATTACCTCATCGTTCATAGTATCACAAAACTTACTATGTAAAGGAATTCAATTCTCTTGCACATACTCTATCCTCCACACAAGGAAACATTATAATATTAATTCAACATTGTTCACCTCCCCCACCCCCTGTGGCCTATGCAAACAACTTGCAAGTGCATCAATTATCGCATCATTGAACAAAGTACTACCATAAAGGTGTCCTAGAATTGCATCCATCCTTGCACCATTGAATATAGTGCTAAGATAACAGTGATAATGTCAAAGCAGTCACCAACGCAATGACCACTTACAAAATTACTTTTATTTTATTTTTAAAATGAATTGTCAGGTATTGGAAAAAACAAAAATAAAAGACCCTACACTAGGGGAATTATTTCCCATTAGAGTTTTCTCATCCAATCAGAAATTACAAATAACATTTACTAAAAATACGAAAATTATTTTTGAATTTATGTAAAAATATAAATATTAAGCATTTTCGCGAAAGTTTGGTTAAAATTGCAAAAACACAGCCAAATAATGCACAATCAATCCAACTTGAGCATGAAGTGAATAGTATAATCCATGACGAGGCAAAGGCTAATAAATAAAATACTCATTCATAACGTTAAATATAAACAACTATATGATAATATGAAACACCTTCATTATAACCTTCCAATACATTATTCTATGAAATAAAACTAGAGCTTTGAAAACATTACACCGTGGAGTTGAGTATGATTTCATGGTGACTAGATTAAATTCAAGAATGCATAATTAATATATCTCATCTTAGAACCATAAATCATTTCATATCATCATATTAGGATTTTGAATATATATATATATATATATATATATATATATATATATATATATTAATTAAATATATTAAAAAAAACCCTGGGAGCAGGCAAAGAGGTCTCCAAATCATTATCAAAAATTCTACCAAGCTAGATTATGCAAGTCCTGGATGCCATTTGAACTAAGTAGAGGTAAGTAGAGGTATCTAGCATGCATATTAAACTTTAATGGCATTGCATGGCATACCAAGTGTCTTCGTGGGATGGTGGCATCCAGATTTGAACTGATACAATTCTGCAACATAATTTACATAACAAAACAAAGCTTCATAAACAGAGCATTAACCCTCATAATTCCGATACAACTATGTAATTTACATAAGAATCGTATCATTGGAAAGAAAGATGGCGTCCATAAGAATAGTATAGGTTGGTGCTCACAATGTGGTACTTGATGGCGTCCATGCGTTCACTTGGACGCCACGAATACATGCACGGACGCCATAAAGTACCAAATTGTGAACAACAACGCCTAAAGAATGAGAAGCGATTGAATGGTTAGAGTATGATGGTTCCCTTCCCTTCCCTTCCCTCATAATCATGGATTTCACCGATCTTCGTAACTTCTATTCGTTATTAAATCATTTTTATTAGACTGACTTCAGAATTTCCTAAAATATATTGACTAGAAATAACTCAAACAAACCAACAGTTAATTAATTGTTTGGTTTTTTCATTACTAAATAAATTTTACTAAAATAGCCCAAAGGAATAATTTAAACTAACAATTCATTGTTGATTTTTCATTAATTATTAAATACATTTCCTAAAATATTAAATTTTTAAAACATTTTTATGAGAAACCATTTAAACTAGCAGTTAGTTAATTGTTTGGTTTTTTCATGACTAAATAAATTTTACTAAAATAGCCAAAAGGAATAATTTAAACTAACAGTTCATTGTTGCTTTTTCATTAATTATTAAATATTAATTAAATATATTAAAAAATAAAATTAAATTCCGAGAGAAAGTATTAAGATTTTTTTAATTAGTTTAATTATATAAGTTAAATGATTGGTAAATAACTATGTATACAGTTGAACCCTGTATACCGTTCAACTGTTTAGGGTAAATAGTTTAATTATATAAGTTAAATGATTGGTAAATGATTGGTATTGTTTTGATTAAAGTTATTTTAAAAATTATAATTTATGCATTAGATCTCGTCTATATTAATCATTGGAAAATTGTTTGCCACCCTTTCACTCGAAATTTTGCTTCAACCTTTCACCAATGATATATATAGTTATACAAATATATTAAGTAGCACAACCACATTAAAAATATTAATGTGGTTAATATAAGTTGAAGGCTTCATTTGTATATATCATTAATAAATATATAATAATAGCCATAATATTTAAAAAAATTGTTACAATAAAAATATTATTATTATCAATATAACTAATAATAAGTATTAATTGTTATACAATCTTAATTTCCACAACAGAATTTTCCGTTCTTTTGATTAAGTTTGTGGGATGTTGCTTAATTAGTAATAACCCTGTTATAAAGTAATAGATAAAGCATGAAATTAAAAATTCTAATTCACATAAATTAGATTAACAACCCAAAAAGATAAACATCCTATTGTTTTGATTAAAGATATTTTAAAAATTATAATTTATGCATTACATCTTGCATACATTAATCATTAGAAAATTGCTTACCACCTTTTCCCTTGAAATTTACTTTCAATCTTTCACTAAACTATTACAATTAAAATATTATTATTATCAATATAACTAAGAATAAGTAGTAATTATTGTTTAATATTAAATATTATTAATATCAATATAATTAATAATAAGTTTTAATTATTATTTAATATTAAATATAACTAATAATAAGTATTAATTATTATTTAATATTAAATGTAAATTAATATTTATGTAATATCAATTACATAATTTAAAGAATATCTTACATTATTAATTCAATAATAATATTTATTTGATAATAGTAGTAATATTAATAAACAATAAAAATCTTAATAAGGAGCAAAGTATCAATAGTCACATGGATTTGTTAATCTCAACCATGAGAACACTAGCATAATTAATCTCAGGGGGTTTCGAAGCAAGGAGCTAGGTGTGTGTAGGGGCAGGAAGGCCTGCAGGTGGATGCCATGAGGCTTGGACAAGGATAAGGGCGAGTACGGGAGGCAGACGGCTGGATGCTGCACGAGAAGGGACATCAGAGAAGGGCACGAGGAAGGAGACAGTTGGAAAAGGACAGCGGATGAGGCTAACCCAAAACAGAGAAAAAAAATCCATGTACGGTGCAAGGAAATGGACATGGGCACCACAACAGGGTTAACCAGCCAAGCTAGCAGCGTTGCCGCTCTCAGCCCGCAGCACGCAAATGGTGGAAGTTCGAACAGAGGCAAATTTTACGGCCAGTAGTTACCAAGGTGCAACCAACAGTTACCAAGGAGCAGCCGAGAGGAGGATGGTCAACCCGAACGACACCGTTGATCTGGACCCCGAACCTGGCGACATCCTGACGGTCTGGGGTTTGGAGGTCACAGATCATAACATAGAATGGTATATTCGTCCAACTGGAAGTTTTGGGAAGGAAACGCGAGGTTTGAAGGAGGTTTGGGATTTGAAGGGAACCCTAGGGCGGCTGGAGGACAACCTAGGACTGTCATTCCTAAACATTCGAAAGGAATTCCCTTTCATCCAAGAGGCACAGACTCAGGAAGAATCGATCACAGTGGCAGCAAAAAACCCGCAAGTAAGTCAAGCAAACCCCCATCCCCTTGGCCTATTCTTTTCCAGAGGGTTATAAGACGTCGTGATAAGCTGTGGGTTGGGAGGCATTGAAGGAAATAGCTCAGCTCTGAAGCCGGAAGTGACCCAAGTAAGAAAAGGACAGTCGAGTTGGAGCCTAGATTAGGCCGCGAAACCCCAAAATACATCCAGCTGTAGGCAGACGAAATAACAAGTTCCGAGCCTGAGGTTTGGCTTTGCGGGGATCCTAAACCTAGAAGATGGGGTGGAGGAAGAGGAGAAGACAATGAAGGGGGGTCTAAAGCAAGGGGAGGAATTAACACTCGAAGGGGCAGAGGGAAGAAGTGAAAATGGACAAACAGAAGGTAGTGCAAAAGACGGAAGAGGGTTCACCCAGGAAGAGAGGAGAACTAGCACGCTCCAAGTAGAAGTGGCAGATGTGGAAACGACCGCTCAAGGCAGGTAGGAAGGGTCATGACAAAGGCAGATGGGGGAGAAGAGGAAAAACCCCAAGCTAATTAAGAGAAAAGAATCAGTTGCAAACCTGATCCTGGGAATGAATGTGTCAATAGACGAAGCCATAGAAGTTGCGGATCTGACACTGGTTGGAAGGGTAAGAGGGAAAAATCACTCAACAAATTTCATCAAGGAGTGGGCTTCCCATCACTGGAAGGAAGCCACATAATTTACATAACGAAACAAAGCTTCATAAACAGAGCATTAACCCTCATAATTCTAATACAATTATGTAATTTACATAAGAATCGTATCATTGGAAAGAAAGATGGCAATAGTATAGGGTGGTGCTCACAATGTGGTACTTGATGTGCTTACTAGAATAGCCAAAAGGAATAATTTAAACTAACAGTTCATTGTTGCTTTTTCATTAATTATTAAATAAATTTCCTAAAATATTAAATTTTTAAAACATTTTTATTAGAAACCATTTAAACTAGCAGTTAATTGTTGTTTCTTTTATTATTAAATAAATGTTAGATACGACTAGAAATGACTAAACTAATTATTTGGTTTTTTATTATTAAATAAATTTTAAATATAATTTAGATTTTTTTAATATTAATATTTTCTAAAAATATTGCCTAAAAATATTGTGATTTAAAATAATTTGAACTAACAATTAATTAACTGTCTTACTAATTTCTTAAAAACATTTTGATTCAAAATAATTTGAACTAACAATTAACTCTTACTATTTAAATAAAAAATATTATTTTCCTAAGAGATTTAGTTACAACAGAAAAGTTCTTTAAACATCAACATCCTCTTAATTAATTGAAAATTTCTTTAACCATCAACATCCTCTTAATTGTCCATGTGATTCAAAGTTGGGGTTGCGGGCATCTCTAAGAAGGTAGGGTTGGAGTTGAAGATAGGGTTTTGGACTCAGGGATCCATGGTGGGGAGCACAGGGGGGAGTGCTGCTCCCTCCTACAGTCAAGCAGTCATAGAAGGAAGTAAGGACGTGGGAAAGAAGCATTTCAAGAAACCTCTGGAGAAGATTTCACAAGCACGAAGCCAGGGGACATCTGGAAGAAGCGAACCTCAGGATCAGAAAGGGAACCAACAGGAAATAAGTAAAGAAAAGGAGAATGGAAGGAGCAGTGAAAGACATGCTTCCATAAGAACAACTGGATTCTGCAAACCCAAGTCAGACATTATTCCCAGGGTTGTATTGAACGACCCAACAATACAAGCACATAGGGATCATATGACAGAACATGCAATCATATGCAAGTTTATGGGGGTATGGCCGACAGAGAGGGCGTTACACGTCTAGATAAGGAGCCATTGGAAGCCAAAGGGAGAAATACATTTACATCTGGGTTCTAATGGCTTTTTCACAGTAGTGTTCACAAGCCTAGAGGACAAAGACAAAGTGTTTGAAGGGGGGCCCTATTTCAATGCCGCGACAGGACTCTACATGCGGCCATGGATGATGAAATTTGTCCCGGAACGTGAAACATTTACATCAGTACCAGTGTGGATCAGACTATACTCCCTTCCTCTAGATTATTGGCTACCAGAATCTTTGAAAACCATAGGCAACAAGCTGGGGCATTCTCTAAAGATCTCAGTGGCAACTCTGAAAGGAAGATATACCTCCTTTGCCTAAATATTTGCGGAAATGGATATATCTGGAGCCCTTCGGGAAGCGATAATTTTAGAACTATATGATTAAGAATGGGTGCAGACTATGGACCATGAGCACATACCATTTAGGTGCTGCAAATGCCATGAACATGGGCATCTATATAGAGACTGCCCCACAATCAATAGGGAAAGTAACCAGAAATCCACTAGGGAGAGAGATCACAAAGGTTTCACCAAGGTTGGGAGCAAAAGGAAAGGGGGAAAACTTCCACACAAGAAGGTAAATGAGGACAGACATACAAGACACGAAAACTTCAAGATCCTGGAGGAAGAAGAGGGGAACAAGGAGATAGTCCAAGACATGGAGAATGTAACGAAGGAGCTGGATAAGGTAACTGACATGGAGGAAATCACAGTAAACAACCAGCAAAAGGAAGATGATACACCAAGTTTGATGGAGATTAGTAGGGATCAGGAGATGACTCCAATTTAAACGAGAACAGAGGACCATGAGCTACAGGAGATTCTGGATAAGAAAAATCTAGATCTAGAGAAATTTCTAGAACAAGGAAAAAACATAGGTGTGGAATCTCTGCCAAAAGAGGATTATGACAGGGTACAACAGCTCTTTCTATGGAGGTCACAAGCGAAGGGAGCTGGAGTCAAAAGAAATCATGAAAGCCAGGAGCCAACTGGGGTCAAGATGATCGAGAATTTACAGGCACAATCTCCAAAGAACTTAGGTAGGAAAAGAGGAAGAAAGAGACATAATGAGCTGCTGAATGCATGTGGAAAACTATTGATTAACTCAGGTAAGATGAAATATCTTACCATTTATTCCTTTACTAACCTTTCTTAATTAAGATTACAAGCTAGAACATTAGAGGCATTGGGAATAGAAGGAAACAAAGAAATCTTAGTAACAAAATGAAAGAAGAAAAACCAGACATGGTTTTTATTCAGGAGGCAAAATGTTCGATGGACAAGATAAGGAATATTCACAATAAGTGGTTAATAAAATATGAGTATTTACAGGTTAAGGCTAATAACTCGGCGGGGGGAATTATCATGTTGTGGGATCCATAGAAATTTGGAATCTTGGACGCTGAAGCATCCAGGAGCTACCTCTCCTTGATATTTCAACCTATAGGGGATAAGGAGAAATACATGATTACAACTGTCTATGGACCTCAAAAGCAAGCAGACAAATTCAAGCTTCTCACCTCCCTGGAGGATTTAAGAGCAAGACATCCCATTCTGCCTTGGATCATTGCAGGAGATTTCGATATGATAAGATCTCTTTTAAAAAAAAAAGGAGGCACTAGACAACTAGGCAGAGACTCCATGGCCTTTCAGAACTTCATTATGAACATGGGACTAGTGGACACTGAAACAATTAATGGAACCTTCACTTGGAACAACAAAAGGGGAGGGGCTTCTCAAGTTGCTTCCAAACTTGATAGATTTATTATTTCAGACCTCCTTCTCACAGGACCCACCATGACAGCCTCCATTATTCCCTTTAGAGGATCATATCATTGGCCTGTATAGCTGGAAGCCACCTTCATGGGCACACCAAGAAACAGACCTTTCAGGTTTGAAAATGCCTGGCTCTCACACCCTAAATTCACTAGTAACATTGATAAATGGTGGAGAGAGGAGCTGAATATTCAGGGTACAAAAATGTTCATGCTCCAACAAAAACTTAAACATATCAAATCTCATCTTAAAGCTTGCAACAAAAAGGAATTTGGAGATATCTTCAAAGCCAAAAGAGAAACTGAGCAGAAGCTCCAGGAGATCAATCAGATCAACATCACAGAGGGCTTCACTGAAGAGTGGCAAAAACTAACTGACTCTCTACAAGAAGAATGGGAGGATTGATGCTTACAAGAGGAAATTTTCGAAAGGTAGAAATCAAGGATACAATGGATTAGAGAGGGAGAAAGAAATACAAAATTCTTCCACAAATCCACTATGGCTCACAGGGCACACAATAGAATCACTAAGATCAAAGATTCTCAAGGTATAGAGCTTGTATCTCACAATGATATGGAATCGATCCTGGTACAACACTTCTGCAATATTGCAGAGCCATTGGAGGACATATCTAGGTTCATTGACCATTTTATTCGGTATATCCCTCAGCTGGTTACCAGAGAGGACAACCATAATCTCAACAAGCCAGTATTGGAAGAGGAGGTTAGTGAAGTGATTAATGAAATGCAGAATGACAAAGCACCAGGCCCGAATGGATTCAATGTAGACTTCTTCAAAGCCCATTAGGAAACTGTCAAACATGACATCCTCGAGGTTATGGAAGACTCAAGAAGATCCCAAAAGGTACTGAAGGCTCTGAATGCATCCTTCATACCTCTTAACCCAAAGCAAGAAAATTTCATGACTCCAAAGGGTTTTTGGCCCATAGCCTTATGTAATGTGGGGTATAAAATTATTTCTAAAGTAATAGCCAACCAATTCAAACCACTTCTACTCTTTCTCATCTCAGAGGAGGAAATAGCCAATGTGGAGGGAAGACAAATCCTCAACAATATCATCCAAGCTCATGAGGTGGTACGCTCTCTCAATAGCAACAAACGAGTTGGTACGATCATTTAATTTGACCTAGCGAAAGCCTACAACAAATTAAGCTGGTCTTACATAAGAGCAATTCTAAAAGCCTATGGTTTTGACCAGAATTGCATAAGGTGGGTGATGGCATTAGTTACCACGACCAATTTTTCCATACTGCTCAATGGAGCTCCATCTAGGACCTTCACACCCTCCAGAGGACTCAGACAAGGCGATCCGCTCTCACTGTTCCTCTTCGTCCTCATGATGGAAGGGCTAGGTAGAGCGTTCAAAATGGAAAATGTTGAAGGACGAATTCAGGGTATCAAACTTACCACGGATGGAGAGGTAAAAACTCATCAACAATTTGTGGATGATACAATGTTGCAGGGCATACCCACAGTCAGGGAAGCCAAAGCAATCAAAAACATCTTAAATGACTTTGTTATGGCAGCAGGCACAGAGGTAAGCCTTAACAAGTCTAAAGATTTTTTCTTTAACACTAATATTACTATTCAGAGAAACATTACCAGAATTCTTGGATTTCAAAGGGAACAACTACCATCCAGATATCTTGGCATTCCTCTTACTGACAAACCTCTAAGAAAGAAAGTGTGGGAGCCAATACTAAATAAACTTCAGGACAAGGTCAGAAAATGGACATGCAGGTCACTAAATTTGGCAGGGCGCCTTGTGCTCACACAGGCGGTCTTGTAGGCCATTCCCATTTTCATGTTTTCAGCTCTTCCTGCTCCTCAAGGTATTAAGCAATAGATAAGAAACATACAAAGGGACTTTGTGTGGGGCAGAGGGGAAGAGAAAATGAAGTGGGCTTCAGTAGTTTGGGACAAGCTCTGCAAGCCAAGAGCCATGGTGGATTATGGCTTCATGATCCTGAGACCCTCAGCAGAGTTTCGGGAGCCAAGCTTTGGTGGAGATGGATTAAGGAACCAAATGCCCCCTGGGCTAAGTTGTGGGAAAAAAATTATGCCAAGTACTGTAGGAGAAGGATCACATTAGAATGTCAGGGCAAATCAGGGGCTCCCATATGTGGAACCTTGCCTGGGATAATAAAATTATTGTTCAGCAACATTGTTTTTTGGAAATTCGAGCAGGGGACCTTGCTCAATTTTGGGAGGAAAACTTGCAGCAAGAACCCAACCTTTATAGGGATGAACTTGCAGCTCTCAAAATTGACACAGATAGAAAAAGTATGGCTTTGGTAAAATACTTTTGGGAACAAGGAAGGAATAAGGGAAAATGGAGGAAGTGGAAGGATCTAGGATACAGTGATCAAAACCCATTGAAGACCAAGGCAGAAGCTCTCAATCAGGATCTAGAGGATAGAAGGATTCTGGTATCTTCCTCACCAGATCAATTAAGATGGGGAAAGAATACCGAAGAAAACTTTAACCTCAAAGAGGCTAAACAGGAAGTCACGGGATTTAACTTTGTGAATCCTCATCAAGGCTGGAAGAAACTTTGGCAAAGTCCACATTGGATGAAAATAAAGTTATTCATCTGGCTAGTGCATCAAAGGAAGATCTTAACTTGGGAGAATCTCCTTAAGAAAGGCTTCATTTGGCCTTCCAAATGTCACCTATGTGGTGCTCATGAGGAGAGTATTGAACACCTTCTCAACCTCTGTCCTTTCACTTCAAAGGTGTGGGATTGGGTGGCCTACATTTTTAGACAAAATGATAGGGATAGTCTCAGCATATCCAACACTCTGAAAAACTGGAGGAAAAACTTCTCAGGGAATGAGATTGTTAATAAAGCTTGGATTCTGGTTGCAGGCTTTGTCATCTGGAATATTTGGAAGGAGCGCAAGAGTCTGATCTTCAAAAACAAAACAAGCATGCCCCAACTCATAATTGATCAAATTCTAAGGCGGCTTAAAGACACAATAAGAAGCTTGTTGAGGACCCTTCCTAAAGATCCTACTCTGCCCCAAGAGGAGAGAATTATACTTCACTTGGGTCTCTAGTCTATCAGTCCTCTGGGAATAATAAAGGAAGTAAGCCTAATAAATAAAGGTAGTGTTGGAGTTGAAGATAGGGTTTTGGACTCAAGGTTCCATGGCGGGGAGTGCAGGGGGGAGTGCTGCTCCCTGCTACAGTCAATCAGTCACAGAAGGACGTAAGGATGTGGGAAAGAAGCATTTCAAGAAACATCTGGAGAAGATTTCAGAAGCACAAAGCCAGGGGACATCTGGAAGAAGTGAACCTCAGGATCAAAAAGGGAACCAACAGGAAGCATGTAAAGAACAGGAGAATGGAGGGAGTAGTAAAAGACCCGCTTCCATAAGAACAACTGGGTTCTGCAAACCCAAGTCGGGCATTATTCCTAGGGTTGTATTGAGCGACCCAACGATACAAGCACATAGGGATCATATGACAGAACATGCAATCATATGCAAGTTTATGGGGGTATGGCCGACGGAGAAGCCAAAGGGAGAAATACATTTACATCTGGGTTCTAAGGGATTTTTCACAGCAGTGTTCACAAGCCTAGAGGACAAAGACGCAGTGTTTGAAGGGGGGCCCTATTTCTATGCTGCGGCGGGACTCTACATGCAGCCGTGGATGATGAACTTTTTCCCAGAACGTGAAACATTTACATCAGTACCGTTGTGGATCAGACTATACTCCCTTCCTCTGGATTATTGGCTACCAGAATCTTTGAAAACCATAGGAAACAAGCTGGGGCATTTTCAGAAGATCTTAGAGGCAACTATGAAAGGAAGATATACCTCCTTTGCCCGAATATGTGTGGAAATGAATCTATCTGGAGCCCTTCCGGAAGTTATAATTTTAGAAGTATATGATGAAGAATGGGTGCGGACTGTGGACTATGAGCACATACCATTTAGGTGTTGCAAATTCAATGAATATGGGCATCTATATAGAGACTGCCCCACAATCAATAGGGAAGGTAACCAGAAATCCAGTGGGGAGAGAGATCACGAGGGTTTCACCAAGGTTGGGAGCAAAAGGAAAGGGGGAAAACGTCCACACAAGAAGGTAAATGAGGACAGACATACAAGACACAACAACTTCAAGATCCTGGAGGAAGAAGAGGGGAACAAGGAGACAGTCCAGGACATGGAGAATGTAACAAAGGAGGTGGATAAGGTAACTGACATGGAGGAAATCACAGTAAACAACCAGCAAAAGGATGATGATACACTAAGTTTGATGGAGATCAGTAGGGACCAGGAGATGACTCCAAGTTAAGCGAGAACAGAGTACCACGAGCTACAGGAGATTCTGGATAAGAAAAATCTAGATCTAGAGAAATTTCTGGAACAAGGAAAAAACATAGGTGTGGACTCTCTGCCAAAAGAGTATTATGACAGGGTACAACAACTCTTTCTATGGAGGTCACAAGTGAAGGGAGCTGGAGTCAAAAGAAATCATGAAATCCAGGAGCCAACTGGGGTCAAGATGATGGAGAATTTACAGGCACAATCTCCAAAGAACTTAGGTAGGAAAAGAGGAAGAAAGAGACAGAATGAGCTGCTAAACGAATGTGGAAAACTATTGATTAACTCAGGTAAGATGAAAGATCTTACCAGTTATTCCTTTACTAACCTTTCTTAATGAAGCTTACAACCTGGAACATTAGAGGCATTGGGAATAGAAGGAAACAAAGAAATCTTAGTAACAGAATGAAAGAAGAAAAACCAGACATGGTTTTTATTCAGGAGACAAAATGTTCGATGGACAAGATGGGGAATTATCACGCTGTGGGATGCATAGAAATTTGGAATCTTGGATGCTGAAGCATCCAGGAGCTACCTCTCCTTGATATTTCAACCTATAGGGGATAAGGAGAAATACATGATTACAAATATCTATGGACCTCAAAAGCAAGCAGACAAACTCAAGCTTCTCACCTCCCTGAAAGATTTAAGAGCAAGACATCCCATTCTGCCCTGGATCGTTCCAAGAGATTTCGATATGATAAGATCTCTTTCAGAAAAAAAAGGAGGCACTAGACAACTAGGCAGAGACTTCATGGCCTTTCAGAACTTCATTATGAACATGGGACTAGTGGACACTGAAACAATTAATGGAACCTTCACTTGGAACAACAAAAGGGGAGGGACTTCTCAAGTTGCTTCCAAACTTGATAGATTTATTATTTCAAAGGACCTCCTTCTCACAGGACCCACCATGACAGCCTCCATTATGCCCTTTAGAGGATCATATCATTGGGTTGTACAGCTGGAAGCCACCTTCATGGGCACACCAAGAAACAAACCTTTCAGGTTTGAAAATGCCTGGCTCTCACACCCTACATTCACTAGTAACATTGATAAATGGTGGAGAGAGGAGCTGAATATTCAGGGTACAAAAATGTTCATGCTCCAATAGAAACTTAAACATATCAAATCTCGTCTTAAAGCTTGGAACAAAAAGGAATTTGGATATATCTTCAAAGCCAAAAGAGAAACTGAGCAGAAGCTCCAGGAGATCAATCAAATCAACATCACAGAGGGCTTCACTGAAGAGCGGTAAAAACTAACTGACTCTCTGCAAGAAGAATGGGAGGATTGATGCTTACAAGAGGAAATTTTTGAAAGGCATAAATCAAGGATACAATGGATTAGAGAGGGAGAAAGAAATACAAAATTCTTCCACAAATCCACTATGGCTCACAGGGCACACAATAGAATCACTAAGATCAAAGATTCTCAAGGTATAGAGCTTGTATCTCACAATGATATGGAATCAGTCCTGGTACAACACTTCTGCAATATTGCAAAGGAGCCATTGGAGGACAGATCTAGGTTCATTGACCATTTTATTCAGTATATCCCTCAGCTGGTTACCAGAGAAGACAACCATAATCTCAACAAGCCAGTATTGGAAGAGGAGGTTAGTGAAGTGATTAATGAAATGCAGAATGGCAAAGCACCAGGCCCAGATGGATTCAATGTAAACTTCTTTAAAGCCTGCAGGGAAACTGTCAAACATGACATCCTCGAGGTTGTGGAAGACTCAAAAAGATCCCAAAAGGTACTGAAGGCTCTGACTGCATCCTTCATAGCTCTTATCCCAAAGGAGGAAAATGCCATGACTCCAGAGGGTTTTCGGCCCATAGCCTTATGTAATGTGGTGTATAAAATTATTTCCAAAGTAATAGCCAATCGATTCAAATCACTTCTACCCTTTCTCATCCCAGAGGAACAAACAGGCTATGTGGAGGGAAGACAAATCCTCAACAATATCATCCAAGCTCATGAGGTGGTACACTCTCTCAAAAGCACCAAACAAGCTGGTATGATCATTTAATTGGACCTAGCGAATGCCTACGACAAATTAAGTTGGTATTACATAAGAGCAATTCTAAAAGCCTATGGTTTTGACCAGAATTGCATAAGGTGGGTGATGGCATTAGTTACCACGACCAATTTTTCCATACTACTCAATGGAGCTCCATCTAGGACCTTCACACCCTCCAGAGGACTCAGACAAGGCGATCTGCTCTCACCATTCCTCTTCATCCTCATGATGGAAGGGCTAGGTAGAGCGTTCAAAATGGAAAGTGTTGAAGGATGAATTCAAGGTATCAAACTTACCACGGATGGAGAGGCAAACACTCATCAACAATTTGTGGATGATACAATGTTGTAGGGCATACCCACAATTAGGGAAGCTAGAGCAATCAAAAACATCTTAAGTGACTTTGTTATGGCAACAGGCACAGAGGTAAGACTCAACAAGTCCAAATATATTTTTTTTTAACACTAATATTGCTATTCAGAGAAACATTACCAGAATTCTTGGATTTCAAAGGGAACAGCTACCATCCAAATATCTTGGCATTCCTCTTACTGACAAAGCTCTAAGCAAGAAAGTGTGGGAGCCAATACTAAATGAACTTCAGGACAAGGTCAGAAAATGGACATTCAGGTCACTGAATTTGACAGGGCACCTTGTGCTCACACAGGCGGTCTTGCAGGCCATTCCCATTTTCATGTTTTTAGCTCTTCCTAATCCTCAAGGTATTAAGGAATATATAAGAAACATACAAAGGGACTTTCTGTGGGGTGGAGGGGAAAAGAAAAAGAAGTGCGCTTTAGTAGCCTAGGACAAGCTCTGCAAACCAAGAGCCATGGTGGATTGGGGCTTCATTATCCTGAGACCCTCAACGGAGTTTTGGGAGCCAAGCTTTGGTGGAGATGGATTAAGGAACCAAATGCCCCCTAGGCTAAGCTGTGGAAAAAAAAGTATGCCAAGTATTGGCAGGAGAAGGATCACGTTAGAATGTCTGGGAAAATCAGGGGCTCCCATATTTGGAACTTTGCCTGGGATAATAAAAGTATTGTTCAGCAACATTGTTTTTGGGAAATTCGAACAGGGGACCTTGCTCGATTTTGGGAGGAAAACTGGCAACAAGAACCCAACCTTTATAGGGATGAACTTGCAGCTCTCAAAAGTGACACAAATAGCAAAAGTATGGCTTTGGTAAAAGACTTCTGGGACCAAGGAAGGAATAAGGGAAAATGGAGGAAGTGGAAGGATCTAGGACACAGTGATGAAAACCCACTGAAGACCAAGGCAGAAGCTCTCACCCAAGATCTAGATCATAGAAGGATTCTGATATCTTCCTCACCAGATCAATTAAGATGGGGAAAGAATACTGAAGGTAACTTTAACGTCAAAGAGGCTAAATAGGAAGTCACAGGATTTAACTTTGTGAATCCTGATCAAGGCTGGAAGAAACTTTGGCAAAGTCCACATTGGATGAAAATAAAGTTATTCATCTGGCTAGTGCATCAAAGGAAGATCTTAAGTTGGGAGAATCTCCTTAAGAAAGGCTTCATTGGGCCTTCCAAATGTCACCTATGTGGCGCTCATGAGTAGATGATTGAACACCTTCTCAACCTTTGTCCTTTCACTTCAACGGTGTGGGATTGGGTGGCCTACATTTTTAGACAAACTCATAGGGATAGTTTCAGCATATCCAACACTCTTAAGAACTGGAGGAAAAACTTCTCAAGGAATGAGATTGTTAATAAAGCCTGGATTTTGGTTCCAGGCTTTGTCATCTGGAATATTTGGAAGGAGTGCAACAGTTGGATATTCAAAGAAAAAAACAAGCATGCCCCAACTCATAATTGATCAAATTCTAAGGCAGCTCAAAGACACAATAAGAAGCTTGTTGAGGACCCTTCCTAAAGATCCTTCTCTGCCCAAAGAGGAGAGAATTATACTTCACTTGGGTCTCTAGTCTATCAGTCCTCTGGGAATAATAAAGAAAGTAAGCCTAATAAATAAAGGTGTTAACATCTGGAAGCCCCCTCGTTATGGTTTCTTAAAGGTTAATATTGATGGAGCAGCTAAGGGCAACCCAGGATTAGCGGGCTTTGGGATGCCATAAGAGATGATCAAGGAAAAATACATAAAATCTTCCATGCCCACTTGGGGAAGGCCACTAATAACATGGCTGAGCTCATGGCATAAGAGAAATTCTTCAAAATCCTGGTGGATTCAAGTTCACACAATGTTATAATTGAAGTGGATTTGGAATTAATTATTAAAGCGCTTAAGAAAATCAGCAATGGAGCCTCCCCAGATAAAGTGTCGAAGCAATGGAAGCTTCTGCGGGTTTTTTACAGCATGTACTCTCACCTCCTTAAAACTATCAGATTTATTCATGTGAAAATGAAAGCTAATATCTTAGCGGATCGTTTGGCAAATGAAGGAGTCACCAATCGGGACAGGGATTCTAGGTATGCTTGGGACTTGTTACCTCCAGGCAAATTATGAGAGGACTGTCTCAGTCAGGCAACCCAGGATATGGAACTATGGACTAATAGGATAGATCAAAGGGACTCAGAAGACCAGCGGGTGGATGGAGAACCCCACACGGTCTAACCCGCCTTGGTTCGACTGTTGCCCATAGTCTGGAATTCTTTTGATTGAATGATGAAAGGATTGATTCGGATAGCACCACAGGATGAGGTTTCCATTTTTGTTTTGCTTAGTTGGTGTTTGACTGAGAATTTAGGTGGACGGGATTGGCTCAAGATCTGCACGCGGGATGGAATTGAAGGACAACACGTGGCAAAAGGAAGTGTTTGGTTTTTCCGCGCAACAACCATTCCAAAACCAAAAGTGGTATATCGGGCGGGGTCCGAATGGTTTATGGTATTTTTGAGATTGGATCTGATTCCATGCGTGGCAGGGTGAGGTGAGAGAAATCTAATTCCACGCATGGCAGGGTGAGGTGAGAGAAAACTGCCCTCATCGGGCAGTTAACTCTCGCGCTTCTCGACCTCCCAATATTCACGAAGACCGTTGGATCTTAGTCAGTTAATCAACGGTGGGGATTTGTTTATGCTAGTTGGTCAGACCTGAAAAAATATTAGAGTGGTATGCTTTTAATTTTCGTCGAGTCCATTTGATAGTTTTCAGCTTAGCATGTGGTGAGACCTCTTGTGGACCCACGACGAGTCATTTGTGGCCTTTGTGACCTCTAGTTCGATGGACTGGTTCTCCAAGGATTTCTAGTTTCATTTGTTG
Source organism: Pinus tabuliformis (assembly GCA_031772625.1). Lineage (NCBI taxonomy): Eukaryota > Viridiplantae > Streptophyta > Pinopsida > Pinales > Pinaceae > Pinus > Pinus tabuliformis. The sequence goes on along the minus strand of CM062807.1, from coordinate 642,099,786 downwards.
CACAAAAGCACTATAAGATGGCCTTGTGCCTTAACTGTCTGGCGGTTCTCCTCGGTTTTCTTGTTTAGGTTTCTCTTGGTTTTGGGTAATTGGTTTGGTTCGGCCTGCCCTGCTAACTGTTGAACTCTCACAGAGCGGGTGCGGTTTCTTGTAAATTATGTATTTTAGCTAAGCTTAATAGAAGGTCCTTCTCTTACCTGATAAAAACAGACATCCTCTTAATTGAATTGGGAGGGAGCTCAGGAAATTCTATTTAGGTAGCATGGAGAATTGCATAAATTCATCGCTTAACTAACTGAGTGGCCAAGAAAGATATATTGTCATTACCTAAATTATTGGTAATGACACTTTAACAAGAATAAAATTGTTTTGTTTAATGAAAAGAAATGGTTACCAAGAAATAGTTACCCTTTGTCTGGAAAGAAAAATATAGAGAGGGGAAGAGTAGCTACTGACTATAACTGGATATAATCCAGTGTGAAAGATAGAAAGTGCTCAAGGGAGAGTCTGGATGTGATTTTTAGACTCGTGGCTGGGATGGGAGACTTTCCGAAATATATTTTCATTGCAGGTTAACAGATAAGTAAGATAGAAAGCTTCTAAAGATTTAATATTGGACTGTAGATATTATTATTGACTTGTAGGTTAAACAAATAAGTAGGATAGAAGGCTTACTTCTGAACTAATAATCATGGAGCTTACGCTAATGCTTAATTGATAATGGATTAATTGAATGGTTACAACATAATTATTTGTTTTACAGAGTAGAAATAGGAATATGCTAATATAAATCCTAGAAGGTATCATTGCGAATATAACTTATCATTAAAATAAAGGGAATCGTAAATACCCTTTCTGGAAAACTTCATATTAACCATAAATATTAGTAAAACATAAGATTAAATTTCATCCAAATACTAAACAATTCCCTATTCTGAGTTAAGCAAAACAGCTAACCATAACACGACAGTGAAACCTTTGGTAGAGCTTATCATCAAAGGTTGTACGTAATGAATAATCACTATATAATGAATAGTAGGTAACACTAAAAGAATTTTTGGCAATAAACTATCACAACTGATTAAGTACAGTTTACATAACATAAATGTTGCATAACTGTCGCAGGATATCGATCCACAAGGAAATTGGGAACAATGTATTTACTTCATATTAACACAGTAATAAACTGAAAGCGTGTATTCCTAAACTAGGAGCAATCGATGAAGTGGTCGATGCTATCAGAAAAGCCAAATATAGGCATTCTTGGCCTCTCCTTCAAATAATTAAGAAAGTTATTACAATCCATCCTTCAAATCAAAATGGAAACAATTCCATAGTCCTTCTTAAACAAACTACTGACAATTTCCAAGTATAAATATTCAACTCACATAGCTTTACATTTCAAAAAAAGGAACTATTGACAGTTGGAGCTTGTCATATGACCAGACAAAGAAAAAGAAACTAGTATATATATTAATAACTTAAACCCGTTTATAAGGAGAAAACCCTCCAAAGAAACCCTTAAACAACTAAGCCCAGAACAGTAACAACAAAAGATTTAGCTCCAACGTGTAAATCAACCAGGACACTGTGAGATATTAAGGGTTTAATGGACATGGTATTGAACTTCAAACCTTCCAAGAATAAGCGTACCTGTAATAGAGGTTGAAAATCAGTAGATACAAATTGAGCTAGAACCTTTCATTCATATACATAAGCAGAATGATATTCTAGGAGGGTTCTTACCTAATTTAAGAACATATCATCGGTGAATTGCCTACCTGTAGACCAACGATTGGACTCAGTTACGAATTAAAAAGCTTAGTGAAAAAAAAATGGATTAGAAGAAAAACCTTATCTAAATAGAGACTGGAATGAAAACTGTTGCAATGAAATTTCGCTGCGAAAGGGTTACCTTTATCAAATGGTTCATGGTGCTTTTTGTCTCCGATGACCTCCCGAACCTCTTGGGCCATCTATGTATAATAGTGATGGACCTTTAGAACAAGTTTAAGGTAGAAACCCCATACAAACGTCAAACCCTCAAAACTGAGCGAATGAAAATCACTGTCTACCAATCTCTATGGCATACCTGCGCCAGTAGGTTCAACTGTCTCTATTGTTTCAAACGACAAATTCAAATGTCTCTATTATTTCAAACCATAGAGAACGCAGCATACTGTTGGTGGCTTTTGACAGACCTGGTCATCGCAGAGCAGCGCGAGACACAGGAGCAATCGTAGCAATCAAACCTCCAAGGCTTGGGTGCGAAGAGTTGGTTAGAAGACCAAACCCTACCCTTACTTCGTCGTCAGATTGCCAGGGCTCTACGAGACACAGGAGCAACCGTAACAATTAAACCTCCAAGGCTTGAGTGCAAAAAATTGGTTAGAGGACCAAACCATACCGTTACTTTGTCGTCAGATTTCCAGGTTAAGATCAACGGTGGTAGAATGAAATAGATGGCGAGATCGAACACGAGTATTGTCCCAGCGTCCAACTGCTCATTGCATGTTACCACGTACAAGAGCCAATACAACATAATATGCCCTAAATAAATGTGCACGATTAAGGTGGAGGGTCCCCATCTAGATTTCCTCACCTGTTCATTTAATTTAACATATATTGACATATAAGACTATCCGGATTCCATAAGTAAATTTAAATGATATTTATGTGTATCCGTTTGTTACCAGCGGTCATTACATAATGCCTAATAGTTGTATGTTAATGTAACTAATTTTTTTTTATTGATGTATTTTGTAAATCTTTTTTATAAAATTTTCATATAATTGTTACATGTGCTCTACTCAAAGACACGATTTGGTTTGAAGGTGCTGAAACTATGCATGAAAGAAACATTGTGATGATCATGAAAAGTGCAGCAGTAGTAAATATTGTGTTCATCATTTCCGTCTTCTATGACTTCAATTTTGATGGAAACAGAAGATGGAAATAATGTTCGCATTATTTTCTTTGCATATTATCCCGCGGAAAATTAAAAAAAACTAGTGTCAGGACTCTCAGCTTCAAATATCAAGAATCGCATAGATATCAAGAATGGCATAATTCATCCCAACCGTTGCTGTGCTCTACATTGATATTTAAGTTGATATTGATATTGGAGTCGCTCTCAAGTATATATAGTCTTTTTTATAGACCATAAAATTTGTAAAGGCAAAATATCCCCACTTATATATTACACCACATCTTATTTATTCATGTTATTTACTCGAATAGTCAAGTCGTTTACAGGTTAAACAACCTAAGAAACTCCAAGTTTGGTAGGCTAATGGCTCTTTTTCATTAGTAATTTTTAGGGCTCCCTTTCATTAGTTTTTATTTATCTGTAAATCAAGAATTTCTTTTTAATTTCTCAATATATTTATATATATCAAATTTACTTTTTGATATATAAACATAGTTTTATTATAAACATGCTATATATATATAAACATGTTTTCTTTCTTTTCTTTTTATTATATGTCGACAAGTCTGATAGACATGCTGTTACTCATGGAAATGTCTGTCCATGGGAGATTCTCGCATTTGACGGGAATTTTGCCCATCATAGGGCATTTTTTCCATATTTGACGTTCATAATTTTTTAATGACCGTTTCTCTCAACGTGTTTGTAGTTGTGCAAAACATATTATTGACGGTTGATATTTTTATCAAAACGTCATTTATACCCTTTCCCATTAAACTAAGGAAATTTCCAATATACAGTCACAGTCGCAAATGTCAGCGAAGTCTAGCGGGTAGACTTGACCTGTCACGAATTTCGGGAGTTACTTAACTGCATATTCACCCACATAGCCTACATATGAATATCAAATACCTTGTAAATCTGGTTAATCTAGCTTTGCGTGCAAAAGAAATGGTTAGGACTTAGAATAAGGGACCATGTCTAAACAAGTGAAATAAAATCATTGCAGGGGAACGATATGACATTCAATAGGTGCACAAACGCCATAAATACCTAATAATGAGAGGTGTGAGGGAGTGGCTCAATTCATTCATTTAACTCTGTTTTCCATGTCAATCCTGATGCAACCTACATGCAATCACAACCAACTAGAATAAGCTTCGAAATTGCTATGTCGCTGCATTTAGAGCAAAATAGGATTATAAGATTTTTTCCACCAAAACAAAATTCCAACGACGTGAAAGGCCCCTGCATATTCCAACCATGCTTCTCCAAGATTTTGTATGTTTTTAAAAGATTTATTGCCATCAGTTGACATGGACGATATGATCATCTCCCATGAGGATTTTTAATCCATTAGCGAGTTGGTGTTGTGGATACCATATATGAAGATCATGAAGAAACCATTGTTCATCAAACTCTTTAGGGGATGCGCTTAATAAAACAGGCCACAATGGCAAGAATCTGGCTTTCCCCAATGGTGGCGCCTACATTTTACTCAAAAACGACCATTATGACACTTCATATGCAGTTAATCAAGATATTCTACGATGAAGCGTCTGGTCATGGGGTGAAACCACAGGGTTTACAATAATTGTTATAGTGTACAATAAAGGCCACAGTTTCAAGATTCACAAGTTTATTTTCAGCTCAAAATGGACTGAATTTCAATTTCATTAAGTTGTTCTTAACACTAACTTTTTGTAATGCTGGAAACAAAAGATTTTAATGTCCTTATCTTTTGTTATTGTTTTGAATGGCTAGTTTCCCTTGGTTTCAAGAAGAAATTCCTTGAAGCGGAAACTAATGGAAGGGAATGAGATTTATCTCCCACAAGCCTTCCCCGGCGGGGCGAAATTTTTTGAAATGATAGAAGCTTACTGTTATCGTTCCTCGAGCCTCATGAATCCTTTCTGCATTGCTACTCTAAGATGCACAACTGAGTTTTTGGATATGACAGAAGATTATTGCAGAGGTTACCTTTGCAAACAAAGTGAGTTTTATTTCAATCAAGTAATACTAAAAAAAACCAGGAAGACGAGCTTGAAGTTCTCTGAAACTATAAAAAATTTCATCCCTTTTCTGAAGAAATGTGTATTGTAAACAACTGCATTGAGGCTATTTCTATGAGGATACTAATGGCTCTTCTCGAAACAAGACATCAACTAAACGAAGGCATTTCTGTGGAAAGCTGTGAGGCCTCGTGGATAAATGATCTGTGGACACTGCTGTTTGATTATTTTGGACAGATAATCGCCTTTATTCGAAGGTTGCGAATGAAGAGAAATTCATTGGTCGAGAGCTATTGTTTTACGTAGAGATAAAAATCAGACTTGAATTGAAAAAGAAGGAGTTTCACCTCACAGGTGAGTATTTCACCTGGATACTGCACTCAAACTCCTAAACTCTAGGAACAAATCCTAAATTAAGGAGATACGTTACAACTGGTGTAACCATTTCTCCATTAATACAAAATAATATTAATTATTTTCAACTCCCCCCCTTAATGGAGAGAGGATTATCCTGAACTCCTAACATCCCTCTAAACAATTCAAACTTTACACGCCCAAGAGGCTTAGTAAAAATATCAGCCATGTTATCACAAGTTTTACAATATTCAACACATATCTCTTTTGACAGTAGTTTGTCTCGATGAAGCAGAGCTACAGTGCTCTGCTTTTTGTTGCTCCATGCTATGACCCTGGATCCAATGCTGAATGCATAACCTATGATAGATCTTCGATCATCCAAGTTACCTACCTAATCAGAATCTGAAAAAACCTGCTAGAATAACATCAGAAGTGTCAGTGTACAAAATGCCATAATTAGTAGTACCACTAAGATACCTCAACACACTTTTTGCTGCGACCCAGTGACTTTCGAGTGGTTTTGACATGAACTGGCTCAACACATTAACTGAATATGCCAAATCTGGTCTAGTTGTAGTCAGATATATCAAACTGCCAACTAGCTGTCTGTACATGGTTGCATCCACCTCTTTAGTACCGTCGTCACTAGTCAACTTTAAGTTTTGTTGTAATGGTGTTGCTGTTGATCTGCACTGCTCCATTCGGAACCTTTCCAGCAAGCTTCTGGCATACTTCCCTTGAGTAAGAAAGGTTTGTCTAGAGTCTTTCCATACCTCCAATCCCAAGCAATAATGAAGGTTTCCGATGTCTTTCCATCTCATACACTTTTGACATCTGATTTCTTTGATCAGATTGTTAGCATTGCCTGTTATGATCATATCATCTACATACAAATAAATCAAAATAATTTGCCTCTGTTTATTAAACTTGGTATACAGATTTGTATCATTCAAGCTCCTACAAAAGCCATGCTGTACAAAAAAATGAGTCAATTTTCTCATACCACAACCTGGGTGCCTGTTTGAAACCATAAAGTACCTTTTTCAATTTACACACAAGATGTTCCTGCTCCTTTTTCACGAAACCTTCAGCCTATACTAAATAAATTTCTTCCTTCAAGTCACCATTCAGAAATGCAGACTTAACGTCTAGCTGGTGTAGATGCCATTTGTGTTTTGTTGCTAATGAAATTAGCATTCTAATGGTGTTTAATTTGGCTACAGGAGCAATGGTGTCATCGAAATCTATTCCCTCTTGTTTTGAGTAACCCTTTGCTACCAGTGTAGCTTTAAGTTTTTCTATACTCCCATCGGCATTTATTTTTGGTTTATACAACCATTTTCATACTATGGGGGTTTTACCTTCAGGCAATTCAACCAAATACCAAGTATGGTTTCTATTTATTGATTCTATTTCCTCATACATTGCAGCCCTCCATGCATCAGATTTACTTGCTTCCTCATAATTTGCAGGTTCTACAATGTTTAAAAACTTTGACATTAATCCATAGTCTTTCAATTTAGAAGGTAATAGAGTATTCCTACTTGATCTCCTTGGTAGGGGACTTACCTCAAATCTGTCTATTTCAGCCTTTTCTGGGCTTGCATTATTGATTACATTTCCTGTTACTTATTCTTCTTGTTTTTTCTCTTGCTCTTCATCTTCCTTACAGTTTTCTTCCATTAGCAATGGAATGTCCCAATCACTGTTAGAGTCATCCTTTCCCTCTTCAACTTGTTCTAGTTCTAACATTGTAAATTCCCCAGGATTCCCAAGATTGAAAGGACCAACATGTTAGCCCTCCATAAGTCGCATAAGGCCTTCAACCAGATCAGAAATGAACTGGAAGCTTCGTGTTTGTTCCCCATTTCCATAGACTGTCAAAGGCTTCTTGCACCAAGCATGAGCAACAAAATTACTTACAACCCGACCATCATCACGGCACATTCGCAGACCATATGTATTGAAAATTTGAGCAATCCGAACCTCAACATTTTCCCTAACATGCTTGGCAAGTCTGGATATGTTCAAGATTCCCACATCATTAGTTTTGACATTCTTCACAGGATTGTGTTTGTAATGCACAGGCGAAGTGGGGCAAGCCTCCAAAACTAAGGGTTCCACAACATCATGCCTTATCCATTCAATCAGATTGCCAAAATGATGCAAAACATTCTCCTTCCTTCCTGTGAAGAAATTGTCGACAACAATAACATTGTTGCCCCTTGCCATGAGCCTGTCATGTAGATGACTGCCAACAAAGCCAGCTCCACGCATCACGACAACTCGCAGGGACTTTCTCTTCAAACCTAGGGCACTTTAGCCTCCGAATTCACCATCGAACCTGAATGATACTGCGCAAACCGAGAAACAGGCGTCTCATAAACAACCTGATGAGGTTTTTCGGGCACAAACCTTCCATTTTCATTAACATTAGAAGCCAAAAAACTAGGCTGAAGGGTAAAGATGGTCGATGCGATGGCGATTCTTATCAAAATAAACAGCAGCCGCTACTCTCTGAGCAAATAATCTACTGGCCTGATAATAGACCACGTCTTTTCTGGCTTAAGAGAGTACTCATCATTGTTATTCATATTGGATTGATAAAATTTCCGATCCTCTAATGAATAAGTCTACAATGAGCCACCACTGGGAAAGTCCGATCTCCTGCCACCAAACAGATCAGGAACTCCAATGCGCCACCACCGGGCAAATATGATCTGCTACCACCGAATAGATTAGGAACTCCAATGTGCCGCCACAGGGAAAATCTGATCTGCTACCACCAAACAGATGAGGAACTCCAATGCACCACCACCGGGCAAATTCGATCTGCTGCCACCGAACAGATCAAGAACTTCAATGCGCCACCACCGGGTAAATCCGATATGCTGCCACCAAGTAGATCAGGAACTCCAATGCACCACCACTGGGCAAATCCAATCTGCTGCCACCGAGTAAATTAGGAACTCCAATGCGCTACCACAGGGCAAATCCGATCTGCTACCACCGAACAGATCAGGATCTCCAATGCACCACCACCGGGCAAATCCGATCTGCTGCCAGTGAACAGATCAGGAACTCCAATGCACCACCACCGAGCAAAATCGATTTGCAAAAAAATTACAGGTTTTCCAAAGAGAAAGAGGCTGGTGCTTCTCGACGGTGAAATACTCGCGCCGAAAAAAAATCGATACATCTTATGAAATTGGCGCGATTAAGGCCTGATTTTCCACACCAATAGCACTTTCTGGTGCACTGGCGCGACTATATCTCTCAAAACCACGCCAAATGGCACTACTGTTTCTTAATAAATCACGCCAACCCTTCGTTCCGCTCAAAAATGGCACGACTGTTTGCGACGAAACCTTCCATTTTCATTAACATTAGAAGCCAAAAAACGAGGCTGAAGGATAAAGAAAGTCGATGCGATGGCGATTCCTATCAAAATAAAGAGTAGCCGCTACTCCCTGAGCAAATAATCTACTGGCCTCATAATAGACCACGTCTTTTCTTGGCTTAAGAGAGTACTCATCACTGTTATTCATATTGGACTGATAAAATTTCTGATCCTCTAATGCATAAGTCTGCAATGAGCCACCACTGGGAAAGTCCGATCTGCTGCCACCAAACAGATTAGGAACTCCAATGTGCCACCACCGGGCAAATCCGATCTGCTACCACCGAACAGATTAGGAACTCCAATGCACTGCCACCAGGCAAATCTAATCTGCTACCACCAAACAGATCAGGAACTCCAATGCGCCACCACCGGGCAAATCCAATTTGCTGCCACCGAACAGATCAGAAACTCCAATGCGCCACCACCAGGTAAATCCGATCTGCTGCCACCGAGTAGATCAAGAACTCCAATGCACCACCACTGGGCAAATCCGATCTGCTGCCACCGAGTAGATCAGGAACTCTAATGCGCTACCACCGGGAAAATCGGATTTGCTACCACCGAACAGATCAGGAACTCCAATGCGCCACCACCGGGAAAATCTGATCTGCTGCCACCAAACAGATCAGGAACTCCAATGCGCCACCACCAAGCAAAATCAATCTGCAAAAAAATTACAGATTTTCCAAAGAGAAAGAGGCTGGTGCTTCTCGACGGTGAAATACTCGCGCCGAAAAAAAAGCGATGCATCTTACAAAATTGGCGTGATTAAGGCTTGATTTTCCGCGCCAATAGCACTTTTTGGCACACTGGCACGACTATATCTCTCAAAACCATGCCAAATGGCACTACTGTTTCTTAATAAATCACGCCAACCCTTCGTTCCGCTCAAAAATGGCGCGACTGTTTGCGACAAAACCGCGCCAACCCTATTTTCCACTAAGAGATGATCAGTCATATGAGACCTGTCTTCAGGTGTTACTGCAGTCCACCTAATTCTACGAATGCTTCTATACACTCCACCACCACTACAGTGCTGTAATCAATGATGCATCCTAAAAAAAATTAAGGCTATCCCTACTCTGTGCTCTGATACCAAGATAAAAATTAGACTTGAATTGCAAAAGGAGTTGCAGCTCACAGATGAGTACTGCACCTGGAGATTGCGCTCAAACAAAGAGAACTCTCTTCGTTCACTCTACATCCATCAAATGAGCAATTACATCATTAAGTACATTAATAGAGATCAGGAAGTTGCAACCAAACTCCTAAGCTCTAGGAACAAATCCTAAATTAAAGAGATACGTTACAACTGGTGTAACCATTTCTCCATTAATACAAAATAATATTAATTAGTTTCAACTCGTAGATCGCTGGATCATAGACATTTTGAGGGTCAGTGATTACAATAGTAATCTTCATGAAAAGTCTTTGGATTGTAGAGATCAGGTGTTTTCAAGATCCGAAAGGAAAGGCGTTATTGAGTCCATCATCAGGGTTCAACCAGCAGACAATGATGTTCTTCCTATCAGCTTCTTATTTGTGATTATTCGTTGTGCGCTCGCTTGGACCTCCAGCTTTGGGTGTCGTGCTCAACTGTGAAAAATAATAGTTACACAATTGGAAAAAGCTACAATCAAAAGAATAGTTACACAATTGGAACAAGCTACAATCACTTATTTCCTGCTTCCATTAAAAACATACTAAGAATAAGTTTTTGCTTCCAGGTCTGAAATTAACAGTATGCAACATATTGTTTCTCATTATACAGCTAGTTCACAGCAATCAAATATCAAAACATGCAGCACGAATTCCTACGTTTAATAGAGAAAAAATTTAGAAGATTCTTTCTTCAAAGAAGGGATCAAAGGGAGCCTCTATAGCACGAATCCCTACGTTTCTGTCATCGCAAATATCTGGGATGAATACCTCGCCGAAATCACCTTTGATCCTATGCTTTACCCATTTATATTTTTGAAACTTATTCAGACTGTACCATCATCATCTCACCTTTTGCATGATCGACCTCCATTTAAAAAAAAATCAAAATTTCACCTCTATTTAAAAAAAATCAAATTTCTTTTCACTTTACTTTCTTTATTTTGTTTTCATGGTTAGATCTTTCACTGTCAAGATTCTTTTACTTGAATATCTTAGAACAAGATGTTTTTTTTTTTTCTTTAGCGTTTTCTTGTCTTAGTGGAAGCTCCAATATTTTAAGTTCAAAATCTTAAAATCTATATTAAAGCTAATGCCATTGACAGATAGTTTTATAATTTCTGCAATGCTCAAAAATGTCTTTTTGCATGGGTTTATCAAATTCCCGGAAAGTGATATTCCCTGGAAGAGTTGTGTAAGATTCTATAATATTCCTCAACTACGCAATTTTCTGCGGGTAATGAATATCAATTCCGATCTGTCTTCTCTGATCGAGCTTCAGAACGGAGGTGTGAAGCTCTAACTATTTCTGGCAATCAGCACAGACAAAGAATAAATTATATATAGATTTTCCTTTTGCAGCGCTTGTCATCCACAATCGTACCACACGCTTTATTTTTCTATTTTCAATGTATATCTCAAAGTTCCTTTTATGGACTTGGCTACGAAAGCATCCTTATACTTATTTTGTTTCTCTACTTTTGACATACATCTCAATGTTATTTTTATCCACAATAGTCCATTCAAACCAGTCGCTTCTATTTCTTTTATATACAGAGTTATACGGGGAAATTATATATATATATATATATATATATATATATATCTATATATATCTTTGTGAATGTTTTAACACAATTGACATTGTAGTGTTTCCATTAATGTTAACAAATGTATGAGTTTTATGCTTTGTATGATGTTTACAGTTTTATGGTTATGAAGCTGAGCTACAAATGGAGTTAAAGAAACACTTACATGTGGTGACTCTCATGATTGGTTGAGGAAGGTTTACAAAGAATAGGGAGGTGTTATTGAGACTTTTCAAGGATTGGATAAGTTCAGTAGGTGTTGGAGAAGGTGTGTTAGATGTTTGGAGCAGATTCACTAGGGTTTGATTGAGTTTTGGGCTGAAAAATAGGGTAACTCACAATAGAGAAACCTTTGTTATAACTCACTTTGCCAATGGACAACTTGCGTTACTCCTAGATTGAATTTCCTCGATTCTATGCACACTCTAGTTAATTCCAAGGGCATTTACTATGGTTTTTGCCCATGTCATTTGGTAGATAAATTCGACTTGAGTTAATCTTCATTCTTGAAGGTGATCAAGTCAAATATGATGAGGAGTATTATTGAGTATTGATTTCATCTTCCATTACTGATAAACAGTGTGTAATACAGGTTGGATTGAGAGAGAATGTTAGCTATACAGAGATAATGCGCATATCAGAGCTCAAATTTGAAGCATATTTTAGAGGATGATGGAGTTATTGTATTTCTATGTGCTTAACATGTTTGTGATGTAGATTATATTGCTCCGAATATTATGTTGTTGACATGGAGAGGAGGATATTGTTGTAGTTGCTTTAGTAGACACTTTGGATCAGAGTTCAGATTACTAATATGTTTGTGTTGCACTGGTTCCATTGGAGATTTTATTATTGTAGTGTCTTTGGATATGTATTGTTTGTCTGCTAGAGTATGACAGTGATGGTTGAGTGTGAAGTTTAGATTATTATTGTATGTTTCTGTGGTGTTTGAGTTCCATAGGAGATTGACTGTGTTGAGGTGATGTATTGATTGTGGCTGAGATTGTGTTCCATAGTTTTGTATGCAGATTGGTTGTTGTATTATAGCTTTCATTCGATTGTATGAGCATAGTGGTTAATGTGAGTCTAGTATGAAAATTTATGAAATGAACCTCAGAAGTGTTTGAATGAAGAAATTGTGGATCCAGTATGAAATGTTGTGAAACATGGTCAATGAAAGAGCTTGAAGGTTAGGGTCTTGAGTGAACAAGTGGTGTCTCGCATATTAAGGGTGTAGCAACATCCTTCACGTAGTATCCTAAGAACTTGGGAGTGGTGGCTTCCATTCAGTGGTGGTTGGGTAACACTTATTGGGAGTGGTGGGTTCCGATAAGTGGTTTCTTGCAAAGTTTAGGGAGTCATGGCTTACTGCTGGTGGTGGCCTGCAAAGTCCATACAGGTTGTTTCCTAGAGTGAGTAACATCTCACATGTTTGACAAGTTCTAGCTTGCGCACTAGTGGTTCCCGAAGACTATGTAAAAGAAGAATTTTATAATAATAGAAGAGCAAAGGAATACCAAAATTACCAAATAACATAAAACTACAAAACACATAATAGATTAGCTGCTCGCCAAGCTGGTTGGAAGAAATCACGCCTTAATTTACCTCAAAATTTGTTTGGGGGCTCCCTAAGCTGGTTGGAAAAAATCACGCCTTAATTTACTTCAAAATTTCGTGAAGGGTTGTATACCATATCAAAATTTACATATAACTTGTAAGTATTTTTCAAGTTTTACAATAACTAACTACATAAGTAAATAAAGCAACCACGCTTTAACTTACTTCAAAATTTCCTGAGGGACTGTATACCATATCAAATTTGACATAACTTGTATGTATTTTTCAGGTCTTACAATAAATAAAGAGTACATACCTCATAGGTTGATACCACTAGTATGACCAATTTAGTAGTTTTGAACGAGAAATCATGTCATATTCAGAGGCTAACAAATTCAACACTGCAGTAGGGTAAAAATAAATTCAAAAGAAACCACGCCTTAATTTACTTGGGGTAAAAACGAATTCAAAAGAAACTACACCTTAATTTACTTCAAAATTTCCTGAGGGGTTGTATAACATATCAAATTTTACATAAATTGTAAGTATTTTTCAAGTTTTACAATAAACTAATGACATCAATAAATAAAGAGTACATATCACGAGTCTAGCAGTTTTGAACGAGAAAGCATGCCATATTTAGAGGCTAACAAATTCAACATTGCAGGATAAAAACAAAATCAAAACAACCACACCATAATTTACTTCAAAATTTCCCCAGGGTTGTATACCATATCAAATTTTACATAACTTGTCAGCATTTTTCAGGTTTTACAATAAACTAACTATAATTTACTTCAAAATTTCCCAGGGCTGTATACCATATCAAATTTTACATAACTTGTAAGCATTTTTGAGGTTTTACAATAAACTAACGGCATAAGTAAATAAAGAGTACATACCTCAGGCTGATACCACCAGTCTAACAGTTTTTAAGCATGCCATATTCAGAGGTTAAGAAATTCAACACACACTGCAATAGTGTAAAAACAAATTCAACAGTGCAGTAGTGTAAATTAAAAGATTGCAGCGTTTCCCAATTAGCAAGAAAGAGAAATCACAGAGGAAAATGTAAGACCATAAAACACATAATTCATCAAACCACAGATGGTTAGATGCCAAAGGCTAAAGTGGTAACTGGATCCTCGTAAATTCTAATGGCGAAAGTGGTAACTAGACCCTGGTAAATTCTAAAATTGTTTCGCAAGAGAGTGAAATCCAATGCTAGTAAATAGGTCATTAAATTATGTCATCAACAATTAGATCTTGAAAGAATAGAGCACCCTATCTAGTTGTGCAGTGTGCCATAGCCCTGTAGTCCCCATTGCCCAATGACCATAGTTTTCCATTAATTATCAACAACCAGATCTTCAAAGAATGCCCATAATGTTCCATTATTTCTCAACAACCAAATCTTGAAAGAATATAGCACGCTAGCCATAGCCCTGTCATAGCCCTCTAGTCCAGACTCCGTAGGTACAGAGCAATCCAATTGGATCACCCATGATTAGATTTTTGTAAAATCAACCTTAGTTATAATAAATAATTTTGGGGACAAGTAAATTCCGGTACAATAGATTTTTACGGTTTGTATTTTTAATTAAACGTCGGAATGACGAGAGCTCAATATATTTTAGACGTCAGATTTCACGTGCAAAAATTTTCACCAATTGTAAAATACGTGCTGAAACTTAAAATACGTCTTGTAAGACGTCAATTTCTAGGCTTGATCAAAATTCAATGTCACTTTTTGTTGAAATCTTCTTTGTTTTGCAACATCAAATGTTCTATAAATGCATTTATTTGGGAATGTGGATTTTTCTTGGTGAACCATGTTGCTAGCTTTTCCTCTTAAATTTATTCATCACATCCATTGATAGTTGTTTATCATAGATGGTATGGTTACATATCTTTCTAATCTCTTTCCATGCATTTTCTTTATTATGCTATCACTATGAATCTACTTACTTTTAATCTACTTAATTTTAGCCCATGAATTGAACTAGGATCCAACATTGTAGCCATTGTGACACCATGTGATCCGGATCATTGGGGGAGGCCACCAAGGTCAGAAAAATTGAAATGCTAGAAAAGGATAAGAACTAAGAAACTTTTTATTAAAATGAATCAGAAAAATTGAAATGCCAGAAAATGATGAGAACTAACAAAATTTCTATTAAAATGGAGAATAACTGTAAAAGCTACATTATCGTGGACAATTTGTCCTTTTAAAAAATGTGACTTGTTACTTATAGCTATGTTTTAGTTGGAAGTTGGAAAATTTTTGTTGGGGGCGAAAATGGGTCGAGAGCACGCAGGGTTTCGAATTTTTTTCCCACGCGGCCGTTCATGGCGGCCATGATCGAGCTTCTGGAGTTTGGCGTAGTGGGTCTGAAGGCGATAGCATCTAGGCATTTTGTTTTTTTCTGCCGGGAAAAGATGGCGTCGGATGCAGGTGGAAAGCGGATGGTTTTCTTACAAAAGGAATCTCTGGATATCGATCCATCTCCCGAGAACCTCCTTGCATGTTGGGGTCTGGAAGATTCAGAGGAGAACCTGCAACACTTCTTCCCGTTGCAGGCAGTGTTGTCAGGAAACAAGGAAAGGTCAGCGGATGCGGGAGAGAAGGCATCGGACGTCATCGCCAGGAGCCCTGGGGGGAAAATAATGAGGGAAGGGAAACTTAATAGCTCTGCTCGGCCGGAAAAGCTGGGATCAGATGCTAAAGTCGCAGGAAAAGAAAGACAAATTCAAAGTTACCTGGAAGGATCGGTGGGTGGGGTCTCCAGGTGGGCTGAGGAAACTAACGAAGGCAGCTACCTACAGTCAGAAAAGCACTCTGTGTTCTTTGAGGCTGTAGAGGGAGGAGATAACCCGGAGGATCAGGGTGGAAAGAGGAAGAAGCCCAAAATTTGCAGGAAAAAAGAGGCAAGGCCCAGTTGTGTCTTTGGAGTGGATATCCACATAGACATGGCGTTGGAAGCATCGGAAACCCTTCTTGTCAGGAGAGTTGGAGGAAGGAAGTTAACAGTGGCCTTCATTAAGAAATGGCCTCTAGCTGAATGGAAAGAAGCTCCTGGACAACCAGAAGAGGTCAAGATTCTTGATAAAGGGTGGTTCTGTCTCCGGTTTGGGCATAAGGAGCATGCCGAATGGGTGTTGTCAAAGCATTGGAGCCTTGGGAAGAGGCCTGTGTTACTCAGGAAATGGACGCCTCTCTTTGATGCCCAGAAAGAAAAATCAGAGGAGTTTCCAGTTTGGGTCAAACTAATGGGACTTCCTATTCACCTCTGGACCGATTCGGTTTTCTCTTCCATAGGAAATACTCTGGGTAAGTTCCTCAAGGCTGACAAATCCTATCTACATTCTCACGATTGGAGTGCAGCCCGCCTTATGGTAATTTTAAATCCAAAAGAAGGTTTGGCGGGAGATATCCTACTAAATTACCGAGGCCAAGAGTTCATCCAGACCCTGGACTACGAAAACCTTCCGTTCAGGTGTCACCGGTGCAAAGTATATGGACATCTGGCTCGAGATTTCCCACAGGGTCATCGTAGACGTCGAAGGCAGAGGAAAAATGGTTCTAAGTCAGAGGAAAAGGATCAAATGAAGAACATTGCTCAGAAGGAAGTGGTCCAGTCCAAGGAGGCTGAAGCTCTGGCCGATATCCAGGGGATAGGATTGGAACATATGGAGGGCACTGGAATATCTCAGTCTGAGGAGGAAACGAGTGCCATTGTATCAAATCAGCCCTCTGCAGCTGGTGTCCAAGCAGCTACTGCAATGGAAGATCTATATCAGGCCTGTCCTCCCCCCCCCTTTATTCTCATCACCTATTTTATCAAGTGACTTGCATGTGATGTGTAGTGGTGAGCTAGATCGTTCATGTAAACTCTCATAAGTTTTAATAGACTTGAAGAAGGGAGAAAACACAACTGATAGTGTTTTATTAACGGTGACATATCCCCTTCATCTGGTTCCGTTGCATTTCTGAGAAGGAGGACGTGAACCTCATTACAATTTAAGGCCTTTAGCTACCAAAAAAGGAAAAGAGCTAGTTGCAGGCGGTTTGGCAACGGACGAGGTGTCGATAGGTTCAAAGAAGATAATAGGGAGGAAGTCAGACTTATCAAAAGCTAAGCTGAAGGCTATCATAGATATTGCTGGAGGAAAGCAGTTGTCCCTGCCAGGGGTGCTTAGAGCAAAGCAATCACCCCCCGAAGGTTTTAAATGATTATTTTATCTTTCAATTGTAGGGGTCTTGCTAATACCCCCAAAAAACTAGCTCTGAAGGATCTGGTTAAGGAGAATAAACCTGACATCCTCCTCCTTCAGGAAACGCTTGGGAAAGGAGAAGACATTATAGGTTGTCTGCATAAACTTTTGCCGGGATGGAGTTTTCATGCCGTGGATGCTACTGGACATTCAGGAGGTGCGGCTCTGGGATTTAATATGAAGGCAGCACGTGAAATTTCATCCTGGGGAGCAGAAAATGTTTTGGCGGTGGAACTCTATTCCAACGAGCTCTGTATTCCTTTTCTTTTTCTGAATATCTATGGCCCTAATTTGGAGCGGGAGAAGTTCTGGAACTCTTTCTTCGCGAAGTCCTTTTTGGCGCACCCAAATCTCATTATTGGCGGAGACTTCAATTTCTCTTTGGGCCTGGCTGAATCCTGGGGTGTCAATGCTAGAGCGGACCCCCTCTCTGCTTTCATTCATCAGAAATTGGCCTTATCGCCTCTTATTGACGTTAACCCATCAAAGATGCGCCCCTCTTGGAGCAACCGAAGGATTGGCGATGATTGGATTGGGAAGAAATTAGATCGCTTTTTAATAAGCGATTTGCTGTCGGAGAAACTTCAGGCGTTCAGGCATTGGGTTGGAGATGGTGGCCTCTCTGATCATTTCCCGGTTCTTCTAGAGGTGAAAGGTAATTTAACTAAGCCAGGTATCCCCTTCAAGTTTAACTCCTCTTGGCTTTCGGATGCATCTTACATAAGTATTTTTCATAAAACCTGGAGGAAAGTTGTGGTAAGTGAAAATGAGAACCACAACCAACTGTTTATGGAAAATTTATTAAGGATGAAGGCTGCTTCAAAAAGCTGGCCACATCAAAAGAAGCTAAAGGAGGAAGAAACAATGCAAGTAGTGAACGCAGAACTTGCTCTTCTTGAGGATCCAGGCAGTCAGGGCTATGACACAGGTGCATCACGCTCGAGGATACATGAGCTGGAAATGGAAAGAAGGAGAATTCTGTAGCTGATGGAGCAAAGCTAGCGTCTTAAAAGCAGAGCGGTCTGGTTACAGGCAGGGGATGAAAATTCTAAGTTTTTTCAGAATTATGCAAAAGGGAGAAAAAATACAAACACTATATGGGAAATGAAGAAAGCAAATGGTGACATAGCGCTCTCATTTGAAGATTTGGCAACTGAAGGGGTAAACTATTTCAAACACCTCTTTAAAGCCCCAGGTGAAGCCACAATTGCAGAAGTTATAAGGGTTGCCCAGGTTTTTCCTCGGTTCATAGAGGAGGAAGATAATGAACTTCTTATGGCTCCTGTTACAAAAGAGGAAGTTGAAAGCATCCTCAAATTGATGCAAAAAGACAAAAGGCCTGGGCCGGATGGCTGGACTGTTGAATTTTTCCTGCATTTTTTTGAATTCATTGGCGATGAGTTAGTGGAGGTGGCAGAAGAATCTAGACTCTCAGGTTCTATCTATCAACCCTTTAATGCTACATTTCTAACTCTCATTCCAAAATATGATATCCCAGGTTCTTTTGCCGATTTCAGGTCCATCTCATTGTGTACCTGTGTGTATAAAATAATTGCTAAAATCATTGCTGTCAGGATAAAACCCTTCCTTTCTAAAAATGTTTCCCTGGAGCAGTTTGGTTTTCTAGATGGCAGGCAAATTCATGAAGCTGTGGGAGTTGCTCAAGAAACACTCCACAGTCTCAAAGTTGGAAAGAAAAAAGGAGTCGTGGTAAAAATAGACTTATCTAAGGCTTATGATCGAATCAGCTGGATGTTCCTGAGACTCTTGCTAACTCATCTGGGCTTTAGTTTTGAACTTGTAAGATGGATTATGAGTTGTGTCTCCTCTTCTTCCATAGCTGTTCTGATCAATGGAGCAGCCTCCAGTTTCTTCCATCCTGAACGTGGCCTTCGCCAAGGCTGCCCACTATCTCCTCTCTTGTTTTTGATGGCAGCAGACGGTATCAGTCGTTTGATCCATGAAGCAAAAAGTCAAGGTTTATTGAAAGTAATAGAAGTTGCTCCAAATCTCTGGGTCACTCACCTTCTGTTTGTGGACGATATTATACTCTTCAGCAATGGCAACCTTGATGATTGCAGGATGCTTAAGAGGATCTTGGACCTATTTTTGAAAGCGACTGGCCTCTGCATCAATGAGAGAAAATCTACTATTACCTGTGTAGGTCTGGCTAGAGAGGAGGTGCGTCGGGTGTCTTTGGTTCTTAACTTTGAAGTTAAATCGCTTGAGGATTCCTTCAAATATCTGGGGTTCTATATGAAGCCAGATAATTACAGGATAAAAGACTGGCAGTGGATCCTTGTAAAATCGGAATCAAATCTGAAGCATTGGAGCCACAAGTGGCTCTCCCGGGCAGGTAGACTTGTTTTAATAAAATTTGTTTTAATGGCTATCCCAGTTTATTGGGCGAGCTTGACTTGGGTGCCCAAAGGTATTATAAACTCAATTGAGAAACTTTGCAGTAACTTTTTTTGGGCAGGGTCTAAGTCTGAGAGAGTTACCCCGTGGATCGCATGGGACAAAATTACCCGTCCTAAAGAGTGGGGGGGCTGGGGGATAAAAAACCTTGCTAGCTTCTCCCAATCCCTTGCAGCAAAGTTGGCTTGGAGGATCATTTCAGCGGAGAATTTATGGACTACAGTGACTAAAAAGAAATATATAGATCCATTATCAACACTCGATTGGATCCGACTGCCGCAAAAATCGTCCAAAAATTCCTCGGTGGTCTGGAAAGCAGTGATTGCTTCGGTTAACATCATTGAGAAGGGGTTGGCTTGGTATGTAGGAGATGGAACTCAGATCCGCTTGGGGCGCGATCCTTGGATTGGCTGTTCTGAGGATTTTCATCTATCACAAGATTTGGTGGCTTTCTTAAGAGACAGAGGATTATTCACTTTAAACCAGATTGCTGATCCCAGGGCCTCTTCTATTTGGAATCAAGGGTGGCTTAAAGGACGAGACTTAGATTTGGTTGAAGACTGGTTGGAGGAATGGGACAGGTACGTAAGGAATCTCGTCAACTCTTCGGTGCGGCTTTCAGACTCTCCGGATGAGTTAAAATGGGTTTTTGCTTAGAATGGCCTCTATTCCCCAAAGGAAGGTTACAAATGGATGATGTCTCAAAAGGGGTGGGAAATTCCGGGCTGGTGGGCTAAACCCTTATGGAAGTTAAAAGGACCTGCTAAAACAAAACTCTTCTTTTGGTGTGTCCTTTTCCAGAAAGTTCCTTCGTGGGATTTCCTTCAAAGAAGAGGCAGAATTGGTCCTGGTAGATGTCCTCTGTGTAAAGACAGTGCCGAAACTGTCCAGCATCTATTTCTCTTTTGCCCCTTCAACTCTAGTCTTTGGGCAGCAACGCTTGGCTTAATAAACGTGCCTCATAGATGGGAAGGGCAGGGACTCTTAGAGGCCTGGCAGAGCTGGTGGTTTTCTTCATTAAACGAAAGGGAACGATCCATCCCTTTAATCATTACTTGGGGGACATGGCTGGCCAGGAATCAAGCCATCTTCAAGGACTCTGCTTTCCCTATAGGAAGGCTTGCAGCTGAGGGAGCGGCCATCTATGAAAGCATCCCTATTCCTCAAGCTCCTAATTCCTCCAGAGCTGTTTGTCAAGAAGTCATAAGACAATCTATGCCGTGGGCTTATTTTGATGGGGCGTCGGATAACAATGGTCGATGTGGGGCTGGCTTGGTCATACATTTTTCAGAAGTAAAGATTCTCAAAGCCTCAGTAGGTCTGGGTCAGGGTTCAAATAATTTTGCCGAATTAAAAGCCCTTCATCTCCTCCTCAGCTGGCTTATCCTCCGAGATGTGCGAGAAGTTCAGATTTTTGGGGATTCCATGAATGTGGTTCAATGGTTCAATGGGACTCATCGCTGTCATAATCTTTCTCTGCTTCCTCTGTTTAAAGAAGTCTCTCGGCTCAGGAACCGTTTTATGGAGATTTCTCTAAGACATATTTACAGGGAAAGGAATTCTGAAGCGGATCGTCTTTCTAAAGAAGGAGTAGCTCGTGAGATGGGGTTGTGGACTATTTTGGAGGTTGATAACGGGTCTGTTCGGCCTGTTGATCAACCCATTTTTGCTTAATCCTCCTTCACGCTTCCTCTGTTCCTGTATATATATGTGTATGTTGTCGTTTTCCTTTTTTCCATTTCTCCTCTCTCTCCTAATTTTCCTCTGCTGTCTTTCTTGGGCTGTTTTCCCAATATGTGGATGCCCGGGCAGAGTTTTTAGATTTTTCTTAGCGGCTTCCTTTGTGGATTTTTGTATTGGATCCACGCAGTCCTATGCCTCTTTGCTGCTGTCCTTTTGGTGCCATACCCTCGCGGTGGCTCTCGTTCTAGTTGCGTGGGCGATAGGACGTTACTCAACTATTTTGAGTGACTTGGGAGGTTTTCCACTCCTGTAATGGGTCTTTGTCAGAGATCGCTTTGTTTTGCTGAGTCGTGCCTATGATGGCAGTTATGGCTCGGTGTCTTCCTTACATACCTCATTATGTAACCCTTTTTATTAATAAAAGGTTGGAATTTTTTCTGTGGAAAAAAAATAGCTATGTTTTAGTCATAATACCACAATTAAATTCCATGGGTGAGTAAATATCGTGGGTGAATGAATACCATGAGTGAGTGTCACTTACAATACCATGTGTAAATTCCATGGGTGGATGCCACTTACAATACCATGGATAAATACCATGCGTGAATGAATATCATGGGTGGACGCCACTTACAATACCATTGGTGCATAAATAATATGGGTGGATAAATACCATGGGTGGATGCCACTTTCCATTTAGATCATTATTCCCTCATTAAGAAGCAATGGTCCCCATTGCATGAAGTTCCCTCCTGAGAAGCCTTTGTTGAATATGAAGAGCCACTGAAGGTGGACCATTATGTTATTAAATCATAATCGTGATGAACGAAGATACGAGGATAGAGATACCCTATAATGCTTATGACCAAGTGTAATGCTAACAATGTTCATCCTAGCGAATAGACTTCGATGAAGCATGGGTTTGTGGATGACCCATAACTGTGACAAATGATTTTATGAAGATAGAGATACATTGCCAATATGAGGCCTAGCAAATGGACTTGAATGACAAGGGTGTTGTGTGGTTCACTCATAACCTTGGGTTTGTGGGTGGTCCATAACCATGATGTTTGTCAATCTGCTTAGTAAAAGTATGGTGGCTTGGATAATATATTCTCCTATCCAATGAGATGTTGTAAAGGCTTCTTTCACATTATTTTGTTTGTTTTTGAGTTATAAATCTCTTACTGTAACTTTGCTAATAACTTATGCTACATGTTATCAAATGAAATTCTATAAAAGTCCTACTTGAGGTATTGAAGAGATATTTCCATTGATATAAGGCACTTGAACTTTGATGACCCGTGGAGTGAGAAAAAGATTCCTAAAACACATACTATGTGCGTTTGCGCAACAATACAGACATATGTAACTTCAATTGCTCATATCTCTCAAGCCGGGAAACAAAATCATTTTCTAAAAAAAAACATTTAAGCTAACAAAAAATCCTTTCAAACGAGCTATTTTTTTTTACCTTCTGAAATTATATGTGGAGTTTGTAGGACTTGTCTGAAGTTTGTTGAAGATTTTTGCTTTGCGTTTCATCCATCATTGCACTTCAAACCCTCATTCCCATGGAGCCATAACCTTCCCTAATACCATTGACTCTGATCATGGGGGCAAGCCCGCAAGTTCTAAAATATTGAATTGAAGATGAGAAAAAACCACCAAGAAACTTTTTATTAAAATACAAAATAATTATAAAAACACCATTATGGTGGACAATGTTTCTTTTTACAAAATGTGACTTGTTACTTATAGTTATTTTCTAGTTACAATACCACATGTAAATTCCATGGGTGGGTAAATACCATGGGTGAATGAATACCATGGGTGGATGCCACTTACAATACCATGGGTGGATGCCACTTAAAATACCATGGGTAAATTCTATAGGTGAATGAATACCATGGGTAAATTCTATAGGTGGATAAATACCATAATTTGATTACAATACCATGGGTGGATGCCACTTTCAATTCATATCACCATGCAATATGTCAGCTGACAATCTGGTGATGAGTGGAAATGTATTATTTTCCTTGGGTTTCCTACATGGAGCATTCCCTTCCTCTCCCCTTTTCTTCTTTTAATAATAGTTGGACAGTTAAAGAATCCATTTATGAACTAAAATCTCTCACACACAACCATCTCCACACAACATCATCGTCAACACAACCACTTTCGGACCCAACAATGCCCTTCCATTAGCCATTGACATTTGAAACTAATATTAATAAATGTGGGTCCCATATATCATAGGCACTAAGCATTTGTTCATAAATAAATGTTGGAAAAAATACTACCTTCGGAAAACATTTTCCATTGTGTGGAAAAGGCTCTCAAGCTTCACACAACTACTTCTCTAGTTGTGAAAAACCTATTTTAATAAACCTTCCATAAAGCCTTCCACAATTTTTTCTTGTTTGAACAATGCTTTGCCTTCATAGGGATTGGAAAAAAAAAAAATTTGCACCCCCTTCTATGCAAAAGAACCCTAGTTTTCCCAAACATAGTCCTTAATAATATCGATAGCATATTTGTTCAACACGATACAAAAAAACCTTCAACCGCATCAATTCTCACATCATTGACTAGAGCACTAACATACAAGCCCCCTCTACACCCCGTCAGTCCCGTAGCACCCATGTATATGCAAAAGACCCCAATTCTACTGTGCATACTCTTTCCTCCACATAGTAAATGTTTAACATAATGAAACCGTACCAATTACCTCATCGTTCATAGTATCACAAAACTTACTATGTAAAGGAATTCAATTCTCTTGCACATACTCTATCCTCCACACAAGGAAACATTATAATATTAATTCAACATTGTTCACCTCCCCCACCCCCTGTGGCATATGCAAACAACTTGCAAGTGCATCAATTATCGCATCATTGAACAAAGTACTACCATAAAGGTGTCCTACAATTGCATCCATCCTTGCACCATTGAATACAGTGCTAAGATAACAGTGATAATGTCAAAGCAGTCACCAACGCAATGACCACTTACAAAATTACTTTTATTTTATTTTTAAAATGAATTGTCAGGTATTGGAAAAAACAAAAATAAAAGACCCTACACTAGGGGAATTATTTCCCATTAGAGCTTTCTCATCCAATCAGAAATTACAAATAACATTTACTAAAAATACGAAAATTATTTTTGAATTTATGTAAAAATATAAATATTAAGCATTTTCGCGAAAGTTTGGTTAAAATTGCAAAAACACAGCCAAATAATGCACAATCAATCCAACTTGAGCATGAAGTGAATAGTATAATCCATGACGAGGCAAAGGCTAATAAATAAAATACTCATTCATAACGTTAAATATAAACCAACTATATGATAATATGAAACACCTTCACTATAACCTTCCAATACATTATTCTATGAAATAAAACTAGAGCTTTGAAAACATTACACCCTGGAGTTGAGTATGATTTCATGGCAACTAGATTAAATTCAAGAATGCATAATTAATATATCTCATCTTAGAATCATAAATCATTTCATATCATCAACATTTTCAAAATAAACAATAAAACCCTTGGAATAACAAGGCCAACTCTCTTTCCAATTATCGATTATCCAATGAATGAGGGTTGTACTAATTGGCCACTGATTAATAAATATTTTAATTAAGATATTTTATTTTAGATTTTGAAGTTATATCGGACATCATTGAAATTAACCTAAAAAATTTGAGTATCTCATTATGTTTCAATAGAAAATATTCTTATAACTGAAAATTTAGAGAGCTCCAAGATGTGTTGCAAATATTTGATTTTGACCACATTACATCGTTTCAGAAAAGATGCGATAGTGTCCCTCAAGGGGGAGAGGGAATAAAAGTGGGAATATACTTTTATAATGATTTTATTATGTTTTAGACTAAATATCTATCTCATTTTGGGTGAGAACACTTTTTTTTTATCACTTATTTTTAATTCGAAATGGACTCTGGTTCTTGGAAATTGATATGCATGAAACGTTACTCAAGCCAATAAAATTGTGATTGTGGTTAATATTGAGGAAAGGAGGGGTAACTTTCATTTTTTCCAATTTCAATTTTCATGATAATTTTCATGATAAGAAACTCCTGCTACGGTAAACTCTATTTAGGTATCCCGGGACATGGAGAATCGTAAAAATTCATCCCAACTGTTAGTTGTGCTCTACTCAGAAACAGGATTTGGATTTGGTTTGAAGGCGCTGCAACTATGCACGCAAGAGATGATGAGATGATCACTAAATATTGTGTTCATCATTTCCATCTTCTACGACTTCAATTTTCATTGACGCAGAAGATGGAAATGATGATCACATTATTTGCATCGCATATTATCCACCTTATTCACATTGAGTATGAAAGATGGTGTCCATAAGAATAGTATAGGTTTGTGCTCACAATGTGGTACTTGATGGCGTCCATGCGTTCACTTGGACGCCACGAATACATGCACGGATGCCATAAAGTACCAAATTGTGAACAACAACGCCTAAAGAATGAGAAGCGATTGAATGGTTAGAGTATGATGGTTCCCTTCCCTTCCCTTCCCTCATAATCATGGATTGCACCGATCCTCGTAACTTCTATTTGTTATTAAATCATTTTTATTAGACTGACTTCAGAATTTCTTAAAATATATTGACTAGAAATAACTCAAACAAACCAACAGTTAATTAATTGTTTGGTTTTTTCATTACTAAATAAATTTTACTAAAATAGCCCAAAGGAATAATTTAAACTAACGGTTCATTGTTGCTTTTTCATTAATTATTAAATACATTTCCTAAAATATTAAATTTTTAAAACATTTTTATGAGAAACCATTTAAACTAGCAGTTAATTTTTGTTTCTTTTACTCAAACAAACAAACAGTTAGTTAATTGTTTGGTTTTTTCATGACTAAATAAATTTTATTAAAATAGCCAAAAGAAATAATTTAAACTAACAGTTCATTGTTGCTTTTTCATTAATTATTAAATATTAATTAAATATATTAAAAAATTAAATTAAATTCCAAAAGAAAGTATTAAGATTTTTTTTAATTAGTTTAATTATAAAGTTAAATGATTGGTAAATAACTATGTATACAGTTGAACCCTGTATACGGTTCAACTGTTTAGGGTAAATAGTTTAATTATATAAGTTAAATGATTGGTAAATGATTGGTATTGTTGTGATTAAAGTTATTTTAAAAATTATAATTTATGCATTAGATCTCGTCTATATTAATCATTGGAAAATTGTTTGCCACCCTTTCACTCGAAATTTTGCTTCAACCTTTCACCAATGACATATATAGTTATACAAATATATTAAGTAGCACAACCACATTAAAAATATTAATGTGGTTAATATAAGTTGAAGGCTTCATTTGTATATATCATTAATAAATATATAATAATAGCAATAATATTTAAAAAAATTATTACAATAAAAATATTGTTATTATCAATATAACTAATAATAAGTATTAATTATTATACAATCTTAATTTCCACAACAGAATTTTCCATTTTTTTGATTAAGTTTGTGGGATGTTGCTTAATTAGTAATAGCGTAATAGATAAAGCATGAAATTAAAAATTCTAATTCACATAAATTAGATTAACAACCCAAAAAAATAAACATCCTATTGTTTTGATTAAAGATATTTTAAAAATTATAATTTATGCATTACAGCTTGCATACATTAATCATTGGAAAATTGCTTACCACCTTTTCCCTTGAAATTTACTTTCAATCTTTCACTAAACTATTACAATTAAAATATTATTATTATCAATATAACTAATAATAAGTAGTAATTATTGTTTAATATTAAATATTATTATTATCAATATAATTAATAATAAGTTTTAATTATTATTTAATATTAAATATAACTAATAATAAGTATTAATTATTATTTAATATTAAATGTAAATTAATATTTGTGTAATATCAATTACATAATTTAAAGAATATCTTACATTATTAATTCAATAATAATATTTATTTGATAATAGTAGTAATATTAATAAACAATAAAAATCTTAATAAGGAGCAAAGTATCAATAGTCACAGGGATCTGTTAATCTCAACCATGAGAACACTAGCATAATTAATCTCAGGGGGTTTCGAAGCAAGGAGCTAGGTGGGTGTAGGGGCAGGAAGGCTTGCAGGTGGAGGCCATGAGGCTTGGACAAGGATAGGGGCAAGTACGGGAGGCAGACGGCTGGATGCTGCACGAGAAGGGACATCAGAGCAGGGCACGAGGAAGGAGATAGTTG
This sequence comes from Pinus tabuliformis, assembly GCA_031772625.1. Classification (NCBI taxonomy): domain Eukaryota; kingdom Viridiplantae; phylum Streptophyta; class Pinopsida; order Pinales; family Pinaceae; genus Pinus; species Pinus tabuliformis. The sequence continues at coordinate 642,072,111 of CM062807.1, read as the reverse complement.
GAAAAGGACAGCGGATGAGCCTAACCCAAAACAAAGAAAAACAATCCATGCGCAATGCAAGGAAACAGACATGGGCACCAAAACAGGGTTAACCAGCCAAGCTAGCAGCGCTGCCGCTCTCAGCCCGCAACATGCAAATGGTGGAAGTTCGAACAGAGGCAAATTTTACGGCCAGTAGTTACCAAGGTGCAACCAACAGTTACCAAGGAGGAGCCGAGAGGAGGATGGTCAACCCGAACGACACCGTTGATCTGGACCCCGAACCTAGTGACACCCTGACGGTCTGGGGTTTGGAGGTCACAGATCATAACATAGAATGGTATATTCGTCCAACTGGAAGTTTTGGGAAGGAAACGCGAGGTTTGGAGGAGGTTTGGGATTTGAAGGGAACCCTTGGGCGACTGGAGGACAACCTAGGCCTGTCATTCCTAAACAGTCGAAAGGAATTCCCTTTCATCCAAGAGGCACAGACTCAGGAAGAATCGATCACAGTGGCAGCAAAAAACCCGCAAGTAAGTCAAGCAAACCCCCATCCCCTTGGCCTATTCTTTTCCAGAGGGTTATAAGATGTCGTGATAAGCTGTGGGTTGGGAGGCATTGAAGGAAATAGCTCAGCTCTGAAGCCGAAAGTGACCCAAGTAAGAAATGGACAGTCGAGTTGGAGCCTAGATTAGGCCGCAAAACCCCAAAATACATCCAGCTGTAGGCAGACGAAATAACAAGTTCCGAGCCTGAGGTTTGGCTTTGCGGGGATCTTAAACCTAGCGGATGGGGTGGAGGAAGAGGAGAAGACAATGAAGGGGGGTCTAAAGCAAGGGGAGGAATTAACACTCGAAGGGGCAGAGGGAAGAAGTGAAAAGGGACAAACAGAAGGTTGTGCAAAAGGCGGAAGAGGGTTCACCCAGGAAGAGAGGAGAACTAGCACGCTCCAAGTAGAAGTGGCAGATGTGGAAACGACCACTCAGGGCAGGGAGGAAGGGTCATGACAAAGGCAGATGGGGGAGAAGAGGAAAAACCCAAGCTAATTAAGAGAAAAGAATCGGTTGCAAACCTCATCTTGGGAATGAATGTGTCAATAGACGAAGCCATAGAAGTTGCGGATCTGACACTGGTTGGGAGGGTAAGAGGGAAAAATCACTCAACAAATTTCATCCAGGAGTGGGCTTCCCATCACTGGAAGGAAACCACATAATTTACATAATGAAACAAAGCTTCATAAACAGAGCATTAACCCTCATAATTCTAATACAATTATGTAATTTACATAAGAATCGTATCATTGGAGAGAAAGATGGCAATAGTATAGGTTGGTGCTCACAATGTGGTACTTGATGTGCTTACTAGAATAGCCAAAAGGAATAATTTAAACTAACAGCTCATTGTTTCTTTTTCATTAATTATTAAATAAATTTCCTAAAATATTAAATTTTTAAAACATTTTTATTAGAAACCATTTAAACTAGCAGTTAATTGTTGTTTCTTTTATTATTAAATAAATGTTAGATACGACTAGAAATGACTAAACTAATTATTTGGTTTTTTATTTTTAAATAAATTTTAAATATAATTTAGATTTGTTTAATATTAATATTTTCTAAAATATTGCCTAAAAATATTGTGATTTAAAATAATTTGAACTATCAATTAACTAACTGTCTTACTAATTTCTTAGAAACATTTTGATTTAAAATAATTTGAACTAACAATTAAGTCTTACTATTTAAATAAAAAATATTATTTTCCTAAGAGATTTAGTTACAACAGAAAAGTTCTTTAAACATCAACATCCTCTTAATTAATTGAAAATTTCTTTAACCATCAACATCCTCTTAATTGTCCATGTGATTCAAAGTTGGGGTTGCGGACAGCTCTAAGAAGGTAGGTTTGGAGTTGAAGATAGGGTTTTGGACTCAGGGATCCATGGTGTGGAGCACAGGGGGGAGTGTTGCTCCCTCCTACAGTCAAGCAGTCATAGAAGGAAGTAAGGACGTGGGAAAGAAGCATTTCAAGAAATCTGTGGAGAAGATTTCACAAGCACGAAGCCAGGGGACATCTGGAAGAAGCGAACCTCAGGATCAGAAAGGGAACCAACAGGAAACAGGTAAAGAAAAGGAGAATGGAAGGAGCAGTGAAAGACCTGCTTCCATAAGAACAACTGGATTCTACAAACCCAAGTCAGACATTATTCCCAGGGTTGTATTGAACGACCCAGCAATACAAGCACATAGGGATCATATGACGGAACATGCAATCATATGCAAGTTTATGGGGGTATGGCCGATAGAGAGGGCGTTACACGTCTAGATAAGGTGCCATTGGAAGCCAAAGGGAGAAATACATTTACATCTGGGTTCTAATGACTTTTTCACAGTAGTGTTCACAAGCCTAGAGGACAAAGACAAAGTGTTTGAAGGGGGGCCCTATTTCTATGTTGCGGCAGGACTCTACATGCGGCCATGGATGATGAAATTTGTCCCGGAACGTGAAACATTTACATCAGTACCAGTGTGGATCAGACTATACTCCCTTCCTATAGATTATTTGCTACCAGAATCTTTGAAAACCATAGGAAAAAAGCTGGGGCATTCTCTAAAGATCTCAGTGGCAACTCTGAAAGGAAGATATACCTCCTTTGCCTGAATATTTGCGGAAATGGATATATCTGGAGCCCTTCCGTAAGCGATAATTTTAGAACTATATGATTAAGAATGGGTGCAGACTATGGACCATGAGCACATACCATTTAGGTGCTGCAAATGCCATGAACATGGGCATCTATATAGAGACTGCCCCACAATCAATAGGGAAAGTAACCAAAAATCCACTAGGGAGAGAGATCACGAAGGTTTCACCAAGGTTGGGAGAAAAAGGAAGGGGGGAAAACGTCCACACAAGAAGGTAAATGAGGACAGACATACAAGACACGACAACTTCAAGATCCTGGAGGAAGAAGAGGGGAACAAGGAGACAATCCAAGACATGGAGAATGTAACGAAGGAGGTGGATAAGGTAACTGACATGGAGGAAATCACAGTAAACAACCAGCAAAAGGAAGATGATACACCAAGTTTGATGGAGATTAGTAGGGATCAGGAGATGACTCCAAGTTAAGCGGGAACAGAGGACCACGAGCTACAGGAGATTCTGGATAAGAAAAATCTAGATCTAGAGAAATTTCTAGAACAAGGAGAAAACATAGGTGTGGACTCTCTGCCAAAAGAGGATTATGACAGGGTACAACAACTCTTTCTATGGAGGTCACAAGTGAAGGGAGCTGGAGTCAAAAGAAATCATGAAAGCCAGGAGCCAACTGGGGTCAAGATGAAAGATCTTACCATTTATTCCTTTACTAACCTTTCTTAATTAAGCTTACAAGCTAGAACATTAGAGGCATTGGGAATAGAAGGAAACAAAGAAATCTTAGTAACAGAATGAAAGAAGAAAAACGAGACATGGTTTTTATTCAGGAGGCAAAATGTTCGATGGACAAGATAAGGAATATTCACAATAAGTGGTTAATAAAATATGAGTATTTACAGGTTAAGGCTAATAACTCGGCGGGGGGAATTCTCACGTTGTGGGATCCATAGAAATTTGGAATCTTGGACGCTGAAGCATCCAGGAGCTACCTCTCCTTAATATTTCAACCTATAGGGGATAAGGAGAAATACATGATTACAAATGTCTATGGACCTCAAAAGCAAGCAGACAAATTCAAGCTTCTCACCTCCCTCGAGGATTTAAGAGCAAGACATCCCATTCTGCCCTGGATCGTTGCAGGAGATTTCGATATGATAAGATCTCTTTCAGAAAAAAAAGGAGGCACTAGACAACTAGGCAGAGACTCCATAGCCTTTCAGAACTTCATTATGAACATGGGACTAGTGGACACTGAAACAATTAATGGAACCTTCACTTGGAACAACAAAAGGGGAGGGGCTTCTCAAGTTGCTTCCAAACTTGATAGATTTATTATTTCAGAGGACCTCCTTCTCACAGGACACACCATGACAACCTCAATTATGCCCTTTAGAGGATCATATCATTGGCCTGTACAGCTGGAAGCCACCTTCATGGGCACACCAAGAAACAGACCTTTCAGGTTTGAAAATGCCTGGCTCTCACACCCTACATTCACTAGTAACATTGATAAATGGTGGAGAGAGGAGCTGAATATTCAGGGTACAAAAATGTTCATGCTCCAACAGAAACTTAAACATATCAAATCTCATCTTAAAGCTTGCAACAAAAAGGAATTTGGAGATATCTTCAAAGCCAAAAGAGAAACTGAGCAGAAGCTCCAGGAGATCAATCAGATCAACATCACAGAGGGCTTCACTGAAGAGCGACAAAAACTAACTGACTCTTTACAAGAAGAATGGGAGGATTGATGCTTACAAGAGGAAATTTTCGAAAGGTAGAAATCAAGGATACAATGGATTAGAGAGGGAGAAAGAAATACAAAATTCTTCCACAAATCCACTATGGCTCACAGGGCACACAATAGAATCACTAAGATCAAAGATTCTCAAGGTATAGAGCTTGTATCTCACAATGATATGGAATCGATACTGGTACAACACTTCTGCAATATTGCAAAGGAGCCACTAGAGGATAGATCTAGGTTCATTGACCATTTTATTCAGTATATCCCTTAGCTGGTTACCAAAGAGGACAACCATAATCTCAACAAGCCAATATTGGAAGAGGAGGTTAGTGAAGTGATTAATGAAATGCAGAATGGCAAAGCACCAGGCCCGGATGGATTCAATGTAGACTTCTTCAAAGCCTGTTGGGAAACTTTCAAACATGACATCCTCGAGGTTATGGAAGACTCAAGAAGATCACAAAAGGTACTGAAGGCTCTGAATGCATCCTTCATAGCTCTTATCCCAAAGCAAGAAAATTCCATGACTCCAAAGCGTTTTTGGCCCATAGCCTTATGTAATGTGGTGTATAAAATTATTTCTAAAGTAATAGCCAACCAATTCAAACCACTTCTACCCTTTCTCATCTCAGAGGAGCAAATAGGCAATGTGGAGGGAAGACAAATCCTCAACAATATCATCCAAGCTCATCAGGTGGTACGCTCTCTCAATAGCAACAAACGAGTTGGTATGATCATTTAATTGGACCTAGCGAAAGCCTACAACAAATTAAGCTGGTCTTACATAAGATCAATTCTAAAAGCCTATGGTTTTGACTAGAATTGCATAAGGTGGGTGATGGCATTAGTTACCACGACCGGTTTTTCCATATTGCTCAATCGAGCTCCATCTAGGAACTTCACACTCTCCAGAGGGCTTAGACAAGGCGATCCGCTCTCACTGTTCCTCTTCGTCCTCATGATGGAAGGGATAGGTAGAGCGTTCAAAATGGAAAATGTTGAAGGACGAATTCAAGGTATCAAACTTACCGCGGATGGAGAGGTAAAAACTCATCAACAATTTGTGGATGATACAATGTTGCAGGGCATACCCACAGTCAGGGAAGCCAGAGCAATCAAAAACATCTTAAATGACTTTGTTATGGCAGCAGGCACAGAGGTAAGCCTCAACAAGTCTAAAGATTTTTTCTTTAACACTAATAATACTATTCAAAGAAACATTACCAGAATTCTTGGATTTCAAAGGGAATAACTACCATCCAGATATCTTGGCATTCCTCTTACTGACAAACCTCTAAGAAAGAAAGTGTGGGAGCCAATACTAAATAAACTTCAGGACAAGGTCAGAAAATGGACATGCAGGTCACTAAATTTGGCAGGGCACCTTGTGCTCACACAGGCAGTCTTGTAGGCCATTCCCATTTTCATGTTTTCAGCTCTTCCTGCTCCTCAAGGTATTAACCAATAGATAAGAAACATACAAAGGGACTTTTTGTGGGGCAGAGGGGAAGAGAAAATGAATTGGGCTTTAGTAGTCTGGGACAAGCTCTGCAAGCCAAGAGCCATGGTGGATTATGGCTCCATGATCCTGAGACCCTCAGCAGAGTTTCGGGAGCCAAGCTTTGGTGGAGATGGATTAAGGAACCAAATGCCCCCTGGGCTAAGCTGTGGGAAAAAAATTATGCCAAGTACTGCAGGAGAAGGATCACATTAGAATGTCAGGGAAAATCAGGGGCTCCCATATTTGGAATCTTGCCTGGGATAATAAAAGTATTGTTCAGCAACATTGTTTTTGGGAAATTCGAGCAAGGGACCTTGCTCAATTTTGGGAGGACAACTTGCAACAAGAACCCAACCTTTATAGGGATGAACTTGCAGCTCTCAAAATTGACACAGATAGAAAAAGTATGGCTTTGGTAAAATACTTTTGGGAACAAGGAAGGAATAAGGGAAAATGGAGGAAGTGGAAGGATCTAGGATACAGTGATGAAAACCCATTGAAGACCAAGGCAGAAGCTCTCAACCAGGATCTAGAGGATAGAAGGATTCTGGTATCTTCCTCACTAGATCAATTAAGATGGGGAAAGAATACCGAAGAAAACTTTAACCTCAAAGAGGCTAAACAGGAAGTCACAGGATTTAACTTTGTGAATCCTCATCAAGGCTGGAAGAAACTTTGGCAAAGTCCACATTGGATGAAAATAAAGTTATTCATCTGGCTAGTGCATCAAAGGAAGATCTTAACTTGGGAGAATCCCCTTAAGAAAGGCTTCATTTGGCCTTCCAAATGTCACCTATGTGGTGCTCATGAAGAGATTATTGAACACCTTCTCAACCTCTGTCCTTTCACTTCAAAGGTGTGGGATTGGGTGGCCTACATTTTTATACAAACTGATAGGGATAGTCTCAGCATATCCAACACTCTGAAAAACTGGAGGAAAAACTTCTCAGGGAATGAGATTGTTAATAAAGCTTGGATTCTGGTTGCAGGCTTTGTCATCTGGAATATTTGGAAGGAGCGCAAGAGTCTGATCTTCAAAAACAAAACAAGCATGCCCCAACTCATAATTGATAAAATTCTAAGGCGGCTTAAAGACACAATAAGAAGCTTGTTCAGGACCCTTCCTAAAGATCCTACTCTGCCCCAAGAGGAGAGAATTATACTTCACTTGGGTCTCTAGTCTATCAGTCCTCTGGGAATAATAAAGGAAGTAAGCCTAATAAATAAAGGTAGGGTTGGAGTTGAAGATAGGGTTTTGGACTCAAGGTTCCATGGCAGGGAGCGTAGGGGGGAGTGCTGCTCCCTCCTACAGTCAAGCAATCACAGAAGGCCGTAAGGATGTGGGAAAGAAGCATTTCAAGAAACCTCTGGAGAAGATTTCAGAAGCACAAAGCCAGGGGACATCTGGAAGAAGTGAAACTGAGGATCAAAAAGGGAACCAACAGGAAGCATGTAAAGAAAAGGAGAATGGAGGGAGTAGTGAAAGACTCGCTTCCATAAGAACAAGTGGGTTCTGCAAACCCAAGTCAGGCATTATTCCTAGGGTTGTATTGAGCAACCCAACAATACAAGCACATAGGGATCATATGACGGAACATGCAATCATATGCAAGTTTATGGGGGTATGGACGACGGAGAGGGCGTTACACGTCTGGAAAAGGAGCCATTGGAAGCCAAAGGGAGAAATACATTTACATTTGGGTTCTAAGGGCTTTTTCACAGTAGTGTTCACAAGCCTAGAGGACAAAGACAAAGTGTTTGAAGGGGGGCCCTATTTCTATGCTGCGGCGGGACTCTACATGCGGCCATGGATGATGAACTTTGTCCCAGAACGTGAAACATTTACATCAGTACTGCTATGGATCAAACTATACTCCCTTCCTCTGGATTATTCGCTACCAGAATCTTTGAAAACCATAGGCAACAAGCTGGGGCATTTTCAAAAGACCTTAGAGTTAACTCTGAAAGGAAGATATACCTCCTTTGCCCGAATATGTGTGGAAATGAATCTATCTGGAGCCCTTCTGGAAGCGATAATTTTAGAAGTATATGATGGAGAATGGGTGCGGACTGTGGACTATGAGCACATACGATTTAGGTGTTGCAAATTCAATGAATATGGGCATCTATATAGAGACTGCCACACAATCAATAGGGAAGGTAACCAGAAATCCAGTGGGGAGAGAGATCACGAGGGTTTCACCAAGGTTGGCAGCAAAAGGAAAGGGGGAAAATGTCCACACAAGAAGGTAAATGAGGACAGACATACAAGACACAACAGCTTCAAGATCCTGGAGGAAGAAGAGGGGAACAAGGAGACAGTCCAAGATATGGAGAATGTAACAAAGGAGGTGGATAAGGTAACTGACATGGAGGAAATCACAGTAAACAACTAGCAAAAGGATGATGATACACTAAGTTTGATGGAGATCAGTAGGGACCAGGAGATGACTCCAAGTTAAGCGAGAACAGACTACCACGAGCTACAGGAGATTCTGGATAAGAAAAATCTAGATCTAGAGAAATTTCTGGAACAAGGAAAAAACATAGGTGTGGACTCTCTGCCAAAAGAGTATTATGACAGGGTACAACAACTCTTTCTATGGAGGTCACAAGCGAAGGGAGCTGGAGTCAAAAGAAATCATGAAATCCAGGAGCCAACTGGGGTCAAGATGATGGAGAATTTACAGGCACAATCTCCAAAGAACTTAGGTAGGAAAAGAGGAAGAAAGAGACAGAATGAGCTGCTAAATGAATGTGGAAAACTATTGATTAACTCAGGTAAGATGAAAGATCTTACCAGTTATTCCTTTACTAACCTTTCTTAATGAAGCTTACAACCTGGAACATTAGAGGCATTGGGAATAGAAGGAAACAAAGAAATCTTAGTAACAGAATGAAAGAAGAAAAACCAGACATGGTTTTTATTCAGGAGACAAAATTTTCGATGGACAAGATAAGGAATATTCATAATAAGTGGTTAATCAAATATGATTATTTAGAGTTTAAGGCTAATAACTCAGCGGGGGGAATTCTCACGTTGTGGGATCCATAGAAATTTGGAATCTTGGACGCTGAAGCATCCAGGAGCTACCTCTCCTTGATATTTCAACCTATAGGGGATAAGGAGAAATACATGATTACAAATGTCTATGGACCTCAAAAGCAAGCAGACAAACTCAAGCTTCTCACCTCCCTGAAAGATTTAAGAGCAAGACATCCCATTCTGCCCTGGATCGTTCCAAGAGATTTCGATATGATAAGATCTCTTTCAGAAAAAAAAGGAGGCACTAGACAACTAGGCAGAGACTTCATGGCCTTTCAGAACTTCATTATGAACATGGGACTAGTGGACACTGAAACAATTAATGGAACCTTCACTTGGAACAACAAAAGGGGAGGGACTTCTCAAGTTGCTTCCAAACTTGATAGATTTATTATTTCAAAGGACCTCCTTCTCACAGGACCCACCATGACAGCCTCCATTATGCCCTTTGGAGGATCATATCATTGGGTTGTACAGCTGGAAGCCACCTTCATGGGCACACCAAGAAACAAACCTTTCAGGTTTGAAAATGCCTGGCTCTCACACCCTAAATTCACTAGTAACATTGATAAATGGTGGAGAGAGGAGCTGAATATTCAGGGTACAAAAATGTTCATGCTCCAATAGAAACTTAAACATATCAAATCTCGTCTTAAAGCTTGGAACAAAAAGGAATTTGGATATATCTTCAAAGCCAAAAGAGAAACTGAGCAGAAGCTCCAGGAGATCAATCAGATCAACATCACAGAGGGCTTCACTGAAGAGCGGCAAAAACTAACTGACTCTCTGCAAGAAGAATGGGAGGATTGATGCTTACAAGAGGAAATTTTTGAAAGGCATAAATCAAGGATACAATGGATTAGAGAGGGAGAAAGAAATACAAAATTCTTCCACAAATCCACTATGGCTCACAGGGCACACAATAGAATCACTAAGATCAAAGATTCTCAAGGTATAGAGCTTGTATCTCACAATGATATGGAATCGGTCCTGGTACAACACTTTTGCAATATTGCAAAGGAGCCATTGGAGGACAGATCTAGGTTCATTGACCATTTTATTCAGTATATCCCTCAGCTGGTTACCAGAGAAGACAACCATAATCTCAACAAGCCAGTATTGGAAGAGGAGGTTAGTGAAGTGATTAATGAAATGCAGAATGGCAAAGCACCAGGCCCGGATGGATTCAATGTAAACTTCTTTAAAGCCTGCTGGGAAACTGTCAAACATGACATCCTCGAGGTTGTGGAAGACTCAAGAAGATCCCAAAAGGTACTGAAGGCTTTGACTGCATCCTTCATAGCTCTTATCCCAAAGGAGGAAAATGCCATGACTCCAGAGGGTTTTCGGCCCATAGCCTTATGTAATGTGGTGTATAAAATTATTTCCAAAGTAATAGCCAATCGATTCAAACCACTTCTACCCTTTCTCATCCCAGAGGAACAAACAGGCTATGTGGAGGGAAGACAAATCCTCAACAATATCATCCAAGCTCATGAGGTGGTACACTCTCTCAAAAGCAACAAACAAGCTGGTATGATCATTTAATTGGACCTAGCGAATGCCTACGACAAATTAAGCTGGTATTACATAAGAGCAATTCTAAAAGCCTATGGTTTTGACCAGAATTGCATAAGGTGGGTGATGGCATTAGTTACCACGACCAATTTTTCCATACTACTCAATGGAGCTCCATCTAGGACCTTCACACCCTCCAGAGGACTCAGACAAGGTGATCTGCTCTCACCATTCCTCTTCATCCTCATGATGGAAGGGCTAGGTAGAGCGATCAAAATGGAAATGCTGAAGGATGAATTCAGGGTATCAAACTTACCACGGATGGAGAGGCAAACACTCATCAACAATTTGTGGATGATACAATGTTGTAGGGCATACCCACAATTAGGGAAGCTAGAGCAATCAAAAACATCTTAAATGACTTTGTTATGGCAACAGGCACAGAGGTAAGACTCAACAAGTCCAAATATTTTTTTTTTTAACACTAATATTGCTATTCAGAGAAACATTACCAGAATTCTTGGATTTCAAAGGGAACAGCTACCATCCAAATATCTTGGCATTCCTCTTACTGACAAAGCTCTAAGCAAAAAAGTGTGGGAGCCAATACTAAATGAAATTCAGGACAAGGTCAGAAAATGGACATTCAGGTCACTGAATTTGATAGGGCACCTTGTGCTCACACAGGCAGTCTTGCAGGCCATTCCCATTTTCATGTTTTTAGCTCTTCCTAATCCTCAAGGTATTAAGGAACAGATAAGAAACATACAAAGGGACTTTCTGTGGGGTGGAGGGGAAAAGAAAATGAAGTGCGCTTTAGTAGCCTAGGACAAGCTCTGCAAACCAAGAGCCATGGTGGATTGGGGCTTCATGATCCTGAGACCCTCAACGGAGTTTTGGGAGCCAAGCTTTGGTGGAGATGGATTAAGGAACCAATGCCCCCTAGGCTAAGCTGTGGAAAAAAAAGTATGCCAAGTATTGGCAGGAGAAGGATCACGTTAGAATGTCTGGGCAAATCAGGGGCTCCCATATTTGGAACTTTGCCTGAGATAATAAAAGTATTGTTCAGCAACATTGTTTTTGGGAAATTCGAGCAGGGGACCTTGCTCGATTTTGGGAGGAAAACTGGCAACAAGAACCCAACCTTTATAGGGATGAACTTGCAGCTCTCAAAAGTGACACAAATAGCAAAAGTATGGCTTTGGTAAAAGACTTCTGGGAGCAAGGAAGGAATAAGGGAAAATGGAGGAAGTGGAAGGATCTAGGACACAATGATGAAAACCCACTGAAGACCAAGGCAGAAGCTCTCACCCAGGATCTAGATCATAGAAGGATTCTGATATCTTCCTCACCAGATCAATTAAGATGGGGAAAGAATACCGAAGGTAACTTTAACCTCAAAGAGGCTAAACAGGAAGTCACAGGATTTAACTTTGTGAATCCTGATCAAGGCTGGAAGAAACTTTGGCAAAGTCCACATTGGATGAAAATAAAGTTATTCATCTGGCTAGTGCATCAAAGGAAGATCTTAAGTTGGGAGAATCTCCTTAAGAAAGGCTTCATTGGGCCTTCCAAATGTCACCTATGTGGCGCTCATGAGGAGATGATTGAACACCTTCTCAACCTTTGTCCTTTCACTTCAACGGTGTGGGATTGGGTGGCCTACATTTTTAGACAAACTCATAGGGATAGTCTCAGCATATCCAACACTCTTAAGAACTGGAGGAAAAACTTCTCAAGGAATGAGATTGTTAATAAAGCCTGGATTTTGGTTCCAGGCTTTGTCATCTGGAATATTTGGAAGGAGTGCAACAGTTGGATATTCAAAGAAAAAAACAAGCATGCCCCAACTCATAATTGATCAAATTCTAAGGCAGCTCAAAGACACAATAAGAAGCTTGTTGAGGACCCTTCCTAAAGATCCTGCTCTGCCCCAAGAGGAGAGAATTATACTTCACTTGGGTCTCTAGTCTATCAGTCCTCTGGGAATAATAAAGAAAGTAAGCCTAATAAATAAAGGTGTTAACATCTAAAAGCCCCCTCGTTATGGTTTCTTAAAGGTTAATATTGATGGAGCAGCTAAGGGCAAACCGCGATTAGCGGGCTTTGGGATGCCATAAGAGATGATCAAGGACAAATACATAAAATCTTCCATGCCCACTTGGGGAAGGCCACTAATAACATGGCTAAGCTCATGGCATAAGAGAAATTCTTCAAAATCCTGGTGGATTCAAGTTCACACAATTTTATAATTGAAGTGGATTTGGAATTAATTATTAAAGCGGTTAAGAAAATCAGCAATGGAGCCTCTCCAGATAAAGTGTCGAAGCAATGGAAGCTTCTGCGGGTTTTTTACCGCATGTACTCTCACCTCCTTAAAACTATCAGATTTATTCATGTGAAAATGAAAGCTAATATGTTAGCGGATCGTTTGGCAAATGAAGGAGTCACCAATCGGGACAGGGATTCTAGGTATGCTTGGGACTTGTTACCTCCAGGCAAATTATGGGAGGACTGTCTCAGTCAGGCAACCCAGGATATGGAACTATGGACTAATAGGATAGATCAAAGGGACTCAGAAGACCAGCGGGTGGATGGAGAACCCCACACGGTCTAACCCGCCTTGGTTCGACTGTTGCCCATAGTCTGGAATTCTTTTGATTGAATGATGAAAGGACTGATTCGGATAGCACCACAGGATGAGGTTTCCATTTTTGTTTTGCTTAGTTGGTGTTTGACTGAGAATTTAGGTGGACGGGATTGGCTCAAGATCTGCTCGCGGGACGGAATTGAAGGACAACACGTGGCAAAAGGAAGTGTTTGGTTTTTCCGCGCAACAACCATTCCAAAACCAAAAGTGGTATATCGGGCGGGGTCCGAATGGTTTATGGTATTTTTGAGATTGGATCTGATTCCACGCATGGCAGGGTGAGGTGAGAGAAAACTGCCCTCATCGGGCAGTTAACTCTCGCGCTTCTCGACCTCCCAATATTCACGAAGACCGTTGGATCTTAGTCAGTTAATCAACGGTGGGGATTTGTTTATGCTAGTTGGTCAGACCTGAAAAAATATTAGAGTGGTATGCTTTTAATTTTCGTCGAGTCCATTTGATAGTTTTCAGCTTAGCATGTGGTGAGACCTCTTGTGGACCCACGACGAGTCATTTGTGGCCTTTTGTGACCTCCGGTTCGATGGACTGGTTCTCCAAGGATTTCTAGTTTCATTTGTTGCACAACAGCACTATAAGATGGCCTTGTGCCTTAACTGTCTGGCGGTTCTCCTCGGTTTTCCTGTTTAGGTTTCTCTTGGTTTTGGGTAATTGGTTTGGTTCGGCCTGCCCTGCTAACTGTTGAACTCTCACAGAGCGGGTGCGGTTTCTTGTAAATTATGTATTTTAGCTAAGCTTAATAGAAGGTCCTGCTCTTACCTGATAAAAAAAGACATCCTCTTAATTGAATTGGGAGGGAGCTCAGGAAATTCTATTTAGGTAGCATGGAGAATTGCATAAATTCATCGCTTAACTGACTGAGTGGCCAAGAAAGATATATTGTCATTACCTAAATTATTGGTAATGATACTTTAACAAGAATAAAACTGTTTTGTTTAATTAAAAGAAACGGTTACCAAGAAATAGTTACCCTTTTCCTGGAAAGAAAAATATAGAGAGGGGAAGAGGAGCTACTGACTGTAACTGGATATAATCCAGTGTGAAAGATAGAAAGTGCTCGAGGGAGAGTCTGGATGTGATTTTTAGACTCGTGGCTGGGATGGGAGACTTTCCGAAATATATTTTCATTGCAGGTTAACAGATAAGTAAGATAGAAAGCTTCTAAAGATTTAATATTGGACTGTAGATATTATTATTGACTTGTAGGTTAAACAAATAAGTAGGATAGAAGGCTTACTTCTGAACTAATAATCATGGAGCTTACGCTAATGCTTAATTGATAATGGATTAATTGAACGGTTACAACATAATTATTTGTTTTACAGAGTAGAAATAGGAATATGCTAATATAAATCCTAGAAAGTATCATTGTGAATATAACTTATCATTAAAATAAAGGGAATCGTAAATATCCTTTCTGGAAAACTTCATATTAACCATAAATATTAGTAGAACAGAAGATTAAATTTCATCCAAATACTAAACAATTCCCTATTCTGAGTTAAGCAAAACAGCTAACCATAACACGACAGTGAAACCTTTGGTAGAGCTTATCATCAAAGGTTGTACATAATGAATAATCACTATATAATGAATAGTAGGTAACACTACAAGAATTTTTGGCAATAAACTATCACAACTGATTAAGTACAGTTTACATAACATAAATGTTGCATAACTGTCGCAGGATATCGATCCACAAGGAAATTGGGAACAATGTATTTACTTCATATTAACACAGTAATAAACTGAAAGCGTGTATTCCTAAACTAGGAGCAATCGATGAAGCGGTCGATGCTATCAGAAAAGCCAAATATAGGCATTCTTGGCCTCTCCTTCAAATAATTAAGAAAGTTATTACAATCCATCCTTCAAATCAAAATGGAAACAATTTCATAGTCCTTCTTAAACAAACTACTGACAATTGCCAAGTATAAATATTCAACTCACATAGCTTTACATTTCAAAAAAAGGAACTATTGACAGTTGGAGCTTGTCATATGACCAGACAAAGCAAAAGAAACTAGTATATATATTAATAACTTAAACCCGTTTATAAGGAGAAAACCCTCCAAAGAAACCCTTAAACAACTAAGCCCAGAACAGTAACAACAAAAGATTTAGCTCCAACGTGTAAATCAACCAGGACACTGTGAGATATTAAGGGTTTAATGGACATGGTCTTGAACTTCAAACCTTCTGAGAATAAGCGTACCTGTAATAGAGGTCGAAAATCAGTAGATACAAATTGAGCTAGAACCTTTCATTCATATACATAAGCAGAATGATACTCTAGGAGGGTTCTTACCTGATTTAAGAACATATCGTCGGTGAATTGCCTACCTGTAGACCAACGATTGGACTCAGTTACGAATTAAAAAGCTTAGTGAAAAAAAAATGGATTAGAAGAAAAACCTTATCTAAATAGAGACTGGAATGAAAACTGTTGCAATGAAATTTCGCTGCGAAAGGGTTACCTTTTTCAAATGGTTCATGGTGCTTTTTGTCTCCGATGACCTCCCAAACCTCTTGGGCCATCTATGTATAATAGTGATGGACCTTTAGAACAAGTTTAAGGTAGAAACCCCATACAAACGTCAAACCCTCAAAACTGAGCGAATGAAACTCACTGTCTACCAATCTCTATGGCATACCTGCGCCAGTAGGTTCAACTGTCTCTATTGTTTCAAACCACAAATTCAAATGTCTCTATTATTTCAAACCATAGATAACGCAGCATACTGTTGGTGGCTTTTGACAGACCTGGCCATCGCAGAGCAGTGCGAGACGCAGGAGCAATCGTAACAATTAAACCTCCAAGTCTTGGGTGCAAAGAGTTGGTTAGAGGAACAAACCCTACCCTTACTTCGTCGTCAGATTGCCAGGGCTCTATGAGACACAGGAGCAACCGTAACAATTAAACCTCCAAGGCTTGAGTGCAAAAAATTGGTTAGAGGACCAAACCCTACCCTTACTTTGTTGTCAGATTTCCAGGTTAAGATCAACGGTGGTAGAATGAAATAGATGGCGAGGTCGAACACGAGTATTGTCCCAGGGTCCAACTGCTCATTTCATGTTACCACGTACAAGAGCCAATACAACATAATATGCCCTAAATAAATGTGCACAATTAAGTAGGAGGGTCCCCATCTAGATTTCCTCACCTGTTCATTTAATTTAACATATATTGACATATAAGACTATCCGGATTCCATAAGTAAATTTAAATGATATTTATGTGTATCCGTTTGTTACCAGCGGTCATTACATAATGCCTAATAGTTGTATGTTAATGTAACTAATTTTTTTTTATTGATGTATTTTGTAAATCTTTTTTATAAAATTGTCATATAATTGTTACATGTGCTCTACTGAAAGACACGATTTGGTTTGAAGGTGCTGAAACTATGCATGAAAGAAACGTTGTGATGATCATGAAAAGTGCAGCAGTAGTAAATATTGTGTTCATCATTTCCATCTTCTATGAATTCAATTTTTATGGAAACAGAAGATGGAAATAATGTTCGCATTATTTTCTTTGCATATTATCCCGTGGAAAATTAAAAAAAAACTAGTGTCAGGACTCTCAGCTTCAAATATCAAGAATCGCATAGATATCAAGAATGGCATAATTCATCCCAACCATTGTTTTGCTCTACATTGATATTTAAGTTCAGTGGATTGATTGTATTTGTAAATTACAATACAACTAGATTGATTGTCGCTATGCGTACATATTATTATGTGAGATTTTATGAAAAAAAATTATTATGTTGGTTATTTTTGTATTTTTTATTATTTTTGTTTTTTTTTCAATTAAAGTAATTTTTTTTGGAGTCGCTCTCAAGTATATATAGTCTTGTTTATAGACCATAAAATTTGTAAAGGCAAAATATCCCCACTTAACTATTACACCACATCTTATTTATTCATGTTATTTACTCGAATAGTCAAATCGTTTACAGCTTAAACAACCTAAGAAACTCCAAGTTTGGTAGGCTAATGGCTCTTTTTCATTAGTAATTTTTAGGGCTCCCTTTCATTAGTTTTTATTTATCTGTAAATCAAAATTTCTTTTTAATTTCTCAAAATATTTATATATATCAAATTTACTTTTTGATATATAAACATAGTTTTATTATAAACATGCTATATATATCTATATATATATATATATATATATATATATATATATATATATATATATATATATATATATATATATAAACATGTTTTCTTTCTTTTCTTTTTATTATATGTCCACAAGTCTGATGGACATGCTGTTACTCGTGGAAATGATTGTCCATGGGAGATTCTCGCATTTGACGGGAATTTTGCCCATCATAGGGCATTTTTTCCATATTTGACGTTCATAATTTTTTAATGACCGTTTCTCTCAATGTGTTTGTAGTTGTGCAAAAAATATTATTGACGGTTGATATTTTTATCAAAACGTCATTTATACCCTTTCCCATTAAACTAATGAAATTTCCAATATATAGTCACAGTCGCAAATGTCAGCGAAGTCTAGCGGGTAGACTTGACCTGTCACGAATTTCGGGAGTTACTTAACTGCATATTCACCCACATAGCCTACATATGAATATCAGATACCTTGTAAATCTAGTTAATCTATCTTTGCGTGCAAAAAAAATGGTTAGGACTCAGAATAAGGGACCATGTCTAAACAAGTGAAATAAAATCATTGCAGGGGAACGATATGACATTCAATAGGTGCACAAACGCCATAAATACATGATAATGAGAGGTGTGAGGGAGTGGCTCAATTCATTCATTTAACTCTGTTTTCCATGTCAATCCTGATGCAACCTACATGCAATCACAACCAACTAGAATAAGCTTTGAAATTGCTATGTGGCTGCATTCAGAGCAAAATAGGATTATAAGAATTTTTCCACCAAAACAAAATTCCAACGACGTGAAAGGCCCCTGCATATTCCAACCATGCTTCTCCAAGATTTTGTATGTTTTTAAAAGATTTATTGCCATCAGTTGCCATGGACGATATGATCATCTCCCGTGAGGATTTTTAATCCATTGGCGAGTTGGTGTTGTGGATACCATATATGAAGATGATGAAGAAACCATTGTTCATCAAACTCTTTAGGGGATGCGATTAATAACACAGGCCACAATGGCAAGAATCTGGCTTTCCCCAATGGTGGCGCCTACATTTTACTCAAAAACGACCATTATGACACTTCATATGTAGTTAATGAAGATATTCTACGACGAAGCGTCTGGTCATGGGGTGAAACCACAGGGTTTAGAATAATTGTTATAGTGTACGATAAACGGCACAGTTTCAAGATTCACAAGTTTATTTTCAGCTCAAAATGGACTGAATTTCAATTTCATTAAGTTGTTCTGAACACTAACTTTTTGTAATGCTGGAAACAAAAGATTTTAACGTCCTTATCTTTTGTTATTGTTTTGAATGGCTAGTTTCCCTTGGTTTCAAGAAGAAATTCCTTGAAGCGGCAACTAATGGAAGGGAATGAGATTTATCTCCCACAAGCCTTCCCCGGCAGGACAAAATTTTTTGAAATGATAGAAGCTTACTGTTATGGTTCCTCAATCCTCATGAATCCTTTCAACATTGCTACTCTAAGATGCACAACTGAGTTTTTGGATATGACAAAAGAGTATTGCAAAGGTTATCTTTGCAAACAAAGTTAGTTTTATTTCAATCAAGTAATACTAAAAGAAACCAGGAAGACGAGCTTGAATTTCTCTAAAACTATAAAAAATTTCATCCCTTGTCTGAAGAAATGCGTATTGTAAACAACTGCATTGAGGCTATTTCTATGAGGATACTAATGGGTCTTTTTGAAACAAGATATCAACTAAACGAAGGCATTTCTGTGGAAAGTTGTGAGGCCTCGTGGATAAATGATCTGTGGACACTGCTGTTTGATTATTTTGGACAGATAATCGCCTTTATTCGAAGGTTGCGAATGAAGAGAAATTCATTGGTCGAGCGCTATTGTTTTACGTAGAGATAAAAATCAGACTTGAATTGAAAAAGAAGGAGTTGCACCTCACAGGTGAGTATTTCACCTGGAGACTGCACTCAAACTCATAAACTCTAGGAACAAATCCTAAATTAAGGAGATACATTACAACTGGTGTAACCATTTCTCCATTAATACAAAATAATATTAATTATTTTCAACTCCCCCCCTTAATGGAGAGAGGATTATCCTGAACTCCTAACATCCCTCTAAACAATTCAAACTTTACACGCCCAAGAGGCTTAGTAAAAATATCAGCCATGTTATCACAAGTTTTACAATATTCAACACATATCTCTTTTGACAGTAGTTTGTCTCGATGAAGCAGAGCTACAGTGCTCTGCCTTTTGTTGCTCCATGCTATGACCCTGGATCCAATGCTGAATGCATAACCTGTGATAGATCTTCGATCATCCAAGTTACCTACCTAATTGGAATCTGAAAAAACCTGCTAGAATAACATCAGAAGTGTCAGTGTACAAAATGCCATAATTAGTAGTACCACTAAGATACCTCAACACACTTTTTGCTGCGACCCAGTGACTTTCGAGTGGTTTTGACATGAACTGGCTCAACACATTAACAGAATATGCCAAATCTGGTCTAGTTGTAGTCAGATATATCAAACTGCCAACTAGCTGTCTGTACATGGTTGCATCCACCTCTTTAGTACCGTCGTCACTAGTCAACTTTAAGTTCTGCTGTAATGGTGTTGCTGTTGATCTGCACTGCTCCATTTCGAACCTTTCCAGCAAGCTTATGGCATACTTCCCTTTAGTAAGAAAGGTTTGTCTAGAGTCTTTCCATACCTCCAATCCCAAGCAATAATGAAGGTTTCCGATGTCTTTCCATCTCATACACTTTTGACATCTGATTTCTTTGATCAGATTGTTAGCATTGCCTGTTATGATCATATCATCTACATACAAAGAAATCAAAATAATTTTCCTCTGTTTATTAAACTTGGTATACAGATTTGTATCATTCAAGCTCCTACGAAAGCCATGCTGTACAAAAAATGAGTCAATTTTCTCATACCACAACCTGGGTGCCTGTTTTAAACCATAAAGTACCTTTTTCAATTTACACACAAGATGTTCCTGCTCCTTTTTCACGAAACCTTCAGGCTATACTAAATAAATTTCTTCCTTCAAGTCACCATTCATAAATGCAGACTTAACGTCTAGCTGGTGTAGATGCCATTTGTGTTTTGTTGCTAAGGAAATTAGCATTCTAATGGTGTTTAATTTGGCTACAGGAGCAAAGGTGTCATTGAAATCTATTCCCTCTTGTTGTGAGTAACCCTTTGCTACCAGTCTAGCTTTAAGTTTTTCTATACTCCCATCTGCATTTATTTTTGGTTTATACAACCATTTTCATACTATGGGGGTTTTACCTTCAGGCAATTCAACCAAATACCAAGTATGGTTTCTATTTATTGTATCTATTTCCTCATACATTGCAGCCCTCCATGCATCAGATTTACTTGCTTCCTCATAATTTGCAGGTTCTACAATGTTCAAAAACTTTGACATTAATGCATAGTCTTTCAATTTATAAGGTAATCGAGTATTCCTACTTGATCTCCTTGGTAGGGGACTTACCTCAAATCTGTCTATTTCAGCCTTTTCTGGGCTTGCATTATTGATTACATTTCCTGTTACTTCTTCTTCTTGTTTCTGCTCTTGCTCTTCATCTTCCTTACTGTTTTCTTCCATTAGCAATGGAATGTCCCAATCACTGTTAGAGTCATCCTTTCCTTCTTCAACTTGTTCTAGTTCTAACATTGTAAATTCCCCAGGATTCCCAAGATTGAAAGGACCAACATGTTCGCCCTCCATAAGTTGCATAAGGCCTTCAACCAGATCAGAAATGAACTGGAAGCTTCGTGTTTGTTCCCCATTTCCATAGACTGTCAAAGGCTCCTTGCGCCAAGCATGAGCAACAAAATTACTTGCAACCCGACCATCATCATGGCACATTCGCGGACCATATGTATTGAAAATTTGAGCAATCCAAACCTCAACATTTGCCCCAACATGCTTGGCAAGTCTGGATATGTTCAAGATTCCCACATCATTAGTTTTGACATTCTTCACAGGATTGTGTTTGTAATGCACAGGCGAAGTGGGGCAAGCCTCCAAAAATAAGGGTTCCACAACATCATGCCTTATCCGTTCAATCGGATTGCCAAAATGATGCAAAACATTCTCCTTCCTTCCTGTGAAGAAATTGTCGACAACAATAACACTGTTGCCCCTTGCCATGAGCCTGTCATGTAGATGACTGCCAACAAAGCCAGCTCCACGCGTCACGACAACTCACAGGGACTTTCTCTTCAAACCTAGGGCACTTTAGCCCCCGAATTCACCATCGAACCTGAATGATACTGCGCAAACCGAGAAACAAGCATCTCATAAACAACTCGATGAGGTTTTTCGGGCACAAACCTTCTATTTTCATTAACATTAGAAAACAAAAAACCAGGCTGAAGGTAAAGATAGTCGATGCGATGGCGATTCCTATCAAAATAAACAGCAGCTGCTGCTCCCTGAGCAAATAATCTACTGGCCTGATAATAGACCATGTCTTTTCTGGCTTAAGAGAGTACTCATCACTGTTATTCATATTGGACTGATAAAATTTCTGATCCTCTAATGAATAAGTCTGCAATGAGCCACCACTGGGAAATTCCGATCTACTGCCACCAAACAGATCAGGAACTCCAATGCGCCACCACCGGGCAAATTTGTTCTGCTACCACCGAATAGATTAGGAACTCCAATGCGCCGCCACCGGGCAAATCCGATCTGCTACCACCAAACAGATGAGGAACTCCAATGCGCCACCACCGGGCAAATCTGATCTGCTGCCACTGAACAGATCAAGAACTCTAATGCACCACCACCGGGTAAATCCGATCTGCTGCCACCGAGTAGATCAGGAACTCCAATGCACCACCACTGGGCAAATCAGATCTGCTGCCACCGAGTAGATCAGGAACTCCAATGCGCTACCACCGGGCAAATCCGATCTGCTACCACCGAACAGATCAGGAACTCCAATGCGCCACCACCGGGCAAATCCGATCTGCTACCAGTGAACAGATCAGGAACTCCAATGCGCCACCACCGAGCAAAATCGATTTGCAAAAAAATTACAGATTTTCCAAAGAGAAAGAGGTTGGTGCTTCTCGACGGCGAAATAGTCGCGCTGAAAAAAAAAGCGATTCATCTTATGAAATTGGCGCGATTAAGGCCTGATTTTCCACGCCAATAGCACTTTCTGGCGCACTGGCGTGACTATATCTCTCAAAACCACGCCAAATTGCACTAATGTTTCTTAATAAATCACGCCAACCCTTCGTTCTGCTCAAAAATGGCGCGACTATTTGCGATGAAACCTTCCATTTTCATTAACATTAGAAGCCAAAAAACCAGGCTGAAGGATAAAGAAAGTCGATGCGATGGCGATTCCTATCAAAATAAAGAGTAGCCGCTGCTCCCTGAGCAAATAATCTACTGGCCTGGTAATAGACCACGTCTTTTCCGGCTTAAGAGAGTACTCATCACTATTATTCATATTGGACTGATAAAATTTCAGATCCTCTAATGCATAAGTCTGCAATGAGCCACCACGGGGAAAGTCCGATCTGCTGTCACCAAACAGATTAGGAACTCCAATGTGCCACCACCGGGCAAATCCGATCTGCTACCACAGAACAGATTAGGAACTCCAATGCACCGCCACTGAGCAAATCCGATCTACTACCACCAAACAGATCAGGAACTCCAATGCGCCACCACCGGGCAAATCCGATCTGCTGCCACCGAACAGATCAGGAACTCCAATGTGCCACCACCAGGTAAATCCGATCTGCTGCCACCGCGTAGATCAGGAACTCCAACGCACCACCACTGGGAAAATCTGATCTGCTGCCACCGAGTAGATCAGGAACTCTAATGCGCTACCACCGGGCAAATATGATTTGCTACCACCGAACAGATCAGGAACTCCAATGCGCCACCATTGGGCAAATCCGATCTGCTGCCACCAAACAAATCAGGAACTCCAATGCGCCACCACCGAGAAAAATCGATCTGCAAAAAAATTACAGATTTTCCAAAGAGAAAGAGGCTGGTGCTTCTCGACGGCGAAATACTCGCGCCAAAAAAAAAGCGATGCATCTTACGAAATTGGCGCGATTAAGGCTTGATTTTCCGCGCCAATAGCACTTTCTGGCGCACTGGCGTGACTATATCTCTCAAAACCATGCCAAATGGCACTACTTTTTCTTAATAAATCATGCCAACCCTTTGTTCCGCTCAAAAATGGCGCGACTGTTTGCAACGAAACCGCGCCAACCCTATTTTCCGCTCAAAGATGATCAGTCATCTGAGACCTGTTTTCAGGTGTTACTGCAGTCCACCTAATTCTACGAATGCTTCTATACACTCCACCGCCACTACAGTGCTGTAATCAATGATGCATCCTAAAAAAAATTAAGGTTATCCCTACTCTGTGCTCTGATACCAAGATAAAAATTAGACTTGAATTGCAAAAGGAGTTGCAGCTCACAGGTGAGTACTGCACCTAGAGACTTCACTCAAACAAAGAGAACTCTCTCCGTACACTCTACATCCATCAAATGAGCAATTACATCATTAAGTACATTACTAGAGATCAGGAAGTTGCAACCAAACTCCTAAACTCTAGGAACAAATCCTAAATTAAAGAGATACGTTACAACTGGTGTAACCATTTCTCCATTAATACAAAATAATATTAATTATTTTCAACTCGTAGATCGCTGGATCATAGACATTTTGAGGGTCGGTGATTATAATAGTAATCTTCATGAAAAGTCTTTGGATTGTAGAGATCAGGTGTTTTCAAGATCCGAAAGGAAAGGCGTTATTGAGTCCATCGTCAGGGTTCAACCAGCAGACAATGATGTTCTTCCTATCAGCTTCTTATTTGTGATTATTCGTTGTGCGCTCGCTTGGACCTCCAGCTTCGGGTGTTGTGCTCAGCTGGGAAAAATAATAGTTACACAATTGGAACAAGCTACAATCAAAAGAATAGTTACACAATTGGAACAAGCTACAATCACTTATTTCCTGCTTCCATTAAAAACATACTAAGAATAAGTTTTTGCTTCCAGGTCTGAAATTAACAGTATGCAACATATTGTTTCTCATTATACAGCTAGTTCACAACAATCAAATATCAAAACATGCAGCACGAATTCCTACGTTTAATAGAGAAACAATTTAGAAGATTCTTTCTTCAAAGAAGGGATCAAAGGCAGCCTCTGCAGCACGAATCCCTACGTTTCTGTCATCGCAAATATCTGGGATGAATACCTCGCCGAAATCACCTTTGATCCTATGCTTTATCCATTTATATTTTTGAAACTTATTCAGACTGTACCGTCATCAGCTCGCCATTCGCATGATCGACCTCCATTTAAAAAAAATTCAAAATTTCACCTCTATTTAAAAAAAATCAAATTTCTTTTCACTTTACTTTCTTTATTTTGTTTTCATGGTTAGATCTTTCACTGTCAAGATTCTTTTACTTGAAGATTTTAGAACAAGATGTTTTGTTTTTTTTTTCTTTAGCGTTTTCTTGTCTTAGTGGAAGCTCCAATATTTTAAGTTCAAAATCTTAAAATCTATATTAAAGCTAATGCCATTGACAGATAGTTTTATAATTTCTGCAATGCTCAAAAATGTCTTTTTGCATTGGTTTATCAAATTCACAGAAAGTGAGATTCCCTGGAAGAGTTGTGTAACATTCTATAATATTCCTCAACTACGCATTTTTCTGCGGGTAATGAATATCAATTCCGATCTGTCTTCTCTGATCGAGCTTCATAACGGAGGTGTGAAGCTCTAACTATTTCTGGCAATCAGCACAGACAAAGAATAAAGTATATATAGATTTTCCTTTTGCAGCGCTTGTCATCCACAATCGTACCACATGCTTTATTTTTCTATTTTCAACGTATATCTCAAAGTTCCTTTTATGGACTTGGCTACGAAAGCATCCAACTGGTCATATATATATATATATATCTATATATATATATATATATATATATATATACATGAATTTTTATACTTATTTTGTTTCTCTACTTTTGACATACATCTCAATGTTATTTTTATCCACAATAGTCCATTCAAACCAGTCGCTTCTATTTCTTTTATATACAGAGTTATACGGGGAAATTATATATATATATATATATATATATATATATATATATATATCTTTGTGAATGTTTTAACACAATTGGCATTGTACTGTTTCCATTAATGTTAACAAATGTATGAGTTTTATGCTTTGTATGATGTTTACAGTCTTATGGTTATGAAGCTGAGCTACAAATGGAGTTAAAGAAACACTTACATGTGGTGACTCTCATGATTGGTTGAGGAAGGTTTACTGAGAACAGGGAGGTGTTATTGAGACTTTTCAAGGATTGGATAAGTTCGGTAGGTGTTGGAGAAGGTGTGTTAGATGTTTGGAGCAGATTCACTAGGGTTTGATTGAGTTTTGGGCTGAAAAATAGGGTAACTCACAATAGAGAAACCTTTGTTATAACTCACTTTTCCAATGGACAACTTGCGTTACTCCTAGATTGAATTTCCTCGATTCTATGCACACTCTAGTGAATTCCAAGGGCATTTACTATGGTTTTTGCCCATGTCATTTGGTAGATAAATTCGACTTGAGTTAATCTTCATTCTTGAAGGTGATCAAGTCAAATATGATGAGGAGTATTATTGAGTATTGATTTCATCTTCCATTACTGATAGACAGTGTGTAATACAGGTTGGATTGAGAGAGAATGTTAGCTATAGTATTACAGAGATAATGCGCATATCAGAGCTCAAATTTGAAGCATATTTTAGAGGATGATGGAGTTATTGTATTTCTATGTGCTTAACATGTTTGTGATGTAAATTATATTGCTCCGAATATTATGTTGTTGATATGGAGAGGAGGATATTGTTGTAGTTGCTTTAGTAGAGACTTTGGATCAGAGTTTAGATTACTAATATGTTTGTGTTGCACTGGTTCCATTGGAGATTTTATTATTGTAGTGTCTTTGGATATGTATTGTTTGTCTGCTAGAGTATGACAGTGATGGCTGAATGTGAAGTTTATATTATTATTGTATGTTTCTGTGGTGTTTGAGTTCCATAGGAGATTGACTGTGTTGAGGTGATGTATTGATTGTGGCTGAGATTGTGTTCCATAGTTTTGTATGCAGATTGGTTGTTGTATTATAGCTTTCATTCGATTGTATGAGCATAGTGGTTAATGTGAGTCTAGTATGAAAATTTATGAAATCAACCTCAAAAGTGTTTGAATGAAGAAATTGTGGATCTAGTATGAAATGTTGTGAAACATGGTCAATGAAAGAGCTTGAAGGTTAGGGTCTTGAGTGAACAAGTGGTGTCTTGCATATTAAGGGTGTAGCAACATCCTTCACGTAGTATCCTAAGAACTTGGGAGTGGTGGCTTCCATTCAGTGGTGGTTGGGTACCACTTATTGGGAGTGGTGGGTTCCGATAAGTGGTTTCTTGCAAAGTTGAGGGAGTCATGGCTTACTGCTGGTGGTGGCCTGCAAAGTCCATACAGGTTGTTTCCTAGAGTGAGTAACATCTCACATGTTTGACAAGTTCTAGCTTGCGCACTAGTGGTTCCCGATGACTATGTAAAAGAAGAATTTTATAATAATAGAAGAGCAAAGGAATACAAAATTACCAAATAACATAAAACTACAAAACACATAATAGATTAGCTGCTCGCCAAGCTGGTTGGAAGAAATCACGCCTTAATTTACCTCAAAATTTCTTTGGGGGCTCCCTAAGCTGGTTGGAAAAAATCACGCCTTAATTTACTTCAAAATTTCGTGAAGGGTTGTATACCATATCAAAATTTACGTATAACTTGTAAGTATTTTTCAAGTTTTACAATAACTAACTACATAAGTAAATAAAGCAACCACGCTTTAACTTCAAAATTTCCTGAGGGACTGTATACCATATCAAATTTTACATAACTTGTATGTATTTTTTAGGTTTTACAATAAATAAAGAGTACATACCTCATAGGTTGATACCACTAGTATCACCAATTTAGTAGTTTTGAACGAGAAATCATGTCATATTTAGAGGCTAACAAATTCAACACTGCAGTAGGGTAAAAATAAATTCAAAAGAAACCACGCCTTAATTTACTTGGGGTAAAAATGAATTCAAAAGCAACCACACCTTAATTTACTTCAAAATTTCCTGAGGGGTTGTATACCATATCAAATTTTACATAAATTGTAAGTATTTTTCAGGTTTTACAATAAACTAATGACATCAATAAATAAAGAGTACATATCACGAGTCTAGCAGTTTTGAACGAGAAAGCATGCCATATTCAGAGGCTAACAAATTCAACACTGCAGGATAAAAACAAAATCAAAACAACCACACCATAATTTACTTCAAAATTTCCCCAGGGTTGTATACCATATCAAATTTTACATAACTTGTCAGCATTTTTCAGGTTTTACAATAAACTAACAATAGTTTACTTCAAAATTTCCCAGGGCTGTATACCATATCAAATTTTACATAACTTGTAAGCATTTTTGAGGTTTTACAATAAACTAACGGCATAAGTAAATAAAGAGTACATACCTCAGGCTGATACCACCAGTCTAGCAGTTTTTAAGCATGCCATATTCAGAGGCTAAGAAATTCAACACACACTGCAATAGTGTAAAAACAAATTCAACAGTGCAGTAGTGTAAATTAAAAGATTGCAGCTTTTCCCAATTAGCAAGAAAGAGAAATCACAGAGGAAAATGTAAGACCATAAAACACATAATTCATCAAACCACATATGGTTAGATGCCAAAGGCTAAAGTGGTAACTGGACCCTCGTAAATTCTAATGGCGAAAGTGGTAACTAGACCCTAGTAAATTCTAAAATTGTTTCGCAAGAGAGTGAAATCCAATGCTAGTAAATAGGTCATTAAATTATGTCATCAACAATCAGATCTTGAAAGAATAGAGCACCCTATCTAGTTGTGCAGCGTGCCATAGCCCTGTAGTCCCCATTGCCCAATGACCATAGTTTTCCATTAATTCTCAACAATGAGATCTTCAAAGAATGCCCATAATGTTCCATTATTTCTCAACAACCAAATCTTGAAAGAATATAGCACGCTAGCCATAGCCCTCTAGTCCAAACTCCGTAGGTACATAGCAATCCAATTGGATCACCCATGATTAGATTTTTGTAAAATCAACCTTAGTTATAATAAATAATTTTGGGGACAAGTAAATTCCGGTACAATAGATTTTTACAGTTTGTATTTTTAATTAAACGTCAGAATGACAAGACCTCAATATATTTTAGACGTCAGATTTCACGTGAAAAAAATTTCACCAATTGTAAAATACGTGCTGAAACTTAAAATACGTCTTGTAAGACGTCAATTTCCAGGCCTGATCAAAATTCAATGTCACTTTTTGTTGAAATCTTCTTTGTTTTGCAACATCAAATGTTCTATAAATGCATTTATTTGGGAATGTGGATTTTTCTTGGTGAACCATGTTGCTAGCTTTTCCTCTTAAATTTATTCATCACATCCATTGATAGTTGTTTATCATAGATGGTATGGTTACATATCTTTCTAATCTCTTTCCATGCATTTTCTTTATTATGCTATCACTATGAATCTACTTACTTTTAATCTACTTAATTTTAGCCCATGAATTGAACTAGGATCCAACATTGTAGCCACTGTGACACCATGTGATCCGGATCATTGGGGGAGGCCACCAAGGTCAGAAAAATTGAAATGCTAGAAAAGGATAAGAACTAAGAAACTTTTTATTAAAATGAATCAAAAAAATTGAAATGCCAAAAAATGATGAGAACTAACAAACTTTCTATTAAAATGGAGAATAACTGTAAAAGCTACATTATGGTGGACAATTTGTCCTTTTAAAAAATGTGACTTGTTACTTATAGCTATGTTTTAGTCATAATACCACAATTAAATTACATGGGTGAGTAAATATCATGGGTGAATGAATACCATCAGTGAGTGTCACTTACAATACCATGTGTAAATTCCATGGGTGGATGCCACTTACAATACCATGGTTAAATACCATGCATGAATGAATATCATGGCTGGACGCCACTTACAATACCATTGGTGCATAAATAATATGGGTGGATAAATACCATGGGTGGATGCCACTTTCCATTTAGATCAGTATTCCCTCATTAAGAAGCAATGGTCCCCATTGCATGAAGTTCCCTCCTGAGAAGCCTTTGTTGAATATGAAGAGCCACTGAAGGTGGACCATTGTGTTATTAAATCATCATCGTGATGAACGAAGATACGAGGATAGAGATACCCTATAATGCTTATGACCAAGTGTAATGCTAACAATGTTCATCCTAGCAAATAGACTTGGATGAAGCATGGGTTTGTGGATGACCCATAACCGTGACAAATGATTTTATGAAGATAGAGATACATTGTCAATATGAGGCCTAACAAATGGACTTGAATGACAAGGGTGTTGTGTGGTTCACTCATAACCTTGGGTTTGTGGGTGGTCCATAACCATGATGTTTGTCAATCTGCTTAGTAAAAGTATGGTGGCTTGTATAATATATTCTCCTATCCAATGAGATGTTGTAAAGGCTTCTTTCACATTATTTTGTTTGTTTTTGAGTTATAAATCTCTTACTGTAACTTTGCTAATAACTTATGCTACATGTTATCAAATGAAATTCTATAAAAGTCCTACTTGAGGTATTGAAGAGATATTTCCATTGATATAAGACACTTGAACTTTGATGACCCGTGGAGTGAGAAAAATATTCCTAAAACACATACTATGTGCGTTTGCGCAACAATACAGACATATGTAACTTCAATTGCTCATATCTCTCAAGCCGGGAAACAAAATCATTTTCTAAAAAAAACCATTTAAGCTAACAAAAAATCCTTTCAAACGAGCTATTTTTTTTTTACCTTCTGAAATTATATGTGGAGTTTGTAGGACTTGTATGAACTTTGTTGAAGATTGTTGCTTTGCGTTTCATCCATCATTGCACTTCAAACCCTCATTCCCATGGAGCCATAACCTTCCCTAATACCATTGACTCTGATCATGGGGGCAAGCCCCCAAGTTCTAAAATATTGAATTGAAGATGAGAAAAAACCACCAAGAAACTTTTTATTAAAATACAAAATAATTATAAAAACACCATTATGGTGGACAATGTTTCTTTTTACAAAATGTGACTTGTTACTTATAGTTATTTTCTAGTTACAATACCACATGTAAATTCCATGGGTGGGTAAATACCATGGGTGAATGAATACCATGGGTGGATGCCACTTACAATACCATGGGTGGATGCCACTTAAAATACCATGGGTAAATTCTATAGGTGAATGAATACCATGGGTAAATTCTATAGGTGGATAAATACCATAATTTGATTACAATACCATGGGTGGATGCCACTTTCAATTCATATCACCATGCAATATGTCAACTGACAATCTGGTGATGAGTGGAAATGTATTATTTTCCTTGGGTTTCCTGCATGGAGCATTCCCTTCCTTTCCCCTTTTCTTCTTTTAATAATAGTTGGACAGTTAAAAAATCCATTTATGAACTAAAATCTCTCACACACAACCATCTCCACACAACATCATCGTCGACACAACCACTTTCGGACCCAACAATGCCCTTCCATTAGCCATTGACATTTGAAACTAATATTAATAAATGTGGGTCCCATATATCATAGGCACTAAGCATTTGTTCATAAATAAATGTTGGAAAAAATACTACCTTCGGAAAAGAATTTCCATTGTGTGGAAAAGGCTCTCAAGCTTCACACAACTACTTCTCTAGTTGTGAAAAACCTATTTTAA
Organism: Pinus tabuliformis; assembly: GCA_031772625.1. Taxonomy (NCBI): domain Eukaryota; kingdom Viridiplantae; phylum Streptophyta; class Pinopsida; order Pinales; family Pinaceae; genus Pinus; species Pinus tabuliformis. Next base: position 642,040,967 of record CM062807.1, on the reverse strand, counting down.
TAAACCTTCCATAAAGCCTTCCACAATTTTTTCTTGTTTGAACAGTGCTTTGCCTTCATAGGGATTGAAAAAAAAAAAAAATCGCGCCCCCTTCTATGCAAAAGAACCCTAGTTTTCCCACACATAGTCCTTAATAATATCAATAGCATATTTGTTCAACACGATACAAAAAAACCTTCAACCGCATCAATTCTCACATCATTGACTAGAGCACTAACATACAAGCCCCCTCTACACCCCGTCAGTCTCGTAGCACCCACGTATATGCAAAAGACCCCAATTCTACTGTGCATACTCTTTCCTCCACATAGTAAATGTTTAACATAATGAAACCGTACCAATTACCTCATCGTTCATAGTATCACAAAACTTACTATGTAAAGGAATTCAATTCTCTTGCACATACTCTATCCTCCACACAAGGAAACATTATAATATTAATTCAACATTGTTCACCTCCCCCACCCCCTGTGGCATATGCAAACAACTTGCAAGTGCATCAATTATCGCATCATTGAACAAAGTACTACCATAAAGGTGTCCTACAATTGCATCCATCCTTGCACCATTGAATACAGTGCTAAGATAACAGTGATAATGTCAAAGCAGTCACCAACGCAATGACCACTTACAAAATTACTTTTATTTTATTTTTAAAATGAATTGTCAGGTATTGGAAAAAACAAAAATAAAAGACCCTACACTAGGGGAATTATTTCCCATTAGAGCTTTCTCATCCAATCATAAATTACAAATAACATTTACTAAAAATACGAAAATTATTTTTGAATTTATGTACAAATATAAATATTAAGCATTTTCGCGAAAGTTTGGTTAAAATTGCAAAAACACAGCCAAATAATGCACAATCAATCCAACTTGAGCATGAAGTGAATAGTATAATCCATGACGAGGCAAAGGCTAATAAATAAAATACTCATTCATAACGTTAAATATAAACAACTATATGATAATATGAAACACCTTCATTATAACCTTCCAATACATTATTCTATGAAATAAAACTAGAGCTTTGAAAACATTACACCCTGGAGTTGAGTATGATTTCATAGCGACTAGATTAAATTCAAGAATGCATAATTAATATATCTCATCTTAGAATCATAAATCATTTCATATCATCAACATTTTCAAAATAAACAATAAAACCCTTGGAATAACAAGGCCAACTCTCTTTCCAATTATCCATTATCCAATGAATGAGGGTTGTACTAATTGGCCATTGATTAATAAATATTTTAATTAAGGTATTTTATTTTAGATTTTGAAGTTATATCGGACATCATTGAAATTAACCTAAAAAATTTGAGTATTTCATTATGTTTCAATAGAAAATATTCTTATAACTGAAAATTTAGAGAGCTCCAAGATGTGTTACAAATATTTGATTTTGACCACATTACATCGTTTCAGAAAAGATGCGATAGTGTCCCTCAAGGGGGAGAGGAGAGGGAATAAAAGTGGGAATATACTTTTATAATGATTTTATTATGTTTTAGATTAAATATCTATCTCATTTTGGGTGAGAACACTTTTTTTTTATCACTTATTTTTAATTTGAAATGGACTCTGGTTCTTGGAAATTGATATGCATGAAACATTACTCAAGCCAATAAAATTGTGATTGTGGTTAATATTGAGGAAAGAGGGGTAACTTTCATTTTTTCCAATTTCAATTTTCATGATAATACCATATATTTATCAAACAATTATTTGAATTTATTCCAAAATTAATACCATATATTTATCAAACAATTATTTGAATTTATTCCAAAATTAATACCATATATTTATCAAACAATTATTTGAATTTATTCCAAAATTTTCATTCTTTTTTGACTCGTTTGATTATTCATCTTATACTTCACCATATGAGCACAACTTATATTTTTGAAAAGGATGAAGGTTATTCCCTTGTTTAAGTTCATTACATAACACTATTTATAATTACAATAATGAGAGGAGTGGAAAAAAGCTCAGAAATTATGAAAATTGAATGCCCACCCACCTATTAACCCAGAACGAATTCTTGTGGGATCCCCTCACGTATTTACAATATTCATATTAGCCATCATAGCCATGGGTAACCTAACACCACTCACCTAAATTCAAACCTCAAACAACCTAAAACATACATAAAATTACAATCTTTTAGAGATATTAGCTACATGATTTAGTTTTTTTGGTTCGGACTTGGTCAATTCAATATATAGATATATAAAGTGAAATATATTTATAAGTAACTGTAATATTTAAAAACTGCAATATAATAAGAAATATGTACTTAGTATTTTGAAATTTAAAAAGGGGTTTAATAAAAATGATTTTTTCCTAATTATTAAATGATGATATTTAAAGTTCATTAAAAATTAGCTTTAGTTTATTTACGCATGATTATGATGATAATTATTATCTATTACAATTTTAGTTTATTGGATCTAAAGAAAATAAATATTTTAATTAATATAAACCAATTCTAGTTTACTTAATGATGATGATGACAACAATTATCATTCATTGGAAACCAATGAACCAAGCATTCAAATTAATCAATATTTTATGAATTCCACATTTTCAGTATCTCAAAAATGTAATAAGTTAAAAGTGGACGATTTTTTAATTTCAAATGAAGATTCTTCCCAAATCTACCATGAATATGAATTTTGTTAGAAGTTATAGCTCCAACTTCCACTATGTTGATAGGAGTTTTGACCATGGAACATCTCCTTTATGGGAATCACAATTACAACTAGTGGAACTTCTCTAAATAATAATGATAATAATTTAATTTTAATATTATGTAATTTTACATATCATATCAAATTGATGCATGAGAACTCCTTATTTAGAGTTATGTTTTTATGTATTTTTAGTGTTCACATAAAAATTCTCTAAAAATAGTTTTAATGAAGGACCACAATAACAAGGAGTCCTAGAGATAATTTTATAGTGCTGACTTTTTAATGGTTACATAGGTTGTGTAATAGCGAAATTAGGGTTGTTAGGATTAATATAAATAGGATTCATATGGATTAGATATCATGGATTCATTCCATGATAAAATATACATACATATACTAGGGGATTAAGGATTTTAATGGACAAGTTATAGAGTAAAGTGATTTGAGGTTACAAGCATTAAAGGATATATACATTACATGTTAAAAAAAATAAAAATGGATAGGGTTACGTGTCAAGTCTAAGGAGTTTAAGGGGATGTATTAGTTAATCATGGAAATGAGTTATGCATTGAGTGGTTAGTGGCTATAAATTTTATAGGATAAATAAATTTGTGTCTATGTGGGCTAGGAGTTAAATGTGTTATTATGAGTTATACAAAAAGAGAGCTAAAATTATTAGGGGTTAAAGGGACTAGCTAATTCATATGGGCACTAGTGATAATAGGCATTAAGGGTTATAAGTGCATGTAGGCTCAAATTTATAGGGCTTTGGGATTAGTTGAAAAAAATTGGAGTTATAAGGATTAACAATTGATGCTTCAAATAAAAATGTGATATAGCTATAAAACTCATAGATTTAAATGTTGGTGTTTATAATGGCTTGGGTTTGGGGTACAATTTTCCCACATACAATAATTAATTGGTATTTAATCAATGTTAAATATATTGATAAATTGAAAACATAATTAATCATTATCAATTAATTTTTTTGGTGAAGTTAAAATTTGTATTTCTTGTTAATGTAGGTTAAAATTTATATTTGATATGGTTTTCCATTAGACGGGCTTGAACAAATGCAAAATTTCAATTTTTTCAAGTGTCTTTGTCCAAAACTTAAACCGGTCAACTAAGTATAGAAAACTAAAAAGAGTATTTGGATCTTGGGTTTTAGAAAATTGATACAAACAAAAATAATGCATGAAACTTAACAAAAAAATATTCGGGTGGTAGAGTGAAAATGAAAACCTTCTACTGGAATGGTATCCTTGTTGTCTCGGGGAGAGAAACCTAGGTCTAAGGGGCTGCCCTAGACCTAACTTTTAATTTTATTTCTTTAACATTTTAATTTTATTTCAACTATTTTACTTTGATAATTTATTTCATATATTTTTTCTATATCTAATATTTCCACCAAATATAAAAAAACGAAGCAAATAAACTAGCCTAAACCAATAGTAATATTTCATATATTTTTTCTATATCTAAAACTTCCTCCAAATATAAGAAACTAAAAACTCACGTAAACCAATAGTAACAGAAACTAAAATTATTTATTATGCATATAAATTATATGTAAACTAGTAGTAAATGCGATGAATGGGGCAATAAAATTTCTTTCTATCTTAAAGATATCTAAAAGTAACAAATATGCGGAGAGGAGAGAAAGTGAATGTGAAACTAAAAAGAAACTGTAGCTAAACAACACCATATCACTATCTATGACCTACGTGGCGACTAAAGAGAGGTAGACTAAGCATCTCACTGGAGTGCTGACTTCTCCCGCATTGCGTGGAACTGAAGTGCTCGGAGAGTCGGTTCTCCTGCTGCTGTAAACTCTATTTAGGTAGCCCGGGACACGGAGAATCCGTGCTCTACTCAGAAACAGGATTTGGATTTGGTTTGAAGGCGCTGCAACTATGCACGCAAGAGATGATGAGATGATCACTAAATATTGTGTTCATCATTTCCATCTTCTACGACTTCAATTTTCATTGACGCAGAAGATGGAAATGATGATCACATTATTTGCATCGCATATTATCCACCTGAAAATTTAAATATCAAGAATCGCACAATTCATCCCCAACTGTTACTGTATTCGTCGAGACTATTTATTTGCGTTCTCTACGAAAAGAGTTAAGGCTTTTATAGCCTGGGCAACCTCAGCACCTCCAAGCCTGGGCTAATGGCTATTTTTCATTAGTAGTTTTTAGCGCTCCCTTTTATTAGTTTTTATTAATCTGAAAATCAAGATTTTGGTATTTATTTTTAATTGCTCTGTAAATCAAGATTTTTGTATTTTTAATTTCTCATGTACTTGTATATATCAAATTTATATATATATTCACAAGTCTAAGGACATGGAGTTAACCGTGGCAATGGTCGTGTATGGCAGATTCTTGCGTATAGACGCTCGCCGCCCACCTGTTTCTTCATCTCTGTCGACAATAATTGTAGCGTTACGGTTCTGGGAACGCTTTTGCAACTGTCCGGTTTTTAACTCTTTTTCACTTTCTTTTAATTCTACTTTTTATAACCATTTCGGTAGTCAGAAAAACAGATCCTCTAAACGGTAGAAAACATGTTAGCTTTTTTTTTCTGGCTTTTGAAATATTAATGTGTTTTATATTTATTTAAAAAATTATTATATCATTTTTAAGATTTAAAATTATTAAAATTAATATGGTATGGGATAAAAGGATTTTTATAATATATATATATATATATATATATATATAAATATATAAAATATTAATTAAATATATTAAAAAAAACCCTGGGAGCAGGTAAAGAGGTCTCCAAATCATTATAAAAATTCTACCAAGCTAGATTAAACTTTAATGGCATTGCGTGGCATACCAAGTGTCTTGGTGGGATGGTGGCATCCAGATTTGAACTGATACAATTCTGCAACATAATTTACATAACAAAACAAAGCTTCATAAACAGAGCATTAACCCTCAGAATAGTATAGGTTGGTGCTCACAATGTGGTACTTGATGGCGTAAGGGTCATGACAAAGGCAGAAGGGGAGAAGAGGAAAAACCCCAAGCTAATTAAGAGAAAAGAATCAGTTGCAAACCTGATCCTGGGAATGAATGTGCCAATAGACGAAGCCATAGAAGTTGCAGATCTAACACTGGTTGGAAGGGTAAGAGGGAAAAATCACTCAACAAATTTCATCCAGGAGTGGGCTACCCATCACTGGAAGGAAGCCACATAATTTACATAACGAAACAAAGCTTCATAAACAGAGCATTAACCCTCATTAAGCACGAAGCCAGGGGACATCTCGAAGAAGCGAACCTCAGGATCAGAAAGGGAACCAACAGGAAACAAGTAAAGAAAAGGAGAATGGAAGGAGCAGCAAAAGACCTGCTTCCATAAGAACAACTGGATTCTGCAAACCCAAGTCAGACATTATTCCCAGGGTTGTATTGCACAACCCAACAATACAATCACATAGGGATCATATGACAGAACATGCAATCATATGCAATTTTATGAGGGTATGGCCGACAGAGAGGGCATTACAGGTCTAGATAAGGAGCCATTGTAAGCCAAAGGGAGAAATACATTTACATCTGGGTTCTAATGGCTTTTTCACAGTAGTGTTCACAAGCCTAGAGGAAAAAGACAAAGTGTTTGAAGGGGGGCCCTATTTCTATGCTGCGGCAGGACTCTACATGCGGCCATGGATGATGAAATTTGTCCCGGAACATGAAACATTTACATCAGTACCGGTGTGGATCAGACTATACTCCCTTCCTCTAGATTATTGGCTACCAGAATCTTTGAAAACCATAGGCAACAAGCTGGGGCATTCTCTAAAGATCTCAGTGGCAACTCTGAAAGGAAGATATACCTCCTTTGCCTGAATATTTGCAGAAATGGATATATCTGGAGCCCTTCTGGAAGCGATAATTTTAGAACTATATGATTAAGAATGGGTGCAGACTGTGGACCATGAGCACATACCATTTAGGTGCTGCAAATGCCATGAACATGGGCATCTATATAGAGACTGCCCCACAATCAATAGGGAAAGTAACCAAAAATCCACTAGGGAGAGAGATCACGAAGGTTTCACCAAGGTTGGGAGCAAAAGGAAAGGGGGAAAACGTCCACACAAGAAGGTAAATGAGGACAGACATACAAGACACGACAACTTCAAGATCCTGGAGGAAGAAGAGGGGAACAAGGAGACAGTCCAAGACATGGAGAATGTAACGAAGGAGCTGGATAAGGTAACTGACATGGAGGAAATCACAGTAAACAACCAGCAAAAGGAAGATGATACACCAAGTTTGATGGAGATTAGTAGGGATCAGGAGATGACTCCAAGTTAAGCGAGAACAGAGGACCACGAGCTACAGGAGATTCTGGATAAGAAAAATCTAGATCTAGAGAAATTTCTAGAACAAGGAAAAAACATAGGTGTGGACTCTCTGCCAAAAGAGGATTATGACAGGGTACAACAGCTCTTTCTATGGAGGTCACAAGCGAAGGGAGCTGGAGTCAAAAGAAATCATGAAAGCCAGGAGCCAACTGGGGTCAAGATGATGGAGAATTTACAGGCACAATCTCCAAAGAACTTAGGTAGGAAAAGAGGAAGAAAGAGACAGAATGAGCTGCTGAATGAATGTGGAAAACTATTGATTAACTCAGGTAAGATGAAAGATCTTACCATTTATTCCTTTACTAACCTTTCTTAATTAAGCTTACAAGCTAGAACATTAGAGGCATTGGGAATAGAAGGAAACAAAGAAATCTTAGTAACAGAATGAAAGAAGAAAAACCAGACATGGTTTTTATTCAGGAGGCAAAATGTTCGATGGACAAGATAAGGAATATTCACAATAAGTGGTTAATAAAATATGAGTATTTACAGGTTAAGGCTAATAACTCGGCGGGGGGAATTCTCACGTTGTGGGATCCATAGAAATTTGGAATCTTGGACGCTGAAGCATCCAGGAGCTACCTCTCCTTGATATTTCAACCTATAGGGGATAAGGAGAAATACATGATTACAAATGTCTATGGACCTCAAAAGCAAGCAGACAAATTCAAGCTTCTCACCTCCCTAGAGGATTTAAGAGCAAGACATCCCATTCTGCCCTGGATCGTTGCAAGAGATTTCGAATCCATGGCCTTTCAGAACTTCATTATGAACATGGGACTAGTGGACACTGAAACAATTAATGGAACCTTCACTTGGAACAACAAAAGGGGAGGGGCTTCTCAAGTTTCTTCCAAACTTGATAGATTTATTATTTCAGAGGACCTCCTTCTCACAGGACCCACCATGACAACCTCCATTATGCCCTTTAGGGGATCATGTCATTGGCCTGCACAGCTGGAAGCCACCTTCATGGGCACCCAAGAAACAGACCTTTCAGGTTTGAAAATGCCTGGCTCTCACACCCTAAATTCATTATTAACATTGATAAATGGTGGAGAGAGGAGCTGAATATTCAGGGTACAAAAATGTTCATGCTCCAACAGAAACTTAAACATATCAAATCTCATCTTAAAGCTTGCAACAAAAAGGAATTTGGAGATATCTTCAAAGCCAAAAGAGAAACTGAGCAGAAGCTCCAGGAGATCAATCAGATCAACATCACAGAGGGCTTCACTGAAGAGCGGCAAAAACTAACTGACTCTCTACAAGAAGAATGGGAGGATTGATGCTTACAAGAGGAAATTTTCGAAAGGTAGAAATCAAGGATACAATGGATTAGAGAGGGAGAAAGAAATACAAAATTCTTCCACAAATCCACTATGGCTCACAGGGCACACAATAGAATCACTAAGATCAAAGATTCTCAAGGTATAGAGCTTGTATCTCACAATGATATGGAATCGATCCTGGTACAACACTTCTGCAATATTGCAAAGGAGCCACTGGAGGACATATCTAGGTTCATTGACCATTTTATTCAGTATATCCCTCAGCTGGTTACCAGAGAGGACAACCATAATCTCAACAAGCCAGTATTGGAAGAGGAGGTTAGTGAAGTGATTAATGAAATGCAGAATGGCAAAGCACCAGGCCCGGATGGATTCAATGTAGACTTCTTCAAAGCCTATTGGGAAACTGTCAAACATGACATCCTCGAGGTTATGGAAGACTCAAGAAGATCCCAAAAGGTACTGAAGGCTCTGAATGCATCCTTCATAGCTCTTATCCCAAAGCAAGAAAATTCCATGACTCCAAAGGGTTTTTGGCCCATAGCCTTATGTAATGTGGTGTATAAAATTATTTCTAAAGTAATAGCCAACCAATTCAACTACCCTTTCTCATCTCAGAGGAGCAAATAGGAAATGTGGAGGGAAGACAAATCCTCAACAATATCATCCAAGCTCATGAGGTGGTACGCTCTCTCAATAGCAACAAACGAGCTGGTATGATCATTTAATTGGACCTAGCGAAAGCCTACAACAAATTAAGCTGGTCTTACATAAGAGCAATTCTAAAAGCCTATGGTTTTGACCAGAATTGCATAAGGTGGGTGATGGCATTAGTTACCACGACCAGTTTTTCCATACTGCTCAATGGAGCTCCATCTAGGACCTTCACACCCTCCAGAGGACTCAGACAAGGCGATCCGCTCTCACTGTTCCTCTTCGTCCTCATGATGGAAGGGCTAGGTAGAGCGTTCAAAATGGAAAATGTTGAAGGACGAATTCAGGGTATCAAACTTACCACGGATGGAGAGGTAAAAACTCATCAACAATTTGTGGATGATACAATGTTGCAGGGCATACCCACAGTCAGGGAAGCCAGAGCAATCAAAAACATCTTAAATGACTTTGTTATGGCAGCAGGCACAGAGGTAAGCCTCAACAAGTCTAAAGATTTTTTCTTTAACACTAATATTACTATTCAGAGAAACATTACCAGAATTCTTGGATTTCAAAGGGAACAACTACCATCCAGATATCTTGGCATTCCTCTTACTGACAAACCTCTAAGAAAGAAAGTGTGGGAGCCAATACTAAATAAACTTCAGGACAAGGTCAGAAAATGGACATGCAGGTCACTAAATTTGGCAGGGCGCCTTGTGCTCACACAGGCGGTCTTGTAGGCCATTCCCATTTTCATGTTTTCAGCTCTTCCTGCTCCTCAAGGTATTAAGCAATAGATAAGAAACATACAAAGGGACCTTTTGTGGGGCAGAGGGGAAGAGAAAATGAAGTGGGCTTTAGTAGTCTGGGACAAGCTCTGCAAGCCAAGAGCCATGGTGGATTATGGCTTCATGATCCTGAGACCCTCAGCAGAGTTTCGGGAGCCAAGCTTTGGTGGAGATGGATTAAGGAACCAAATGCCCCCTGGGCTAAGCTGTGGGAAAAAAATTATGCCAAGTACTGTAGGAGAAGGATCACATTAGAATGTCAGGGCAAATCAGGGGCTCCCATATTTGGAACCTTGCCTGGGATAATAAAAGTATTGTTCAGCAACATTTTTTTTGGGAAATTCGAGCAGGGGACCTTGCTCAATTTTGGGAGGACAACTTGCAACAAGAACCCAACCTTTATAGGGATGAACTTGCAGCTCTCAAAATTGACACAGATAGAAAAAGTATGGCTTTGGTAAAATACTTTTGGGAACAAGGAAGGAATAAGGGAAAATGGAGGAAGTGGAAGGATCTAGGATACAGTGATGAAAACCCATTGAAGACCAAGGCAGAAGCTCTCAACCAGGATCTAGAGGATAGAAGGATTCTGGTATCTTCCTCACCAGATCAATTAAGATGGGGAAAGAATACCGAAGAAAACTTTAACCTCAAAGAGGCTAAACAGGAAGTCACAGGATTTAACTTTGTGAATCCTCATCAAGGTTGGAAGAAACTTTGGCAAAGTCCACATTGGATGAAAATAAAGTTATTCATCTGGCTAGTGCATCAAAGGAAGATCTTAACTTGGGAGAATCTCCTTAAGAAAGGCTTCATTTGGCCTTCCAAATGTCACCTATGTGGTGCTCATGAGGAGATGATTGAACACCTTCTCAACCTCTGTCCTTTCACTTCAAAGGTGTGGGATTGGGTGGCCTACATTTTTAGACAAACTGATAGGGATAGTCTCAGCATATCCAACACTCTGAAAAACTGGAGGAAAAACTTCTCAGGGAATGAGATTGTTAATAAAGCTTGGATTCTGGTTGCAGGCTTTGTCATCTGGAATATTTGGAAGGAGCGCAAGAGTCTGATCTTCAAAAACAAAACAAGCATGCCCCAACTCATAATTGATCAAATTCTAAGGTGGCTTAAAGACACAATAAGAAGCTTGTTGAGGACCCTTCCTAAAGATCCTACTCTGCCCCAAGAGGAGAGAATTATACTTCACTTGGGTCTCTAGTCTATCAGTCCTCTGGGAATAATAAAGGAAGTAAGCCTAATAAATAAAGGTAGGGTTGGAGTTGAAGATAGGGTTTTGGACTCAAGGTTCCATGGCGGGGAGCGCAGGGGGGAGTGCTGCTCCCTCCTACAGTCAAGCAGTCACAGAAGGACGTAAGGACGTGGGAAAGAAGCATTTCAAGAAACCTCTGGAGAAGATTTCAGAAGCACAAAGCCAGGGGACATCTGGAAGAAGTGAACCTCAGGATCAAAAAGGGAACCAACAGGAAGCATGTAAAGAAAAGGAGAATGGAGGGAGTAGTGAAAGACCCGCTTCCATAAGAACAACTGGGTTCTGCAAACCCAAGTCAGGCATTATTCCTAGGGTTGTATTGAGCGACCCAACGATACAAGCACATAGGGATCATATGACAGAACATGCAATCATATGCAAGTTTATGGGGGTATGGCCGACGGAGAGGGCGTTACACGTCTGGATAAGGAGCCATTGGAAGCCAAAGGGAGAAATACATTTACATCTGGGTTCTAAGGGCTTTTTCACAGCAGTGTTCACAAGCCTAGAGGACAAAGACAAAGTGTTTGAAGGGGGGCCCTATTTCTATGCTGCGGCGGGACTCTACATGCGGCCGTGGATGATGAACTTTGTCCCAGAACGTGAAACATTTACATCAGTACCGCTGTGGATCAGACTATACTCCCTTCCTCTGGATTATTGGCTACCAGAATCTTTGAAAACCATAGGCAACAAGCTGGGGCATTTTCAAAAGATCTTAGAGGCAACTCTGAAAGGAAGATATACCTCCTTTGCCCGAATATGTGTGGAAATGAATCTATCTGGAGCCCTTCCGGAAGCGATAATTTTAGAAGTATATGATGAAGAATGGGTGCGGACTGTGGACTATGAGCACATACCATTTAGGTGTTGCAAATTCAATGAATATGGGCATCTATATAGAGACTGCCCCACAATCAATAGGGAAGGTAACCAAAAATCCAGTGGGGAGAGAGATCACGAGGGTTTCACCAAGGTTGGCAGCAAAAGGAAAGGGGGAAAACGTCCACACAAGAAGGTAAATGAGGACAGACATACAAGACACAACAGCTTCAAGATCCTGGAGGAAGAAGAGGGGAACAAGGAGACAGTCCAGGACATGGAGAATGTAACAAAGGAGGTGGATAAGGTAACTGACATGGAGGAAATCACAGTAAACAACCAGCAAAAGGATGATGATACACTAAGTTTGATGGAGATCAGTAGGGACCAGGAGATGACTCCAAGTTAAGCGAGAACAGAGTACCACGAGCTACAGGAGATTCTGGATAAGAAAAATCTAGATCTAGAGAAATTTCTGGAACAAGGAAAAAACATAGGTGTGGACTCTCTGCCAAAAGAGTATTATGACAGGGTACAACAACTCTTTCTATGGAGGTCACAAGCGAAGGGAGCTGGAGTCAAAAGAAATCATGAAAGCCAGGAGCCAACTGGGGTCAAGATGATGGAGAATTTACAGGCACAATCTCCAAAGAACTTAGGTAGGAAAAGAGGAAGAAAGAGACAGAATGAGCTGCTAAACGAATGTGGAAAACTATTGATTAACTCAGGTAAGATGAAAGATCTTACCAGTTATTCCTTTACTAACCTTTCTTAATGAAGCTTACAACCTGGAACATTAGAGGCATTGGGAATAGAAGGAAACAAAGAAATCTTAGTAACAGAATGAAAGAAGAAAAACCAGACATGGTTTTTATTCAGGAGACAAAATGTTCAATGGACAAGATAAGGAATATTCATAATAAGTGGTGAATCAAATATGATTATTTAGAGGTTAAGGCTAATAACTCAGTGGGGGAATTCTCACGTTGTGGGATCCATAGAAATTTGGAACCTTGGACGCTGAAGCATCCAGGAGCTACCTCTCCTTGATATTTCAACCTATAGGGGATAAGGAGAAATACATGATTACAAATTTCTATGGACCTCAAAAGCAAGCAGACAAACTCAAGCTTCTCACCTCCCTGAAAGATTTAAGAGCAAGACATCCCATTCTGCCCTTGATCGTTCCAGGAGATTTCGATATGATAAGATCTCTTTCAGACAAAGAAGGAGGCACTAGACAACTAGGCAGAGACTTCATGGCCTTTCAGAACTTCATTATGAACATGGGAATAGTGGACACTGAAACAATTAATGGAACCTTCACTTGGAACAACAAAAGGGGAGGGGCTTCTCAAGTTGCTTCCAAACTTGATAGATTTATTATTTCAGAGGACCTCCTTCTCACAGGACCCACCATGACAGCCTCCATTATGCCCTTTGGAGGATCATATCATTGGCCTGTACAGCTGGAAGCCACCTTCATGGGCACACCAAGAAACAGACCTTTCAGGTTTGAAAATGCCTGGCTCTCACACCCTAAATTCACTAGTAACATTGATAAATGGTGGAGAGAGGAGCTGAATATTCAGGGTACAAAAATGTTCATGCTCCAATAGAAACTTAAACATATCAAATCTCGTCTTAAAGCTTGGAACAAAAAGGAATTTGGAGATATCTTCAAAGCCAAAAGAGAAACTGAGCAGAAGCTCCAGGAGATCAATCAGATCAACATCACAGAGGGCTTCACTGAAGAGCGGCAAAAACTAACTGACTCTCTGCAAGAAGAATGGGAGGATTGATGCTTACAAGAGGAAATTTTTGAAAGGCAGAAATCAAGGATACAATGGATTAGAGAGGGAGAAAGAAATACAAAATTCTTCCACAAATCCACTATGGCTCACAGGGCACACAATAGAATCACTAAGATCAAAGATTCTCAAGGTATAGAGCTTGTATCTCACAATGATATGGAATCGGTCCTGGTACAACACTTCTGCAATATTGCAAAGGAGCCATTGGAGGACTGATCTAGGTTCATTGACCATTTTATTCAGTATATCCCTCAGCTGGTTACCAGAGAAGACAACCATAATCTCAACAAGCCAGTATTGGAAGAGGAGGTTAGTGAAGTGATTAATGAAATGCAGAATGGCAAAGCACCAGGCTTGGATGGATTCAATGTAAACTTCTTTAAATCCTGCTAGGAAACTGTCAAACATGACATCCTCGAGGTTGTGGAAGACTCAAGAAGATCCCAAAAGGTACTGAAGGCTCTGAATGCATCCTTCATAGCTCTTATCCCAAAGCAGGAAAATGCCATGACTCCAGAGGGTTTTCGGCCCATAGCCTTATGTAATGTGGTGTATAAAATTATTTCCAAAGTAATAGCCAATCGATTCAAACCACTTCTACCCTTTCTCATCTCAGAGGAGCAAACAGGCTATGTGGAGGGAAGACAAATCCTCAACAATATCATCCAAGCTCATGAGGTGGTACACTCTCTCAAAAGCAACAAACAAGCTGGTATGATCATTTAATTGGACCTAGCGAAAGCCTACGACAAATTAAGCTGGTCTTACATAAGAGCAATTCTAAAAGCCTATGGTTTTGACCAGAATTGCATAAGGTGGGTGATGGCATTAGTTACCACGACCAATTTTTCCATACTACTCAATGGAGCTCCATCTAGGACCTTCACACCCTCCAGAGGACTCAGACAAGGCGATCTGCTCTCACCGTTCCTCTTCATCCTCATGATGGAAGGGCTAGGTAGAGCGTTCAAAATGGCAAATGCTGAAGGACGAATTCAAGGTATCAAACTTACCACGGATGGAGAGGCAAACACTCATCAACAATTTGTGGATGATACAATGTTGTAGGGCATACCCACAATTAGGGAAGCTAGAGCAATCAAAAACATCTTAAATGACTTTGTTATGGCAACAGGCACAGAGGTAAGCCTCAACAAGTCCAAATATTTTTTTTTTTAACACTAATATTGCTATTCAGAGAAACATTACCAGAATTCTTGGATTTCAAAGGGAACAACTACCATCCAAATATCTTGGCATTCCTCTTACTGACAAAGCTCTAAGCAAGAAAGTGTGGGAGCCAATACTAAATAAACTTCAGGACAAGGTCAGAAAATGGACATTCAGGTCACTGAATTTGACAGGGCACCTTGTGCTCACACAGGCGGTCTTGCAGGCCATTCCCATTTTCATGTTTTTAGCTCTTCCTGCTCCTCAAGGTATTAAGGAATAGATAAGAAACATACAAAGGGACTTTCTGTGGGGTGGAGGGGAAGAGAAAAAGAAGTGGGCTTTAGTAGCCTAGGACAAGCTCTGCAAACCAAGAGCCATGGTGGATTGGGGCTTCATGATCCTGAGACCCTCAACGGAGTTTTGGGAGCCAAGCTTTGGTGGAGATGGATTAAGGAACCGAATGCCCCCTAGGCTAAGCTGTGGAAAAAAAAGTATGCCAAGTATTGGCAGGAGAAGGATCACGTTAGAATGTCTGGGCAAATCAGGGGCTCCCATATTTGGAACCTTGCCTGGGATAATAAAAGTATTGTTCAGCAACATTGTTTTTGGGAAATTCGAGCAGGGGACCTTGCTCGATTTTGGGAGGAAAACTGGCAACAAGAACCAAACCTTTATAGGGATGAACTTGCAGCTCTCAAAAGTGACACAAATAGCAAAAGTATGGCTTTGGTAAAAGACTTCTGGACCAAGGAAGGAATAAGGGAAAATGGAGGAAGTGGAAGGATCTAGGACACAGTGATGAAAACCCACTGAAGACCAAGGCAGAAGCTCTCACCCAGGATCTAGATCATAGAAGGATTCTGATATCTTCCTCACCAGATCAATTAAGATGGGGAAAGAATACCGAAGGTAACTTTAACCTCAAAGAGGCTAAACAGGAAGTCACAGGATTTAACTTTGTGAATCCTGATCAAGGCTGGAAGAAACTTTGGCAAAGTCCACATTGGATGAAAATAAAGTTATTCATCTGGCTAGTGCATCAAAGGAAGATCTTAAGTTGGGAGAATCTCCTTAAGAAAGGCTTCATTGGGCCTTCCAAATGTCACCTATGTGGCGCTCATGAGGAGATGATTGAACACCTTCTCAACCTTTGTCCTTTCACTTCAACGGTGTGGGATTGGGTGGCCTACATTTTTAGACAAACTCATAGGGATAGTCTCAGCATATCCAACACTCTTAAGAACTGGAGGAAAAACTTCTCAAGGAATGAGATTGTTAATAAAGCCTGGATTTTGGTTCCAGGATTTGTCATCTGGAATATTTGGGAGGAGTGCAACAGTTGGATATTCAAAGAAAAAAACAAGCATGCCCCAACTCATAATTGATCAAATTCTAAGGCAGCTTAAAGACAAAATAAGAAGCTTGTTGAGGACCCTTCCTAAAGATCCTGCTCTGCCCCAAGAGGAGAGAATTATACTTCACTTGGGTCTCTAGTCTATCAGTCCTCTGGGAATAATAAAGAAAGTAAGCCTAATAAATAAAGGTGTTAACATCTGGAAGCCCCCTCGTTATGGTTTCTTAAAGGTTAATATTGATGGAGCAGCTAAGAGCAACCCGGGATTAGCGGGCTTTGGGATGCCATAAGAGATGATGAAGGACAAATACATAAAATCTTCCATGCCCACTTGGGGAAGGCCACTAATAACATGGCTGAGCTCATGGCATAAGAGAAATTCTTCAAAATCCTGGTGGATTCAAGTTCACACAATGTTATAATTGAAGTGGATTTGGAATTAATTATTAAAGCGGTTAAGAAAATCAGCAATGGAGCCTCTCCAGATAAAGTGTCGAAGCAATGGAAGCTTCTGCGGGTTTTTTACCACATGTACTCTCACCTCCTTAAAACTATCAGATTTATTCATGTGAAAATGAAAGCTAATATGTTAGCGGATCGTTTGGCAAATTAAAGAGTCACCAATCAGGACAGGGATTCTAGGTATGCTTAGGACTTGTTACCTCTAGGAAAATTATGGGAGGACTGTCTCAGTCAGGCAACCCAGGATATGGAACTATGGACTAATAAGATAGATCAAAGGGACTCAGAAAACCAGCGGGTGGATGGGGAACCCCACATGGTCTAACCCGCCTTGGTTCGACTGTTGCCCATAGTCTGGAATTCTTTTGATTGAATGATGAAAGGACTGATTCGGATAGCACCACAGGATGAGGTTTCCATTTTTGTTTTGCTTAGTTGGTGTTTGACTGAGAATTTAGGTGGACGGGATTGGCTCAAGATCTGCTCGTGGGACGGAATTGAAGGACAACACGTGGCAAAAGGAAGTGCTTGGTTTTTCCGCGCAACAACCATTCCAAAACCAAAAGTGGTATATCGGGCGGGGTCCGAATGGTTTATGGTATTTTTGAGATTGGATCTGATTCCATGCGTGGCAGGGTGACGTGAGAGAAATCTGAATCCACGCATGGCAGGGTGAGGTGAGAGAAAACTGCCCTCATCGGGCAGTTAACTCTCGCGCTTCTCGACCTCCCAATATTCATGAAGACCGTTGGATCTTAGTCAGTTAATCAACGGAGGGGACTTGTTTATGCTAGTTGTTCAGACCTGAAAAAATATTAGAGTGGTATGCTTTCAATTTTCGTCGAGTCCATTTGATAGTTTTCAGCTTAGCATGTGGTGAGACCTCTTGTGGACCCACGACGAGTCATTTGTGGCCTTTTGTGACCTTCGGTTCGATGGACTGGTTCTCCAAGGATTTCTAGTTTCATTTGTTGCACAACAGCACTATAAGATGGCCTTGTGCCTTAACTGTCTGGCGGTTCTCCTCGGTTTTCCTGTTTAGGTTTCTCTTGGTTTTGGGTAATTGGTTTGGTTCGGCCTGCCCTGCTAACTGTTGAACTCTCACAGAGCGGGTGCGGTTTCTTGTAAATTATGTATTTTAGCTAAGCTTAATAGAAGGTCCTGCTCTTACCTGATAAAAAAAGACATCCTCTTAATTGAATTGGGAGGGAGCTCAGGAAATTCTATTTAGGTAGCATGGAGAATTGCATAAATTCATCGCTTAACTGACTGAGTGGCCAAGAAAGATATATTGTCATTACCTAAATTATTGGTAATGATACTTTAACAAGAATAAAACTGTTTTGTTTAATTAAAAGAAACGATTACCAAGAAATAGTTACCCTTTGCCTGGAAAGAAAAATATAGAGAGGGGAAGAGGAGCTACTGACTGTAACTGGATATAATCCAGTGTGAAAGATAGAAAGTGCTCGAGGGAGAGTCTGGATATGATTTTTAGACTCGTGGCTGGGATGGGAGACTTTCCGAAATATATTTTCATTGCAGGTTAACAGATAAGTAAGATAGAAAGCTTCTAAAGATTTAATATTGGACTGTAGATATTATTATTGACTTGTAGGTTAAACAAATAAGTAGGATAGAAGGCTTACTTCTGAACTAATAACCATGGAGCTTACGCTAATGCTTAATTGATAATGGATTAATTGAATGGTTACAACATAATTATTTGTTTTACAGAGTAGAAATAGGAATATGCTAATATAAATCCTAGAAAGTATCATTGCGAATATAACTTATCATTAAAATAAAGCGAATCGTAAATATCCTTTCTGGAAAACTTCATATTAACCATAAATATTAGTAGAACAGAAGATTAAAGTTCATCCAAATACTAAACAATTCCCTATTTTGAGTTAAGCAAAAAAGCTAACCATAACATGGCAGTGAAACCTTTGGTAGAGCTTATCATCAAAGGTTATACGTAATGAATAATCACTATATAATGAATAGTAGGTAACACTACAAGAATTTTTGGCAATAAACTATCACAATTGATTAAGTACATTTTACATAACATAAATGTTGCATAACTGTCGCAGGATATCGATCCACAAGGAAATTGGGAACAATGTATTTACTTCATATTAACACAGTAATAAATTGAAAGCGTGTATTCCTAAACTAGGAGAAATTGATGAAGCGGTCGATGCTATCAGAAAAGCCGAATATAGGCATTCTTGGCCTCTCCTTCAAATAATTAAGAAAGTTATTACAATCCATCCTTCAAATCAAAATGGAAACAATTTCATAGTCCTTAAACAAACTACTGACAATTGCCAAGTATAAATATTCAATTCACATAGCTTTACATTTCAAAAAAAGGAACTATTGACAGTTGGAGCTTGTCATATGACCAGACAAAGCAAAAGAAACTAGTATATATATTAATAACTTAAACCCGTTTATAAGGAGAAAACCCTCCAAAGAAACCCTTAAACAACTAAGCCCAGAACAGTAACAACAAAAGATTTAGCTCCAATGTGTAAATCAACCAGGACACTGTGAGATATTAAGGGTTTAATGGCCATGGTCTTGAACTTCAAACCTTCCGAGAATAAGCGTACCTGTAATAGAGGTCGAAAATCAGTAGATACAAATTGAGCTAGAACCTTTCATTCATATACATAAGCAGAATGATACTCTAGGAGGGTTCTTACCTGATTTAAGAACATATCGTCGGTGAATTGCCTACCTGTAGACCAACGATTGGACTCAGTTACGAATTAAAAAGCTTAGTGAAATAAAAAAATGGATTAGAAGAAAAACCTTTTCTAAATAGTGACTGGAATGAAAACTGTTGCAATGAAATTTCGCTGCGAAAGGGTTACCTTTCTCAAATGGTTCATGGTGCTTTTTGTCTCTGATGACCTCCCGAACCTCTTGGGCCATCTATGTATAATAGTGATGGAACTTTAGAACAAGTTTAAGGTAGAAACCCCATACAAACGTCAAACCCTCAAAACTGAGCAAATGAAACTCACTGCCTACCAATCTCTATGGCATACCTGCGCCGATAGGTTCAACTGTCTCTATTGTTTCAAACCACAAATTAAAATGTCTCTATTATTTCAAACCATAGAGAACGCAACATAATGTTGGTGGCTTTTGACAGACCCGGCCATCGCAGAGCAACGCGAGACACAGGAGCAATCGTAACAATTAAACCTACAAGGCTTGGGTGCGAAGAGTTGGTTAGAGGACCAAACCCTACCCTTACTTCGTCGTCAGATTGCCAGGGCTCTACGAGACACAGGAGCAACCGTAACAATTAAACCTTCAAGGCTTGAGTGCGAAAAATTGGTTAGAGGACCAAACCCTACCCTTACTTTGTTGTCAGATTTCCAGGTTAAGATCAACAGTGGTAGAATGAAATAGATGGCGAGATCGAACACGAGTATTGTCCCAGGGTCCAATTGCTCATTGCATGTTACCACGTACAAGAGCCAATACAACATAATATGCCCTAAATAAATGTGCACAATTAAGGAGGAGGGTCCCCATCTAGATTTCCTCACCTGTTCATTTAACTTAACATATATTGACATATAAGACTATCCGGATTCCATAAGTAAATTTAAATGATATTTATGTGTATCCGTTTGTTACCAGCGGTCATTACATAATGCCTAATAGTTGTATGTTAATGTAACTAATTTTTTTTTATTGATGTATTTTGTAAATCTCTTTTATAAAATTGTCATATAATTGTTACATGTGCTCTACTGAAAGACACGATTTGGTTTGAAGGTGCTGAAACTATGCATGAAAGAAACGTTGTGATGATCATGAAAAGTGCAGTAGTAGTAAATATTGTGTTCATCATTTCCATCTTCTATGACTTCAATTTTGATGGAGCAGAAGATGGAAATAATGTTCGCATTATTTTCTTTGC
Source organism: Pinus tabuliformis (assembly GCA_031772625.1). Taxonomy (NCBI): domain Eukaryota; kingdom Viridiplantae; phylum Streptophyta; class Pinopsida; order Pinales; family Pinaceae; genus Pinus; species Pinus tabuliformis. The sequence continues at coordinate 642,020,279 of CM062807.1, read as the reverse complement.
ATATTATCCCGCGGAAAATTAAAAAAAACTAGTGTCAGGACTCTCAGCTTCAAATATCAAGAATCGCATAGATATCAAGAATGGCATAATTCATCCCAACCGTTGCTGTGCTCTACATTGATATTTAAGTTCAGTGGATTGATTGTGTTTGTAAATTACAATACAACTAGATTGATTGTCGCTATGCGTACATATTATTATGTGAGCTTTTAAGGAAAAAAATTATTATGTTGGTTATTTTTGTATTTTTTATTATTTTTGTTTTTTTTGCAATTAAAGTAATTTTGTTTGGAGTCGCTCTCAAGTATATATAGTCTTGTTTATAGACCATAAAATTTGTAAAGGCAAAATATCCCCACTTAACTATTACACCACATCTTATTTATTCATGTTATTTACTCGAATAGTCAAATCGTTTACAGCTTAAACAACCTAAGAAACTCCAAGTTTGGTAGGCTAATGGCTCTTTTTCATTAGTAATTTTTAGGGCTCCCTTTCATTAGTTTTTATTTATCTGTAAATCAAGAATTTCTTTTTAATTTCTCAATATATTTATATATATCAAATTTACTTTTTGATATATAAACATAGTTTTATTATAAACATGCTATATATATATAAACATGTTTTCTTTCTTTTCTTTTTATTATATGTCCACAAGACTGATGGACATGCTGTTACTCGTGGAAATGATTGTCCATGGGAGATTCTCGCATTTGACAGGAATTTTGCCCATCATAGGGCATTTTTTTCATATTTGACGTTCATAATTTTTTAATGACCGTTTCTCTCAACGTGTTTGTAGTTGTGCAAAACATATTATTGACGGTTGATATTTTTATCAAACGTCATTTATACCCTTTCCCATTAAACTAAGGAAATTTCCAATATATAGTCACAGTCGCAAATGTCAGCGAAGTCTAGCGGGTAGACTTGACCTGTCACGAATTTCGGGAGTTACTTAACTGCATATTCACCCACATAGCCTACATATGAATATCAGATACCTTCTAAATCTGGTTAATCTAGCTTTGCGTGCAAAAAAAATGGTTAGGACTCAGAATAAGGGACCATGTCTAAACAAGTGAAATAAAATCATTGCAGGGGAACGATATGACATTCAATAGGCATGCAAACGCCATAAATACATGATAATGAGAGGTGTGAGGGAGTGGCTCAATTCATTCATTTAACTCTGTTTTACATGTCAATCCTGATGCAACCTACATGCAATCACAACCAACTAGAATAAGCTTCGAAATTGCTATGTGGCTGCATTCAGAGCAAAATAGGATTATAAGATTTTTTCCACAAAAACAAAATTCCAACGACGTGAAAGGCCCCTGCATATTCCAACCATGCTTCTCCAAGATTTTGTATGTTTTTAAAAGATTTATTGCCATCAGTTGACATGGACGATATGATCATCTCCCGTGAGGATTTTTAATCCATTGGCGAGTTGGTGTTGTGGATACCATATATGAAGATCATGAAGAAACCATTGTTCATCAAACTCTTTAGGGGATGCGATTAATAACGCAGGCCACAATGGCAAGAATCTGGCTTTCCCCAATGGTGGCGCCTACATTTTACTCAAAAACAACCATTATGACACTTGATATGCAGTTAATCAAGATATTCTACGACGAAGCGTCTGGTCATGGGGTGAAACCACAGGGTTTACAATAATTATTATAGTGTACGATAAAGGCCACAGTTTCAAGATTCACAAGTTTATTTTCAGCTCAAAATTGACTGAATTTCAATTTCATTAAGTTGTTCTGAACACTAACTTTTTGTAATGCTGGAAACAAAAGATTTTAACGTCCTTATCTTTTGTTATTGTTTTGAATGGCTAGTTTCCCTTGGTTTCAAGAAGAAATTCCTTGAAGAGGCAACTAATGGAAGGGAATGAGATTTATCTCCCACAAGCCTTCGCCAGCGGGGCGAAATTTTTTGAAATGGTAGAAGCTTACTGTTATGGTTCCTCGATCCTCATGAATCCTTTCAGCATTGCTACTCTAAGATGCACAACTGAGTTTTTGGATATGACAAAAGAGTATTGCAGAGGTTATCTTTGCAAACAAAGTGAGTTTTATTTCAATCAAGTAATATTAAAAAAAACCAGGAAGACAAGCTTGAAGTTCTCTAAAACTATAAAAAATTTCATCCCTTGTATGAAGAAATGCGTATTGTAAAAAACTGCATTGAGGCTATTTCTATGAGGATACTAATGGGTCTTTTTGAAACAAGATATCAACTAAACGAAGGCATTTCTGTGGAAAGTTGTGAGGCCTCATGGATAAATTATCTGTGGACACTGCTGTTTGATTATTTTGGACAGATAATCGCCTTTATTCGAAGGTTGCAAATGAAGAGAAATTCATTGGTCGAGCGCTATTGTTTTATGTAGAGATAAAAATCAGACTTGAATTGAAAAAGAAGGAGTTTCACCTCACAAGTGAGTATTTCACCTGGAGACTGCACTCAAACTCCTAAAATCTAGGAACAAATCCTAAATTAAGGAGATACGTTACAACTGGTGTAACCATTTCTCCATTAATACAAAATAATATTAATTATTTTCAACTCCCCCCCTTAATGGAGAGAGGATTATCCTGAACTCCTAACATCCCTCTAAACAATTCAAACTTTACACGCCCAAGAGGCTTAGTAAAAATATCAGCCATGTTATCACAAGTTTTACAATATTCAACACATATCTCTTTTGATAGTAGTTTGTCTCGATCAAGCAGAGCTACAGTGCTCTACTTTTTGTTGCTCCATGCTATGACCCTGGATCCAATGCTGCATGCATAACCTGTGATAGATCTTTTATCATCCAAGTTACCTACCTAATCGGAATCTGAAAAAACCTGCTAGAATAACATCAGAAGTGTCAATGTACAAAATGCCATAATTAGTAGTACCACTAAGATGCCTCAACACACTTTTTGCTGCGACCCAGTCACTTTCGAGTGGTTTTGACATGAACTGGCTCAACACATTAACTGAATATGTACATGGTTGCATCCACCTCTTTAGTACCATCGTCGCTAGTCAACTTTAAGTTCTGCTGTAATGGTGTTGCTGTTGATCTGCACTGCTCCATTTCGAACCTTTCCAGCAAGCTTCTGGCATACTTCCCTTGAGTAAGAAAGGTTTGTCTAGAGTCTTTCCATACCTCCAATCCCAAGCAATAATGAAGGTTTCCGATGTCTTTCCATCTCATACACTTTTGACATTGATTTCTTTGATCAGATTGTTAGCATTGCCTGTTATGATCATATCATCTACATACAAAGAAATCAAAATAATTTGCCTCTGTTTATTAAACTTGGTATACAGATTTGGATCATTCAAGCTCCTACGAAAGCCATGCTGTACAAAAAATGAGTCAATTTTCTCATACCACAACCTGGGTGCCTGTTTTAAACCATAAAGTACCTTTTTCAATTTACACACAAGATGTTCCTGCTCCTTTTTCACGAAACCTTCAGGCTATACTAAATAAATTTCTTCCTTCAAGTCACCATTCAGAAATGCAGACTTAACGTCTAGCTGGTGTAGATGCCATTTGTGTTTTGTTGCTAAGGAAATTAGCATTCTAATGGTGTTTAATTTGGCTACAGGAGCAAAGGTGTCATCGAAATCTATTCCCTCTTGTTGTGAGTAACCCTTTGCTACCAGTGTAGCTTTAAGTTTTTCTATACTCCCATCTGCATTTATTTTTGGTTTATACAGCCATTTTCATACTATGGGGGTTTTACCTTCAGGCAATTCAACCAAATACCAAGTATGGTTTCTATTTATTGATTCTATTTCCTCATACATTGCAGCCCTCCATGCATCAGATTTACTTGCTTCCTCATAATTTGCAGGTTCTACAATGTTTAAAAACTTTGACATTAATGCATAGTCTTTCAATTTAGAAGGTAATCGAGTATTCCTACTTGATCTCCTTGGTAGGGGACTTACCTCAAATCTGTTTATTTCAGCCTTTTCTGGGCTTGCATTATTGATTACATTTCCTGTTACTTCTTCTTCTTGTTTCTGCTCTTGCTCTTCATCTTCCTTACTATTTTCTTCCATTAGCAATGGAATGTCCCAATCACTGTTAGAGTCATCCTTTCCTTCTTCAACTTGTTCTAGTTCTAACATTGTAAATTCCCCATGATTCCCAAGATTGAAAGGACCAACATGTTCGCCCTCCATAAGTCGCATAAGGCCTTCAACCAGATCAGAAATGAACTGGAAGCTTCGTGTTTGTTCCCCATTTCCATAGACTGTCAAAGGCTCCTTGCGCTAAGCATGAGAAACAAAATTACTTGCAACCCGACCATCATCGCGGCACATTCGCGGACCATATGTATTGAAAATTTGAGCAATCTGAACCTCAACATTTGCCCCAACATGCTTGGCAAGTCTGGATATGTTCAAGATTCCCACATCATTAGTTTTGACATTCTTCATAGGATTGTGTTTGTAATGCATAAGCGAAGTGGGGCAAGCCTCCAAAAATAAGGGTTCCACAACATCATGCCTTATCCGTTCAATCGGATTGCCAAAATGATGCAAAACATTCTCCTTCCTTCCTGTGAAGAAATTGTCGACAACAATAACACTGTCGCCCCTTTCCATGAGCCTGTCATGTAGATGACTGCCAACAAAGCCAACTCCACGTGTCACGACAACTCGCAGGGACTTTCTCTTCAAACCTAGGGCACTTTAGCCCCCGAATTCACCATCAAACCTGAATGATACTGCGCAAACCGAGAAACAGGCGTCTCATAAACAAACCGATGAGGTTTTTTGGGCACAAACCTTCCATTTTCATTAACATTAGAAGCAAAAAAACCAGGCTGAAGGATAAAGATAGTCGATAAGATGGCGATTCCTATCAAAATAAACAGCAGCCGCTGCTCCCTGAGCAAATAATCTACTGGCCTGATAATAGACCACGTCTTTTCTGGCTTAAGAGAGTACTCATCACTGTTATTCATATTGGACTGATAAAACTTCTGATCCTCTAATGAATAAGTCTGCAATGACCCACCACTGGGAAAGTCTGATCTGCTGCCACCAAACAGATCAGGAACTCCAATGCACCACCACCGGGCAAATCCGATCTGCTACCACCGAATAGATTAGGAACTCCAATGCGCCGCCACTGGGAAAATCCGATCTGCTACGACCAAACAGATGAGGAACTCCAATGCGCCACCACCGGGCAAATCCGATCTGCTGCCACCGAACAGATCAAGAACTCTAATGCGCCACCACCGGGTAAATCCGATCTACTGCCACCGAGTAGATCAGGAACTCCAATGCACCACCACTGGGCAAATCCGATCTGCTGCCACCGAGTAGATCAGGAACTCTAATGCGCTACCACCGGGCAAATCCGATCTGCTACCACTAAACAGATCAGGAACTCCAATGCGCCACCACCGGGAAAATCTGATCTTCTGCTAGTGAACAGATCAGGAACTCCAATGCGCCACCACCGAGCAAAATCGATTTGCAAAAAAATTACAGATTTTCCAAAGAGAAAGAGGCTGGTGCTTCTCGATGGCAAAATACTCGCGCCGAAAAAAAAAGCGATGCATCTTATGAAATTGGCGCGATTAAGGCCTGATTTTCCACGCCAATAGCACTTTCTGGTGCACTGGAGCGACTATATCTCTCAAATCCACGCCAAATGGCACTACTGTTTCTTAATAAATCACGCCAACCCTTCGTTCCGCTCAAAAATGGCGCGACTGTTTGCGACGAAACCTTCCATTTTCATTAACATTAGAAGACAAAAAACCAGGCTGAAGGATAAAGAAAGTCGATGCGATGGCGATTCCTATCAAAATAAAGAGTAGTCGCTGCTCCCCGAGCAAATAATCTACTGGCCTGATAATAGACCACGTCTTTTCTGGCTTAAGAGAGTACTCATCACTGTTATTCATATTTGACTGATAAAATTTCTGATCCTCTAATGAATAAGTCTGCAATGAGCCACCACTGGGAAAGTACGATCTTCTGCCACCAAATAGATTAGGAACTCCAATGTGCCACCACCGGGCAAATCCGATCTGCTACCACCGAACAGATTAGGAACTCCAATGCACCGCCACTGGGAAAATCCGATCTGCTACCACCAAACAGATCAGGAACTCCAATGCACCACCACCGGGCAAATCCGATCTGCTGCCACCGAACAGATCAGGAACTCCAATGCGCCACCACCAGGTAAATCCGATCTGCTGCCACCAAACAGATGAGGAACTCCAATGCGCCAGCACCGAGAAAAATCGATCTGCAAAAAAATTACAGATTTTCCAAAGAGAAAGACGCTGGTGCTTCTCGACGGCGAAATACTTGCGCCGAAAAAAAAGCGATGCATCTTACGAAATTGGCGCGATTAGGGCTTGATTTTTCGTGCCAATAGCACTTTCTGGCACACTGGCGTGACTATATCTCTCAAAACCATGCCAAATGGCACTACTGTTTCTTAATAAATCACGCCAACCCTTCGTTCCGCTCAAAAATGGCGCGACTGTTTGCGACGAAACCGCGCCAACCCTATTTTCCGCTCAGAGATGATCAGTCATCTGAGACCTGTCTTCAGGTGTTACTGCAGTCCACCAAATTATACGAATGCTTCTATACACTCCATCGCCACTACAGTGTTGTAATCAATGATGCATCCTAAAAAAAATTAAGGCTATCCCTACTCTGTGCTCTGATACCAAGATAAAAATCAGACTTGAAATGCAAAATGAGTTGCAGCTCACAGGTGAGTACTGCACCTGGAGACTGCACTCAAACAAGGAGAACTCTCTCCGTACACTCTACATCCATCAAATGAGAAATTACATCATTAAGTACATTACTAGAGATCAGGAAGTTGCAACCAAACTCCTAAACTCTAGGAACAAATCCTAAATTAAAGAGATACGTTACAACTGGTGTAACCATTTCTCCATTAATACAAAAAAATATTAATTATTTTCAACTCGTAGATCGCTGGATCATAGAAATTTTGAGGGTCGGTGATTACAATAGTAATCTTCATGAAAAGTCTTTGGATTGTAGAGATCAGGTGTTTTCAAGATCCGAAAGGAAAGGCGTTATTGAGTCCATCGTCAGGGTTCAACCAGCAGACAATGATGTTCTTCCTATCAGCTTCTTATTTGTGATTATTCGTTGTGCGCTCGCTTGGACCTCCAGCTTCGGGTGTCGTGCTCAGCTGGGAAAAATAATAGTTACACAATTGGAACAAGCTACAATCAAAAGAATAGTTACACAATTGGAACAAGCTACAATCACTTATTTCCTGCTTCCATTAAAAACATACTAAGAATAAGTTTTTGCTTCCAGGTCCGAAATTAACAGTATGCAACATATTGTTTCTCATTATACAACTAGTTCACAGCAATCAAATATCAAAACATGCAGCATGAATTCCTACGTTTAATAGAGAAACAATTTAGAAGATTCTTTCTTCAAAGAAGGGATCAAAGGCAACCTCTGCAGCACGAATCCCTACGTTTCTGTCATCGCAAATATCTGGGATGAATACCTCGCCGAAATCGCCTTTGATCCTATGCTTTATCCATTTATATTTTTGAAACTTATTCGGACTGTACCGTCATCAACTCGCCTTTCGCATGATTGACCTCCATTTAAAAAAAAATCAAAATTTCACCTCTATTTAAAAAAAATCAAATTTCTTTTCACTTTACTTTCTTTATTTTGTTTTCATGGTTAGATCTTTCACTGTCAAGATTCTTTTACTTGAATATTTTAGAACAAGATGTTTTGTTTTTTTTTTTCTTTAGCGTTTTCTTGTCTTAGTGGAAGCTCCAATATTTTAAGTTCAAAATATTAAAATCTATATTAAAGCTAATGCCATTGACAGATAGTTTTATAATTTCTGCAATGCTCAAAAATGTCTTTTTGCATGGGTTTATCAAATTCACAGAAAGTGAGATTCCCTGGAAGAGTTGTGTAAGATTCCATAATATTCCTCAACTACGCAATTTTCTGCAGGTAATGAATATCAATTCTGATCTGTCTTCTCTGATCAAGCTTCATAACGGAGGTGTGAAGCTCTAACTATTTCTGGCAATCAACACAGACAAAGAATAAAGTATATATAGATTTTCCTTTAGCAGCGCTTGTCATCCACAATCGTACCACACACTTTATTTTTCTATTTTCAACGTATATCTCAAAGTTCCTTTTATGGACTTGGCTACGAAAGCATCCGACATACATCTCAATGTTATTTTTATCCACAATAGTCCATTCAAACCAGTCGTTTCTATTTCTTTTATATACAGAGTTATACGGGGAAATTTATATATATATATATATATATATATATATATATATATATATCTTTGTGAATGTTTTAACACAATTGGCATTGTAGTGTTTCCATTAATGTTAACAAATGTATGAGTTTTATGCTTTGTATGATGTTTACAGTTTTATGGTTATGAAGCTGAGCTACAAATGGAGTTAAAGAAACACTTACATGAGGTGACTCTCATGATTGGTTGAGGAAGGTTTACAGAGAACAGGGAGGTGTTATTGAGACTTTTCAAGGATTGGATAAGTTTGGTAGGTGTTGGAGAAGGTGTGTTAGATGTTTGGAGCAGATTCACTAGGGTTTGATTGTGTTTTGGGCTGAAAAATAGGGTAACTCACAATAGAGAAACCTTTGTTATAACTCACTTTGCCAATGGACAACTTGCATTACTCCTAGATTGAATTTCCTCGATTCTATGCACACTCTAGTGAATTCCAAGGGCATTTACTATGGTTTTTGCCCATGTAATTTGGTAGATAATTTCGACTTGAGTTAATCTTCATTCTTGAAGGTGATCAAGTCAAATATGATGAGGAGTATTATTGAGTATTGATTTCATCTTCCATTACTGATAGAGAGTGTGTAATACATGGGTTGGATTGAGAGAGAATGTTAGCTATAGTATTACATAGATAATGCGCATATCAGAGCTCAAATTTGAAGCATATTTTAGAGGATGATGGAGTTATTGTATTTCTATGTGCTTAACATGTTTGTGATGTAGATTATATTGCTCTGAATATTATGTTTTTGATATGGAGAGGAGGATATTGTTGTAGTTTCTTTAGTAGAGACTTTGGATCAGAGTTCAGATTACTAATATGTGTGTGTTGCACTGGTTCCATTGGAGATTTTATTATTGTAGTGTCTTTGGATATGTATTGTTTGTCTGCTAGAGTATGGCAGTGATGGCTGAGTGTGAAGTTTAGATTATTATTGTATGTTTCTGTGGTGTTTGAGTTCCATAGGAGATTGACTGTGTTGAGGTGATGTATTGATTGTGGCTGAGATTGTGTTCCATAGTTTTGTATGCAGATTGGTTGTTTTATTATATATTTCATTCGATTGTATGAGCATAGTGGTTAATGTGAGTCTAATATGAAAATTTATGAAATGAACCTCAGAAGTGTTTGAATGAAGAAATTGTGGATCCAGTATGAAACGTTGTGAAACATGGTCAATGAAAGAGCTTGAAGGTTAGGGTCTTGAGTGAACAATTGGTGTCTTGCATATTAAGGGTGTAGCAACATCCTTCACGTAGTATCATAAGAACTTGGGAGTGCTGGCTTCCATTCAGTGGTGGTTGGGTAACACTTATTGGGAGTGGTGGGTTGCGATAAGTGGTTTCTTGCAAAGTTGAGGGAGTCATGGATTACTGCTGGTGGTGGCCTGCAAAGTCCATATAGGTTGTTTCCTAGAGTGAGTAACATCTCACATGTTTGACAAGTTCTAGCTTGCGCACTAGTAGTGCCCGATGACTATGTAAAAGAAGAATTTTATAATAATAGAAGAGCAAAGGAAAACATTGGATGATGGTTTTCTCCCTTTGGGTTTCCACCTTACATCTGGTGCCCCTTATGTGTGATATTTTTTATGGTTGTTATTATGGTTACTTGCTTTGATGTTCTCATGGTTATGTGCTTAGATATTTTGTTTATGGTTCATACTTATGCATAGATCTTGTTATCTGTTATGCTACTAATGAATGCATGAATCAAGGTTTCTGATAAAAAAATACAAAAAAATGGTAAAATTGGTCATAAGTCACAATAATGATTCATGACCTTCCCCGCCACACTCTGCCCCTCCCTCTCTCAATATTGTTCAAGGTTTCCAACAATACCTAGGTATGGTTTTCAAGAATTTTTATTATTATTATATATATATATATATATATATATATATATATATATATATATATATATATATATATATATATATATATATATATATATAGATATATATGAATGGTTTGGACTTAATAGTTTGTGAATATTTCTATTAGTATACACAATCTAACTTGTGAAATTAAAAGTTTCCAAACACTTTTTCTATTCCAAAACTTATGTGGTGTTTGAGATCTCCACTCTCAACATTATATAAATTAAATTGTTATTGATAAATTAAATATCACATAACCGTTTTTAATGACTATTAATATTTATTAATAAATTAATTTATATAACTATACTAGTTTAAATATTTAAAACTATATTTAAAATTAATTATTAAATAATTTTTATATGTATTACTAATGTACAAAATTTCTTCGCATTAATAATGAAAAGTTACCAACAATGATAATGAATACAGATATATCATTTTACTAATCCTATTTCAAAATGTAAAAAGCATTTTCAATCCTAAATAATAAATTTTACAAAAATTACAACATATCCCTTTATAAGAGCTTTATTATTTACCACCTTTAATGAGGAATGAATGCTTAATTTTCGAGATTATTCTAAAAATGAATAATCCCTAACCAATACAAGTGAAATTCATTATTATGATTATCAAGCAATATTTTTCTATGAGATCACATTAACAAATTTAACCATTAACAATTAATAAATTTTTCATTCTTCTGTAATATTTTATGTAATCACCCACATTTTTCATTTTTCTGTAATATTTTATGTAGTTTTACTATAACAACATATGTGCAACAATGTACAGAGGACAAAATGTTCAAACATTTGTCATCCTGGAAACATTATTTTTAGCATGTTTTGGCCTATAAGTATATACATTTGTCCAGCTGGAAACATTATTTTTAACTTATTCTAGTCTATACATATATTATATATGAAAATTTTCAATCTCCTCTCACTAAAATACTCGAATTCTATTTTTATTACAATTTCTAGATCCAAAAAAATAGAATGAGTTTGATTAAAATTAAAAAGTAATATTTGTTTTCCATTTTTTTAACTTAAGTAAATAAAAATAAAAATACAACTAACATTAGTTAGTTTTCAAACTAGTTTTATTATAATTTCCAGATCCAAAAAAATAAGATGCCTCACTAAAAATAGAAAACAAATATTTGGTTTTCATTTTTTTAACTTAATTAAATAAAAATAAAAATACAACACAACAATTAGTTTTCAATCAATCATCAGGATTTTAGGAGAAGCCATTTATTGTTGTGCACCTCACTACCATACTCAAAAGAAACTAGCATTATAGAAGTCAACAAACAAAATAAATAAATTTAACATACCATGAATTTGGATATATTACTAAGTCTTGGGCAGGCTCCTTAGTTATGAAGTTCCTTATTTAACAAGGTTGTCAACCTAAAAATCTTCTTAAAACAATTGCGAGAACATCATGCAAAAAATTGGAGAGAAATCAAAGAAAATGTTTTTAAAATTTTGATTCATAAATAAATCTAATATCTTAGAAATGTTTTATCTATTCCAATTTTGAAAACTCAAAATCTTCAACTTCCCATTCTAGAAAACTACCAAATAACATTAAACCTCTTTTGATCTATCCACTGCAATTTTGAAAATTCAAAATCCTCAACTTCCGAAAATTACCAAATAACATAAAACTGCAAAACACATAATAGATTAGCTGCTCACCAAGCTGGTTGGAAGAAATCACGCCTTAATTTACTTCAAAATTTTGTGAAGGGTTGTATACCATATCAAAATTTACGTATAACTTGTAAGTATTTTTCAAGTTTTACAATAACTAACTACATAAGTAAATAAAGCAACCACGCCTTAATTTACTTCAAAATTTCCTGAGGGACTGTATACCATATCAAATTTGACATAACTTGTATGTATTTTTCAGGTTTTACAATAAATAAAGAGTACATACCTCATAGGCTGATACCACTAGTATCACCAATTTAGTAGTTTTGATCGAGAAATCATGTCATATTCAGAGGCTAACAAATTCAACACTGCAGTAGGGTAAAAATAAATTCAAAAGAAACCACGCCTTAATTTACTTGGGGTAAAAACGAATTCAAAAGCAACCACACCTTAATTTACTTCAAAATTTCGTGAGGGGTTGTATACCATATCAAATTTTACATAAATTGTAAGTATTTTTTAGGTTTTACAATAAACTAATCGCATCAATAAATAAAGGGTACATACCACGAGTCTAGCAGTTTTGAACGAGAAAGCATGCCATATTCAGAGGCTAAAAAATTCAACATTGCAGGATAAAAACAAAATCAAAAGCAACCACACCATAATTTACTTCAAAATTTCCCCAGGGCTATATACCATATCAAATTTTACATAACTTGTAAGCATTTTTCAGGTTTTACAATAAACTAACGGCATATGTAAATAAAGAGTACATACCTCATGGGCTGCTATCGAAGATGTAACAAAGTTGGCCATTATGCTGAAGATTGTCGAACTTCACTTAATAAAATTCCCGAGTTTCAGCAGCATTCAACACAATTTTCCAATGATCAAGATGATGATAACTTAGAATATGTTTTTACTTCCTCACCAGCATCACAACTTTCATCCCATCTTAGAAATGACTATGAAGATGCCTAGATCTTGGATTCCGGGGCAACTCAGCACATGACTTGTCGACGTGATTTTTCTGGAATTTTCAAGATTGCCAACTTAATTCCATTTTTCTTGCTGATGATACAAAACATACTCCTTATGGAAAAGGAGTAGTAAAAGTTTTTCTCCCTGGCATTGGAGAAAAAATGATTTCCAATGTATGGTATGTACCGAGTTTTAAGAAAAATTTGCTCTCTTTAGTCACGATTCGACAAGCAGGACATCAGGTGATTATGGAAGATGGTTTAGTCAAGATTAATTCAGTCAAACAGAACTTGAAAACAGTCATGACAGGTTATGAAGATGGAAAATTGTTACGGATGAAAGGGACAGTTATTCCAAGGCATTTTGATTTTGCAGGGGCAGTGACTACAGGTATTTCACCTATAAGACTATGGCATGTAAGATATGGACATTTGAATTTTGAGAGTCTTTCTCAATTGCAGAAACAAGGAATGGTTAAAGGACTTCCCACTTTCAAAAGGGAAAATGCAAAATGTGAAGCTTGCATTTATGGCAAACAAAATTGAGAAAGTTTTCCAACAAGTTCATGGCGTGCAAACAGGAGGCTACAACTAGTTCACAGTGATGTTTGTGGACCACTACAAACTTCCTTTGGTGGATGCAAATATTTCTTACTATTCATTGATAATTTCAGCAGAATGACTTGGGTTTAATTTTTGAAGAACAAGTCAGAAGCATTTGATAAATTTAAAAATTTTGGCCAACTTGTTGAAAATGAAGTCAAAGAAAAGATAGGTACTCTCAGGACAGATAATGGGGGAGAATTCACTTCAAATGAATTCAAAACTTATTGCACTGAAAATGGCATAAGACGACATCTTACTAATGTTTACACTCCATAGCAAAATGGAGTAGTCGAAAGAATGAATCGCACTTTGTTAGGAATGGCGAGATCCATGTTAACTTTCAAGAGGTTAAGTCCAACATATTGGGCAGAAGCAATACATACAACTGTCTACTTAAGAAACAGATCTCCAACTGCTTCTTTAGATGGAATCACAGCTTATGAAGCTTGGTTTGGTTTCAAACCTTGAGTTAAACATCTTAGAGTTTTTGGGTCAGTGTGTCATGCCTTAGTTCCGAAAGAAAAACGAACTCAGCTTGACTCAAGAAGTTTAAAATGCATAATGATTGGCTATTCTGATGAGAAGAAAGGGTATCGTCTTTTGACCAATGAGAAATTCATTGTGAGAAGGGATGTCATTTTTGATGAAATTGAGAGTAAGAGTGCTGAAGAAATTGAAAATCTTCTTCACAAGTTAGAAACTAAAGGAAGTAAAAGAAATGGAAAAATGAAAAGTCAACCAACTTCACCAAATTGGTATGAACTTGATTTTCCTTCCTCTGAAGATGAGTCATCCAGTCCATCTACATCAACAACATCATCTGGGTCTTCTAGCAGTTCATCCGCATCTCCAAGCAGCAACAGACAGTGATTCTCCACATTCTTCACCTGAACGACGAACATCATCCTCTTTACAATGATGGAGACTTTACAGAAGCGCAAACAAGTGAGCACCAACTTCCGAATGGGCAGTTCAACTTTTGATGTAAATCCATGTTAAGCTTTCAGCATGAGGTTCAAAGTCAAAAGATTGGGCAGCATAAGCAATACAATAAACAACTGTCTACTTAAGAATTATGCAGATCTTCACAACTGCAATTCTTTAGAATATGGAAATGACATGCCAGATCTTGGATTATCAGAAGCTCTGGAATTTTCAAGATTGGTGATGACCTTATTAGAGCATTAATGATTTCCAATGTATGGTATGTCGAGTTTTAAGATTTGTTAGTTTCGACAAGCAGGACATCACGTGATTATGGAAGATGGTTTAGTCATTCAGCAAACTTAGTCATGACCGAAAGGGACAGTTATTCCAAGGCATTTTGACAGGGGCAACTACAGGTATTTCACCTATAAGATGGCTGGACATTTGAAGAGAGTCAATTGCAGAAACAAGGAATGGTTAAAGGACTTCCCACTTTAATGCAAAATGTGAAGCTTATTATGGCAAACAAAATTGAGAAAGAAGTTCATGGCGTGCTACAACTAGTTCACTTTGTGGACCACTACAAACTTCCTTTGGTGGATGCAAATATTTCTTACTATTCATTGATAATTTCAGCAGAATGACTTGGGTGAAGAACAAGTCAGAAGCATTTGAATTTTGGCCAACTTGTTGAAAATGAAGTTAGGTACTCTCAGGACAGATAATGAGAATTCACTTCAAATGAATTCAAAACTTATTGCACTGAAAATGCATAAGACGACATCTTACTAATGTTTACACTCCATAGCAAAATGAGTAGTCGAAAGAATGAATCGCACTTTGTTAGGAATGGCGAGATCCATGTTAACTTTCAAGAGGTTAAGTCCAACATATTAGACAACTCTACTTAAGAAACAGATCTCCAAAGATGGAATCACAGCTTATGAAGCTTGGTTTGGGAGTTAAAATCTTAGAAGTGTGTCAAGTTCGAACTCAGCTTGACTCTTGCATAATGATTGGCTATTCTGATGAGAAGAAAGGGTATCGTCTTTTTGAGAAATTCATTGTGAGAAGGGATGTCATTTTTGATGAAATTGAGAGTAAGAGTGCTGAAGAAATTGAAAATCTTCTTCACAAGTTAGAAACTAAAGGAAGTAAAAGAAATGGAAAAATGAAAAGTCAACCAACTTCACCAAATTGGTATGAACTTGATTTTCCTTCCTCTGAAGATGAGTCCATCTACATCAACAACATCATCTGGGTCTTCTAGCAGTTCATCCGCATCTCCAAGCAGCAACAGTTCTTCTGACAGTGATTCTCCACATTCTTCACCTGAACGACGAACATCAGTTTATATTAATCCTCTTTACAATGATGGAGACTTTACAGAAGCGCAAACAAGTGAGCACCAACTTCCGAAATGGGCAGTTCAACTTTTGAAAGATGTAAATCCTGATAAACAGAATAAAACAATCACCAGAAGGGCACATAGAAGTGAAGGCAATTTTGCCTTGATAGCAAATGATTTTACTGAACCTTCCACATACAAAGAAGCAGTAAAACATAAAGAATGGAAACAGGCTATGGTTGAAGAATATCAAGCAGTAATTGATAACAACACTTGGAAACTTGTTGATTGTCCAGCAAATGTTAAACCCATAGGATGCAAATGGGTTTACATAATTATGTATAATCAAAAGGGAGAACTTGAAAAGTATAAAGCACGACTTGTCGCAAAAGGTTTTTCGCAGCAGGAAGGCATTGATTATGAGGAAACTTTTGCTCCTACAGCTAAATGGAACACCATCCGATTAACACTTGCATTGGCCACTCAGAAAGGATGGAAAGTTCATCAAATGGATGTGAAAAGTGCTTTTCTCAACGGATATTTACAGGAGGAAGTGTATATGACCCAATCGCCAGGTTTTGAAATTGAAGGACAAGAACATAAAGTTTGCAAATTGATTAAGGCTTTATATGGATTAAAACAAGCTCCCCGAGCTTGGTATGCAAAGATGGATGACTACCTTAAGAAAGTTGGTTTTCAACGAAGTGAATCTGATGATACTTTGTATGTGCGACAACAGGGAAAATATCTGGTAATTCTCGTTATGTATTTAGATGATTTGATCATTACTGGAAACCATGATGATCATATTGCACAGGTGAAAAAGGAGTTACAAGCAGGTTTTAAGATGACATATTTAGGATTACTTCATTACTATCTTGGAGTTGAAGTCTTCCAACGTCCACATCACATTTTCATTTCTCAGAGTAAGTATGCAGCAGAGGTTCTTCAGCGATTTGGCATGCAGGATTGCAAGCCCGTTCTTACCCCCATGGAGCAAAACTTTAAACTTTCAAAATTTGAAGGGGGGGAAAAGGTGGACAGTACAACTTACAGACAGTTGATTGGCAGCCTGATTTATTTGACAAATACTCGTCCTGATCTATCTTATGCAGTCAGTATTCTTTCACATTTTATGCAGGAACCACGAGACAGCCATTGGAATGCAGCCAAAAGAGTTCTTTGATATATGCAAGGAACAAAAGATTTTGGTCTTCTTTACACAAAGACTAAAAATTTTGTAGTTGGTGGATATTCTGATGCCAACTTTGCTGGGAGTATTGATGATCAAGCATCAACATCAATTTATTTAATGAATATGGGGTCAGCAGCAGTATCTTGGAGTTGTAAGAAACAAGCTACAGTGGCCACTTCTTCAGCAGAAGCAAAGTACATTTCAACATGGGAAGCAGCATGTGAAATTGTTTGGTTGCGCAGAATTTTGCAGGACTTGGGCATTTCTCAGGCAGAAGTTACATCATTATTTATTGACAGCCAGTCAGCCATCAAACTTGCCAAGAACCCAGTTTTTCATTCAAAGGCAAAGCACGTGGACACCAAGTATCATCATATCAGGTCTCTCATTGCCAAAAATGTCCTCAAACCAGTTTATTGTCCTTCCGAAGATCAGATCTCCGACATTTTCAAGAAACCGCTTGGCAAAATAAAATTTACTAAGTTCAGGGATGAACTTGGTATGTGTTGTAATGTATCTTTGGATCATAGGGGGGAATGTTAGATGATCCAAAAATACAATTTTATCATAGGTTATAAAATTAGAATAAAATAATTAATAATTATTATTCTAGAATATTTAATTATTTAATGGAGACTTTTAGAATTAGCATATTGTTGTAACTAGATATGACTCTCCAAATGTGTCGTATCTTAGGCTCTATTTTAGGAGATTAGTTAGCTAGTTGGTTTGAATAGCATTTATTGTAAATTGACACTTGTTATTTAATAAGTGATCCATAATTAGGGGTAGTTAGGACATGGAGCTTATAAATAGATCATTGCAAGAGTGTTTGTGTTGTTCGGGTGTAAACTCTTGCAAAATCAATTATGTAACTGTTTTTTTCTGATTAATAAAATTACGTGTCTGAGGACACTTCTGCCATTATTTTTTTGATGAAGTTAAAATTTGTATTTCTTGTTAATGTAGGTTACAATTTATAATTGATATGGTTTTCCATTAGACGAGCTTGAACAAATGCAAAATTTCAATTTTTTCAAGTGTCTTTGTCCAAAACATAAACCGGTCAACTAAGTCTAGAAAACTAAAAAGAGTATTTGGATCTTGGGCTTTAGAAAATTGATACAAACAAAAATAATGCATGAAACTTAAATATTCGGGAGGTAGAGTGAAAATGAAAACCTTCTACTGGAATGGTATCCTTGTTGTCTCCGGGAGAGAAACCTAGGTCTAAGGGGCTGTCCTAGACCTAACTTTTAATTTAATTTTATTTCAACCTTTTTACTTTGATAATTTATTTCATATATTTTTTCTATATCTAATATTTCCACCAAATATAAAAAACTAAGCAAATAAACTAGCCTAAACCAATAGTAATATTTCATATATTTTTTCTATATCTAATACTTCCTCCACATATAAGAAACTAAAAACTCACTTAAACCAGTAGTAACAGACACTAAAATTATTTATTATGCATATAAATTATATGTAAACTAGTAGTAGGTGCGATGAATGGGGCAATAAAATTGCTTTCTATCTTAAAGATATCTAAAAGTAACAAATATGCGGAGAGGAGAGAAAGTGAATGTGAAACTAAAAAGAAACTGTAGTTAAACAACACCATATCACTATCTATGACCTACGTGGCGACTAAAGAGAGGTAGACTAAGAATCTCACTGGAGTGCTGACTTATCCCGCATTGCGTGGAACTGAAGTGCTCGGAGAGTCGGTTCTCCTGCTGCTGTAAACTCTATTTAGGTAGCCCGGGACACAGAGAATCCGTGCTCTACTCAGAAACAGGATTTGGATTTGGTTTGAAGGCACTGCAACTATGCACGCAAGAGATGATGAGATGATCACTAAATATTGTGTTCATCATTTCCATCTTCTACGACTTCAATTTTCATTGACGCAGAAGATGGAAATGATGATCACATTATTTGCATCGCATATTATCCACCTGAAAATTTAAATATCAAGAATCGCACAATTCATCCCCAACTGTTACTGTATTCGTCGAGACTATTTATTTGCGTTCTCTACGAAAAGAGTTAAGGCTTTTATAGCCTGGGCAACCTCAGCACCTCCAATTCTGGTAGGCTAATGGCTATTTTTCATTACTAGTTTTTAGCGCTCCCTTTTATTAGTGTTTATTAATCTGAAAATCAAGATTTTTTAATTTTTAATTTCTCATGTACTTGTATATATCAAATATATATATATATATATATATATATATATATATATATATATATATATATATATATATATATATATATATATATATATATTCACAAGTCTGAGGACATGAGTTAACCGTGGCAATGGTCGTGTATGGGAGATTCTTGCGTCTAGACGTTCGCCGCCCACCTGTTTCTTCATCTCCGTCGACAATAATTGTAGCGTTACGGTTCTGGGAACGCTTTTGCAACTGTCCCGTTTTTAACTCTTTTTCACTTTCTTTTAATTCTACTTTTTATTACCATTTCGGTAGTCAGAAAAATAGATCCTCTAAACGGTAGAAAACATGTTAGCTTTTTTTTTCCGGCTTTTGAAATATTAATGTGTTTTATATTTATTTAAAAAATTATTATATCATTTTTAAGATTTAAAATTATTAAAATTAATATGGTATGGGATAAAAGGATTTTTAAAATATCTATCTATATATATATATATATAATATTAATTAAGTATATTAAAAAAACCCTAGGAGCAGGCAAAGAGGTCTCCAAATCATTATCAAAAATTCTACCAAGCTAGATTATGCAAGACCTGGATGCCATTTGAACTAAGTAAAGGTAAGTAGAGGTATCTAGCACGCATATTGAACTTTAATGGCATTGCATGGCATACCAAGTGTCTTGGTGGGATGGTGGCATCCAGATTTGAACTGATACAATCCTGCAACATAATTTACATAACAAAACAAAGCTTCATAAACAGAGCATTAACCCTAATAATTCCGATACAACTATGTAATTTACATAAGAATCGTATCATTGGAAAGAAAGATGGCGTCCATAAGAATAGTATAGGTTGGTGCTCACAATGTGGTACTTGATGGCGTCCATGCGTTCACTTGGGCACCACGAATAAAAATATTATTACAATAAAAATATTATTATTATCAATATAACTAGTAATTATTGTTTAATATTAACTATTATTATTATCAATATAATTAATAATAAGTATTAATTATTATTTAATATTAAATGTAACTAATAATAAGTATTAATTATTATTTAATATTAAATGTAATTTAATATTTGTGTAATATCAATTACATAATTTAAAGAATATCTTACATTATTAATTCAATAATAATATTTATTTGATAATAGTAGTAATATTGATAAACAATAAAAATCTTAATAAGGAGCAAAGTATCAATAGCCACAGGGATCTGTTAATCTCAACCATGAGAACACTAGCATAATTAATCTCAGGGGGTTTCGAAGTAAGGAGCTAGGTGGGTGTAGGGGCAGGAAGGCCTGCAGGTGGAGGCCATGAGGCTTGGAAAAGGATAGGGGCAAGTACGAGAGGTAGACGGCTGGATACTGCACGAGAAGGGACATCAGAGCAGGGCACGAGGAAGGAGACATCTAGAAAAGGACAGCGGATGAGCCTAACCCAAAACAGAGAAAAAAATCCATGCGCGGTGCAAGGAAACGGACATGGGCACCAAAACAGGGTTAACCAGCCAAGCTAGCAGCGCTGCCGCTCTCAGCCCGCAGCAAGAAAATGGTGGAAGTTCGAACAGAGGTGAATTTTACGGCCAGTAGTTACCAAGGTGCAACCAACAGTTACCAAGGAGCAGCCGAGAGGAGGATGGTCAACTCGAATGACACCGTTGATCTAGACGCCGAACCTAGCGACATCTTGACGGTCTGGGGTTTGGAGGTCACAGATCATAACATAGAATGGTATATTCGTCCAGCTGGAAGTTTTGGGAAGGAAACACGAGGTCTGGAGGAGGTTTGGGATTTGAAGGGAACATTAGGGCGGCTGGAGGAAAACCTAGGCCTGTCATTCCTAAACAGTCGAAAGGAATTCCCTTTCATCCAAGAGGCACAGACTAAGGAAGAATCGATCACAGTGGCAGCAAAAATCCCGCAAGTAAGTCAAGCAAAGCCCCATCCCCTTGGCCTATTCTTTTCCAGAGGGTTATAAGACGTCGTGATAAGCTGTGGGTTGGGAGGCATTGAAGGAAATAGCTCAGCTCTGAAGCCGGAAGTGACCCAAGTAAGAAATGGACAGTCGAGTTGGAGCCTACATTAGGCCGCGAAACCCCAAAATACATCCAGCTCTAGGCAGACGAAATAACAAGTTCCGAGCCTGAGGTTTGGCTTTGCGGGGATCCTAAACCTAGCGGATGGGGTGGAGGAAGGGGAGAAGACAATGAAGGTGGGTCTAAAGCAAGGGGAGGAATTAACACTCGAAGGGGCAGAGGGAAGAAGTGAAAAGGGACAAACAGAAGGTAGTGGAAAAGATGGAAGAGGGTTCACCCAGGAAGAGAGGAGAACTAGCACGCTCCAAGTAGAAGTGGCAGATGTAGAAACGACCACTTAGGGCAGGGAGGAAGGGTCATGACAGAGGCAAATGGGGGAGAAGAGGAAAAACCCCAAGCTAATTAAGAGAAAAGAATCAGTTGCAAACCTGATCCTGGGAATGAATGTGTCAATAGACGAAGCCATAGAAGTTGCGGATCTGACACTGGTTGGAAGGGTAAGAGGGAAAAATCACTCAACAAATTTCATCCAGGAGTGGGCTTCCCATCACTGGAAGGAAGCAACAGACTCAGCCTTCCAAGTTTCGACACTCGCAAAGGGATGGTTTATGGTTAAATTTGAAAAAAAAGAAGCGGTGGACTGGCTATTGGGCAGGAATTCGGCTTTTAGAAGGAACCCAATCCTATTCAAATGATGGAATCCTTTGTTTGACACCCAGAGGAAAAGAGCCGACGAGTTACCAGCTTGGACCTGAGCATGGCTTACACCTATATGGAGATGGATTCTCGCTCGAGTTAAGGATGTGATGGGATGTTCTGAGAAACGGCTGATGGTGGGATGAGGATGTCCATTCTCATGGTTTGAGCGTGACAGTTGGACTGATCACCCGACTAGTTCAAACATGAGGTCACGAAATGTGCAGAGATGTGTTAGCATTTGTTGGAGTATCATGGCAGCAGTTCACATGATGAGGATACATGTTGAGGTTGACACGAAATGTTGCAGGAAGCATGTAGCTTGAGATGGAGGGACTAGCCTTCCACGATGGGGAGCAGCATGTGGAGATTGTGATAGGGTGGTTGATGATCATGGATTGAGATGATTTTTTGATGTATGACATACCAATGGAGAATATGCCTTGGTATGGATACCTTGGTGACAGATGGTTTTTGGGACGAGATATTGTTGAGGACGATAATGATTTCAAGTGGGGGAGGATGTAAGGACCTGCGGTCCGAGGTACGACCACCACGCGAAGTGCGGTGAGTTTGATGAGCAAACGAGCGCACGATTGGATGAGTTAACAAATGGCAGGGCGAAACACTTGGAGCGTGCATGCGAAATTGTTGAGGTAAAGTCATGTATTTATAGAGGACGCGCTGGTGGGTTCGTTCGAATAAGCCGATGATGAAGGATTGTAATTTGGGGGATTGATTGATGGGCCGACCTATCGAATAGGAAAACCAAGTCGTTGGTTGGTCATCAAAAGTGCAGGTCAGCCAAGGATGGCATGACCACCATGAATCATATATATTATATGTGAAGATTCGAGCGAAGACATTCATTTGAACTTCATCATTCAAGCATTAAGTAAGGAGGTGCGAAGAGGTGTTAGAAGGCCGAGTGGAGGCGCAGGTTTATGCGCCTGTTCTCGAGCAGTAACACACGATGATTGCACAAAAGACTTGGATGTTGGGTGAGGGCGCAGGTGAAGGCGCCTGTCGTTTGAACGAGGAGCGCGGGTGGTGACTCGGGTGGGTCGACCACCTATCGTGCAGGAGGAAACACGAAGGGTGTCTCGGGTGACTCGGGTAGGTTTCCCACCCGTCGTGAAAGTGTATGTGGTGGAGACTTGTGTGAGGTCGCCGCCAGGTGAAATGAAGGTAAACGAGTGACTCGAATGAGGTCACACGCCTGTCGTGCAAAGGTGAACGGGTGACTCGGATGAGGTCACCCACCCGTCATGCAAGGTGAACGAATTTCAGTTGAGGAGTGCGGTTGGCGGTCCGTGTGAGGGCTCACCCACCCAACTCAGACAAGGAACTCAGTTGGCACACGAAGGTGTGGCCTTGTTGTAAAATTGGCTAAGTATGAAACTTGGTGTTTCCAAGTATACTTGTAAAGCTTTGTAAACATTGTAACGCTGAATGATAAATTATAATCGGTCAGACTCATTGTTTAGGGATTTGCCCCTCCCTTTATATTGTGCAATTGTTGATGATAATGAATGTGTATGGGTGTTCATTGGTATAAAGGAAACATATAAATACTTGGTTTAAAAAAAAAAACTAAGTAGACTAATGGTTAGGCGTAGTCCATTAACATAAGTATTGGTGAAAAGAAACTGTTCGGTGGTGCCGCACCTTGCCAAGTACGGTTGAAAGACTACCATAGGCCTGGGGGTGTGACACAAATGGTTGGATGCTTCACAAAAAGGGATGTCAGAGCAGGGCACGAGGAAGGAGATAGCTGGAAAAGGATAGCGAATGAGCCCAACCTGAAACAGAGAAAAAAATCCATGCACGGTGCAAGAAAACGGACATGGGCACCAAAACGGGGTTAATCAGCCAAGCTAGTAGCGCTGCTGCTCTCAACCCGCAGCACGCAAATGGTGGAAGTTCGAACAGAAGCGAATTTTATGGCAAGTAGTTACCAAGGAGTAGCGTACAGGAGGATGGTCAACCCGAATGACACCGTTGATCTCGACCTCGAACCTAATGACATCCTGACAATATGGGGTCTAGAGGTCACAGATCATAACATAGAATGGTATATTCGTCTAGCTGGAAGTTTTGAGAAGGAAACGCGAGGTTCGAAGGAGGTCCAAGATTTGAAGGGAACCCTAGGATGATTGGAGGACAACTTAGGTCTGCCATTCCTAAAGAGTTGAAAGGAATTCTCTTTCATCCAAGAGGCACAGACTCAGGAAGAATCGATCGCAGTGGCAGCAAAAAACCCGTAAGTAAGTCAAGAAAACCCCCATCCCCTTAGCCTATTCTTTTTCGGAAGGTTATAAGACATCGTGATAAGCTGTGGGTTGGGAAGAATTGAAGGAAGTAGCTTAGGCTTGAAGCCGAAAGTGGCCCAAGTAAGAAATGGAGAGTCGAGTTGGAGCCTAGATTAGGCCGCAAAACCCCAAAATACATCTAGCCACAAGTAGACGAAACAACAATTTCTGAGCCCGATCTCTGGCTTTGCGAGGATCCTAAACCTAGCCGATGGGGTGGAGGAAGAGGAGAAGACAACGAAAGGGGGTCTAAAGCAAGGGGAGGAAGTAACACTTGGAGAGGCAAAGGGAAGAAGCAAAAAGGGACAAGAAGAAGGCAGTGCGAAAGATGAAAGAGGGTTCACCCAAGAAGAGAGGAGAACTAGCACGCTCCAAGTAGAAGTGGTAGATGTGGAAATGATCGCTCAAGGCAGGGAGGAGGGTCATGACAAAGGGATACAGGGGAGAAGAGGAAAAAGCCCAAGCTAATTAAGAGAAAAGAATCAGTTGCAAACCTGATCATAGGAATGAATGTGTCAATAGACGAAGCCATAGAAGTCGTGGATCTGACACTGGTTGGAAGGGCAAGAGGGGAAAAGCACTCAACAAATTTCATCCAGGAGTGGGCTCCCCATCACTAGAAGGAAGCCCTAGACTCAACCTTCCAAGTTTCGACACTCACAAAGGGATGGTTTATGGTTAAATTTTCAAAAAAAGGATCGGTGGACTGGGTATTGGGCAGGAATTCGGCTTTTAGAAGGAACCCGATCCTATTCAAATGATGGAATCCTTTGTTTGACGCCTAGAGGGAAAGAGTTGATGAGTTACTATTTTAGGTCTGCTTGCTAGGGCTCCCACCATTCCTCTGCGTTGAATCAGTCTTCAGGTCCATCGGGAACCATCTATGGAAATACATGGAAACGAACATGTCCTTCTTACAAACCAGGGATCTGGGGATGGCTCGCATATTGGTAAGCCTCAACCCTTGGGTAGGATTGGCCAAAGAAATCCAGCTGCATTATAAAGAGTTCAGATACCTACAACAACTCGATTATGAACACCTACCATTTCGATGCCACGGGTGTCACATCTATGGACACTTGGAAAAAGAATGCACAATGGCTCATAGACGTAGAGGGAAGAAAAAGAAGGCGGAGACAGGGGGATCAACATTGGAAATGCACAGAACCAACCCACCGGAAAGAAACAAGGGGGAAGAGCCGATGGACATGGACACGGATGGACCGCAGAAGAATTAAGATAGGAAAAAAGAAGAGCAGCAAAAGGCCACCCAGGAGCAGAAGCCTCCCATCCAGATCGAAGGGAATGCAATGATCCAGGACTCTCAAGCTCACGTTGAAGGAAGCCACACTATCGCTAAAGAGGGTATGGGTCTAGCCTTAAACCCGCCTTCTATTTCTCATGTAAATTATTTAAATATAGATGAATCAGTGCCTGGTCCCTCCAAGCATCAGAACATTGTTGCTCCTATTTTTCACTCAGAAAACATGCAAATTAAGAGTATAATTACCTCCATCCCCAACATAGATCTAAATCATGCATACGCTCTAACAAAGCTAATGCTCTAAGAGAAGAAACCCTCCTTGCCTCCAATCTTTATAAACTTAGACCCTGAGAGAGAAAACCTCCCCCATGGGGAACTTTGGAGGTAGTAGGAGGAATTGACATGCAATCTCCTAGCCAGAAGACAGAAAGACAAGAGGGATAAAAACAAACCTATCCAAGGCTCAGCTAAGAGCCAAGATAGACATTGCAGATGGCAAGAAAATGTCCATTTTTGAGTTGCTTAGAGCGGAAAAACCCCTTCCGGAGGTTAACCAATGATCATTCTCTCCTGGAATTGCAGAGGTTTAGCCAGCAACCCAAAAAAGATGGCATTAAAAGAAGTAATCCGGAACTACAATCCAAATATACTTCTCCTTCAAGAAACCCTAGGAGCAGGCAAAGAGGTCTCCAAATCATTATCAAAAATTCTGCCAAGCTAGATTATCTAGGCCTTGAATGCCAAAGGCCATTCTGGGGGCCTAGCCATGGCATATAAGCAAGAGAAATTTAAAGCCCTAAACTCCTGGGGGATGGACCAGGTTATGGGGATGGAAGTCTACTCTCAAGAACTCTGCACCACTCTATTCATAGTAAACGCTTATGGGCCTTGCTAGGGAAGAGCCCTCTTTTGGAAGACCCTCCTCTCCAAATCCTCTATGAACAACCCCAACTTGGTAATCGAGGGAGACTTAAACTTCTCCATAGGCTCCTCCGAAACCTGGGGCCCCTTTGCTAGAGAAGATCAACTATTAGAATTTTTCACCAACCTTTTTGGAGACAACAAATTACTGGACATTAACTTGCTGAAGGTAAGACCTACCTGGAGAAATAGAAGAGCAGCGGAAGGCCGTGTAGAAATAATACTGGACTGTTTTCTCCTTAAAGAGGAAGCAGCCGCAAAAATTCCAGCTTTTCATTAGTGGGTGGGTGAAGGCGGGAACTTGGATCATATGTCAGTCTTGCTAGAACTATCCAAGCTCCCCAAAAAACCAGCAGTCTTCAAATTCAACCCTGCCTAGCTTCAAGAGGATTCCTTCAACTCCCTCTTTGAGTCCACTTGGAGACTTGCAAGGACCAATGATGCTGATAATAAAGCCTTCCTCTTTATTGAGAACCTGAAACGCCTTAAAAAAGCCACAATGAATTGGGCCAAGGAAAATAAACTGAAAGAAGATGAAGACCTCATCCAAATAGGAAGGAATCTCCAATGGCTTGAAAGAACTAAAGCCGATGGCTATGAAACCCAAGAAGAAAAGGAAAAAATCTTGCAGTAGGAAGGCCAAAGGAATAAAATTCTCTTGGCAAGAGAAGAACAATGGTGAGTGAAAAGCGAAGCCATTTGTCTAAAGGCAGGGGATGAAAATACCAAATTATTCCAAAATTATGCTAGAGGAAGGAAGAACACAAACACCATCTGGCACCTAAAAGAAGAAGGAGGAAAAGGGGCCCAATCCTTCGAGGATCTATCCCAGATGGACATAGGACACTTTTAGAACCTGTTCTCTGACCAGCGCAAAATTTCCTTGGCAGAAGTAATCCAAACAACCTCGACTTTTCCTCGTTATGTGGAAGAAGAGGATTCGCTGGAGCTAATGGGAGAAGTCACCAGGGGGGAGGTGGAAGGAATAGTAAAAGCAATGCCAAAAGAAAAAATCCCTGGCCCAGACAGATGGACAGTGGAACTGTTCCAACATTTCTTCGAGCAATTAGGGCAAGATCTTAACGAAGTTGTTGAAGAATCTAGAAGGAAAGGGGTAATCTACCTACCCTTCAATTCAACCTTCATAGCCCTCATTCCGGAAAAAGAAGACCCTTCCTCTTTCAAGGACTTCTGACCGATCTCCCTTTGCAACTGTATCTATAAAATCATAGCAAAGGTGATAGCCCTCCAGGTTAAACCAATTTTATCTTGGAACATGTCAAGAGAACTATTTAGCTTTCTGAATGGGAAGTAGATCCATGAATCTACTAGAGTAGCCAAGGAATCCATTCACGGCATCATCCAAAAAAAAAATCTAAGGAGCAGTAGTGAAATTTGACTTATCTAAAGCATTTGACAGGGTCAGTTGGATGTACATTCGGATGCTTCTCATGCACCTGGGGTTCCACATAGACTTCATAAACTGGGTAATGCGATGCTTAACCAGTGTAAGCTTTGCAATTCTCATCAACGGAGCAGCCACCTCATTTTTCAAAAGGCAGAGAGGATTATGACAAGGATGTCCCATCTCTCCTCTCCTCTTCCTTTTGGCAATAGAAGGCCCCAGTCAATTGATCATTGATGCCCAAAGGAAAGGAGATATCCAAGGGTTGGAAGTGGCAGTCAATCTAAAAATAACCTATCTCCTATTCATGGATGACATCCTGCTATTCTCTAATGGAAGAAGATCTGAAACCCACGAATTAAAAAGGACACTAAATATCTTCTTAAAGGAAACAAGCCTTCAAGTGAACAAAGATAAATCACAGCTTCTGCTGGAAGGATTCAACTAGCATGAAGTAATCCAAATCGAAGAGGACTTGCCCTTTGAGGATAGGAGGCTCCAAGATTACTTCATATATCTTGGGTTCTAGCTAAAGCTTTGCTCATACAGGAAGCAACATTGGCACTGGCTAATAGAAAAAATCGAATCAAGAGTCACCCACTCGAGCTTCAAATGGCTATCTAGAGCTAGCAAACTAACACTAATCAAATCAGTCCTCTTGGCTATACCGATCTACTGGGCTGCATTAACCTGGGTTTCGAAAGGGACTCTGGAGAAAATCAAAAGAGTCTGCAGCAAATTCTTATGGGCAGGATCATAGGAAGATTCGGTACTCCCATGGGTGGCCTGGTAAAAGGAGGCAAGGCCAAAGGATTGGGGAGGATGGGGAATTAAAGATTTAACTACCTCTGGACCATCGCTGGTAGCAAAGTTCGGATGGAGGATTATCAAAATGGAGAACCTCTAGACTACGGTGGTTAAACAAAAATATATTGATCCAATGCCATTAGAAGACTAGATTAGAAGCCCAACAAAAAAAAAGGCAATGTCTCAGTGGTGTGGAAAGGAACATTAGAAGGCTTTAAGATTTTAGAACAAGGTCTATCCTGGCAGGTAGGGAATGGTGAACATGTTCTAATAGGGAAGGGTCCTTGGGGAGGATGCAACGAAGATTTCATACTATCCTCGAGCCTCATCAACCATCTCAACACAAGAGGCATTAATAACCTTAGCTAGATTGAGAACCATGGCCACTCCTTCATATGGGGCCAAGCATGGCTTACAGGATCGGACCTAAATCTCAACCCTCAATGGAGAGGGGAGTGGATCACTTCCACCTCAGCGTTGTCTAGATCAAATGTTTGACTAAGAGATAGACAAGATTAGTTAGTATGGGCCCATGCAGACTCAAGCAAATACTCCCCAAAACAAGCTTACAAGTACCTAATGACAAAGAAAGGCTGGGGAAATTAGGACTGGTGGGTAACCTCAATCTGGAAAATGCAATGACTAGCAAAAGCCCGAATGTTCTTCTGGTGCATCCTAAAGGAGAAGGTTCCTACCTGGGACATCCTATAGAAAAGATACAAGTTAGGACTAGGGAGATGCGCCCTTTGCAAAATGGCCTCTGAGTCAATTTTTCATCTCTTCATAGATTGTTCCTTCTCCAAAGCAGTCTGGCAAGCTTTCAGGGAACTGATCCACAAAAGAGTTTCATGGAATGGGTGGGCGATAGAAGAAGCCTGGAAACCTTGGTGGACGCATCATCCTGAAGGAAATCGGAGGAACCTTCCCCTTATCATCTCCTAGGGGTTATGGCTCGCAAGGAATAAAAGTATTTTTCAAGATCAAATTCCCTTGGTGGAGAGCACAACTATCGGAAGTGCATCTATCTTCAAAAGCATCCCTGAACCCATCCACAAGGATTTACCTCACCCGATCAAAGAAGACAATATCAAGGGAGGGATTCCATGGGAATATTTCGATGGGGCCTCCAGCCAAGACAACAGACGCGGTGCTAGGCTAATCATTCACCTAAATCCCCAAAGATGCCTCAAAGCCTCAGTGGGCTTAGGGTTTGGAACTAATAACCTCACCGAGCTTACAGCCTTAAAAATCCTCCTTTGCTAGCTCACTCAACTGGGCATATCCACGATTCATATCTTCAGGGACTCTCTGAGTATTGTCAAATGGTTCAATGGAACAAGTAGATGTCAGAACTACATTTTATCTACATTACTAGAAGAAACCATGCATTTAAAATCTCATTTCAACATCATCTCTCTATGTCATATATACAGGGAACACAATGACTCTGCAGACCAGCTTTCTAAAGTGGGTTTGCAACAAAATATGGTCAGTTGGCAAATAGATTACACAGATATGGACGAGATACGTGTGTCGGATCATCCACCCTATGCACAAAGTCAGTCTCTCTAAAGCCACAACTAGGGCTCTGGCATTTTCCTTCCTTTACAGTTTTTTTTTCTTTTTTCTTTCAGTTTAGAACAATAGCTACTGGCACTCTTTAAACTCCTCAAAAATAAAAACTCAAAAATTTTCAGCTGACTCATTCCTGTTTGGGTTGTTTTCCCTTCTGAGGAGACCTGGGAATGATTCAGCCATAACAGTTAATTTTTACAACTGAAAACAGAGACCAATGATGTGGTTATGATGCACAGGAAACTGATCAACAGGGGTTTCTCCTCTCCAAGGAGGCCTTGGGTTCAAAACTGATCAACGAATCAGAATCAGACATTCGAGATGGCAGAAGGGGGCATCCCTCAAGCAACATCTCAACAACTCTATGACTAAAAATCATACAGTCACGTGAATGCCTAACAACATATACAATGTAACTTTTTGTTTTGCAATGAAAAGTTCGATTTTTTTCTCAGGAAAAAAGTAATAATCTTAATAGAATTAATTATTTTAAAAGGATTATAATATTAGATATCATTTTTGGGATTCAACTGCGTTAAGTAAGTCATTCAAACGTATGACCATTTCCATGAGAGGTAGTCGTAACTGACTAATTTCTCATGATTTTTGAATAGTTCACTTAGCACTCATTGCATCGGGTGATGCTCACAGGGGTGAAGAAGTGGGATTGAAACTAGTGAAATGTGGAGAACGAATCACATAGCATCAATCATCACTTCCGGGGCTTGCACCCGGTAACCAGGACTTCCCAGGAGGTCACCCATCCCAGAACTCCTCTGGCTCAAGCGCGCTTAGGATTATAATAATATTTAATTCATTATAATAATGATTCTAATAATTTTTAAATTAATAATTTATTTATTATGAATTATAATTTACTAATTTATTAATATTAATTATTAATTATCTTTAAATTAATAATTTATTATTTATAATTAATAATATAATAATTAATGATTTGATAAAAAAATGTTATTTTTTATATTATTAATTATAAATAATAAATTTATTTTGGAATAGGGTTGGCCATGAGTGATTTTCATATTGAAACAAAATTTGCCACAATGGGACAATGGTTGATTTTCATATTGGAGAATGGTTGACCATGATTTATTTTAATGTCAAGACAATATTTGTCAAAATGTGATGTTGGACCATGGTTGACCATGGTTAATATTCATATTGAGACTATTTGTCATAATGCCACATTGGACCATGGTTGAGCATGATTGATATAGGCCACAACCACAAGCACATTAGTAAATCTAGATTACTTATAAACCTAAATGATTAATTCTAAAACCCCAAGGTATTATAAACCAAGATAATAATATCAAACCTATTATAAACCAAGGTATATAAACCCTAAGATAAAAAAATTTAACCCAATGGAATAATATTAACCTAAGGGAGAAATATTATAAACCCAAGGTGTATAAACCCTAAATAAGCCTGATTGCCCATGGTTGAGAAGGGGAAAGGGCCATGAACTTGCGAGGAGAATCCTAGAGTTGGAGTTGTTTCCATATTGACACTGTGAGTTGAGAGAGGAAGGAAAGAATTAGTTAGTCTATGTGGATGTCTCCTTCCAAACTCGAGCTTCAAAAGTGATGGAGCTAAGAATGAGTGAGGGAGGTTTCAATATTCTACCAAATAATCCTAACAAAACAATCCTAGTGTCAATTCACCGACAAAGAGGAGGCAGGTACATATTATCCTCCAAGTACCAACCCATAAAACCATAGTCCTAGAGTATCTCTACTAGAATGGAAATCATAGAGTCGAGGAGGAACCACTTCTTGGAGGGCTAATGAAATGAAAAGAACATTCTAGAGCCCCTCTAAAAACCAAGATAGAATAAAGGCTTCGAGCATTGTCACCATGCTAAATATTGTGGTTAGCCCAAGAAGGAAAATGGCATTAGTAAGCCTGAGAAATATGACTTGTTTCTAGGTCGAGCAAAGGTTCATAGTGGATACAACATCGATTGAGTGAGTACAGGTATCTAGCATGCATATTGAACTTTAATGGCATTGCATGACATACCAAGTGTCTTGGTGGGAAGGTGGAAATCCACCTCCCCTCCACATTGTTGCTTATCTAACATCCCATCTTAGAAATAGTTATCTATTTTTAAAGAACTAACTATCATGTTAAAAAATATTGAAATTATATATTAATAAATTGAATATATGCATTAATAATTCATGAGAAAGTTATATACAAATTAGAAAATACATAGTTACATAATTGGAAAATTTGATGTTTACTTGAAAAATTTAATGTTTACTTGAAAAAATTTAAGACATATTAAGAAAATTTAAATGTTAAAAAAAATTGAATTCTATTTTAAATATTTGGTTTATATCATAAATATTTATTTGTTAAAATTGTGTATATTAGTGATAAAATTACATAAAAACTAAAAGAAATGTTATGCTTAGGAGTATTTATTTATTTTATAAAAGCCAATAAAGCTATATTTTTAATTAAATCTTGCATGTAGTGGTGAAATTATTGATATAAAATATCCACGAAAGAATTGTTAAAATTTCACATAAATGAACTAAGAATTTAATATAAATCATAATCAGCCCGAGTTGATTATATTTTCTTATAGGTAGATGTTACATTAGCATATTATCATAAAATTTTAAATGAATTTTTTTATTAGTTCAAGAATATACCCAAATACAAGTGCTTATTGTGTATTTGATATTGATGCATTATTTATTTTGTCAATTGATAATTAGATTTTGATTACTAAAACTATTTAATAATTTCTTCTAATTTATGTCGATGTTATTATTATTATTATTTAATTTTAAGGTCAGGACTAATCAAGACACCAAATTGGTATATGAACTGCTGCTAAGTCTACGAAAGCATACTTGTAGATTTCATGTTATAGGTTAATATCTCTTCAAGTACTTTTTTTAATTAAATAGTAAAAATGCATTATACTTAAATCTTACAAATATTATCCTGGATCCGGGTGTATGACAGCACTAAAGGTGGGTGGCCATTGGTGTGGTTGGGCGCATGGATCCTCTGTACAATCACTTATCCTCTCTAGGTTTTGTTCATCACTTCTCACCTGCTCCATCTTAATGTGTCTTTAATGATGCCAGGACAGCCATTCACTCCGGCTAATTTCTTGATCATGGTGCTTCTAACCTGCCATAATCGTGTTTACCCTCTCCACTTTGGCTCCTCCTCCACGGCAATTGCAGAGGCCTATCTTCGTCCTCTCTTAGGCGCAAACCAGATTTGGGATGGTTGGAGGAGCTGATTTGGGATGGTTGGAGGAGCTTCTGCTTCTGCCTTCAAACCATCCTCTGTTCTCGTCGCTCTCACGCTCGCCACCTGCTTGCTTGCCTGAGCTCTGCAACCAAGTTATTTTTCTCCTTTCACTGCTTCATTCGTCCTCCAAGAAGCCAGGTTCTTCCCGCCCCTCCATCCACGGCGAAATTGCAAAAGCGGATGAGTTGCAGAAGAGGCAACTGTCGCGGGCAAACTGGGTGCCAGGCCACCTCCTCCATGGCAGACTCTTTAACTTCCAGCTCGGACCTGCACTCGGATAGATATCCTGCCACTCGGAGTGGACAGGGTAGGGGCATAGGTTTATAGATACCAGTTCCAAGTTCATTCCACTCAATGGCCAATGCCGATCGGCTTCATTTCCCCTATATCCATGGCTCTTCCACTTTCATGGCCACAGTCACCCTTGAGCTTAGCGAGCTCAACTCGAGTCATGGATCTGGCCCCCTCAGAGCGACTTCGGACAGGACGGTGGTAGACATTCCTGGTCCCAGCCAAGAAAACCCCGAATCGAGTAAAGCTACAAGATCTAGTAAAGGCAAGGCTTCGAAGAACATGGAGAATCCAGCGAGCTCCTCTGATGACGACGATGAGAACAAATATGGATGCCGCATCACTGAGGAGCCGCCTGACCTCTCTCTAGTTGCCTAAGCAGGTTGGATTTTTTGGGTTCTGTTGGATTTCTGTCAGCTTGAGAAGGTTCATACGCATTTGCTCATTCTACCAGTTTCTTATATGTAAAGGGTACTCTGTCAACCTTCAGATTCCATTTTGGTCGCAATCATAGTCACCTCTATTTTCAACTATGGGTTGTCATGTTGCTAGTCACAGCAACCAGGTCTAGTCTTATTGTCTGGGTTGTCATTGTCTAGGTTGTCGTATAGATCCAGTTTAATTCCCAATTCCAAGTTTTGGTTGTCGTATAGCTTAGTCTATTTCATTCTCAATTCCAAGTACAACTATGGGGCTTTCAGTCTTTTTGCTTTATTCAAGAATAGGTTCTCTTTAGTTCTGGAAGGCAATACTCTACTAGATTTTGGCACGCGGAAACGCTTTTCTTGTAATCATGTCGCAATGAGGTCATGGACTCGGTGTATTATATTTTTGTATTAATATAGAAGTAGCCTTATTGAAAAAAATAAATAAATAAATAATAAAAAAATAAAAAATAAAAAAAATAAAAAATAAAAAATAAAAATAAAAATCTTACAAACATTAATATAAATCCCAAATTATTATATTCTAATTTTTAGATATTGTTTGATATAATTTTTTAAAATCGTTATGATCAACTCATATACAACTTTTAAGATAATAAATAATATAAATGATAATAATAATAATAATAATATCCATTTTTAAGGTCACAGCCACACCAAATTGGTGTTTGAAACCCCCTTCTTTGTGGGACAAGGGACCCTAGACCCCCTTGTTTGTGGGACAAGGGACCTACCTCCACACAGGTATTTGACTGCGCAATGAGGTCATGGACTCGGTGTATTATATTTTTGTATTAATATAGAAGTAGCCTTATTGAAAAAAATAAATAAAAAATAAAAAATAAAAAATAAAAAATAAAAATAAAAATGAAAGAAACAAACAAAAAATAAAAAATAGAAATAAAAATCTTACAAACATTAATATAAATCCCAAATTATCATATTCTAATTTTTAAATATTGTTTGATATAATTTTTGAAAATCCCCCCTCTGGTTTTGAACCTATGACCTTTTAGGAGGAAACACATGCTCTTAACCATTAGGCCCACTCAAGTTATATATAATAAATTGATAAAAGTCAATATAATGAATAATTTACTCTATATATATTAAAAAAAAGAAAATTAATTTGTTTCCACATATCAAAGCATAATAATTGGAAGATGAAAAACCTAGTCTAAATTACAAAATTAAAATATTGATAAATTTATAATTAAAAATATATATATTAAAAATTAATTTTATTTATAATTAATATTAATGGATATCAACAAATTCATTTTCCACATTTTTTAATAAATATATGTTACTAACTGAATGAGCAGTGATTTTTTTAAGCTTGATTTAATAATTTATTTCCCTAACTTTTTTACTTTAACGATTTATTTACTATAATTTTTCTACTATGTAATATTTCCTGTAAATATAATAAAATAATATTATCATGCATATAAACTCACGTAAACTAGTAAAATAGGAACTAAAATTATTATGCAGATAAAGTCACGTAAACTAGTAGTAAATGCAATGATATGGCGCAATAAAGTTGCTTTCGAACTAAAAATATCTAGAAGTAACAAATATCCCGATATCTGATCAAATGAGTACAGAGTCATCAACTATCTGTTATTACCGCTATTTTTTATTTACAACTACTTACTGATTTTGACCTAATTTACACTAGGACGAAACAAACTCTGTTTACTGCGTTGCGTCAAGAAAATTTATCCAGATTTGAACTGATACAATTCTGCAACATAATTTACATAACAAAATTCTGATACAATTATGTAATTTACATAAGAATCGTATCATTGGAAAGAAAGATGGCAATAGTAAAGGTTGGTGCTCACAATAAGGTACTTGATGTACTTACTAAAATAGCCAAAAGGAATAATTTAAACTAACACTTTATTTTTGCTTTTTCATTAATTATTAAATAGATTTCCTAAAATATTTAATTTTTAAAACATTTCTATTAGAAACCATTTAAACTAACCGTTAATTGTTGTTTCTTTTATTATTAAATAAATGTTAGATACCACTACAAATGACTTAAACTAATTATTTGGTTTTTTATTATTAAATAAATTTTAAATATAATTTAGATTGGTTTAATATTAATATTTTCTAAAAATATTTCCTAAAAATATTGTGATTTAAAATAATGTGAACTAACAATTAACTGTGTTACTAATTTCTTAAAAACGTTTTGATTTAAAATAGTTTGAACTAACAATTAACTCTCACTATTTAAATAAAAAATATTCTTTTTTTAAGAGATTTAGTTACAACATTTTTCATTAAACATTAACATCCTCTTAATTAATTGAAAATTTCTTTAACCATCAACATCCTCTTAATTGTCCACGTGATTCGAAGTTGGGGTTGCTGGCAGCTTTGAGAAGCTAGGGTTGGAGTTGAAGATAGGGTTTCGGACTCAAGGTTCCATGGTGGGGAGCGCAAGGGGGAGTGTTGCTCCCTCGTACAGTCAAGTAGTCACAGAAGGAAGTAAGGATGTGGGAAATAAGCATTTCAAGAAACCTCTGGAGAAGATTTCAGAAGCACGAAGCCAGGAGACATCTGGAAGAAGTGAACCTTAGGATCAGGAAGGGAACCAGCAGGAAACAAGTAAAGAAAAGGAGAATGGAGGGAGCAGTGAAAGACATGCTTCCACAAGAACAACTGGATTCTACAAACCCAAGTCAGACATTATTCCAAGGGTTATATTGAGCGACCCAGCGATACAAGCAAATAGGGATGATATGACGGTACATGCAATCATATGCAAGTTTATGGGTGTATGGCCGATGGAGAGGGCGTTACATGTCTGGATAAGGAGCCATTGGAAGCCAAAGGGAGAAATACATTTACATCTGGGTTCTAAGGGCTTTTTCACAGTAGTGTTCACAAGCCTAGAGGACAAAGACAGAGTGTTTGAAGGGGGGGCCTATTTCTATGTTGCGGCAGGACTCTACATGTGGCCATGGATGATGAACTTTATCCCGAAACGTGAAACATTTACATCAGTACTGGCGTGGATCAGACTATACTCCCTTCCTCTAGATTATTGGCTACTAGAATCTTTGAAAACCATAGGCAACAAGTTGGGGCATTTTCTAAAGATCTCGGAGGCAACTCTGAAAGGAAGATATACCTCCTTTGCCCGAATATGTGTGGAAATGGATCTATCTGGAGCCCTTCCAGAAGCGATAATTTTAGAAGTATATGATGAAGAATGGGTGCAGACTGTGGACTATGAACACATACCATTTAGGTGCTACAAATGCCATGAACATGGGCATCTATATAGAGACTGCCCCACAATCAATAGGGAAGGCCAGAAATCCACTGGGGAGAGAGATCACAAGGGTTTCACCAAGGTCGGGAGCAAAAGGAAAGGGGGAAAATGTCCACACAAGAAGGTAAATGAGGACAGACATACAAGACACAACAGCTTCAAGATCCTAGAGGAAGAAGAGGGGAACAAGGAGACAGTCTAGGACATGGAGAACATAACAAAAGAGCTCGATAAGGTAACTGACATGGAGGAAATCACAGTAAACTACCAGCAAAAGGATGATGATACAACAAGTTTGATGTAGATCAGTGGGGACCAGGAGATGACTCCAAGTGAAGCGGGAACAGAAGACCATGAGCTACAGGAGATTCTAGATAAGAAAAATCTAGATCTAGAGAAATTTCTGGAACAAGGAAAAAATAGAGGTGTGGACTCCCTGCCAAAAGAGGATTTTGACAAGGTACAACAGCTTTTTCTATGGAGGTCACAAGTGAAGGGAGCTGGAGTCAAAGAAATAGTGAAAGCCAGAAGCCAAGTGGGGTCAAGATGATGGAGAATTTAGAGGCACAATCTCCAAAGAACTTAGGTAGGAAAAGAGGAAGAAAGAGATAGAATGAGCTACTGAACAAATGTGGAAAACTATTGATTAACGCAGGTAAGATGAAAGATCTTACCAGTTATTCCTTTACTAACCTTTCTTAAGGAAGCTTACAGCCTGGAACATTAGAGGCATTGGGAATAGAAGGAAACATAGAAATATTAGTAACAGAATGAAAGAAGAAAAACCAGACATGGCTTTTATTCAGGAGACAAAATGTTCGATGGAAAAGATAAGGAATATTCACAATAAGTGGTTAATCAAATATGAGTATTTAGAGGTTAAGGCTAATAACTCGACGGGGTGAATTCTCACGATTGTGGGATCCATAAAATTTTGGAATCTTGGATGCTGAAGCATCCAGGAACTACCTCTCCTTGATATTTCAACCTATAGGGGATAAGGAGATATACATGATTACAAATGTCTATGGACCTCAAAAGCAAGTACACAAACTCAAGATTCTCACCTCCCTGGAGGATTTAAGAGCAAGACATCCCATTCTGCCCGGGATCGCTGCAGAAGATTTCAATATGATAAGATCTCTCTCAGAAAAAAAAAAAGGAGGCAATAGACAACTAGGTAGAGACTCCATGGCCTTTCAGAACTTCATTATGAACATGGGACTAGTGGACACTGAAACGATTAATGGAACCTTCACTTGGAACAACATAAGGGGAGGGGCTTCTCATTTTGCTTCCAAACTTGATAGATTTATTATTTCAGAGGACCTCCTTCTCATTGGACCCACCATGAAAACCTCCATTCTGCCCTTTGGAGGATCGGATCATTGGCCTGTACAGCTGCAAGCCACCTTCATGGGCGCACCGAGAAACAAACCTTTCAAGTTTGAAAATTCCTGGATGTCACACCTTAAATTCACCAGTAACATTGATAAATGGTGGAGAGAGGAGTTGAATATTCAGGGTACAAAAATGTTCATGCTCCAACAGAAACTTAAACATATCAAATCTCGCCTTAAAGCTTAGAACAAAAAGGAATTTGGAGATATCTTCAAAGCCAAAAGAGAAACTGAGTAGAAGCTCCAGGAGATCAATCAAATCAACATCACAGAGGGCTTCACCGAAGAGCGAGAAAAACTAACTGACTCTCTATAGGAAGAATGGGAGGATCGATGCTTACAAGAGGAAATTTTCTGGAGGTAAAAATCAAGGATACAATGGATTAGAGAGGGAGAAAGAAATACAAAATTCTTCCACAAATCCACTATGGCTCACAGGGCACACAATAGAATCACTAAGATCAAAGATTATCAAGGTATAGAGCTTGTATCTCACAATGATATGGAATCAGTCCTGGTACAACACTTCTACAATATTGCAAAGGAGCCACTGGAGGACAAATCTAGGTTCATTGACCATTTTATTTAGTATATCCCTCAGCTGGTTACCAGAGAGGACAACCATAATCTCAACAAGCCAGTATTGGAAGAGGAGGTTAGTGAAGTGATTAATGAAATGCAGAATGGCAAAGCACCAAGCTCGAATGGATTTAATGTAGACTTCTTCAAAGCCTGTTGGGAAACTGTCAAATATGACATTCTCGAGGTTGTGGAAGACTCTAGAAGATCCCAAAAGGTACTGAAGGCTCTGAATGCATCCTTCATAGCTCTTATCCCAAAGCAGGAAAATTCCATGACTCTAGAGGGTTTCGGCCCATAGCCTTATGTAATGTAGTGTATAAAATTATTTCCAAAGTAATATCCAATTGATTCAAACCACTTCTACCCTTTCTCATCTCAGAGGAGAAAACAAGCTATGTGGAGGGAAGACAAATCCTCAACAATATCATCCAAGCTCATGAGGTGGTACACTCTCTCAAAAGAAACAAACAAGCTTGTATGATCATTTAATTGGACCTAGCAAAAGCCTACGACAAATTAAGTTGGTCTTACATAAGAGCAATTATAAAAGCCTATGGTTTTGACCATAATTGCATAAGGTGGGTGATGGCATTAGTTACCATGACCAATTTTTCCATACTGCTCAATGGAGCTCCATCTAGGACCTTCACACCCTCCAGAGGACTCAGACAAGGTGATCCGCTCTCACCGTTCCTCTTCATCCTCATGATGGAAGGGCTAGGTAGAGCGATCAAAATGGCAAATGTTGAAGGACGAATTTAGGGTATCAAACTTACTGCGGATGGAGAGGCAAACACTCATCAACAATTTGTGGATGATACAACGTTGCAGGGCATACCCATAGTCAGGGAAGCCAGAGCAATCAAAACCATCTTA
Organism: Pinus tabuliformis; assembly: GCA_031772625.1. Classification (NCBI taxonomy): domain Eukaryota; kingdom Viridiplantae; phylum Streptophyta; class Pinopsida; order Pinales; family Pinaceae; genus Pinus; species Pinus tabuliformis. The sequence continues at coordinate 641,979,881 of CM062807.1, read as the reverse complement.
AATGACTTTGTTATGGCAACAGGCATAGAGGTAAGCCTCAACAAGTCCAAAGATTTTTTCTTTATCACTAATATTGCTATTCATAGAAACATTACCAGAATTCTTGGATTTCAAAGGGAACAACTACCATCCAAATATCTTGGCATTCCTCTTACTGACAAACCTCTAAGCAAGAAAGTGTGGGAGCCAATACTAAATAAACTTCAGGAAAAGGTCAGAAAATGGACATGCAGGTCACTAAATTTGGCAGGGCACCTTGTGCTCACACAGGTGGTCTTGCAGGCCATTCCCATTTTCATGTTTTTAGCTCTTCCTTCTCCTCAAGGTATTAAAAAATAGATACGAAACATACAAAGGGAATTTATGTGGGGCAGACGAGAAGAGAAAAAGAAGTGGGCTTTAGTAGCCTCGGACAAGCTCTGCAAACCGAGAGCCATGGTGGATTGGGGCTTCATGATCCTGAGACCCTCAACAGAGTTTCAGGAGCCAAGCTTTGGTGGAGATGGATTAAGGAACCGAATGCCCCCTGGGCTAAGCTATGGAAAAAAAAGTATGCCAAGTATTGGCAGGAGAAGGATCACATTAGAATGTCAGGGCAAATCACGGGCTCCGATATTTGGAACCTTGCCTGGGATAATAAAAGTATTGTTCAGCAACATTGTTTTTGGGAAATTTGAGCAGGGGACCTTGCTCGATTTTGGGAGGACAACTGAAAACAAGAACCCAACCTTTATAGGGATGAGCTTGCATCTCTCAAAAGTGATACAAATAGAAAAAGTATGGCTTTGGTAAAAGACTTCTCGGACCAGGGAAGGAATAACGGAAAATGGAGGAAGTGGAAGGATCTAGGATACAGTGATGAAAACCCACTGAAGACCAAGGCAGAAGCGCTCACCCAGGATCTAGAGCATAGAAGGATTCTGGTATCTTCCTCACCAGATCAATTAAGATGGGGAAAGAATACCGAAGTTAACTTTAACCTCAAAGAGGCTAAACGGGAAGTCACATGATTTAACTTTGTGAATCTTGATCAAGGATGGAAGAAAGTTTGGCAAAGTCCACATTGGATGAAAGTAAAGTTATTCATCTGGCTAGTGCATCAAAGGAAGATCTTAACTTGGGAGAATCTCTTTAAGAAAGACTTCATTGGGCCTTCCAAATGTCACCTATGTGGCGCTCATGAGGAGATGAGTGAACACCTTCTCAACCTCTGTCCTTTCACTTCAAAGGTGTGGGATTAGGTGGCCTACATTTTTAGACAAACTGATAGGGATAGTCTCAGCATATCCAACACTCTGAAGAACTAGAGGAAAAAATTCTCAGGGAATGAGATCGTTAATAAAGCCTGAATTCTGCTTCCAGGCCTTGTCATCTGGAATATTTGGAAGGAGTGCAACAATTGGATCTTCAAAAACAAAACAAGCATGCCCCAACTCATAATTGATCAAATTCTAAGGCAGCTCAAAGGCACAATAAGAAGCTTGTTGAGGACCCTTCCTAAATATCCTGCTCTGCCCCAAGAGGAGAGAAATATACTTCACTTGGGTATCCAGTCTATCAGTCCTCTGGGAATAATAAAGCAAGTAAGCCTAATAAATAAGGGTGTTAACATTTGGAAGCCCCCTCCTTATGGTTTCTTAAAGGTTAATATTGATGGAGCAGCTAAGGGCAACCCAGGATTAGCGGGCTTTGGGGATGCCATAAGAGATGATCAGGGACAAATACAAAAAATCTTCCATGGCCACTTGGGGAAGGCCACTAATAACATGGCTGAGCTCATGGCATAAGAGAAATTCTTGGAAATCCTGGTGGATTCAAGTTCACACAATGTTATAATTGAAGCGGATTCGGAACTAATTATTAGAGCGGATAAGAAAATCAGCAATGGAGCCTTTCTAGATAAAGTGTCGAAGCACTGGAAGCTTCTGCAGGTTTCTTATCGCATCTACTCTCACCTCCAAACCCTTAAAACTGTCAGATTTGTTCATGTGAAAATGAAAGCTAATATGTTAGCGAATCGTTTGGCAAATGAAGGAGTCACCTATCGAGACAGGGATTCTAGGTATGCTTGGGACTTGTTACCTCTAGGCAAATTATAGGAGCAGTGTCTCAGTCAGGCAACCCAGGATATGGAACTATGGACTAACAGGATAGATCAAAGGGACTCAGAAGACTGGCGGGTGGATGGAGAACCCCACACGATCTAACCCGCCTTCGTTCGACTGTTGGCCATAGTCTGGAACTCTTATGATTGAATGATGAAAGGACTGATTCGGATAGCACCACAGGATGAGATGTCCATTTTCGTTTTGCTTAGTTGGTGTTTGACTGAGAATTTAGGTGGACGGGATTGGCTCAAGATCTGTCCATGGGACGGAATTGAAGGACAATACGTGGCAAAAGGACGTGTTTGGTTTTTCCTTGCAACAACCATTCCAAAACCACAAGTGGTATATCAGGCGGGGTCCGAATGGTTTATGGTCTTTTGGAGATTGGTTCTAATTCCACTCTTCGTGCGACCAGTGGCAGGGTGAGGTGAGAGAAAACTGCCCTCATCGGGCAGTTAACTCTCGCGCTTCTCGACCTCCCGATATTCATGAAGACCATTGGATCTTAGTCAATTGATCAATGGCGGGGATTTGTTTGTGCTAGTTGGTCAGACCTGAAAAAATATTAGAGTGGTATGCTTTTAATTTTTGTCGAGTCCGTTTGATAGTTTTCATCTTAGTGTGTGGTGAGACCTCTTGTGGACCCACAACTAGTCATTTGTGGCCTTTTGTGACCTCCAGTTCGATGGACTAGTTCTCCAAGGATTTCTACTTTCATTTGTTGCATGGCAGCACTACCAAATGGCCTTGTGCCTTAACTGTCTGGCGGTTCTCCTCGGTTTTCCTATTTAGGTTTTTCTTAGTTTTGGGTAATTGGTTTGGTTCGGCCTGCCCTACTGACTGTTGAACTCTCACAGAGCGGGTGTGGCTTCTTGTAAATTATGTATTTTAGCTAAGCTTAATAGAAGGTCCTACTCTTACCTGATAAAAAAACATCCTCTTAATTGAACTGGGAGGGAGCTCAGGAAATTCTATTTAGGTAGCATGGAAAATTGCATAAATTCATCACTTAACTGACTGAGTGGCCAAGAGATATATATTGTGATTACCTAAATTACTAGTAATGATAATTTAACAAGAATAAAAGTGTTTTGTTTAATTAAAAGAAACGGTTACCAAGAAATAGTTACCCTTTGCCTGGAAAGAAAAATATAGAGAGGAGAAGAGGAGCTACTGACTGTAACTGGATATAATCCAGTGTGAAAGATAGAAAGTGCTAGAGGGAGAGTCTGGACGTGATTTCTAGACTCGTGGCTGGGACGAGAAACTTTCCGAAATATATTTTCATTGCAGGTTAACAGATAAGTAAGATAGAAAACTTCTAAGGATTTAATACTGGACTCTAGATATTATTATTCACTTGCAAGTTAAACAAATAAGTAGGATAGAAGGCTTACTTCTGAACTAATAACCATGGAGCTTACGCTAATGCTTAATTGATAACGGATTAATTGAATGGTTACAACATAATTATTTGCTTTATAGAGTAGAAATAGGAATATGTTGATATAAATCCTAGAAAGTATCATTGCGAATATAAATTATCATTAAAATAAATGGAATCGTAAATATCCTTTCTGGAAAACTTCATATTAACCATAAATATTAGTAGAACAAAAGATTAAAGTTCATCCAAATATTAAACAATTCCCTATTCAGAGTTAAGCAAAACGACTGACCATAACATGGCAGTGAAACCTTTGGTAGAGCTTATAATCAAAGGTTATACGTAATGAATAAACAATATATAATGAACAGTAGGTAACGCTACAAGAATTTTTGGCAATAAACTATCACAACTGATTAAGTACAGTTTACATAACATAAATGTCGCATAACTGTCGTAGTATATCGATCCACAAGGAAATTGAGAACAATGTGCTTATTTCATATTAAAATAGTAATAAACTGAAAGCATGTATTCCTAAACTAGGAGCAATCGTTGAAACAGTCGACGCTATCAGAAAAGCCAAATATAGGAATTCTTGGCCTCTCCTTCAAATAATTAAGAAAGTTATTACAGTCCATCCTTCAAATCAAAATGGAAACAGTTTCATAGTCCTTCTTAAACAAACTATTGACAATTGCCAAGTACAAATATTCAACTCACATAGCTTTACATTTCAAAAAAAGCAACTATCGACAGTTGGAGCTTGTCATATGACTAGACAAAGAAAAATAAACTAGTATATATATTAATAACTTAAACCCGTTTATAAGGAGAAAACCCTCCAAAGAAACCCTTAAACGATTAAGCCCAGAAGAGTAACAACAAATGATTTAGCTCCAATGTGTAAATCAACCAGGACACTGTGAGCTCTTAAGGGTTTAATGGCCATGGTCTTGAACTTCAAACCTTCCGAGAATTAGCGTGTCTGTAATAGAGGTCGAAAGTCAGTAGATACAAATTGAGCTAGAACCTTTCATTCATGTGCATAAGCAGAATGATACCCTAGGAGGGTTCTTACCTGATTTAAGGACATCTCCTCGGTGAATCACCTACCTGTAGACTAACGATTGGACTCAGTTACAAATTAAAAATCTTAGTGAAAAAAAAATGGATTAGAAGAAAAACCTTATCTAAATAGAGGCTGGAATGAAAACTGTTGCTATGAAATTTCACTCCAAAAGGGTTACATTTTTCAAATGGTTCATGGTGCTTTTTGTCTCCCGCGACCTCCAGAACCTCTTGGGCCATCTATGTATAATGTGTTGGCATTATGGCACAGGTTTGGAGCTATGGCACAGGTGTTTTCCTTGACAACAACTCTCTTTTGCGACAGATCTCAATATAGGCTCAGAATGAAGGAAAAAGAAGGAAAAAGATATATACGCAGGTTCACCTAGACGAAGTTGTGTATACACGTGGGTTATACGTTACAAAGGCATGTATGCATATACACGCACTTTCACGTAAGGAAAAGTGCGTATATGTTGGAGAACTTACTTTTGGTCCGTGGTAGTTAGTCCTTGGTATTTGAACCTATGGTTTTGGACCATGGTATCTCGTCAGAAGTGTTGATCCCAAGTATTGGGTCCATGGTATTGTTTTATTATGGTTTTGGATCGCGGTATTGTGAAAGGCCTAAGACTATAAAAGAGGAAGGAGATCATTTGGCAAAGTATCATCTGAATTAATTGAATATCTAATAAGTGTGAGATCTGAAATATATTGGGGTTATGGTGCAGATCTGGATCTGAATGAGGGAGGAACATTAGCACAAAGAAGGATAAGTTCTATTGATGGGTCATAATCTTTTGGCTTGAATGATAATATCTTTGCATGATTTTGATCTGTTATATGTGGCACATGCTTGATCTATAAATCTGATAATTTGGTTAATCAGCGTCTGAATATTTGAAAGAGTGAATTATCTTTTATAGATCTGTACGCAGGTTCAGTGAAGCGAAGGCGCGTATACACGCTGGTTCAATGAATAAAAACAACTTATACGCAGGTTTCTCCAAACACAGAAGCGTATGCACGTAGGTTTCAGGTTATTGAAGTAGCGTATATCTATTGAGTTGTGATCTAGTTGCTTATGTTTATTGCTGCAGTGTTCTGGGTTCAGAATTTGGTGTGTGGTTACTGTTACTGTGTTTTGGGTATAGCTATCAGAGAAGTATCTACTTGATTCAGTTCTAATTGGTGAAAAGAAGGTTGTTTTATGCAAAAATTGTTTATGATTGATTGATGTTCATGGATCCAGTCTGAAAATTTATGAAACGTGGTCCCTGGAAGAAAGAGAAGGTTGTAGCCTTCTGTAGGCCAGCACCTACGTACTAGTATCTTGGCTAGTGCAAGAGCTAAGGGGGTTGTAGCTCCCTTCCAGGAGAAGCTGGAGAACGAGAGAGGGTTGTAGCTCTCTGCAAGTTGCAGCCTGCGTACTTGTAAAGGACTGCACCAGTACATTGTAAAGAGATGTTTCTAATTAACAGAAGATAGAGACGAATTGCAGCAGGTGGTTTTCACCCACATTGGGTTTCCATCTTATATCTTGTGTTCTTGTGTGTGATTGTCTTCTGCTCTGTTTTACTGTTCCTGGTTACTGGTTATTTGATTCTGATACACAAATTAACAATTAACATCTGACAGATAAAGTAAATTATAAGTTTGCATTGTACATGCGGTTTTCCTTCTACATAGTTGCGTATATACATAGGTTTAATTAACTGAAGTAGCGTGTATTATCTGAATTTGAAAAAGGGAATATTTGACTTGATAATATTGATTCACCCCCCCCCTCTCAGTATTATTTCCAACAATTGGTATCCGAGCAAGTCCTTCTGAAAAAGCTTGATCGCTTAAAGGAAGATCCATCATCATGAGCAACTACGAGAGAGAAGCATCTATCAGGCCACCAATTTTTGATGGGACCAACTTCGTCTATTAGAAGGTAAGAGTCACAACCTATCTGCAATCTCTTGGTACAGAAGTCTAGGATATCATAGATACAGGATACGCTTTTCCATCAGCAACTCCTACAGATCCCGCTGAGAAGAAGAAATATGAAACAAATGCAAAGGCTGTCAATACTCTTTTAGGATGTCTATCTCAATCAGAGTTCATGAAGGTTATGCAGTATAAATCCACAAAATAAATATGGGACAAGATTGTTCTGAGCTATGAAGGAGATGAACAGGTAAAACGAGCAAAACTTCAAACCCTCAGAATTCAGTATGAAAATCTCGGAATGCACAATGATGAAATTGTGGCTAACTATTTCCTTCGTGTAGATGAGATTGTTAATTATATGAAAAATTTGGTTGAAGAAATAAAAGAGGTTGTTGTGATTGAAAAGGTTCTAAGATCATTGTCCCCTAGGTTTGAATCTAAAGTTTCTGCAATAGAAGAAAAAGAGAATCTACGAAACCTTACCATGTCACAGTTGCATGGAATTCTGACTGCTTATGAAATGAGGAAAGGAGGACCATCAAACAGGAGAGAAGTTGCTTTCAAGGCTTCAGGAAAAGGAGATTACTATGAGTCAGGACACGTGTCAGAAGAAGATGAAGAATCAAATTTTGTCAAGAACCTTCAACGGGCTGCCGTAAGATTTAGAGGTAAGTTACCTTTGAAATCCTTTGCTTGTGGAAGAGTCGGTCACTATGCTGCAAAGTGTCCGCATAAGGATAATTTTGACAAAGGAAAGGAACCTGTTAGATGGAACAAGAAACAGAATGTAAATAAGAAAAGCTATTACACTCATGAAGATAGTGATGGACTTTCACATAGTGATGAAGATGAACAAGGTTATAATTATAAACGTTTAATGGCTTTTGAAGATGATGATTACATGGATGCTATAGATGAAGGAGGTCTTTATGAAGAGATTTCTAAACTCAAAATTTGTTTAGAAGAGAAAAATGTGATTATTGATTCTCTGCAATGTCAACTGGCTGAAAGGGAAAAACATCATGAAAAACTGGAATGTGAAATTGTGGCACTTAGAAAAGAGATTGAGAAAACTAAAGCTCTTAATCTTAGATTTGTTAAAGGATCTGAAACTCTAGATGAGATTATCAATGTGCAGCGTTCCCATCTAATCAAGACAGGTCTAGGATATAATGAAGAAGCATCTCAAGCGCAGAAACCATCCACCTCAAAAATTTATCTTGATGCAGCAAGGAGGAATGAGCAAAGGCCCAATGGATCACCAGGTAAATCAGGGACGATTTACATCAAGAATAAACAAAGAATACTAGGTAAATCAGGGGCAATCCACCTTAAGGATGAACACAAGCTATAACTAGCCACAGGTAAAATCTTCTCAATTTGCCTGAAGAATAGATGTCAATAGAAACTACAATCATTTGGCTGGTAGATTTGATAACCGCAGGAGTTTCTTCAGTGGCCAATGTTTCTCTTGTCATAACTTTGGCCACAAAGCATCTCAATGTGTTGCCTATAAGACAATCATGACTAGAGAAGCTCAAAAACAAAGAAGTATGACTGGATCACGAAAAGGACCTATAACAACTTTTCTGCCCTTGAAAATGAAATTGAATGTTTTATTTGTAATAACTTCGGTCATGAAGATTCCGAATGCAGGAGCAGGTTTCGGAAAACAACTCAGAAGGAACAAGCCTCAAGTGCCAGAACATGGAGAATGAAGGAACCACAACCAAAAAGATGTGGGATAGCCTTATATTCAGAAGGACAGGAAAATCAATGGTGCATTAACAGTGGATGTTCGAAACATATGATAGGTGATAAAGAGAAACTTCAATCATATAGTGCTTTAGAAAAAGGAAAGAAAGTTTCATTTGGAAATGATACCCCTGCAGTCATAAAAGGAAAAGGTTCTGTTCAATTGAAAGAAAAAGTCAAAGCTGGAAATGTTTTATATGTTGATGGCTTGAAGCATAATCTACTGAGTGTCAGTCAGATGTGCGATCAAGGAACTAAGGTAATATTTCGATCAAATGGATGTAGTGTACGTGATCTTGATATAGGAAAAGCAGTGATCAAAGGCAGAAGAACTCCAAATAATTTATACATATTTGAAGAAGGACAACAACAATGCTATTTGAGCAAGAATGATGAACACTGGTTATGGCACCAGAGGTTGGGGCATCTAAGCTTCTCACAGATAAGGAAAGCATGCAAATACCAGGCAGTTCGTGGTCTTCCAGACATCAGAATTCCAGACAATACAATATGCAAATCATGTCAGTTTGGTAAGCAAACCAGAACTAACTTCCCTGAGAAGGAAGGATCAACTAGCAAGCCTCTTCAACTAGTCCATACAGATGTATGTGGTCCATCTAGGAAAAGGTCACCTCGAGGAGAAGAATACTTTATAGTATTCATTGAAGACTTCTCTAGGATGATTTGGATAGGACTTATGAAGCACAAAGACGAAGCCTTTGAAAAATTCAAATCTTTCGAAGCCTTGGTTGAAAATGAATCAGATCACAAAATTAAATGCCTCAAGTCTGATAGAGGTGGGGAGTTTACCTTGAACGAATTTTTTGACTTTTGTGAAGAACATGGAATAAGAAGGGAATTCTCTACAGCTAGGACTCCTCAACAAAATGGAGTAGTGGAAAGGATGAATAGAGCGGTTCAACAAATGGCTCGTGCTATGCTTGATGAGTCTGGAACTCCCGCAACCTTCTGGGGTGAAGCTGCATTTGCTACGGTTGTTATTCTAAACAAAACAAATGTCCGGGTGAACAACACTCAAACTCCTCCTGAGCTTTAGTATGGTGAGACTCCTTCGGTAAAACATTTCAAAATTTTTGGAAGTAAATGCTATATTAAGAATAATGATGAACATCTTGGCAAGTTTGAACCTAGAGTAGATGAAGGCATTCTCCTTGGTTTTTCTCCCCACAGCAAAGCATATAAGTGTTACAATAAAAGACTTGGAAGAATTGTTGACAACATTGATGTAGTGGTTGATGAAGAAGGAAACATTCCTAGGCAAGTAAATTATGAAAATCTCAAAGCTGATGAAGACCATCCTTCAAATCAGACTGGTGATGAAGAAGAAGCTCAAGAGACACCAGAGGAACAGATAGAAGAGAAGACTCCATCTAGGTACATTCAGAAGAATCATCCAGAATCTCAAATTTTGGGGCAGAAAGAGTCAGGTATACAAACAAGAAGAACAATTGCAGAAGCCTCAAGCTATTTGTCATTGCTCTCCTCCACTAAACCACAAAATGTAAAAGAGGCATGCAAAGATGAATGCTGGGTCAAGGCAATGGATGAAGAACTTGAGCAGATCGAAAAGAACAACACTTGGGAGTTGGTCCCTAGACCAAAAGATAAGAATGTCACAGGAACAAAATGGATCTTCAAGAACAAGTTGAATGAAAATGGGGAAGTGATTAGAAACAAGGCCAGACTTGTTTGTAAAGGGTATGCTCAACACGAAGGAATAGAATTTGAAGAAACTTTTGCTCCAGTTGCTAGACTTGAGGCCATCAGAATGTTCCTTGCTCTCTCTAGCTTTCAGAAGTTCAAAGTATTTCAAATGGACGTAAAATCAGCCTTTCTCAATGGAGACTTAGAAGAAGAAGTGTTCATTGAGCAACCAGATGGTTTCATCCTTGGGAATGATCCGAATCTTGTATGCAGACTAAAAAAGGCTCCCTATGGGCTTAAACAGGCTCCAAGGGCTTGGTACTATCGTTTGGACAATACCTTCATCAACAAGGTTTTTCAAAAGGATCAGCAGATAGCAACCTTTATATAAAAATTGAAAATGAGAAATTGCCAATACTTGTTGTGTATGTAGATGATATTATCTTTGGCAGCAATGAAGAAGCTATGAGTCAAAGCTTTGCCTTGGTGATGGAGAAAGAATTTGGAATGTCTTTGCTTGGAGAACTGACATAGTTTCTTGGATTGCAAATCCAACAAAATGAAGGCGATATCTTTTTATCTCAAACCAAGTACCTCAAGCAGATCTTGAAGAAATATGGCATGGAAGATTGGAAACCAGTATGTACCCCTATGGTTACAGGATGCAGCCTCAGTGCAAAGGATGAATCAGCAGCAGTGCATCAACCAACCTATAGATACATGATTGGAAGTCTGCTTTATTTGACAGGTACCCGACCAGATATCATGCATGCAGTAGGAATGGTTGGAAAATTTCAGGAAAATCCAAAAGAAACTCATCTTCAGGCAGTAAAGAGAATCTTCAAGTATCTTCAAGGAACTCAAAACTATGGCCTATGGTATCCTAGAGATACAGATCTCACTCTTCATGCTTATATAGATGCAGATTGGGCTGGAAGCAGAGATGATAGAAAAAGCACAAGTGGTGGTGAATTCTTTATGGGGTCCAGATTAGTATCTTGGTTCAGCGAGAAACAGAGTTCAATTTCTTTATCTACAACTGAAGCAGAATAAGTGGTTGCTGCATCTTGTTGCACACAACTCCTTTGGATGATGCAAACATTGTTGGATTTTCAAATCACTTGTACTCCACCTGTCTCCATGTTATGTGATAATACAAGTGCAATCAGCATTTCAAAGAATCTTGTCACGCATTCAAAGACCAAGCACATACCTATCAAATATCATTTTCTTCGGGAACAAGTGCTTGAAAAAAAGGTCAAGTTGGAGTATGTTCCCTCTAAGGAACAAGTTGCTGATATACTCACCAAACCACTGCTCAGGGAAACTTTTGAATACCTCAAACAAAAGCTGGGAGTAGTTGATGCTTCATCCTGCTGTTGAAACTTGTCTGTTTTAGAGAAAAGTGGGTGTACGCGAGTTGGATGAGGAGGATCCGCGTACATACGTTGTTTTATGCAGTTACAGTCGCGTATAAGAAATTTGGAGGATATCAGTAGGGGCAGACTTTGGGTAAAGATAGTCTGACATGGGTCTGTCAAAGACCATCTGGCATAGGATTCAGGGGCAGCAGATAATCTTCTAATAATGCATTGTTGGCATATCTTTAGAAGCTCTTGGTTCAAGTACTCAAGTTGTTTTTGGTTCAGGTGGATCAGCTGCAGAAAGGAGAACATGGTTGCTGATCTGTACAGTGATTGACAGATGCTGCTGATAGTAGTTATTGGTGACTTGCATAGTCTTGATATTTCGTCTCTATGTCATGTATATCTTCTTTTTATCAAGGTCATGTAATGGGTTATTTTGGTTTCCCCACTATGCCTGTGATGAATGATGTGATGTATTTGGTTGTCATATGTAGATTTCTGATGTATCCTCACTTGGTTGGGTGGATGATTCCCAGTTGGTTGGGTGATGGATGTATGTATTGAGTCTTTTGGTGATAAGAAGGTCTTTTATGATGTAGAAGTCATGGTTCTTCTTGAAGAACATATTTTTGTAGATCTTGCGTACAGTCAAGGGGAGCATGGTTAGCACAGCAGCGCAGAGACTTCAGCATGTACTCAGAGGGAGCACAACCCTTTGCCCTTGATGACAAAGGATTGTTGTAGATCTCACCCGGAAATACTATAGATCTGATATAAAAATATAAGATAATGCAAATAAACCCAGAAATAATATGAAATGATTCTTTATTGATATCAAACCCTTAAGGTAGGGCAACACCATACATTCACTCCTTAAGGAAGGAGAACACTCCACAAGCCATATGCCTGTTCATACAATAATTCTTCTCTTCATCTTCATGTGGAGTCTCTAGCCTTTATATAGGCATCATACATACAATACCATGTATCATTACCATGGTTTCCTCATACCATCAACTAATACCATGGGCCCCTTACATTATTATTAACTACTTGTGGTCCCTTACTTGACATGGGTTAACCACCTTATTTATTACTATGGCCCATCCAATTATTACATTATTACCTTGGGTACCTCCCTTCGTACCCCATATTATCCCCCCTAGGTACATAACATTCCACCTCCCTAAACATGTTTCTTCCCCGAAACATGGGAAGAACATAAATAATAAGATCTACTCAAGAGAGTAGTCCACTGATACCATGCACGTGCATCTAGCCATCTAAGAGAAAGGTGAACTTTCGATCTCGCTGGTGCCTCGCTCGCTTGAGATGGAAGTTGACTACGGTAGCTCTTCTGTGTGGAAGTGTAGTAGGTGGATCTTTGTTCCTCTCGATCTGTCCTGCGGGGTTTGTTGTCCATGAGGCTAATTGGTTGCCATCTTGATTGTTGTCTTGCTGGGTGATGTGGGTGATGATATGTTGAAGTTTTAACCCACAATGGCTTTTTCTTTACTTCACCTTGCTGTGGTGCCTATTGTGGTGTCTTCTTTTTCAATATGACTTCAACCACTGAATCGTCCTCAGATGTATCAGCACCTGTAACCTTTTCTGCTTCAGCCTCTGTTTGTGTTTGATTGTTGACCATCAGCTGCTCATCATCTGATATGTCAGTCCCTGTAACATCTTGTGCGTCAACCTCCGTGGACTCTACCTGTTTATGGATGGAAATATCCTGTAATGTATTTTTCTTCTTTTTATACCATAGCTTCAAGAAATTCTTCTGCACATTAATATTGATAGTACCCAGAGATTCCATCCAAGGATATCCCAAAACAACATCGATATTATCCATCTCTGAAGCATAAAAATCACCATGAAACACATACTTATCCATAGAAAGCTTCAAATCCTTATAGATTTGAACATCCTTATCATCATCCTGTGTATGTGAAATTTGTTTTGCTAGGACTTGCAATTTGTTTGCAAAATTGACATTTATGAGATTTTGCTTGCAACTCGGATTTATAGACACAATGATTTTCTCCTTCTGAATCAATCCATGAACCTGCAATAAGGAGATACCAGCAGAAAATAACCCTTTAGGTTCCTTGGTTTCCTTATTTCCCATAAAAATAAAATCTTTGCTAGGCTGTGTGTCTGTCTGTGTGAGCTTATCCACAAGATTAGCTTTTCGGTCAAAGCGGTCCATAAGAGCTTTAGTGAATTTGTCCCAAGTCAAGGCCCAACGATAGCGACGTTGATGCCCTTGCCACCATTGCAATCTTTCATTGTCCAAGTACATTGTTCCAAAATTTAGCTGAGTCTCATCATTCATGATGTAATTCAATCTAAAACATTTCTCCATTTGTGCTAGCCATTTGGCTGGATGAGAGCCATCAAATGAATATAAGTCATTCAAATTCAGATCTTGGTCCGCCATCATAAAAATATTGGCGAAAAATTGAAATGATCACAGATCCGTCAATATTGCTCAGAATCCCTATTATAACCTATTTTTAGAAATGGAACAATCATTCTGCATCTGCCCATGTGATAAAAATCCTGATCCAGGCACTAGAATTCCAGATCTGCTCTGCTACTCTCCCGCCGTCACCCAAAATGTCTGCAAAAAGAGCTGATTTTAAATCAGCGATATCTCCCTCATCCGGACTCCGATTCGACCGATTTTTTTTTTGAAATTGGGTATTTTTTCCCAAAGAATCCAGATATGCATATATATTTTGCAGATCTTGTACCAGGACGTCTAGATCTGTGCCGCAAAATCGCTGCCCTGAAAATTGTCTACAACCCCACTGATTTTTAGATCAGTGATATCTCCTTCATCCGGACTCCGATTCAACCGATTTTTTTTTTGAAATCGGTTATTTTTTCACAAAGAATACAGATCTACAATTAGATTTTATATATCTTTCACCAGGACGTCCAGATCTGAGCCGCAAACTCGATGCCCCGAAAATTTGTCTACAACACCACTAATTTTTGGATCAGCAATATCTCCTTCATCCGGACTCCGATTCAACCGATTTTTTTTTTTAAATCAGCTATTTTTCCACAAAGAATACAGATCTACAATTAGATTTTGTAGATCTCTCACCAAACCATACAGATTTGATCTACAAACTCGCCACCCAAAAATCCCTGCAAAAAATAAAAAAAAAATTCCACTTTTGTGCCCAAGAAAGTGCTCTGATACCAATTGTTGTAGATCTCACCCGGAAATACTATAGATCTGATATAAAAATATAAGATAATGCAAATAAACCCAGAAATAATATGAAATGATTCTTTATTGATATCAAACCCTTAAGGTAGGGCAACACCATACATTCACTCCTTAAGGAAGGAGAACACTCCACAAGCCATATGCCTGTTCATACAATAATTCTTCTCTTCATCTTCATGTGGAGTCTCTAGCCTTTATATAGGCCTCATACATACAATACCATGTATCATTACCATGGTTTCCTCATAACATCAACTAATACCATGGGCCCCTTACATTATTATTAACTACTTGTGGTCCCTTACTTGACATGGGTTAACCACCTTATTTATTACTATGGCCCATCCCATTATTACATTATTACCTTGGGTACCTCCCTTGGTACCCCATATTATCCCCCCTAGGTACATAACAGAGAATGACTTTGAGGATCTTGGGGTTGCCATCAAGTCCAAAGGGGGAGATTGTTGGCATTATAGAACAGGTTTGGAGCTATGGCACAGGTGTTGTCCTTGATGGCAACTCTCTTTGGTGACAGATCTCAGTATAGGCTCAGAATGAAGGAAAAAGAAGGAAAAAGATATATACGCAAGTTCACCTAGATGAAGTTGCGTATACACGCGAGTTATACGTTACAAAGGCGCGTATGCGTATACATGCACTTTCACGCAAGGAAAAGCGCGTATATGTTGGAGAACTTACTTTTGGTCCGTGGTAGTTAGTCCTTGGTATTTGAACCTATGGTTTTGGACCATGGTTTCTCGTCAGAAGTGTTGATCCCAAGTATTGGGTCCATGGTATTGTTTTATTATGGTTTTGGACCGTGGTATTGTGAAAGGCCTAAGACTATAAAAGAGGAAGGAGATCATTTGGAAAAGTATCATCTGAATTAATTGAATATCTAATAAGTGCGAGATCTGAAATATTAGTGATTGGGGTTATGGTGAAAATCTGGATCTGAATGAAGGAGGAACCTTAGCGCAAAGAAGGATAAGTTCTATTGATGGGTCGTAATCTTTTGGCTTGAATAATAATATCTTTGCACGATTTTGATCTGTTATATGTGGCGCATGCTTGATCTATAAATCTGATAATCTGGTTAATCAGTGTATGAATATTTGAAAGAGTGAATTATCTTTTATAGATCTGTACGCAGGTTCAGTGAAGTGAAGACGCGTATACACGTTGGTTCAGTGAATAAAACAGCGTATATGCAGGTTTCTCCAAACATAGAAGCGTATGCACGCATGTTTCAGGTTATTGAAGTGGCGTATATCTTTTGAGTTGTGATCTAGCTACTTCTGTTTATTGCTGCAGTGTTTTGGGTTCAAAATTTGGTGTGTGGTTACTGTTACTGTGTTTTGGGTACAACTGTCAGAGAAGTATCTACTTCATTTAGTTCTAATTGGTGAAAAAGAGGTTGTTTGATGCAGAAATTGTTTATGATTGATTGATGTTCAGGGATCTAGTCTGAAAATTTATGAAACATGGTCCCTGGAAGAAAGAGAAGGTTGTAGCCTTCTGTACACCAGAACCTACGTACTAGTATCTTGGCTAGTGCAAGAGCTAAGGGGGTTGTAGCTCCCTTCCAGGAGAAGATGGAGAACGAGAGAGGGTTGTAGCTCTCTGCAAGTTGCAGCCTGTGTACTGGTAAAGGACTACACCAGTACATTGTAAAAAGAAGTTTCTAATTAAAAGAAGATAGAGATGAATTGCAGTAGGTGGTTTTCACCCACATTGGGTTTCCACCTTATATCTTGTGTTCTTGTGTGTGATTGTCTTCTGCTCTGTTTTACTGTTCCTGGTTACTGGTTATTTGATTCTGATACACAGATTAACAATCAACATCTGACAGATAAACTAAATTATAATTTTTCATTGTATATGCGGTTTTCCTTCTACATAGTTGCGTATATACGCAGGTTTAATTAACTAAAGTAGCGTATATTATCTGAATTTGAAAAAGGGAATATTTGACTTGATAATACTGATTCACCACCCCCCTCTCAGTATTATTTCCAACATAATGGTGATGGACCCTTAGAACAAGTTTAAGGCAGAAACCCCAAACAAATGTCAAACCCTCAAAACTGAGCAAATGAAACTCACTATCTACCAAGCTCTATGGCATACCTGCGCCAGTAGGTTCAACAATCTCTATTGTTTCAAACCACAAATTCAACTGTCTCTATTATTTCAAACCATAGAGAATGCAGCATATTGTTGGTGGATTTTGACAGACTCGGCCATTGCAGAGCAGCGCGAGACATAGGAGCAATCGTAACAATTAAACCTCCAAGGCTTGGGTGCGAAGAGTTGGTTAGAGGACCAAACCCTGCCATTACTTCGTCGTTAGATTTCTAGGGCTCTACGAGACACAGGAGCAACCGTAACAATTAAACCTCCAAGGCTTGAGTGTGAAAAATTGGTTAGAGGACCAAACCCTACCCTTACTTTGTTGTCAGATTGCTAGGTTAGGATCAACGGTGGTAGAATTTAACAGATCGCAAGATCGAACACGATTATTGTCTCAAGGTCCAGCTGCTCATCACATGTTACCACGTACAAGAGCCAATACAACATAATATGCCCTGAATAAATGTGCACAATTAAGGAGGAGGGTCCCCATCTAGATTTCCTCACCTGTTCATTTAATTTAACATATATTGACATATAAGACTATCCGGATTTCCCTCACCTGTTCATTTAATTTAACATATATTGACATATAAGACTATCCGGATTCCATAAGTAAATTTAAATGATATTTATGTGTATCCGTTTGTACCAGCGGTCATTACATAAGGCCTAATAGTTGTATGTTAATGTAACTATTTTTTTTTTATTGATGTATTTTGTAAATCTTTTTTATAAAATTGTCATATAATTGTTACATGTGCACTACTTAAAGACACGATTTGGTTTGAAGGTGTTGAAGCTATGCATGCAAGAAACGTTGTGATGATCATGAAAAGTGCAGCAGTAGTAAATATTGTGTTCATCATTTCCATCTTCTATGACTTCAATTTTGATGGACACAGAAGATGGAAATGATGTTCGCATTATTTGCTTTGCATATTATCCCGCGGAAAATTAAAAAAAACTAGTGTCAGGACTCTCATCTTCAAATATCAAGAATCGCATAGATATCAAGAATGGCATAATTCATCCCAACCGTTGCTATGCTCTACACTGATATTTAAGTTCAGTGGATTGATTGTATTTGTAAATTACAATACAACTAGATTGATTGTCGCTATGCGTAAATATTATTATGTGAGCTTTTATGAAAAAAAAATTATTATGTTGGTTATTTTTGTATTTTTTATTATTTTTGTTTTTTTTCAATTAAAGTGATTTTGTTTGGAGTCGCTCTCAAGTATATATAGTCTTGTTTATAGACCTTAAAATTTGTAAATACAAAATATCCCCACTTAACTATTACACCACATCTTATCAGTCTTATACCACATCTTATTAGTCCCTGCCATCTGGCAATGGCCAGGGACTATAGTAATCGAAAAAGAGGTAGTTAACATTAGTTCAGTTGTTTTCTCACGCCTATTTCACGAGTATAACCAAAGTTTTTTAGTACATAATGATTTACGGTCTTATTTGGCCTCTTCCCGAGGCAGAGGCGTTAAAAGTATATATTATCTTGCATTTGTCGCGTTCATTTTTTAGAGCTGTTGATTAATACTAACATTAATCCAGCAGTGTAAAACGCTAGCTCCCGGATATTGTTTATGCGCCGGGGTATTGTTTATGTTGTTTATGTGGGACTAATGGCTTTCTTTGAAGTTGCCAGCAACAATGTCTGTTGTGCTTGCTGTTGTGGTGTCATCCACGTCGATAAGCATAAAGCCAAAGAATCAGCAGGCTGGATACACAGAAAGGCTGGATATGCAAAAGAAGGGGAGAATCGAAGGGTAGGGAGGAGCCATGAGATTGCTGAATAAAAACAAATACATTAGATTGCTAGTTGAATACGATGGCACCTGCGTCCTTTTCCCATCCACTGCTACCAATCAGGGGGGTCAGTTGGCAGTAAGCGGCATCAGCCGACTGAGCAGGAGTGGGATGCTTCTTCAGCGGCTGCTTAACCACCCCAATACTTGCATACCAGACAGTTGCTACCATTATACTCATATTGATACTAAAACAAAGGGCAGGCACATACCAGGAATAAGAGAAGGGCACATACACTTATACTTACCCGAACAAGGTCAGGGCAGGCCGCAGAGCCCTTTCCGCCTGGGCCTAGAACGACGCTTTGCAGCACCACCGGTGAAGATCCGACCGAGGACCAGGTTCATCTACTGGGAACTAGCCTTATGCCAGGGGCCTGGAAATTGCTTGCCCAGGACCATGGCGAGATCGTCTAGGAACTTCAGAGCAACGGGGAAAACATCCAACTAAATCAACTTCAGATTGTTGCACTAAGATTGCACTTACTCAAGCTGCGGAAAAGTTCATGTATGGATGCAAGTATCATATGTGAACTCGTAGATATGGCAAATAGACTTGCAGATTCTTCCCACCCCCATAGTGTGCCAGTATAGCAACACGTTCAAACCTTCTCCATGCAATTTCTACCTGCCATAGGGAATTGAGAATAGAATTGCAGATGCACATCCCTACGCATTATCAGAGGTAGACTGCAAGCAGATCAAGTCCACCCAAAGACAGATAAATTTCTAAACGTTTAACAGCGATAGTTCGCCTTCCCCAAGAGCATCCTTCTGCGATTTTCATGTTTTCTGACGATAGTGGGGGCTCTGTAACTGTATACAAGCATATCTTGAATCACGCTATATCACCATTTTAACCCTTCTCGGGTTTCAATCTGCCTGCTCACAGATGTTAGCTTTTGCAACCTTAGGTGGCCTACTTTAGAGCTTGCATCCTATGTTAAGGAGATAGGTGTAAGCTTGCATGTTATGGTATGGAGAGAGATGTGTTAGGCACAAGGCCCTCATGTAGGGCCCACAAGGTGGATAAATGTTACGATTTTCATTTTTATTCTTATTGAAATCGATTGATTACTTATCTTTATTTTAAATTTGAAATTTCAGGGTACACTGTCGTTTCATATGCCACAATTTTCTGTCTGGTGTGTCTTGCCCTGAGAATTCTGCGTATAGCACCCTGGATCTTGAACTGAAAGGAATTAGGGTTTTGGTATCCAAAGTGACAAGGATATTCCTTTTCGATCATTCGCCCGTATCCTCTGACGCAGTCCAACCATCTGCCTATGAAGGTTAGGGATGAACTACAACATGCGCTACTTTTTGCTCGAGCAACTCAAATTTTTTTCGTTTGAGGTAAAAGCAAGGTACTCTTTAATATTTTAATTATGTGCAGCTTGTGGGATTCGAAACCTTGACGTTTTTTTGCATCTAATCAGGTACTTTTGTGAAACTAATCGATTTTTGTTTGCCCGTTTCAGGTAAAAGCAAGGTACCCTTTAATATTTTAATTATGTACAGCTTGTGGGATTCGAAACCTTGACGTTTTTTTGCATCTAATCAGGTATTTTTGTGAAACTAATCGATTTGTGTTTGCCTGTTTCATTGAATTTTAGCCCATTTTCATGAAATTTCATCTCATTTCTCCACTTGTGAGTACTGCTTTTATGTCAATTAAATCATTCTGTAGTGAATTTGGAAGAACCGAATTCAGAATTTTGAATATAGAGGGCTGAATCTCTGAAGGAATTTGTTGGGTTATGATGCAATTTCAAAAAAATGATTACTGCGCTGGTTGAGAATTTGGTCAGATTGTTCCATGCAGGATTACTTGTTATGTTTAGTCCTCTTTTATATCAAAATTCTGATTCTTTGTAGTCCATTAGGTGAAGAGAAACCTAATTACAAATATGAGTGGTGGTCAAGACCACAGGGATTGCATTTCTGATTCATTGGACGAGACAATTTTAAGTAAGTAGTGTTTGCATTCAATAGTTAATTTCATGTTTAATAATTCTAATTTATCAACTGTCTTTCTGTGAGCGAATTTGATCCTTTGGTTGCCGAGAGGTGGTTTTGGGTTGTTAGTGAAAGCATGGGTGCCTAATAAGCATGGAGCAATCCTTCATCCCGGAGCTTCACCAGCTCCAAATTTGTATAAATTAGCACATGCTCATCAAAACCCGGGTCTGGCATGCATCACACCTTGATCCCCACCCAAGCTGTAACATGCTCTTCACTTTTGTCAGTGCATTAATTTTCCTTATTAGCTGATCGATACATAGATTGCTTTTGTGTTGTACATAATTTGATGTTCTAATTTATATCTGCATGTCCGAAAAGCACAAAAGGTCATTCTAGCCTTGTAAGTTTTTGAATTCACTTTCACAGTTGTACTATGAACACATGGTATTGTCTTTTAGATTGTATAGCAAACTTTGTCTGCTGAAAATTTTAATCGGAGTCAACAGAGTAGGCCTGTCTGCTCCAAAAATTGGGAGTTATGTCACTAGAAACAGGACATAGGAAACAGAACAGTAAATGTGACTCACAGGGTTACTCCTTGCCCATATACTAATCAAGACTCTTTATAAGTCTGTGAGAAACCCTAAATTAATTCCACTCTCAAAGCTAGCTAGCTGAGTCAATACTCCTAGCTAAAATATGTCAGATTCATTTTTGTTCAATAAGTTTGCTGAGTTTGATTGAGTTTACGTTCCCTGTATTAAGCTGTGATATTGCGGAGTTTTGTTGAGTCTCCATTTTGGGTCCAAAACCATTTCTTCGCCGTTTCTCACAGAAATGTTACCCTCTTGTATAATGCTTGGTGCTATTCCCGTTCACATGAGGTAGAGAATTGTACCTTGGCAGTCCTTTGTATCAGACCCCATGGGCTCAATGGATGGAATTAGGTTCCTATACAGAAGAGAAAACATCTCTCTTGAGAATGTGCATTTGTATGCAATCTACCAAAGGGATCTATATAAGTTAATTCTAACAACATTAGCATGTCAATGGGGAAACCTGGATTTTATTTCATGTGAGTTTTGAATTTTTGAAATTACTTTTCTGATTGGGATTGAAGTCTGAACTTATGCTACTGTCTTTTAACTTCAAGAGCTATCATGGTCTGCTATTCATTACACAACTATGTATGTATGATATATACAATAAATATAGACATTAAATCAACCTTTTGCAAGACTTCTTCAGTAAAAGAGGCATAATATACCAATCCATAGCTTGCAGAGATTAGATACAGAATATATATGCTTTTCTTGGGTTCTCCACTTAATTCATTTTCGAGGGAAATCCACTTGGTAGTCCCCCTCATTCCACTCATGGTATTGAGGGTGAACTAGGTCAACTTTCAATAGTTGGCTTAGGATGAGAGCTAGCATGTCAACAATTTGGATTAATTTCAGCCAGTTGAACTAACGCAATTGACATCATTAATGTTTTCTTATTATGATTGGGTATTAAATTGATTCAGTCCTATATCCTTTTGCAGGGTAGACCTTGTCTCTGTTTCAATAATTGTGGTTCAGTGTTGGCTGTAACAACTCGTGATAATGGGATCAAGATCTTAGCTAATGCAGATGTAGCTAAGCAGTAAGAGAGTAAGGCAAGGAAAGTTGTAACACTGGGTGAGAATAAAACCTCTAACTCTAAAGAAAGAGCGTCAGACAGGTAGTTCATACAAAAAGAAAAAAGAGTACTAGCTTGCTTATTGGTCGCTCCCTTGGTTAATGATGTTGGTAGGGCTCAGTCTCCCTGTTGCGGAGGGATCTCCGTGCTCCTTGGTTGGAACCCCTAAGGGGCCCTAATGGTTTGGATCTGAGCAAGTTGAGAAAAGACATACAGCCTTGGCAGGAACGACGTTCAGCAGAATATATGACTCATGCTCCTTTAGGTTCTTTAAATTCTATGGGTGGTGCCTTTTCTCCATTTGATCATTTTTCCAATTTCTCATTTCCTTTCTAAGTAAAGCCCCAACATTCACTTGATTTCTTTGTTCTTCTAGTCATTAATTATATTAGTCATGAGAGCTAGCATGTTAGAAAGTTGGATTAATTTCAACCAGTTGAACTCACACAATTGACATCATTAATGTTTTCTTATTATGATTGGGTATTAAATTGATTCAGTCCTCTAGCCTTTTGCAGGGTAGACCTTGTCTCTGTTTCAATCATTTTGGTTCAGTGTTGGCTGTAACAACTCATGGTAATGGGATCAAGATCTTAGCTAATGTAGATGTAGCTAAGCGGGTGACAAGGGAGTCAAAGGTAACTAAGGAAGTAACCAGCAGTGCTAGAAATTCCCTTGAACATATATTTTCTAGTTTGGGGATTGCCTACCTTTGAGGGAGATTCAAGGTATAGGTTATTTTTCTGCAGATGACCTTTCGAGCTGGGATCATTTATAATCTTGTTGCCGGCAATGATGAGATATTGATGACTTTTTTTTGCTCTAATTACTTCATGTTTATCTGCACTCAATTTTTATTTCATAGTACATCTTACTTTGGCACATGAATATTGGAGCAGCGATGAACTATTCATGTCTTGCACTTTTTTCTAGAAGCTTCAGAGATGGCATTTTCAGGGTTCCTTGGTGCTACACATGATTGTGCTGGTAATGCTAACTGTTCCATTCTATTCTGTGTATGATTACAATCTAATTTCATATTCACCCAAATTGAGCATAACGGTTCCATTAATTTGACATATAGGAATTGCATTTTATTCATTACATAGAAGGGAATGAATGAATAATTTAATGTAACCACACTTGGACAGAGACACAGAAAATCCTTGAACATAGTAGAACCTTGTAATCTTCATATGGGAAACCATATAACTTTGACAGTGAAGTCAAACAAGACTAAACCCATCTTTCTACCAAATCCACAATAAGTGTGGAACGAATGTCCCAAAATACCCCCGGGGCATACTATTTCTCTTAATTTTATTATTATTATGAGTATCCCCATTTATGAAGCTAAGGTAGTGGAGGGGCAGTTGCCAATGGTATCACATCCGAGAATATCCTTGTACTCTCTTGTTATCCAAAACTGATCATAAACTTTCCCATCTGAACTTTTCTTGTACTCGAGCAGCAAAGAAGAATGATTAAAAGCCGTGAGCTTAACAAATCCATAATCATGGTCCTTGAAATAACTCCAACTGGTTTGTAGAGTAGTATAATCAGCTAGGGCACAACCTCCCCCACCAACCACTACGTGTATGGTTGCATTGAACGTACCAGAATAGTGAGACCTTTCAGAACTCACACATATGTTCTGCACCATGACAAAAAAACCAAGATGAATGCTCCTTCAAATGACATTTTTTTTTTTAAACTCACTTTATAAAAGAGTCCCATGAAGATTACAAGGAAGAAGGGCACACAAAATTGCACAGTATAACACCATTGTTGTTCCAAGACAAATCAATGCATCAATCAGAAAACGAGCTTACCTCATAGATGGGACATGTTCGCTCATAATTGTGAACATGGCCATAAAAGGCAAGGTCCACTTTATACTTCTGCCAGAGCTTTTGCAGCATCTCTCTCCCCATAGGCTCTTCAAATGCTCCCTCCTCCGCATACCAGGAGGCTGAGGAGTAGCCTAGAACACGATGAGCAATAAAGATAAGCCAGGGTTGCTTCTGTCTATCGGCAGATGCAAAACATTCCTCGATGAACTTGTATTGCTCTGTTCCCTCTCGCCAATCATGTTCTGAATCAGCAATATAGAAATGGAACATGCCATAGTCGGTAGAGTACCTGAACAATAACATACACAGAACACTCACAATTACACTTGCTTGAAAAGAATGAATTAATAGTATTTGATAGTCTTTCATCGTCTAAAAGAAGCTACACCTGAAAGCTAATTTTCCCATCTTCCTTTTAGTAAGCCAAACTGAAGAAGGAAAGCTCCGTTTTGGAAGTATTTGCAAATTTTACATGGAGTCTATATCAGTTATTAAGGTTGATTCCACTGCTTCCATATGTATTTAATAACTTGCCATGGAATTTAAACTAATTTAGTGCGAAGCAGTAGAACATTTGTCCCCATATTTCGGTGTGTTGCTTTGGTTTCTTTCATACTTTTTTGATAAAAATGTCATTACTTAAGGCTATGTCCTTACATACAGACATTTGTTCACAAAAGTGCCTTCTTATTTCTCATAGAAATTCCTCACCATGTTGCCAGTATTGAAAAACCAATTTCAACTCTTCGATTTTTTGTCACAAATCTAGTCAGCAACCAAGAATTACCAACCTTCTTGCTAATCAACATGGGCTTTTTAAGTTTCAACTACTGCCATGCATACCAATAAATACCAACCTTCTTGCTAATCAACATAGGCTTTTCAAGTTTCAACTACTGCCATGCATAGCAGATCTTAATGGGAATGACCTTGTAAGAAGCAAATACTAGTCAAATCCATACAAAAATGGGCATTAACAAAATTTAATTCTTCCAGGTCCGAAATTAACAGTATGCAACATACTGTTTCTCATTATACAGCTAGTTCATAACAATCAAATATCAAAACATGCAGCACGAATTCCTACGTTTAATATAGAAACAATTTAGTAGATTCTTTCTTCAAAGAAGGGATCAAAGGCAGCCTCTGCAGCACGAATCCCTACGTTTCTGTCATCGCAAATATCTGGGATGAATACCTCGCCGAAATCACCTTTGATCCTATGCTTTATCCATTTATATTTTTGAACCTTATACAAACTGTACCATCATCAGCTCGCCTTTCGGATGATCGATCTCCATTAAAAAATATTTCAAAATTTCACCTTCATTTAAAAAAAAAATCAAATTTCTTTCCATTTTACTTCCTTCATTTTGTTTTCGTGGTTAGATCTTTCACTGTCAGGATTTTTTTACTTGAAGATTTTAGAACAAAGATGTTTTTTTTCGTTTTCTTTATCGTTTTCTTGTCTTAGTTGAAGCTCCAATATTTGAAGTTCAAAATCTTAAAATCTATATTAAAGCTAATGCCATTCTTTTTCATTTTGTGTTTTTTTGCTGACGGAATTTAAATTCCAAAGATTTTGAATACTGGACTCTTTCTTAACCTTATTATATACCTCATATTTCACTCTTTTTACATGATTGTTTTGAATGCTCAACTCTTTCTTAACTTTATTATATACCGCATTATTCACTCTTTTACATAATTATTTTTAAACTACCATATTATATACAAAATATAGTAATAGATAATCATCAAATCTTTCTTAACCTTATTATATACTTCATATTTCACATTCTTTTTTCATTTTTAAACGACCATTTTATATATAAAATATTTAATGATCGTTTTTAAGAGATATTGATAGATAACCATCAAATAATATAGGTAGGACTGATTCAATACTTTCCATAGCTAGAATAAATTTGTTTCAAAATTGTATTTGAAAAGTGCATAATTATATTTTTTAAAATATTATAGTTTAAATATATTTAATTATGTTATTGGAGTTTATTATTTTAATCAAATTTTTATTAATGAAAGGTTAATTTATTATGAAAGCATCAATTTTGAAATGCAAAATTTTAAACATAATTTTCTTGACAAGAAGTATAAAAACCCAAAACGTCCCAAAAAAATAACCGGTAAAGAAAAATCCAAATTCAAACTCTGCTCTATTCACAATAATCGTAGTATTACCGTTGTGAGAAGGCTTTTGCAGCTGTCCCGTTCTTAACTCTCCATTTTCTATTACATTTTACTTTTTATTACCATGGGGTAATTAGACATTTCCATTCCAGACGATCTGTCGGAAAAACAGAACTTCTAACTATCAGAAAACATGTTTTTTCTTTTCCAGCGTTCGAAATATTAATAATATTAATGTTTTTATATTTATTATAAAAAATATTATATCATTTTTAAAATTTAAAATAAATATGGTATTAGATAAAATTATTTTTAAAATAGAATGATTAAAAATTCAAAATTATTAATCGAATATATTTAAATTCTAAATTAATATTAAATTTTTTAATATGTTATCTATATAAATTAAATATAAATTATAAATTAAATATAAATTATAAGATTGGTAAATTCTATATATATATATATATATATATATATATATATATATATATATATAATATAACTATATTTTCCATTAATAAAAAATAAATCATAAAAATGAAGTAAATCATAATTTTATTTAAAATTTAATAAATTATTTTAATATTAATAGACATTGATCATTTTTATCTTTCAAATCATTATATATTAACTTAATCATCATATATTAAACTAATAAAAAAAATTCAAAATAGATTTAAATTGTACCATTTTAATTTGGATAACATAATTTAAATCAACCGCGCAAAAAAACTTTCATTTTTTTTTTATTAAAAGTATTTCCAAATTTTTAATTTGTAAGTTTTTATGATTAAAAATATTTTAATTTTTTTTATTTGTGCATTAAATCTCGTATATATTAATCATTGGAGAATTGCTTACCACTCTTTTGACTGGAAATTTGCTTTCAACCCTTCGCAAATTCCGATCTCTCTTCTCTGATCGAGCTTCATAACGGAGGTGTGAAGCTCTAACTATTTCTGGCAATCACCACAGACAAAGAATAAACTATATATAGATTTTCCGTTTGCAGCGCTTGTCATCCACAATTGTACCACACGCTTTATTTTTCTATTTTCAACGTATATCTCAAAGTTCCTTTTATGGACTTGGCTACGAAAGCATCCGACTGGTCATATATAAATATATATGAATTTTTATACTTATTTTGTTTCTCTACTTTTGACATACATTCAAACCAATCGCTTCTATTTCTTTTATATATAGAGTTATACGGGGAAATTATATATATATGTTTGTGAATGTTTTAACACAATTGGCATTGTAGTGTTTCCATTAATGTATGAGTTTTATGCTTTGTATGATGTTTACAGTTGTATGGTTATGAAGCTGAGCTATTAATGGAGTTAAAGAAACACTTACATGTGGTGACTCTCATGATTGGTTGAGGAAGGTTTACAGAGGATAGGGAGGTGTTATTGAGACTTTTTAAGTATTGGATAAGTTCGATAGGTGTTGGAGAAGGTGTGTTAGAAGTTTGGAGCAGATTCACTGGGGTTTGATTGAGTCTTGGGCTGAAAAATAGGGTAACTCACAATAGAGAAACCTTTGTTATAACTTACTTTGCCAATAGATAACTTGCGTTACTCCTTCTAGATTGAGTTTTGGGCTTGGGCTGAAAAATAGGGTAACTCACAATGGAGAAACCTTTGTTATAACTCACTTTGCCAATGGACAACTTGCGTTACTCCTTCTAGATTGAATTTCCTGGATTCTATGCACACTCTAGTGAATTCCAAGGGCATTTACTATGGTTTTTGCACATGTTATTTGGTAGATAATTTCGACTTGAGTTAATCTTCATTCTGGAAGGCGATCCAGTCAAATATGACGAGGAGTATTATTGAGTATTGATTTCATCCTCCGTTACTTATAGAGAGTGTGCAATACAGGGGTTGTATTGAGAGAGAATGTTAGCTATAGTATTACAGAAATAGTGCGCATATCAGAGCTCAAATTTGAAGCATATTTTAGAGGATGATGGAGTTATTGTATTTCTATGTGCTTAACATGTTTGTGATGTAGATTATATTGCTCCCAATATTATGTTGTTGATATGGAGAGGAGGATATTGTTGTAGTTGCTTTAGTAGAGACTTTGGATCAGAGTTCAGATTATTAATATGTTTGTGTTGAACTGGTTCCATTGGAGATTTTATTATTGTAGTGTCTTTGGATATGTATTGTTTGTCTGCTAGAGTATGGCAGTGATGGCTGAGTGTGAAGTTTAGATTATTATTGTATGTTTCTGTGGTGTTTGAGTTCCATAGGACATTGCCTATGTTGAGATGATGTATTGATTGTGGTTGAGATTGTGTTCCATAGTTTTGTGTGTAGATTGGTTGTTGTATTATAGATTTCATTCGATTGTATGAGCATAGTGGTTAATGTGAGTCCAGTATGAAAATGTATGAAATGTGAAATGAACCTCAGAAGTGTTTGAATGAAGAAATCGTGGATCCAATATGAAACGTTGTGAAACATGGTCAACGAAAGAGTTTGAAGGTTAGGGTCTTGAGTGAACAAGTGGTGTCTTGCATATTGATGTAACAACATCCTTCACATAGTATCCTAAGAACTTGGGAGTGGTAGATTCCATTCAGTGGTGGTTGGGTAACACTTATTGGGAGTGGTGGGTTCCGATAAGTGGTTTCTTGCAAAGTTGAGGGAGTCATGGCTTACTACAGGTGGCCTGCAAAGTCCATACAGGTTGTTTCCTAGAGTGAGTAGCATCTCACATGTTTGACAAGTTTTAGCTAGGTTGTTTCCTAGAGTGAGTAGCATCTCACATGTTTGACAAGTTTTAGCTTGAGCACTAGTGGTGCCTGATGACTATGTAAAAGAAGAATTTTATAATAATAGAAGAGCAAAGGAAAACATTGGATGATGGTTTTCTCCCTTTGGGTTTCCACCTTACATCTGGTGCTCCTTATGTGTGATGTTTTTTATGGTTGTTGTTACTTGCTTTGATGTTCTCATTGTTATGTGCTTAGATCTTTTGTTTATGGTTCATACTTATGCATAGATCTTGTTATCTGTTATGCTGGTAATGAATGCATGAATCAAGGTTTGTGATAAAAAATACAAAAAATGGTAAAATTGGTCATAAGTCACAATAATGAATGCATGAATCAAGGTTTGTGATAAAAAATACAAAAAATGGTGAAATTGGTCATAAGTCACAATAATGATTCATGACCTCCCCGGCCACACTCTGCCCCCTCCCTCTCTCAATATTGTTCAAGGTTTCCAACAATACTTAGGTATGGTTTTTAAGATTTTTTATTATATATATATATGAATGGTTTGGACTTAATAGTTTGTGAATATTTCTATAGTATACACAATCTGACTTATGAAATTAAAAGTTTCCAAACACTTTTTCTATTTCAAAACTTTTTCTATTCCAAAACTTATGTGGTGTTTGAGATCTCCACTCTCAACATTACATAAATTAAATTGTTATTGATAAATTAAATAGCACATAACCGTTTTTAATAACTATTAATATTTACTAATGAATTGATTTATATAATTATACTAGTTTTAAATATTTAAAACTATATTTAAAATTAATTATTAAATAATTTTTATATGTATTACTAAGGTACAAAATTTCTTCGCACTAATAATGAAAAGTTACCAACCATGATAATGAATACAACATTTTCAATCCTAAATAATGAATTTTACAAAAATTACAACATATCCCATTATAATAGCTTTATTATTTACCACCTTTAATGAGGAATGAATGCTTAATTTTCAAGATTATTCTAAAAATGAATAATCCCTAACCAATACAAGTGAAATTCATTATTATGATTATCCAGCAATATTTTTCTATGAGATCACATTAACAAATTTAACCATTAACCATTAACAAATTTTGACGACAAAATGTTCAAACATTTGTCAAGCCGGAAACATTATTTTTAGCATATTTTGGTCTATAACTATATACATTTGTCAACCCAGAAACATTATTTTTAACTTATATGAAATTTTTCAATCTCCCCTCACTAAAATACTCGAATTCTATTTTTATTACAATTTCTAGATCCAAAAAAATAGAATGAGTTTGAATAAAATTAAAAAGAAATATTTGTTTTCCATTTTTTTAACTTAAGTAAATAAAAATAAAAATACAACTGACATTAGTTAGTTTTCAAACTAGTTTTATTATAATTTCCAGATCCAAAAAAATAAGATGCCTCACTAAAAATAGAAAACAAATATTTGGTTTTCATTTTTTTTAACTTAATTAAACAAAAATAAAAATACAACACAACAATTAGTTTTCAATCAATCATGAGGATTTTAGCAGAAGTCATTTATTGTTGTGCACCTCACTACTATACTCAAACAAATCTAGCATTATAGAAGTCAACAAACAAAATAAATAAATTTAACATACCATGAATTTGGATATATTACTAAGTCTTATTTAAGAACGTTGTCAACCTCAAAATCTTCTTAAAACAATTGCGAGAACATCATGCAAAAAATTGGAGAGAAATAAAAGAAAATGTTTTTAAAAATTTTGATTCATAAATAAATCTAATATCTTAGAAACCTTATATCTATTCCAATTTTGAAAAGTCAAAATCTTCAACTTCCCATTCCAGAAAACTACCAAATAACATTAAACCTCTTTTGATCTATCCACTGCGATTTTGAAAATTCAAAATCCTAAACTTCCGAAAATTACCAAATAACACAAAACTATAAAACACATAATAGATTAGCTGCTCACCAAGCTAGTTGGAAGAAATCACACCTTAATTTACTTCAAAATTTCTTTAGGGGCTCCCTAAGCTGGTTGGAAAAAATCACGCCTTAATTTACTTCAAAATTTCGTGAAGGGTTGTATACCATATCAAAATTTAGGTATAACTTGTAAGTATTTTTCAAGTTTTACAATAACTAACTACCTAAGTAAATAAAGCAACCACACCTTAATTTACTTCAAAATTTCCTGAGGGACTATATACCATATCAAATTTGACATAACTTGTATGTATTTTTCCGGTTTTACAATAAATAAAGAGTACATACCTCATAGGCTGATACCACTAGTATCACTAGTTTAGTAGTTTTGAACAAGAAAGCATGTCATATTCAGAGGCTAACAAATTCAACACTGTAGTAGGGTAAAAATAAATTCAAAAGAAACCACGCCTTAATTTACTTTGGGTAAAAACGAATTCAAAAGCAACCACCCCTTAATTTACTTCAAAATTTCCTGAGGGGTTGTATACCATATCAAATTTTACATAAATTGTAAGTCATTTTCAAGTTTTACAATAAACTAATGACATCAACAAATAAAGAGTACATACCACGAGTCTAGAAGTTTTGAACGAGAAAGCATGTCATATTCAGAGGCTAACAAATTCAGCATTGCAGATAAAAACAAAATCAAAAGCAACCACACCATAATTTACTTCAAAATAAATTCAAAAGAAACCATGCCTTAATTTACTTCAGGTAAAAACGAATTCAAAAGCAACCAGGCCTTAATTTACTTCAAAATTTCCTGAGGGGCTGTATACCATATCAAATTTTACATAAATTGTAAGTAATTTTCAAGTTTTACAATAAACTAATGACATCAACAAATAAAGAGTACATACCACGAGTCTAGCAGTTTTGAACGAGAAAGCATGTCATATTCAGAGGCTAACAAATTCAACATTGCAGATAAAAACAAAATCAAAAGCAACCACACCATAATTTACTTCAAAATTTCCCAGGGCTGTATACCATATCAAATTTTACATAACTTGTAAGTATTTTTCAGGTTTTACAATAAACATAAGTAAATAAAGAGTACATACCTCATAGGCTGATACCACCAGTCTAGCAGTTTTTAAGCATGCCATATTCAGAGGCTAAGAAATTCAACACACACTACAATAGTGTAAAAACAAATTCAACAGTGTAGTAGGGTAAATTAAAAGATTGCAGCTTTCCCAATTAGCAAGAAAGAGCAATCAAAGAGGAAAATGTAATAAAACACATAATTCATCAAACCACATATGGTTAGATGCCAAAGGCTAAAGTGGTAACTAGACCTTGGTAAATTCTAAAGGCAAAAGTGGTAACTAGACCCTGGTAAATTCTAAAATTGTTTCGCAAGAGAGTGAAATCCAATGCTAGTAAATAGGTCATTAAATTATGTCATCAACAATCAGATCTTGAAAGAATAGAGCACCCTATCCAGCTGTGCAGCATGCCATAGCCTTTTAGTCCCCATTGCCCAATGCCCATAATGTTCCATTAATTCTCAACAACCAGATCTTCAAAGAATGCCCATAATGTTCCATTAATTCTCAACAACCAAATCTTAGAAAGAATATAGCACGCTAGCCATAGCCCTGTCATAGCCCTCTAGTCCAGACTCCATAGGTACAGAGCAATCCAATTGGATCACCCATGATTAGATTTTTGTAAACTCAGCCTTAGTTATAATAAATAATTTTGGGGATTAGTAAATTCCGGTACAATAGATTTTTACAGTTTGGATTTTTAAGTAAACGTGGGGACCTCAATATATTTTAGACGTCAGACGTTAATTTCCAGATCAAAATTCAATGTCACTTTTTGTCGAAATATTCTTTGTTTTGTAACATCAAATGTTCTATAAATGCATTTATTTGGGAATGTGGATTTTTTTTGGTGAACCATGTTGCTAGCTTTTCCTCTTAATTTTATTCATCACATCCATCAATAGTTTTTTATCGGTATGGTTACATATCTTTCTAATCTCTTTCCATGCATTTTCTTTATTATGCTATCACTATGAATCTACTTACTTTTAATCTACTTAATTTTAGCCCATGACTTGAACTAGGATCCAACATTGTAGCCACTGTGACACCATGTGATTCGGATCATTGGGGGAGGCCACCAAGGTCAGAAAAATTGAAATACCAGAAAAGGATAAGAATTAAGAAACTTTTTATTAAAATAAGTCAAAAAAAATTGAAATGCCAGAAAAGGATGAGAACTAAAACTTTTTATTAAAATGGAGAATAACTGTAAAAGCTACATTATGGTGGACAATTTGTCCTTTTAAAAAATGAGACTTGTTACTTATAGCTATGTTTTAGTTGTAATACCACAATTAAATTCCATGGGTGAGTAAATATCATGGGTGAATGAATACCATGAGTGAGTGTCGCTTACAATACCATGGGTAAATTCCATGGGTGGATGCCACTTACAATACCATGGATAAATACCATGCGTGAATGAATATCATGGGTGGACGCCACTTACAATACCATTGGTGCATAAATAATATGGGTGGATAAATACCATGGGTGGATGCCACTTTCCATTTAGATCATTATTCCCTCATTAAGAAGCAATGGTCCCCATTGCATGAAGTTCCCTCCTAAGAAGCCTTTGTTGAATATGAAGAGCCACTGAAGGTGGGCCATTGTGTTATTAAATCATAATCGTGATGAACGAAGATACGAGGATAGAGATACCCTATAATGCTTAAGACCAACTGTAATGCTAACAATGTTCATCCTAGCAAATAGACTTCGATGAAGAATGGGTTTGTGGATGACCCATAACCGTGACAAATGATTTTATGAAGATAGAGATACATTGTCAATATGAGGCCTAACAAATGGACTTGAATGACAAGGGTGTTGTGTGGTTCACTCATAACCTTGGGTTTGTGGGTGGTCCATAACCATGATGTTTGTCAATCTGCTTAGTAAAAGTATGGTGGCTTGTATAATATATTCTCCTATCCAATGAGATGTTGTAAAGGCTTCTTTCACATTATTTTGTTTGTTTTTGAGTTATAAATCTCTTACTGCAACTTTGCTGATAACTTATGCTACATGTGATCAAATGAAATTTTGTGAAAGTCCTATTTGAGGTATTGAAGAGATATTTCCATTGATATAAGACACTTGAACTTTGATGACCTGTGGAGTGAGAAAAAGATTCCTAAAACTCATACTATGCGTGTTTGTGCAACAATACAAACATATGTCACTTCAATTGCTCATATCTCTCAAGCCGGGAAACAAAATCATTTTCTAAAAAAAACCATTTAAGCTAACAAAAAATCCTTTCAAACAAGCTACTTTTTTTTACCTTCTGAAATTATATGTGGAGGTTGTAGGACTTGTATGAAGTTTGTTGAAGATTGTTGCTTTGGGTTTCATCCATCATTGCACTTCAAACCCTCATTCCCATGGAGCCATAACCTTCCCTAATACCATTGACTCTGATCATGGGGGCAAGCCCCCAAGTTCTAAAATATTGAATTGAAGATGAGAAAAACCCACAAAGAAACTTTTTATTAAAATACAAAATAATTATAAAAACACTATTATGGTGGACAATGTTTCTTTTTACAAAATGTGACTTGTTACTTATAGTTATTTTCTAGTTACAATACCACATGTAAATTCCATGGGTGGGTAAATACCATGGGTGAATGAATAACATGGGTGGATGCCACTTACAATACCATGGGTGGATGCCACTTAAAATACCATGGGTAAATTCTATAGGTGAATGAATACCATGGGTAAATTCTATAGGTGGATAAATACCATAATTTGATTACAATACCATGGGTGGATGCCACTTTCAATTCATATCACCATGCAATATG
Organism: Pinus tabuliformis; assembly: GCA_031772625.1. Lineage (NCBI taxonomy): Eukaryota > Viridiplantae > Streptophyta > Pinopsida > Pinales > Pinaceae > Pinus > Pinus tabuliformis. The sequence continues at coordinate 641,945,071 of CM062807.1, read as the reverse complement.
TCAACTGACAATCTGGTGATGAGTGGAAATGTATTATTTTCCTTGGGTTTCCTTCATGGAACATTCCCTTCCTTTCCCCTTTTCTTCTTTTAATAATAGTTGGAAAGTTAAAAAATCCATTTATGAACTAAAATCTCTCACACACAACCATCTCCACACAACATCATCGTCGACACAACCACTTTCGGACCCAACAATGCCCTTCCATTAGCCATTGATATTTGAAACTAATATTAATAAATGTGGGTCCCATATATCATAGACACTAAGCATTTGTTCATAAATAAATGTTGGAAAAAATACTACCTTCGGAAAACATTTTCCATTGTGTGAAAAAGGCTCTCAAGCTTTCATTGTATGCACTTCCGCATTCCGCAAAATCTATTAATAAAAAAATAATAACTTCTCTTGTGCACAATATACTAATATCAAAATGCATTACAATTAAAATATCCCTCTAAACTTCCCTCATTCCACACCAATTTTGCACATGCATTTGTTCTCTGCACAACTTCCGCACATAGAAAACCACCTCTGCACAATTACTACCACACTTAGTAATGCCCTCAGTCATTGATATTTAAAATTGATATTAAATACGTCCCTAAATAAAAATTAAAAAAAAAGATTTGTGTATTTATTATTTTAATATAATTTGCGCAAAGCTTTTACATAACATCCGCACACGCACAACCACCTCCGCACAACTTCGTCTGCAAAAGTACTTCCATACTCAATAATTCTCTTCGATCATTCATTTACATTCAAAGCTTCACACATGCTACCTCTGAACAACTAGCTTTGCACAACCACCTTCACACAACTACTTCTCTAGTTGTGAAAAACCTATTTTAATAAACCTTCCATAAAGCCTTCCACAATTTTTTCTTGTTTGAACAATGCTTTGGCTTCATAGGGATTGGAAAAAAAAAAAATTCGCGCCCCCTTCTATGCAAAAGAACCCCAGTTTTCCCACACATAGTCCTTAATAATATCAATAGCATATTTGTTCAACACAATACAAAAAAACCTTCAACCGCATCAATTCTCACATCATTGACTAGAGCACTAACATACAAGCCCCCTCTACACCCCGTCAGTCCCGTAGCACCCACGTATATGCAAAAGACCCCAATTCTACTGTGCATACTCTTTCCTCCACATAGTAAATGTTTAACATAATGAAACCGTACCAATTACCTCATCGTTCATATTATCACAACACTTACTATGTAAAGGAATTCAATTCTCTTGCACATACTCTATCTTCCACACAAGGAAACATTATAATATTAATTCAACATTGTTCACCTCCCCCACCCCCTGTGGCCTATGCAAACAACTTGCAAGTGCATCAATTATCGCATCATTGAACAAAGTACTACCATAAAGGTGTCCTACAATTTCATCCATCCTTGCACCATTGAATACAGTGCTAAGATAACAGTGATAATGTCAAAGCAGTCACCAACGCAATCACCACTTACAAAATTACTTTTATTTTATTTTTAAAATGAATTGTCAGGTATTGGAAAAAACAAAAATAAAAGACCCTACACTAGGGGAATTATTTCCCATTAGAGCTTTCTCATCCAATCAGAAATTACAAATAACATTTACTAAAAATACGAAAATTATTTTTGAATTTATGTAAAAATATAAATATTAAGCATTTTCGCGAAAGTTTGGTTAAAATTGCAAAAACACAGCCAAATAATGCACAATCAATCCAACTTGAGCATGAAGTGAATACTATAATCCATGACGAGGCAAAGGCTAATAAATAAAATACTCATTCATAACGTTAAATATAAACAACTATATGATAATATGAAACACCTTCATTATAACCTTCCAATACATTATTCTATGAAATAAAACTAGAGCTTTGAAAACATTACACCCTGGAGTTGAGTATGATTTCATGGCGACTAGATTAAATTCAAGAATCCATAATTAATATATCTCATCTTAGAATCATGAATCATTTCATATCATCAACATTTTCAAAATAAACAATAAAACCCTTGGAATAACAAGGCCAACTCTCTTTCCAATTATCGATTATCCAATGAATGAGGGTTGTACTAATTGGCCATTGATTAATAAACATTTTAATTAAGGTATTTTATTTTAGATTTTGAAGTTATATCGGACATCATTGAAATTAACCTAAAAAATTTGAGTATTTCATTATGTTTCAATAGAAAATATTCTTATAACTGAAAATTTAGAGAGCTCCAAGATGTGTTGCAAATATTTGATTTTGACCACATTACATCGTTTCAGAAAAGATGCGATAGTGTCCCTCAAGGGGGAGAGGGAATAAAAGTGGGAATATACTTTTATAATGATTTTATTATGTTTTAGAGTAAATATCTATCTCATTTTGGGTGAGAACACTTTTTTTTATCACTTATTTTTAATTCGAAATGGACTCTGGTTCTTGGAAATTGATATGCATGAAACCTTACTCAAGCCAATAAAATTGTGATTGTGGTTAATATTGAGGAAGGGAAGGGTAACTTTCATTTTTTCCAATTTCAATTTTCATGATAATACCATATATTTATCAAACAATTATTTGAATTTATTTCAAAATTAATACCATATATTTATCAAACAATTATTTGAATTTATTCCAAAATTTTCATTCTTTCTTGACTCATTTGATTATTCATCTTATACATCTTATACTTCAACATATGAGCACAACTTATATTTTTGAAAATGAAGAAGGTTATTCCCTTGTTTAAGTTCATTACATAACACTGTTTATAATTATAATAATGGGAGGAGTGGAAAAAAGCTCAGAAATTATGAAAATTGAATGCCCACCCACCTATTAACCCAGAACGAATTCTTGTGGGATCCCCTCACGTATTTACAATATTCATATTAGCCATCATAGCCATGGGTAACCTAACACCACTCACCTAAATTAAAACCTCAAACAAACTAAAACATACATAAAATTACAATCTTTTAGAGATATTAGCTACATGATTTAGTTTTTTTGGTTCGGACTTGGTCAATTCAATATATAGATATATAAAGTGAAATATATTTATAAGTAACTGTAATATTTAAAAACTGCAATATAATAAGAAATATGTACTTAGTATTTTGAGATTTAAAAAGGGGTTTAATAAAAATGATTTTTTTCTTATTATTAAATGATGATAATTAAAGTTCATTAAAAATTAGTTTTAGTTTATTTACGCATGATTATGATGATAATTATTATCTATTACAATTTTAGTTTATTGGATCTAAAGAAAATAAATATTTTAATTAATATAAACCAATTCTAGTTTACATAATGATGATGATGACAACAATTATCATTCATTGGAAACCAATGAACCAAGCATTCAAATTAATCAATATTTTATGAATTCCACATTTTCAGTATCTCAAAAATGTATAAGTTAAAAGTGGATGATTTTTTAATTTCAAATGAAGATTCTTCCCAAATCTACCATGAATATGAATTTTGTTAGAAGTTATAGTTCCAACTTCCACTATGTTGATAGGAGTTTTGACCATGGAACATCTCCTTTATGGGAATCACAATTACAACTAGTGGAACTTCTCTAAATAATAATGATAATAATTTAATTTTAATATTATGTAATTTCCCATATCATATCAAATTGATGCATGAGAACTCCTTATTTAGAGTTATGTTTTTATATATTTTTAGTGTTCACATAAAAATTCTCTAAAAATAGTTTTAATGAAGGACCACAATAACAAGGAGTCCTAGAGATAATTTATAGTGCTGACTTTTTAATGGTTACATAGGTTATGTAATAGGGAAATTAGGGTTGTTAGGATTAATATAAATAGGATTCATATGGATTAGATATCATGGATTCATTCCATGATAAAATATACATACATATACTAGGGGATTAAGGATTTTAATGGACAAGTTATAGAGTAAAGTGATTTGAGGTTACAAGCATTAAAGGATATATACATTACATGTTAAAAAAATAATAATGGATAGGGTTACGTTGTCAAGTCTAAAGAGTTTAAGGGGATGTATTAGTTAATCATGGAAATGAGTTATGCATTGAGTGGTTAGTGGCTATAAATTTTATAGGATAAATAAATTTGTGTCTATGTGGGCTAGGAGTTAAATGTGTTATTATGAGTTATACAAAAAGAGAGCTAAAATTATTAGGGGTTAAAGGGACTAGCTAATTCATATGGGCACTAGTGATAATAGGCATTAAGGGTTATAAGTGCATGTAGGCTCAAATTTATAGGGCTTTGGGATTAGTTGAAAAAATTTGGAGTTATAAGGATTAACAATTGATGCTTCAAATAAAAATGTGATATAGCTATAAAAATCATAGATTTAAATGTTGGTGTTTATAATGGCTTGGGTTTGGGGTACAATTTTTCCACATACAATAATTAATTGGTATTTAATCAATGTTAAATATATTGATAAATTGAAAACATAATTAATCATTATCAATTAATTTTTTTGGTGAAGTTAAAATTTGTATTTCTTGTTAACGTAGGTTAAAATTTATATTTGATATGGTTTTCCATTAGACGGGCTTGAACAAATGCAAAATTTCAATTTTTTCAAGTGTCTTTGTCCAAAACTTAAACCGGTCAACTAAGTATAGAAAACTAAAAAGAGTATTTGGATCTTGGGCTTTAGAAAATTGATACAAACAAAAATAATGCATGAAACTTAACAAAAAAATATTCGGGAGGTAGAGTGAAAATGAAAACCTTCTACTGGAATGGTATCCCTGTTGTCTCCGGGAGAGAAACCTAGGTCTAAGGGGCTGCCCTAGATGTAACTTTTAATTTTATTTCTTTAACATTTTAATTTTATTTCAACCTTTTATTTTGATAATTTATTTCATATATTTTTTCTATATCTAATATTTCCACGAAATATAAGAAACCAAGCAAATAAACTAGCCTAATATTTCATATATTTTTTCTATATCTAATACTTCCTTAAATATAAGAAACTAAAATTGTCATGCAAATAAACTCACGTAAACAAGTAGTAACAGAAACTAAAATTATTTATTATGCATATAAATTATATGTAAACTAGTAGTAAATGCGATGAATGGGGCAATAAAATTGCTTTCTATCTTAAAAAAGATATCTAAAAGTAACAAATATGCGGAGAGGAGAGAAAGTGAATGTGAAAATAAAAAGAAACTGTAGTTAAACAACACCATATCACTATCTATGACCTATGTGGCGACTAAAGAGAGGTAGACTAAGCATCTCACTGGAGTGCTGACTTCTCCCGCATTGCGTGGAACTAAAGTGCTCGGAGAGGAGAACCTTCCACAACGGGAAACTGCGGACATCAAGAAACTCCTGCTACGCGGGTAAAGTCTATTTATGTAGCCCGGGACATGGAGAATCGTATAAATTCATCCCAACTGTTGTTGTGCTCTACTCAGAAACAGGATTTGGATTTGGTTTGAAGGCGCTGCAACTATGCACGCAAGAGATGATGAGATGATCACGAAAAGCGTAGCACTAAATATTGTGTTCATCATTTCCATCTTCTACGACTTCAATTTTCATTGACGCAGAAGATGGAAATGATGATCACATTATTTGCATCGCATATTATCCAGCTGAAAATTTAAATATCAAGAATCGCACAATTCATCCCCAACTGTTACTGTATTCGTCGAGACTATTTATTTTCGTTCTCTATGAAAAGAGTTAAGGCCTTTATAGCCTGGGAAACCTCAGCACCTCCAATTCTGGTAGGCTAATGGCCGCGATTAGGCCGCAAAACCCCAAAATACATCCAGCTGTAGGCAGACGAAATAACAAGTTCCGAGCCTGAGGTTTGGCTTTGCGGGGATCCTAAACCTAGCGGATGGGGTGGAGGAAGAGGAGAAGACAATGAAGGGGGGTCTAAAGCAAGGGGAGGAATTAACACTTGAAGGGGCAGAGGGAAGAAGTGAAAAGGGACAAACAGAAGGTAGTGCAAAAGACGGAAGAGGGTTCACCCAGGAAGAGAGGAGAACTAGCACGCTCCAAGTAGAAGTGGCAGATGTGGAAACGACCGCTCAGGGCAGGGAGGAAGGGTCATGACAAAGGCAGATGGGGGAGAAGAGGAAAAACCCCAAGCTAATTAAGAGAAAAGAATCAGTTGCAAACCTGATCCTGGGAATGAATGTGTCAATAGACGAAGCCATAGAAGTTGCGGATCTGACACTGGTTGGAAGGGTAAGAGGGAAAAATCACTCAACAAATTTCATCCAGGAGTGGGCTTCCCATCACTGGAAGGAAGCCACATAATTTACATAACGAAACAAAGCTTCGTAAACAGAGCATTAACCCTCATAATTCTAATACAATTATGTAATTTACATAAGAATCGTATCATTGGAAAGAAAGATGGCAATAGTATAGGTTGGTGCTCACAATGTGGTACTTGATGTGCTTACTAGAATAGCCAAAAGGAATAATTTAAACTAACGGTTCATTGTTGCTTTTTCATTAATTATTAAATAAATTTCCTAAAATATTAAATTTTTAAAACATTTTTATTAGAAACCATTTAAACTAGCAGTTAATTGTTGTTTCTTTTATTATTAAATAAATGTTAGATACGACTAGAAATGACTAAACTAATTATTTGGTTTTTTATTATTAAATAAATTTTAAATATAATTTAGATTTGTTTAATATTAATATTTTCTAAAAATATTGCCTAAAAATATTGTGATTTAAAATAATTTGAACTAACAATTAACTAACTATCTTACTAATTTCTTAAAAACATTTTGATTTAAAATAATTTGAACTAACAATTAACTCTTACTATTTAAATAAAAAATATTATTTTCCTAAGAGATTTAGTTACAACAGAAAAGTTCTTTAAACATCAACATCCTCTTAATTAATTGAAAATTTCTTTAACCATCAACATCCTCTTAATTGTCCATGTGATTCAAAGTTGGGGTTGCGGGCAGCTCTAAGAAGGTAGGGTTGGAGTTGAAGATAGGGTTTTGGACTCAGGGATCCATGGTGGGGAGCACAGGGGGGAGTGCTGCTCCCTCCTACAGTCAAGCAGTCATAGAAGGAAGTAAGGACGTGGGAAAGAAGCATATCAAGAAAGCTCTGGAGAAGATTTCACAAGCACGAAGCCAGGGGACATCTGGAAGAAGCGAACCTCAGGATCAGAAAGGGAACCAACAGGAAACAAGTAAAGAAAAGGAGAATGGGAGGATCAGTGTAAGACCTGCTTCCATAAGAACAACTGGATTCTGCAAACCCAAGTCAAACATTATTCCCAGGGTTGTATTGAACGACCCACCAATACAAGCACATAGGGATCATATGACGGAACATGCAATCATATGCAAGTTTATGGGGGTATGGCCGACAGAGAGGGCATTACACGTCTAGATAAGGAGCCATTGGAAGCCAAAGGGAGAAACACATTTACATCTGGGTTCTAATGGCTTTTTCACAGTAGTGTTCACAAGCCTAGAGGACAAAGACAAAGTGTTTGAAGGGGGGCCCTATTTCTATGCTGCGACAGGACTCTACATGCGACCATGGATGGTGAAATTTGTCCCGAAACATGAAACATTTACATCAGTATCGGTGTGGATCAGACTATACTCCCTTCCTCTATATTATTGGCTACTAGAATCTTTGAAAACCATAGGCAACAAGATGGGGTATTCTCTAAAGATCTCAGTGGCAACTCTGAAAGGAAGATATACCTCCTTTGCCTGAATATTTGCGGAAATGGATATATCTGGAGCCCTTCCGGAAGCGATAATTTTAGAACTATATGATTAAGAATGGGTGCAGACTATGGACCATGAGCACATACCATTTAGGTGCTGCAAATGCCATGAACATGGGCATCTATATAGAGACTTCCCCACAATAAATAGGGAAAGTAACCAGAAATCCACTAGGGAGAGAGATCACGAAGATTTCACCAAGGTTGGGAGCAAAAGGAAAGGGGGAAAACGTCCACACAAGAAGGTAAATGAGGATAGACATACAAGACACGACAACTTCAAGATCCTGGAGGAAGAAGAGGGGAACAAGGAGACAGTCCAAGACATGGAGAATGTAACGAAGGAGCTGGATAAGGTAACTGACATGGAGGAAATCACAGTAAACAATAGCAAAAGGAAGATGATACACCAAGTTTGATGGAGATTAGTAGGGATCAGGAGATGACTCCAAGTTAAGCGAGAACAGAGGACCACGAGCTACAGGAGATTCTGGATAAGAAAAATCTAGATCTAGAGAAATTTCTAGAACAAGGAAAAAACATAGGTGTGGACTCTCTGCCAAAAGAGGATTATGACAGGGTACAACAGCTCTTTCTATGGAGGTCACAAGCGAAGGGAGCTGGAGTCAAAAGAAATCATGAAAGCCAGGAGCCAACTGGGGTCAAGATGATGGAGAATTTACAGGCACAATCTCCAAAGAACTTAGGTAGGAAAAGAGGAAGAAAGAGACAGAATGAGCTGCTGAATGAATGTGGAAAACTATTGATTAACTCAGGTAAGATGAAAGATTTTACCATTTATTCCTTTACTAACCTTTCTTAATTAAGCTTACAAGCTAGAACATTAGAGGCATTGGGAATAGAAGGAAACAAAGAAATCTTAGTAACAGAAAGAAAGAAGAAAAACCAGACATGGTTTTTATTCAGGAGGCAAAATGTTCGATGGACAAGATAAGGAATATTCACAATAAGTGGCTAATAAAATATGAGTATTTACAGGTTAAGGCTAATAACTCGGCGGGGGGAATTCTCACGTTGTGGGATCCATAGAAATTTGGAATCTTGGACGCTGAAGCATCCAGGAGCTACCTCTCCTTGATATTTCAACCTATAGGGGATAAGGAGAAATACATGATTACAAATGTCTATGGACCTCAAAAGCAAGCAGACAAATTCAAGCTTCTCACCTCCCTGGAGGATTTAAGAGCAAGACATCCCATTCTGCCCTGGATCGTTGCAGGAGATTTCGATATGATAAGATCTCTTTTAGAAAAAAAAGGAGGCACTAGACAACTAAGCAGAGATTCCATGGCCTTTCAGAACTTCATTATGAACATGGGACTAGTGGACACTGAAACAATTAATGGAACCTTCACCTGGAACAACAAAAGGGGAGGGGCTTCTCAAGTTGCTTCCAAACTTGATAGATTTATTATTTCAGAGGACCTCCTTCTCACAGGACCCACCATGAAAACCTCCATTATGCCCTTTAGAGGATCATGTCATTGGCCTGTACAGCTGGAAGCCACCTTCATGGGCACACCAAGAAACAGACCTTTCAGGTTTGAAAATGCCTGGCTCTCACACGCTAAATTCACTAGTAACATTGATAAATGGTGGAGAGAGGAGCTGAATATTCAGGGTACAAAAATGTTCATGCTCCAACAGAAACTTAAACATATCAAATCTCATCTTAAAGCTTGCAACGAAAAGGAATTTGGAGATATCTTCAAAGCCAAAAGAGAAACTGAGCAGAAGCTCCAGGAGATCAATTAGATCAACATCACAGAGGGCTTCACTGAAGAGCGGCAAAAACTAACTGACTCTCTACAAGAAGAATGGGAGGATTGATGCTTACAAGAGGAAATTTTCGAAAGGCAGAAATCAAGGATACAATGGATTAGAGAGGGAGAAAGAAATTCAAAATTCTTCCACAAATCCACTATGGCTCACAGGGCACACAATAGAATCACTAAGATCAAAGATTCTCAAGGTATAGAGCTTGTATCTCACAATGATATGGAATCGATCCTGGTACAACACTTCTGCAATATTGCAAAGGAGCCACTGGAGGATAGATCTAGGTTCATTGACCATTTTATTCAGTATATCCCTTAGCTGGTTACCAGAGAGGACAACCATAATCTCAACAAGCCAGTATTGGAAGAGGAGGTTAGTGAAGTGATTAATGAAATGCAGAATGGCAAAGCACCAGGCCCGGATGGATTCAATGTAGACTTCTTCAAAGCCTGTTGGGAAACTGTCAAACATGACATCCTCGAGGTTATGGAAGACTCAAGAAGATCCCAAAAGGTACTGAAGGCTCTGAATGCATCCTTCATAGCTCTTATCCCAAAGCAAGAAAATTCCATGACTCCAAAGGGTTTTTGGCCCATAGCCTTATGTAATGTGGTGTATAAAATTATTTCTAAAGTAATAGCCAACCAATTTAAACCACTTCTACCCTTTCTCATCTCAGAGGAGCAAATAGGCAATGTGGAGGGAAGACAAATCCTCAACAATATCATCCAAGCTCATCAGGTGGTACGCTCTCTCAATAGCAACAAACGAGCTGGTATGATCATTTAATTGGACCTAGCGAAAGCCTACAACAAATTAAGCTGGTCTTACATAAGAACAATTCTAAAAGCCTATGGTTTTGACCAGAATTGCATAAGGTGGGTGATGGCATTAGTTACCACGACCAGTTTTTCCATACTGCTCAATGGAGCTCCATCTAGGACCTTCACACCCTGCAGAGGACTTAGACAAGGCGATCCGCTCTCACTGTTCCTCTTCGTCCTCATGATGGAAGGGCTAGGTAGAGCGTTCAAAATGGAAAATGTTGAAGGACGAATTCAGGGTATCAAACTTACTGCGGATGGAGAGGTAAAAACTCATCAACAATTTGTGGATGATACAATGTTGCAGGGCATACCCACAGTCAGGGAAGGCAGAGCAATCAAAAACATCTTAAATGACTTTGTTATGGCAGCAGGCACAGAGGTAAGACTCAACAAGTCTAAAGATTTTTTCTTTAACACTAATATTACTATTCAGAGAAACATTACCAGAATTCTTGGATTTCAAAGGGAATAACTACCATCCATATATCTTGGCATTCCTCTTACTGAAAACGTCTAAGAAAGAAAGTGTGGGAGCCAATACTAAATAAACTTCAGGACAAGGTCAGAAAATGGACATGCAGGTCACTAAATTTGGCAGGGCGCCTTGTGGTCACACAGGCGGTCTTGTAGGCCATTCCCATTTTCATGTTTTCAGCTCTTCTTGCTCCTCAAGGTATTAAGCAATAGATAAGAAACATACAAAGGGACTTTTTGTGGGGCAGAGGGGAAGAGAAAATGAAGTGGGCTTTAGTAGTCTGGGACAAGCTTTGCAAGCCAAGAGCCATGGTGGATTATGGCTTCATGATCCCGAGACCCTCAGCAGAGTTTCGGGAGCCAAGCTTTGGTGGAGATGAATTAAGGAACCAAATGCCCCCTGGGCTAAGCTGTGGGAAAAAAATTATGCCAAGTACTGTAGGAGAAGGATCAAATTAGAATGTCAGGGCAAATCAGGGGCTCCCATATTTGGAACCTTGCCTGGGATAATAAAAGTATTGTTCAGCAACATTGTTTTTGGGAAATTCGAGCAGGGGACCTTGCTCAATTTTGGGAGGACAAATTGCAACAAGAACCCAACCTTTATAGGGATGAACTTGCAGCTCTCAAAATTGACACAGATAGAAAAAGTATGGCTTTGGTAAAATACTTTTGGGAACAAGGAAGGAATAAGGGAAAACGGAGGAAGTGGAAGGATCTAGGATACAGTGATGAAAACCCATTGAAGACCAAGGTAGAAGCTCTCAACCAGGATCTAGAGGATAGAAGGATTCTGGTATCTTCCTCACCAGATCAATTAAGATGGGGAAAGAATACCGAAGAAAACTTTAACCTCAAAGAGGCTAAACAGGAAGTCACAAGATTTAACTTTGTGAATCCTCATCAAGGCTGGAAGAAACTTTGGGAAAGTCCACATTGGATGAAAATAAAGTTATTCATCTGGCTAGTGCATCAAAGGAAGATCTTAACTTGGGAGAATCTCCTTAAGAAAGGCTTCATTTGGCCTTCCAAATGTCACCTATGTGGTGCTCATGAGGAGATTATTTAACACCTTCTCAACCTCTGTCCTTTCACTTCAAAGGTGTGGGATTGGGTGGCCTACATTTTAAGACAAACTGATAGGGATAGTCTCATCATATCCAACACTCTGAAAAACTGGAGGAAAAACTTCTCAGGGAATGAGATTGTTAATAAAGCTTGGATTCTGGTTGCAGGCTTTGTCATCTAGAATATTTGGAAGGAGCGCAAGAGTCTGATCTTCAAAACCAAAACAAGCATGCCCCAACTCATAATTGATCAAATTCTAAGGCGGCTTAAAGACACAATAAGGAGCTTGTTGAGGACCCTTCCTAAAGATCCTACTCTGCCCCAAGAGGAGAGAATTATACTTCACTTGGGTCTCTAGTCTATCAGTCCTCTGGGAATAATAAAGGAAGTAAGCCTAATAAATAAAGGTAGGGTTGGATTTGAAGATAGGGTTTTGGATTCAAGGTTCCATGGCAGGGAGCGCAGGGGGGAGTGCTGCTCCCTCCTACAGTCAAGCAGTCACAGAAGGACGTAAGGATGTGGGAAAGAAGCATTTCAAGAAACCTCTGGAGAAGATTTCAGAAGCACAAAGCCAGGGGACATCTGGAAGAAGTGAACCTCAGGATCAAAAAGGGAACCAACAGGAAGCATGTAAAGAAAAGGAGAATGGAGGGAGTAGTGAAAGACCCGCTTCCATAAGAACAACTGGGTTCTGTAAACCCAAGTCAGGCATTATTCCTAGGGTTGTATTGAGCGACCCAACAATACAAGCACATAGGGATCATATGACGGAACATGCAATCATATGCAAGTTTATGGGGGTATGGCCGACGGAGAGTGCGTTACACGTCTGGATAAGGAGCCATTGGAAGCCAAAGGGAGAAATACATTTACATCTGGGTTCTAAGGGCTTTTTCACAGCAGTGTTCACAAGCCTAGAGGACAAAGACAAAGTGTTTGAAGGGGGGCCCTATTTCTATGCTGCGGCGGGACTCTACATGCGGCCGTGGATGATGAACTTTGTCCTAGAACGTGAAACATTTACATCAGTACCGCTGTGGATCAGACTATACTCCCTTCCTCTAGATTATTGGCTACCAGAATCTTTGAAAACCATAGGCAACAAGTTGGGGCATTTTCAAAAGATCTTAGAGGCAACTCTGAAAGGAAGATATACCTCCTTTGCCCGAATATGTGTGGAAATGAATGTATCTGGAGCCCTTCCGGAAGCGATAATTTTAGAAGTATATGATGGAGAATGGGTGTGGACTGTGGACTATGAGCACATACCATTTAGGTGTTGCAAATTCAATGAATATGGGCATCTATATAGAGACTGCCCCACAATCAATAGGTAAGGTAACCAGAAATCCAGTGGGGAGAGAGATCACGAGGGTTTCACCAAGGTTGGTAGCGAAAGGAAAGGGGGAAAACTTCCACACAAGAAGGTAAATGAGGACAGGCATACAAGACACAACAGCTTCAAGATCCTGGAGGAAGAAGAGGGGAACAAGGAGACAGTCTAGGACATGGAGAATGTAACAAAGGAGGTGGATAAGGTAACTGACATGGAGGAAATCACAGTAAACAACCAGCAAAAGGATGATGATACACTAAGTTTGATGGAGATCAGTAGGGACCAGGAGATGACTCCAAGTTAAGCGAGAACAGACTACCACGAGCAACAAGAGATTCTGGATAAGAAAAATCTAGATCTAGAGAAATTTCTGGAACAAGGAAAAAACATAGGTGTGGACTCTCTGCCAAAAGAGTATTATGAAAGGGTACAACAACTCTTTCTATGGAGGTCACAAGCGAAGGGAGCTGGAGT